>CAWUFW010011805.1:0-588232 GCA_963921515.1 Calotriton arnoldi
GCAAAAAGCAGGCATGGCAGTAAGACACCCCATCTCCTTCTGAGTTTTTCAAGTAGTCCACCAATCATACCCTTTAGGGTTAGCTAAATCTTTCAACAAGCCCATTGGTATGTGGATGGTATGGTGTAGTTAACCTATAGGTCAACCCACATATGGTTCGAGTTTGCAGACATGAAGTTTGTACCTCTGTCAGATACTACCTCCTTAGGAAATCCAACCCTGGTAAAAATATCAAGGAGAGCTTTGGCCACTGCAGGGGCAGTGGTTGTCCTTAGGGGAAGTGCTTAAAGATACCTAGTGACATGATCCACTCATACTAGTATAAATCAATTTCCTGAGGCTGTTTGAGGGTCAAGGAGACCAACAATGTCAACCCCAACCCTCTCAAAGGCTACCCCAACCACTGGAAGTGAAATTAAGTGGGCCTTTAGGTGGCTACCTGTCTTGCCACTGGCTTGACAGATGGCACAGGAGTTGCAAAACTTCTTCAACTTCTGGGACATGCCTGGCCAGTAGAAGTGGTTGACTAACCTACTTCAGGTTTTAGTCTGACCAAGATGCCCAGCTAGGGAAATCTTGTGGGCCAATGTTAGAAGAAATTCTCCAAACTACTGAGGCACTACCACTCTCCTAGTGGCACGAGGTTTAGGATCTCTGGCCTCAGTGTATAGGAGTCCCCTCCTAATAGGTCTTGTGGTAACCACTGACACTTCCCTTTTCCTGATAAGCAGCTTGCTGCCTCAGGCTTTCAAGAGTGGGACAGGTTCTCTGCCCCTGGCACAGATCTTCCTTAGAGGGTTCTCTTGAACCCAGGAGTTCTGCTGTGTCAGACCCAAGCTCCTGGGGCTCAGTTCCCTCAAGTCTTCTCCCTGAGGAGAGGGTACTTGATCTGGTGTCTATGTGGAAGCTGGCTGTCCAGACATCTTGCCCTTTCTCTTGGAAGGTTGGTCCATAATTTAAGGATCCATAACTTCTTTTCCACCCTGGGTTCTACTCTGTGCTCTGGTTTTCACACACACCCATTCAGGCATTCCCAGCATGGCCACAGGTTTCTTTTTCTACCTCCACCCATACTGAGTATTCCAAGTCATTGCCAATCAAACACTGGGCTGGGATTGCAGAAGACACCACCACCCTTTTGTGGCAAGTAAACCCTCCCCTGTCTAAGGACACCAACGCCATTGGATTCACCTTAGCCTGATTGTCAGCATTGAGGACTGTGTAAGTCTCTCCAGGCAAGTATTGGCCTGAGGTCACCAGTTGCTCAGCCACAATAGTGACACTGGCACCAGTATCTTGCAGAGCTTCAACCTTTATGCCATTTATATGTATCTCTTTTCTGTATTTTTCCAGGTTAGTGGGCCAGACAGCCAGGGATGCAATATCCACTTCACCCTCTGTGGCTAGTGTTGCCTCAGCAAGCTCTCTGACATAGTCAGGGCCCACCTTTGATCCCATCTGGAGACTTGAAAGTGCATCTACTGCAGGTTTGCTAGAGGTGTTCTTTTTATTTTTACAGCTAGGGTTTCCAGTTTCATGTCCAGTTGTCTTACAATAAAAATCCAAGCCTTTTTGGGTTCCATGTTTTTACCCTGGTACCCACCCGTGGACTGGGAAGAGTTTCTGGGCCCTCCCTCCTGATGTTTTTGAGGGCATGGCGTAGACTCATTTTTATTTGTATCCTTTTGGTCACCATCTTTTCCTTAGGGGGCTTATGGCCTCTTTCTTTTGGTCACTCCCACCAGTGGTAATTTTGGTTGCCCTTGTTTTGACCCAGTGGTCTGCTTTCTTCCCCAACTCAAGCGGAGAAAGTGGACCTAGGTCTACCGGACGTTGATGTAACCTCTCATTGTAACAATTACTTAAAAGATGCTCTTTCACAATAAAATTGCACAGCCCTTCATAGTCATGCACATTGTCACCTGTTAACAAACCACCTAGTGTTTTAACTGAAAAGTCAATGAATTCAACCGAGGACTGACTCTGGATTTTTCGAGTCTCCCTGAATGTTATTCTGTTTTCTTCAGTGGTGAGTCCAAACCCCTCAACCAGGGTACCTTTCATGAGGTCATAAGACTCAGTATCTTTCTCATTCAATGTCAGGAGTCTATCCCTGCATTTTCCTGAGAATAGTTCCCACAAGAGAGGAGCCCAATTTCTTCTGGCTACCCTTCTAGCTAGGCATGCTCTCTCAAAAGCAATACACCATTTGGTCATGTCATCACCCTCTGAGTATTTAGGGACAATCCATTTGGGGAGTTTGGAATCAAAGGAATCTTCTCTCTCCCTAGTTATAGACATGCTGCCACCAGAGATAGGTCCTAGGCCCATCTCGTTGCTTTGTCTTTCTATGTCCAGGAATTGAGTTTCTAAGTTTAGCCTCCTGGTCATTTTCTTTAGCATGAGGTCCCCCTCTAAGGGAATCTCATCTAGTTCTGAGTGACATACTCAACCACCTCCTCAACTTGATTCTCATATTCATCCCAAGTAGTCTCATCTTCATCAGATTGAGAAACTAGTTCTGGATGATCCCTTTCAAATTCTACTAAAAGCCTTCTAAGCGTGTCATTTTTAGCATGTTTGCCAGTATTAATACCACAACCCTTACAGAGGGCCCTTAGCCTGGCATAGGACATGTCCATGTAAGGGGTCAGGTTGAGCTTTTGATTCTGGTATCAGTATCAAACATTATTTTACTAAAGTTGGGAACTTTTTAGGAAGTAAAAAAAAGAAATTCTAACAGTTAATACTTTGTCCTAACTATAGTAGTGTACTTTTAAATTTCTAACCACTTAGTTTCAGGGACTTACCCAAGGCCCTAGCAGTTAATTTTAGAAATATTGAAAAAAAATAGACCAATTGAAAAAATACAACTAGACTAAAGACAATTTATTGGTTTACTCATGTCACTTGTTGACAAAGTAGTTCCAGCAAAAGCAAAGCCTTCTATCCCACTGCTGAACCACCAATGTAGGAAGCTGGCTCTCTATATACAGTACTAAAATGAAGTACACTGCGCAGAGAGTCCAGTTGATTCCTTACTGGTACACAGACATAAATGTAGATTAAACTAATGCTCTTTTTGTGGTAGTGTGGGCTAGAAGTTAGGCTTATCAGAGGGTAGTGCTAAGCATTTGTTGTACTCACAGAGGCAATAAATGAGACACATGCTCAAGAATAAATCTGAGACCTAGTTAGAAAAATAGTATTGATGTTTATGTATATTTTAAGATCAAGAACTTCAATCTGCAATAAGTACTTTAGAAGTTACAATTTTTAAGCGTTTGTAAAATATATCACTGTTGTACGCAATTAAGCACCATTGAAGTCAATGGAAAAAAGCAGAAAAATGCATATAAAATCAAGCAATGCTTTCACGAACTTGACCTTCTTGTTTTAGGTCGCTAGCAGGACCAAGTCCAAAGTTCCAGCAGGAAAAGGTCAGGAGCGTCATTATCGGGCCGGTAAGGCTGAGTGCAGAGCAGATAGGCCAGCTATGCCCTCTGCGTTGAGAAGTCCTCGCTGTCAGGCGGAGACAACTTGGAGAGGTGATATCAGGACAGCTGGACCACTCAGGATGTGGGTCTCCATTGGTACTTGCTTCTGATGTTGTTGGAGACGGACACAGTTGCTTCATCTTGCTGTTTGCAGTTGGGCATCTGGTACCCTGGGAATTGGTACAGTGCAGCTCTGGAAAGTCCTAGTGCCTCCAAACGCGGTGAGGACATAGATCTAACCCTCCGGAGCTCGTGTACTACTTTTGGTGTATCAAAGTCATCAAGGAGCAGCACGTCGACAAACTGGACTTAGCGGGATTATTGCCTTCTGTGTGCAGGGGAGTGATACCTTCATTCCAAGGGAGGTTCTTCACAATTTTTGTGAAGGCTGGAGGTGCTCTGGGGTTCTTGGAGTCTTCACAGTTTTAGGTCGACACGGCAAACCACGATTGTCGATGTCCGAGAGGCAGCAGGCAGAGTTTGGCACCAATTTCCTTCTGCACGGGGCTTCAGTTCTCGGGCATTGAAACTTCTTTGTCTTGGTTTTCTTCTTGTCCATCGAATCTAAGTGCAAGGTCTCTGGATACCACCTAAATACTGAATTTAGGGAAACCACACAAAAGTAACACAATGCAGCAGAATTGTTTTAATTCTTACATTATTTTCTATGGGATAGTGTTGCAGTACAAGTGTTTGGCAACGTGGGGTGCTGAACTTATACTGACTTTAATGGTAACTTACACTTCTATTTTGTGAATATCCAAAAATAGTAAACTCACTCAAAAGTGTAAATTACTCAAAAGTGTAAGTTAACTTTGTGTGAATTAGGCCCAAAATGCTCAAAAATCAGTTCACTGGATTTCAGGAAAACGTTTTCAAGAGTTTCTCAGTGTCTTTTTCTATTAATGGTGGCTCTTTTGGATATCCAAACAAAAATACTTTAAGCTAATGTTTTCTTTTAGTTCAATTCTACCCAAGTATACCCACTGAGGAGCTGTGTACTTCTTGTTTTGCTTTCCCTGTATCATTGATTTACATGTTGCATTCCCCTCTGAGAATTCTTCAGCGCTCTCTTCAACCTCTCCAGTAGCACTCACTCTTGTTTCACCAACTACCTTTGAACCACCAAATGCAGAACTACTTTGCGCAACACTTCTTTGCAAACTATCACCTTCAGATTCAACTTGTCTTTCTTGAGTTTGATTTTGTGCAACTGATCTCTCACTCAAACTTCTGATTTCTTTGTTTGCTTTTGAACGTTGGTTTTCACAGTTTTTGCTTTCTTCTTTGTAATGCCTCCCTCTGTGTCCAATGTGAAGTCTGGCTTCATGACTCAACAACTTGAGATAACAGTGTTTCTGGTACGCACACTCGTCACATGTGTGAGGCACGAATCCAAGAAGATAGTCTGTTACACTTTACAGTAGTGTTCGTTACAAGGACAGCCTAATAAGGCCCCTTCCATCTTGGTTGCAAACAATTTTTTCTCACAGCCATTTTCACAAGGATCTACTTTCCTAATTGTAGATCACAATAGAGAGCACAGAAGGGGTGGCAAACGCCACACGGTGAGAGTTAGAATTCACCACCTCAGCCAAAGGCTTGTAATAATTCAGGATCAAGTAACCAGTAATATTGAGCCTTGCTGCGGATGGGATACCAGGATTCCACATTTGCCTACCCATCAATATTTCATGTGGGCTTTAGGCCTGGGAGGTGAACTCCGCTCCGTTCGCGGAGTTTGTGGAGTTTTCTGCACTTTGCGCTCCGTGGAGCTCGCGGAGTGCAGAAAACTCCACTCTGTGTAGTGTAGCAGAGTTTTTTCCCCGCTCGCAAATGGTAAGTTCGTGAACGCGAGCTGCCGCTCGGGTAGAATTTCTACCCGAGCGGCAGGAAGACCAGCGCGAACGGCAGTTCGCACTGCACTTCGCCACTTGCGGAACTTCGTGGAGTTTTTTTGTCACTTTGCGGAGTTCCGCGTAGCGAAACTCTGTGAACTACGCCCAGGCCTGGTGGGCTTAAACCAGTCCTTTTGTTCGGTGTGCAGACTAAATATCGAGTTGGAAATGTCGACCTGCAGAACTATCGAGTCCTAAATATCGTGAGTGAGAAATAATGACAACAAGAATATCGTGGTCAAGAATATCGATTTAAGGTAAGAAATATCGATTTTAAAAATATAGAAGTCATTAATATAGTTGTTTAAAATATCAATTGTTTAATTAGTGTTATGTATTTTAGTATATATTTTAAATGTATGTGATGTCTTTTTTTTGTATAAGAATTGTTTATATTTTTTAATATATGTGTTACATTTTTTGTAGTTATTAATTTTATTTTAATAAAATTTTGCGTTTTTTAGGTCCGTAGCGGGTTGTGGGTTCATAGGGGAATAGGGTGGGAAGTAATTTAATTATAATAAATTAATGATTATTTGTATTTATTAATATTTATTTAATTGAGATTTTATATTATTAATTGTTTGTAGTAATTTAATATTAATTAATAATTAATAATTGGTTGTTAATTAATATTAATTAATTAATTGTAAATGAATGATGATAATTGTGTATTTAATTTTAGGTGCGGGTTGTGGGGTTTATAGGGGTAAAGGGTGGGAAGTAATTTATTTTTGATGAATTAATAATTAGTTGTTAATTGATATTAATTAATTTATTGAAAATTAATTTTGGGAATTGTGTAATTACTTTTAGGTGCGGGTTTTGGTGTTTATAGGGGTAAAGAGTGGGAAGTGATTTATATTTAATTAATTAATAATAAGATGTTAATTAATATGAATTAATTAATTGTACATATAGGGGGTCATTACGATGGTGGGCGGATCGCCCCCGGCGGGCCGGCGGTAGTCACCGCTGGCCCGGCGGGGGTGATCCGCCCACCATCCACACTTCAAAGACCACCCGCCATATTATGATGGCTGGGGGGTCCGCGGCGGACGGAAAGACCGTCCGCCGCTTTTCCGCCGGTCGACTCGTTGACCGGCGGAAAACATGGTTAATATGGTGGCGGTGTCTGCAAGACACCGCCATCCATATTACGATGACTGCAGAGATCAGCCTTTCCATGGCGGCACCGCCATGGAAAGGCATGTGGTCTTTGCCTTTGGGGGCCCGTAGCGGGCCCCCACAAAGTTGGTGGGGTGGGGGGTGCATATGGGGGGTACCTATGGTACCCCCCTGCATTGGCATGGACAAAGTGGCAGGCACCGCGCGGTGCCTGTCACCTTGTGCATGCCAATGCACGACGTCTATTCCCAGCATTGTGGCGGGCGGTGCTGTGAGCACCGCCTGCCACAAAGCTGGGAATCGGGGTTGCCACCACCACGGTGGCATCCTAATTTCAGGTGCGGG
This sequence comes from Calotriton arnoldi, assembly GCA_963921515.1. NCBI lineage: Eukaryota > Metazoa > Chordata > Amphibia > Caudata > Salamandridae > Calotriton > Calotriton arnoldi. Next base: position 6,869 of record CAWUFW010011805.1, read on the forward strand.
ACCACCGCACCCCTTGCGGACTGTCCCGCATTCCGTTACGGTGGCGGGCGGACTTTGTCCGCCTGCCATCGTAATGACCCCCTAAATATGGAAATTGTGTAATTAATTTTAGGTGTTTGTTGTGGGTTTCATAGGGATAAAGGGTGGGAAGTAATTTGTGATTAATTAATTAATAATTAGTTGTTAAATAATATTAATTAATTCATTGATATTTAATTAGGGTAATTGTTTATTTTTTGTGTGTGGGCTTTACTTTTATAGGGATAAAGGGTGGGGATTAAATACATTTTACTTACTTTATAATTAGTTGTTTAACAGTAATAGTTTTTTAATAGAAAATAAGTTTTTATTGTGTAATTATTTTTTTTACAGTTTAATTTTATCTGCGGGTTGTGGGGATTATAGGGGTAAATTGTTGGAAGTTAATTAATTTTTATTAGCTTTAATTTGTTTTTTAATTCATAATATTTTTTTAATTGGTAATTAATTATGGAAGTACATTTGTGTTTAAATTTAGATGTGGGTTGTAAATTTGTGTGGTGTTATAGGGTAGGAAATAATAAAAAAAATATGTAATAATTAATGTTTTTGTTTCTAAATATTTTCTAATTAAAAATATGTATTTGTTTGAAGTTTCTTTTTATTTTATTTAATATAATATTTGTAGGTATTTGTCATATGTAATTAACATTATAATATGCTTTTATTTTGTTATTTTTAAAACTAAATATATTTGTATTTTAATTTTTAATATTTTTATTCATTTATTTTGTTTTTTAAATATTATTTTGATTTTTTAAATATTTTGTTTGTTTTTAATTTTGAACTGACTGGAGTGGTAATAATACATTTTATCCGTCTGCTATCCAACACTTTCCCTACTGTTGCACTGACTGGAGTGGAAATAGTAAATTTTATCCCTCCGCTACCCAACACTTACCCTCCTGTTGCACTCACTGGAGTGGGAATAGTAATTTTTACATCTCCGCTATACAACACTTTCCCTACTGTTGCACTCATTGGAGTGGGAATAGTAGTTTTTACCCCTCTGCTATCCAACACTTTCCCTACTGTTACACTCACTGGAGTCGGAATAGTAATTTTTACCCCTCCGCTATCCAACATTTTCCCTACTGTTACACTCACTGGAGTGGGAATAGTAATGTTTACCCCTCTGCTATCCAACACTTTCCCTACTGTTGCACTGACTGAAGTTGGAATTGTACATTTTATCCCTCCGCTATCCAACACTTTCTCTACTGTTGCACTCACTGGAGTGGGAATAGTAATTTTTATCCCTCCGCTATCCAACACTTTCCCTACTGTTACACTCACTGGAGTGGGAATAGTAATGTTTACCCCTCTGCTATCCAACACTTTCCCTACGGTTGCACTGACTGAAGTTGGAATAGTAATTTTTACCCATCGGCTATTCAACACTTTCCCTCCTGTTACATTCACTGGAGTGGGAATAATAATTTTTACCGCTCCATGATCCAACACTTTCCCTACTGTTACACTCACTGGAGTTGGAATATTAAATTTTACCCCTCCGCTATCCAACACATACAGAGGGATTAACTCCCTGTGCAATTATTTTGCAAATATTTAGTACGCATCAGTGCATCATGCACCACATCTCTATGTCGGCAATGCCTCAATCCACTTTGAAAACATGCACACCACTGCTAAGAGGTACCTTAGGTTATAACCTGGTTTTATTTTCACAAATCTGGCCTCCAATCTAGTGAAATGATCCTGTCCCTCTCCCAGATGACTCATGAATACATAAGCTTTCTTTCCAAAATGATTTTGCTGACACACCTCACACATTTGACAATGACTTTCTGCACTGTTCCTAAAGTGAGGCTTTAGCCAGTAGTGATGAACTATGTCAATCATCCCATCACTTCCTACATGTGTAGGTCCATAAAACAATCTCACCATTTAGCCAGACTGGCTGCTCCCAGCCCTCCTAAAATTCAGAGCAGTCAAGAGCTGTGTGAGGAAATCGCCACTTTCTTCTTACAGAAGGTGGAGGCTATTTTCTTGTCTTTTAGACTCTTCCCGTTGGGAGGAACGGATGCTCCAACCATGGGGACCAAAAAATGCAATGGCAACTGACCCACCGCCTATGCTGGACAAGTTCTCCCCATTGGCCACAAAAGATACTATAAAAACCTCCTCGCAGCTATTAGATCAGGCACTCCCTACGACCCCTGTCCAGTCTCTGTGATTAAACTAGCCCTTGAAACTATTTCTATTTTACTTACTTCGGTATTGAATGCCATGTTCACGTCAGAGCATTATCCAAGATCATGGAAGATATCATCAATTCCTCCACTGCTAAAAAAACAAAATCTGGACCCTAAGGATCCCAATAACTTCCAGGCAATCTCTCGCCTTCCACTCCCAGCGAAAGTGGTAGAGAAGACCATGAATATTCAGCTGAGTGGATTCCTCCAGACGAATAATATTTTAGATCCTACCCAGTATGGGTTCAGGGAAGGACACAGTACAGAGTCTGCCCTTATAAAATCTACTGAAGAAATAAGGGAAGCCCTAGATCAGGGAGGAAATGCAGCACTAATTATGCTGGACCTTTCTGTGGCTTTCAATACAGTCCACCATGATCTTTTGATGGACCGTTTGTCTGCCTGTGGGGTTCAAGACCTAGCCTGGAAGCTACTGAAATCCTTTCTGACTGAAAGAACTCAAATTGTGGCCTTGGACAGCTTCCGTGCAAAACCTTTTTCCTTACCTTGTGGAGTGCCACAAAGGTCTTCCCTCAGTCCCATACTTTTTAACGTGTACGTGTCCCCCCTGGTAGACCTGATTAGATCCTTCGGGTTTCAGCTCACTTCTTATGCAGATGACACTCAAATTGTGGTGTCTCTGCTGCCAGGGCAGGAGTCTGAGAAGGGGAAGAGGGTCCATGACTGTATGAACCCAGTCAAGATGTGAATGAGCCAGAACTGCCTGAAGTCAAACTCGGGCAAGACCAAGGTCATTATTTTTGGAAATAATGCCAATTTTTGGACCCCAGACTGGTGGCCGGAAGAACTATTCACACTCCCAAAACCCACTAGGAAAGCAAAAAACCTGGGAGTTATTGTGGACGATAAACTCACTTTTGGGGACCAGATAAATGCGGTTGCTTCTGCCAGCTTCCACCTCCTTAGAATGATCAAGAAAATTATGCCATTTCTTCCGGAGGACTGTCAGCGCGTAGTTATAACATCCCTTATTCTATCAAGGCTGGACTACTGCAACAGCCTGTACTTGAACATTCATAAGCGACATTTGAACAAACTCGAACTTCTGCAAAACGCAGCTGCTAGACTGCTTACCGGTACACCAAAGATTTGTTTCTGTCACAAAGGAAATCAAAGGGCTACACTGGCTCCCAGTTAGACAACAGGTGCATTTTAAATCCTTGTGCACCGTTTTTAAAGCCCTTCAAGGAACAGGACCAGAATATCTGAAACGTCGATTTCAAAGGTACGTCCCTAAAAGAGTGGTAGTACCCTCTTTTAAAAAAGTCAACTGTGGAGGGAGAAGTTTTGTTACCTGTGCCGCAAAGGCCTGGAACGTTCAACCTCTCCATATTAGAAATGCCACAGATCTAATGGCGTTTAGGAAAGGATTGAAAACATGGCTTTTCAGCATGTAGGTTTCCCATCCCATCCTCCGGTCAGAGGGCAGTAGCTAGTGCCAGGACACCCTTGGGTAACCGCTGCGCTTTAGAAATATAAATAACATAAAATAACATAACATTCGTGGTAAATGTGAATATGGCAAGACAAACCTTTCATCATTAGTTTTCCAGAAGCCACCCTGTTCTTGTTTACATCCCACATTTTCCCACTCTTTCTTTTCCCCATCTGACACTGCATCCTGTGCTTCCCACAACTCAATCAATGCTTGTATTGACACACAAGTAAGAAGAGGTGTCCGGTGATTATCAACCCTCATTGGCAGTGCAGTACTCAATGCTGTGTAGTAATGTGCAACTCTATTTGTGTAATTGTTTCCTTTAGTGACATCATCACTCCCATGACCACGACCTGCACATTTCACAACTTCAATTGCAGATGGCAATCTAAAAAAATACAGAATATCAAGTATTTGTGGTTCATTTCGAATTGGGCACTAGCAGAAGTCATAATACCACACAGTGACCACAACTGTCCAAAAATCGTGCACAACTTCAGAAGCATACTATTAGTGTAAATTGTAGCACTCTGCACACAAGCATTACAACAGGCTCTACTAAGAGCAATCAATTTGGCAACCTGTGCAGAAAACTCATTGCTCAAATATGATGCTTCATCGATGTATGGTAATATACAAACAGCATATGTTGCACACAAACAAACCTCATCAGCAAATAAAACTATACCAGCTTGATTCAATAGTGCAATTCTCTGATTTCCAAACAATCATGTTCTTCATCACCATTGTTAATATTATTCTCTACTTTTGGAAGTGGCAAAAGAGAGGCAGGATTTAAAGCACCACAACCTCTAATTGACACATTTGGGGCTATGAGAATTATTATGTCATACTTGGTTAACCTTGCAATAGTTAGACGTTGATCTTCAGGTTGAAAGTGTCTCGAGTGAGTATGGCACAAACACAGTTAATGTATGAGCCAAGACCCCTGAATCACTTTGGGTAATGACCACAGCAGTATCTGCATCTGATCACAAAGATACAGGAACAACAATGGCAACTGGATCTAGGGTTTCAGAAAAATTCAGCGGGTCTTTTACCATTGTTGTGCTGCTGAGTGAGAAAAGAGAGAGAGCACCCTTCTCTTTCATGACAATACAAAAATAACTCATTTTCATTATATAGCATCCCTAGAGCAGGTGCTGTGCATAAGGAATGCTTTCATGCAGTGCCCCATCCCAGGGCTTTCTGAACCTGTATCCCAAATAGGTAAGTTTTGAGTGACAGTACTGTAATTTTGTTGGCGAATCCTTTTGTCCCTCATCAGCCAATTGATTTAACAATGCAGTGGTGTCCCATTTACAAGACTCTCTTGTTTTTGGGGTGATCATAGAATTGCCAATATATTGGTCAAGGACATACACACAGGGTAATATCAGTGCCTCTAGATCTTTGTTCAGAGCCTGTGAAAAGGTGGAAAGTCACTCTTGTTGCAATTGGGAGCCTAGGCCTTTTGTCCCCCTGCTGTCCTAGTTAATTAAATTTCTGCCCCACACAAGGGGACAAATTAACAGGGCTTCACTCAGCTCCTGAGCAGGAAAGGGGTCGGAATGAAAGGTATGCTTAAATCAACTAGCTGTTAGGCCTGGGCAGATTTCTCGGAGTTATGCTATGTGGAACCTCCATGAAGTTACCAAAAAACTCTGCTGCACAACGCATAGTTCCGTAAGCGGCGGAGTGTGTTATGTCCACCGTTCACACTGATTTTTAGCACCGGGTGTTTGTCCCATGCTGTAAAATCAGCACGAATAGCACCCAGTGCAGTGCAAGAGGACGCTGCTTCTTTCTGCCGCTCGAGTAGATGTCCTACTCATGTGGCAGCTTCCTCAATGCCAACGGAAGGTTTCTCAACGCAAGAGGTAGTGACCATTCACGACCACCCGTGTTGAAAAATCCCTCTGGGAGGTGGTCTGGAGTAAGATTTTCTTTGCTCGCGCCCGCCAAATTAACAATGGCGAGCGCGAGTGAGGAAAAAACTCCACTCCACTTCATGGAGCTTTTCAGAACTCCGCTGGCTACGCGGAGCGCGGAGTAGGAAAAATTTTGCAAACTCCACGAGCGGAGCGGAATTTCATGCCCAGGCCAACTAGCTGTCACATTGTACTGTACTGTCACACTGTACCGGGGATAGGCCATCCCAAGCCCACTGACCAAAGGAGGAAGCCCAGACCTCTTGAGTCAACACAGGAGAGAGCTCCATTTTGAAGTTTTGGTGGGAAAGCCTTGGAAGTGATGTCAGCGGGGCGGAGCTGAGACCCCCAAAGGAGATGTGAACAGTGACTCCTGGTTGATGCCATTTTGAATTGTCTCAGCAGGTTGTGCAGGAGGGTTGGGACTGGGGCTGAAAGGTGATGTGGCACCCTAGGATTGGCAAGTGGTGCCTGGCTTCTAGAACTTTCTGCCCCACTTAAAAAGTCTTGCATCAGGGGGAGATCTCTCTCTTGTTTGTGCTTTTTGCTGGATACTGAGACTAGAGGCTGAGTCATGGACAACTGGAAGGAGGAACCCCCCCGTATCCCATCTGGACTAAGGACTCTGGCTATAGTTGACTCCAGGACCAGTGGGGCTCTCCGCAGGACCATGGAAGCTGGTCCACTTGCACCCCTTAAGAACTAGTTGGGGAATGCACTGAACTTTTGCACTAAGGTGGAGAGAAGCCCCAGAATAGAAAGAGGAGACAGGCTGGTGCACTAGCTAGTGGAACTAGATCTCTGCAAGGTTCACCACCTTAGAGGTCTGAAGGCCTAAGGGATGTGCTCCAGGTGGCTAGGGCTCACCACCAGTAGCAAAATTAGTCCCAAAACAAGCAAAACAGCCCTACAGGTCTCGAGATATTGCAGGACAAAGGATCTGATCTTTGACCCTTCCCCCAGTGAGGCTGCCGGAGTACATCAAACCCCAGGGGTGGGCCAGGGCAAGGAGAAATTGCTGTCTTTAACCCTTGGAGTGGGCGTTCGTGGGACCCCTCTCCAGAGTTAAGAGGGGCTGGGGATCCCAAACCCTGGGCCGGATTTAATGTTGGATTTAATGCCTGGGGTCCTGAGGCCCCATCTCCGGGACCCACTGCTAAGGAAGGATTGGGGGAGCACCGTCATCCTCCCCAAAGAAGTAACCAAGGAGCCCGGGATCCCACCTCCGGGCCCCCGAAGTTACAGGAAGGGGGTAGCACCATTGCACTCCCCTGAGATGAGGAGGTGGGGCCTGTGGCCACCGGACCAGTTACAGAAGGAAATATTCCCACAATGCCTTAACACTTCTCTTCACCATGCCTGTTTTTGGTGCCGCAATCTAGAATCGACCCAATCCTGAACAACTTTGGTAATATGCCCCTTCATGCGTCTCTGATTCACTTTTTCTTTGGCCCGTGTGTCCTACTCATTTATTCTAACTGCGTAGACCTTAGCTGATATTTCATATCAAACAAACAATGTCTAAGAAAAGGAAACTGAAACTTTTTATCACTATCTGTGACCTTGTTCTATTGCTTCAATAAAAAACATGTAAGCATGTAACCTTAATTAGCATTTCATGTACTGGGCTTCCCAGAGAAGGAGATGGTTGCATCTCAGCAAGCAACTCCTCTGACTTACCAGATTCACACCCATTGTTAAAATCACAGATTCAAAACAGAATTCAAAAAGCAAAACCAACATGAACGCATACAAAACAATGTGACAATAATGCTAAAAACAAGTAACAACTGTGTCTGGGAACACTGGGAAACATCAAGGAAACTCAAACTCACCACAAGAACGCTATCGCTTAGAAGCTCTACTTGAACTTATCAGGAGCTAGGCCTTGTCTAGCTGCAACCTACTCAAGACCCAAAATTGTTTTACCTTTTGCACTAATAAATGACTACTACTATTCTGTTCCACATTAGTACGCACTCACACCTTGATCATCGAGGAAACCAGAAGCCTTGCACGCCACATCTTAATCCTTCACATACACTATACCTGACTCATGAGTCTACCAAAACCAAATTCAGAACATGGAATACACAAAGTGTCAACCCATTATCAGCAACAGTGACATCAATAATACCACCACCATCAACAACACAACATCAACACTGCGCTAGACACACGCTCTACCTCCCACATCAAAAGGGTCTCATACTCACCAGTCAAAAACTGGATCAAATCTTCAAACCCTGCTCTATGAGACAACTCACTTAGCCACAACATTCTTAAAATTGAGACTAAATTATTCTACTAACTCCACTCCAACATAAACTGTTGATGCTTCTGTTCTACTAAGAAAAGTCAAAACACAGGATAAGTGGGAGAAAAAGTAGCCTCAGAAACTCTGCTACGGAGAATTCCACCAAAGGCACTCACACTTTCTTTTCAAAGTATTATTTTTATTCAGTAAATACTGTTAACATTACAGTAGTAATAGCATTAGCAAAACCTAGTATGAATAATGAGTAAAATAGTATGCTCACAGCACATAAATTCCCCATAGAAAAATATACAAGTCAAATGATTAGAACATAGCCAAATCATTGCTCTGAGCAACATAGTGCTCTAGATGACAATACAACAAAGAGTGTGTGTGTGCGCATTTTGTTGATAAATTTGGGTCTTCTTATCAGTACTCAGTGGCCAAAGCTCAGCTCAGAAGTTTGCGGCTGGAACTATTAAATGCATGTGTGCCAAATGCATAGTCTTATCCACCTCATTACTCTTAAATCCACTACAAGACAAGCCATGCCCTTTTAGCTCTCTCTTGCAGCTTCCTGCTTTCTCTCTTTGTAATGGTCTTTCCTTCTCTCTCTTTTGTTACTTCTTTCCCCTGTCTTTGTTTTTTCCTCTGTTGCTCTCGGTTGATAGCTGATGAAGAAAAATAAGTGCAGATTCCCAAAAATGAGTGCCTTGGACTCCACTTGCAACCACCTGCTGAACTTAAGCACTGCTTCTTATTTGGCAAAATATTTGTGGCACATTTAATATATAACATTCTTTCAGCAACAGGAAACATCATCAATAATGTTACATGAAAATTAAAACATTTTTCATTGCTTTCCTTTGGACACTTGTTTTTTTCTACAATATCTTTATAAAGTACACATACAGGAAACTGATTTTCCATGTAGACATCCATTACACTCACATAACGTTTTACAAGATGGAAAATAACAATTTTGAAATATATTTCATTTATTTATTTATCTACACAACATTTTCTTGCATGTACTTCAGGCTGCAAAAGAAGCATTGAATAAAATATAACAATATGAGAACCTTTGCACTTTTGCCAAAACACACTGCAGACTTCATCCTTGTAATGTTACTTCTGTTAGCCATGGAAAGATACAACAGACCAACAAGTCAGGCAGTTTTGACCAATTCACAATATTTAATATACCTTTTAGAATTTTAATATTTGTGGGTGTGGTGAACCCGAAGCCTTTAGACACCCCAAAAATGTATCTCAATCAGATTGCCCACACTTACTGGATCGGAGACGGTGTTGAACCTCAAATTCATGAGACAGTGGGTCCCCACAGTAAGCCACCTCCAAAAATATTAAAATCAGGAAAATACAACCAAATTTATAATTAAATATGATTAAATGGGCCCACTCAACAACCAAGTTCTAGATCAATGGAAAGTTTAAAGGATTTTGTTACAGAATTCAAAAATTGACTAATACAGTGAAAGCCATAAAGGCTCTTAATAAAATTATACAGAGAAAGGTAACAATCCGAAGGTATTCTAAGTCCAAAATGTGCAGCAAAATTGTGAAGGATATTGACTGCAGCCCTAACAAACAGAAAATCTTCTTGCTCACCCCCAAACCAAGGGGGTTTATACATTATTTTTTGCATATGAAATTACAGACTCTTCAGACCCACAGAACAATAAATGTCACATTGCCTTAAAACTCAAGCACTATCCCACTATATGAATAATTATACTGCACCCTCATTCAGCGATGCTAGTACAAAACTATATACATCAACAATAATGCATATATATGAATGAATAGGCACAGTGAACTAGCCTAAATACCTTTGAAATGTATCAGGTTTGAGACTGAAAGTTCATCAAGAGCAGACTAATATTAGTAGGAATAAACCTGTACACCCCAGGTTGACTGAATACTGCATAGTTTGAGAGCAGAAAAGTGGGGGTGGAAGAAACATGAATGATAGGGGTGACTTCCATCTTGGACAGGATGGTGTTTATGTCTATCCTGCAGCCTACTTAACACATGTTAGAAAAACACACTTCTATACATCATAAATAATTTTTTTCAAAAGCAACAGTGCTATCTCTGTGTATAAGTGCATAATCAAGTGTGTTAATTGTTAATGATGGACAAAAATATAAACGCATAAAAATCTTCCAAAAATTGTGAGAATTTATTGCCACTTATGTACATCACTAAGGGGCCGATTTCGATTCGGGCCGGAAATCTCTCCGACCGAGCCGGACCCGGAGAGATTTCCGACCGAATCGGACCCGTGCAGCCCGACCGAACGAGTACGATGCGCACGTATGCCATCGGACTCGATTCGGTCGGACTCCCATTGAAGTCAATGGGAGCCTGTCGTACAACGCGTACACGGGCTCCCATTGACTCAATGGGTGCGAGGCGAACAAGGGCGCCCCCTACAGCGGGTACGCGTCGTAGCGACTCGCGCCGTACACGCACAGGTAGGGGGGACCCATGGGTCCCCCCTTTGTGCGACTCGCGCGGCTACGCGTACAGGGGGATCCGACACGGACCCCCAAAGTACGGCTCCGACTGCTCTTTCGAGCCGGAGTGCGCGGCTCGGTCGGACTGCGCTCGCGGCGCGCATCGTACTTACCCGGCCGGGGAACGTCTCCATTGCGCGGTGCGAGTCGAGTCCGAGCGAGTCGGTCGGTGCGGTTAGACCCGGGATCGAGTCGGTCGGAGCGGTCGGGACGCCCGGACGAGTCAGTCGGCGATTTCGCATCGTACTCGCTCGCCCGGACGCGCGTACGAATCGGTCGGGAAATAGGGCTCCGAATCGGATCCGGTTAAGCCGAATCCGATTCGGAGCCCTACCGGCCGAGATCGGAATCGGCCCCTAAGTCTTGGTACCTTACAAGCACCTCCCTCTTTTGCTAAAAGCATATCTAAAACTATTCTATTCTGAATTACCATGCTTCTAACTGCAATTATCTCTTCATTAACAGTAAACCACTTACTGTATTATTTGCTAAATGCTTTATTAAAGTCAACAGCTTTCTGAACTTTACATCATTTAATAAGAACTAAAGGTAGAAGGAATCAGGGCAGAAAAATCACACAGAATATGTTTCCCTATGCTATCATTCTTCACTGTACTATAATGCCCATCTTCTAACCTATTCACATGATACATTTTAGAAAACACTAATGCTAAGTAGCAAGTACCTGTCCAATCCATTGAAAGTGTGAAATAAGGAGTCTAGTTGCATATGTACAAATAGCTCTAAACATAGGACCACATATTAAAAAGTAATGATTGTTTACATAATAAGTATATGCATAACTACAATTTTCTACTCAGACTTTACCATTTTCCTTATAACTCATCATATACATGTGTCCTACTAGGATGTATTTGTGACTTCTTTATCACAGCTTCTTCTTAAGAATTAAATGTCAACACTTCACAACCTGCAAGTTTAACATTCTGTACTGCACTCTACACCAATGCACTCTACGCCACTCTACTCTACATCATTGCACTCTATAAAACTCTACTCTGCAACACTGCACTCCCTGCCACTGAACTCTACGCCAACCTACTTAGGAACACTGCCAATGCACTCTACACCATTCTTCTAAAAACCAGTACACTCTACACTGTAGTGTCTTGTAAGTTGGAGATGACAGGACCCTTATGGTTCCGATGTTCCTGTTGGCCAGTGCATGCCCATCCCTCCTCCTGACATCAATTCAAGTGCCCCTTGTCTCTCCTTATTTTCCGCCCACTGGGGCGGGGGACACCCCACAGTTTGAAACCTCTGCTCTAAGTGCTTTATTGGCTAGGGCGATACACTTTTCTTGGGAGTCCATATCTGGTACTGCCACCTGCCACCAGGATTGCTGAATATAAACTGCCTAGTTCTGATTCTACCCCATGCCTCTTTCTGCTGCCACACTGCACTTCTGGTCCATTAGCAGGTTAATTTTCATCCTTGTTTCTTTGCTTTGTAACTATTTTACTAACTGTCTCTTCCTCCTTCCTTCTCCCTTTTCTGCTTTATCACTACTCTGGGTCAAAATCAGATGCTAAAAAATATTAGTCCCCAAATCTAAGCAGCAGTGCACACCACTTGGAACTGCCGGCATTAATTAAGAACTGTTCAGGTATGATCAAATGTGGGTCTCATAGCTCACTGTGCCATAGAATCTGGCTGCACCTCTCAGATGAGGCCGAATAAAGCTCCAAGCACAAGTGATTGATTGTGTTCCCGCTTCATTATACATTGCTCCTTTTTAGGGGTGGGGTGGGATTAATGCTGATTTGCAAGTGTTTAGTCCTTGTCTGAAATCACAGCAGGCCTGCCAAGTACCACAGTGCCACTGTGTGACAGATGGCCCCATGCTTCATCACACGGCCACACAGCGAAGAGGCTCAATCACTCAGTGAACTGAACCTAGGCCTGAGCAAAATTCAGATGATTTGCTCTGAAAATGATGGGAAATGCCTAAACAAGTAAGCAAAATTACTTACAAAGAGAATTTTGCAGTGCACGCTTCACCACCAAGCAAAGTTTGGCAAAGTACATCACCTTCACAATGTGCAGAGTTTGTTCACTGCACACAACTTCATTAGATAAGTTATAATTTTGCGCACTTCTGGAACACCTCATGTTCTCCACCCAAATGCCCACCTTCCCATCACTCCGTGTTTTTCTCTCATGTTCTCTCCCTTGTGTGTTTCTCCACCTGCTCTCCATAATGCTGTCCCCTTGCGTGCTGTTCTCTCTCGTGTGCTTCTCACCCTGCCCTCTATATTCTTCCCCCATGCTGTTGGTGTCACAGGCAGAAATATAGAGGAGATCCACAAGAAATGATATGATCTGTGTTCATGCACATTGGAGAAGGCAGATACCTGCCCCCATGTTGCTCACTCCCTGTGTTTTTCTGCTCCTCTCCCCTCCACCACTGCGGTCGTTTTTTCAGTTTTGCTTTTTGCACTGAGAATTCTTAACTTTTTATTTACCATGTGTTGTACCCTATTTCGGATTGATAAATAAAAAAACAAAGGAAATAGCTCTCCCGTCATTGCTCTGGTGTGTGCAAGCATTGTATGGTATCATCGTTCATTGACTACAGCTGAATGACGAGACCTCCAGTAGCAATCATGTCATTGCATCTTTTTGTTTACAATTATTTTTACCAATGCTGCACAGCATTTTGCTTTTCCCTCTCGATGATGCACAGCATCGCCAAAAGGCTTGACAAAGCCAATAGGTCTCAGGAGTGAGACCTATTGGTTTTGCCAATGCTTGTTACTCACCTGTCTTTGTGGGTTCGTCAGCTGTTATCTCAATGTTTCAAACTCCTGCAAATGCTTCAGGTTAGATGTTTTCATTGTCCTCTTCACAGGGGGTTTGAGGTGGTTTTGTGCTTGGTCCAACACACTTTGCTGCAGTTTCCTGTCTCCAGGTCGCTACCTTCTCTATAGTGCATGAACAGGGACGTTGGCAGCTACAGCAGGGGTGGGGTTCTTGACGGGCCTCTTCTGTCTGCACCTCTGCAGACAAAGGCTCATAATTAACATGAACAGGTGGGAGGGCGTGTGAATGGATGGATGGATGTGTGAGTGAAATGGTGGATAGATGGATCAGTGAAAGGGTGGATGGATAGATGCATAGATGAATGAGTCATGCAGATGTTACCTTCTCCCACTAGAAGAACAGTGGTGCAGAGTCTGATACATTCTCACCTCGATTTTGGCAACTCACTGTACCTTGGGAGCCTGAAATATGTGATCAAAAGGATCCAAGTGGTACTAAATGCAGCTTCAAGAATCCTTCAAAAAATGCCACTCCAGCTCTGGTTGCCTTGCATTGTCTACCAGTTCAGAAACGAATTCAGTTTAAAGCTCTCTGATTGGCGTACGGGGCCATTCATGGAACAGGCCCACCGACGATTTGCTCTTTGCTCACTCTCTATGCAGCAGGAAGAGCCATTCGTTCTAGTTACCAAGGACTCCTGGTGGTGCTCAAGATCAAAAGAGCGAACAGTGGAGGATGTTCCTTTGCATTTCTTACTCCGAGGCTCTCGAATGCTCTTCCCGCTTTCCTTAGAAATCAGCCATAAGAGGGTTGCTTTAGGAAAATGCTGAAGGCCCACCTATTCTAAAGTGGTAAAGGAAATGCGCAGTTAGACTGAGTGGAAGGGTTGTGTGTCACCTAGCTCTGGGAGGCCCTTTGGGGTAGCCATGTGCGATACAAATACAACTGAATTGAATTGAAGAGTAAAAGGATGGATGTAAGAGTGGATTAGTGAAAGGGAAGATGATGATGAGAGAGGATGGATGAGTGATTGAAAGTATGAATGAATGGAGTGAAAGGCTGAATGAACGAAGTGAATGGATGAGTGAAAGAAGGGATGGATGGATGAGTGAAAGGAAGGGTAGATGGATGGCTGGATGAAAGGGTGGCTGGGAGGATGAGAAAAAGGGTGGATGGATGGATGAGTGAAAGGGTTCATGGATAACGGATGAGTAGATGGATGGATTAGTCGAAGGGTGGATGGAACAGTGAAAGGATGGATGGCTGATAGAAATGGTGGATAGATGGATGAATGAGTGAAAGGGTGGGTGGATGTGCTAACAGAAGGATGATTGAAAGAATGGTTGGATGAAAGGAGGGATGGAGAAGTGAAAGGGTGGATGACAGAATGAATGGATGGATAGATGGATGGATAGAAGGATGGGTGGATAGGTTTAAAATGGAGGATAAGTTTGGATATTGATGGGCGGACAGGTGGATGGATGGAACAGTGACAGACTGAATGATGGATGAAAGGTTGATGAGTGACAAAAAATAGAAATTAAATGGTGGATATCAGCAGGTGGGTGGAAGGATAAAAGGAAGAAGGGATAGATGCTTGGATGGAAGGGACACACAAGCACTTCTAAGGAGGGTTGCAATGACTTGCTTAGCTTGCTTGGTGCCATAAGAGCTCTGGTTCAAAGTGGGGGTATTTCAATTTTCTGGCTTCTCCCTTGAACACAGATCATATCTCCTCTTGTGAATCTCGTCCATATTTCTGCCTGTGACACCAACAGCATGTTTCCTGTGCTCACTGAGTACTCACAATTGTTTAAATGGTCTGTGGCTGGGAATGGGAAGGTTTCCCCCAAGCCTGTACTTGTTATTTTTATTTACCCATGTTTCCACCAGTACTTACAGCTCACTGTCAGTGAAATGTCCTTATTTTTACTTCTAGACTCATCGTACACATGGGACTCTTGGATTGCTCTCGGCAGGTCCTGTGCTCCATTCCTTACCACTTAAGACTATCTATATATCTATATGTATACACACACCCACGCACACACTCACACACATTTAAAACTTACTTTCGAAGTTGTAATGCAATGATACTCCAACACTCCCTTTGTAGTGGCTACGATGCTGTGACTCCCAATGTTGTGACCTGCGATCCTGTGACATACAACTTTCGGTATGAAGATGGTAAAGAGGCGAGCATAGTAAAACAAGGAGTTATCACACAGGAAAGAAAATGGTGGCCCGACCGGCCTCTAAGAGAAATGAAACAAGGAGTTATCACACAGGAAAGAAAATGGTGGCCCGACCGGCCTCTAAGAGAAATGATCTTCAAACTGTAATATGTCTCCTTTTGTGGGCTATGGGGTTGAAAGGTTCTGGCAACGAAGGGACTGCTTCTGCCACTGCCGCTTGACAGGTGTCTCTAAAACACCAATTAGCACTTTTCAACTGAGCGCAGCACAATTATCTAAGTACCGTCGAAGCCTTTCATTTAGGGTACCTTACAGAGTGAGAAAATAAAAAGAGGGCTGAACCTCATTTGTGTCAACATTTCTTCGGCTGTGACCTTAACCAACATTCCTTTCTTCAGTCTTAGGCCCCGCCACTGGTCCTACACACCCTCCATTAGTTATTTTAGCTCACTAGAGGGCTTTACAAGGGAATGAACGCAGACAGCTCAGTGAGCAAAGCAAAAGTAGCGGCAGTTAACAAGCCAGGTGTCCTACAAATCAGTAAAACAATAGGTCAATATGTAAAAAAGTACAAGTGATTCATCCAAGCAGAGGTCAACACAAGCTGAAAACAATTGCAAACCCATCTGCTAACAGTAATACGTTCAACATCACTATAAAAGCTCCAGTAGGTCTTAGTTGGGGGAGCGAGTGCCTAGAAGCAGATAGGCGGATATTAGGTGAACAAAATTCCATACTTTAGAAGCACTCCCAGAGAAAGTCTGGATCCCGGTGTGTGCGTTTGTTGTGGGTCGAAGATAGGGGTTTCGAGGAGAAGAGTTTCCGAGCTTACTACTTCCTGTCTACTGTCTGCTGGAAGTCAAATTCTTTTTGCTGTTTGAACATTGGTTTTCTGGGGACACATTTGCTACTTGCACTGATGTCTCATTCCAATTTATGCTTGATTTGATTCACATTTAAGATGAATGTATATTAAGACATTGGACAAATGTGTATGGAATGTGAAACCTGTGCATACAACCTGTGAACGCTGTATGATCAATTATACTATATCTTACTGTGTGTTAAATTAATACGTGTAAACATTGATTTGTTTTATGCCTAAAACCAATATACAACAATCATTCTCATTTTTTATTTTTGCATTCGAGCAGACCTGGGCTTAAACTGGGTTGAGCCAGGCTTTCAGTATGCAGGGAGGCTTCTCAACACAATTTCCATCTCCTAAATACTATTTCTAGAGTGTTCTAACAAAGTTGAGCGAGCCCTGGTGAATGCACTAATCATTACTGGCTAAATAACGTGCAAACAATGTGTCAGCTATGATGAAACTGAAGGTTGAGCCTCTTTCTTTTTTTAATTATGTTCAAGTGTTGTAATAATAAAGTTAAAAAGTTCTTGGTGACCATTTTTTGTGATATGGTATGTATATGGTTCTGCAAGAAATTACTACTTCTTGAAAAGTTAGACAGAAGCATACTAGTCTGGAGGAAATCAGCCATTCCAATTCCTGTTAAAAAAGGTGGTGATAAATTGGATACCCTGTGGGATTACAAAGTGGATATCGTTAAGCCCAAAAACAGTGCACAAGATCCTATAAGAAAACTTGCCTCCTGATGCCTACAAGAAATTCTTGATAGAAGACCTGTGTAAGCACAGTTGCGATCCACCTCAAAATTAGTGTACCCAGTCTTAACATTGGTGGATCAGTATGGGAAATGTCAATATTTAGTTGTTCTCCAAGGGGCAAATGTCCGAGCGTGGTGCTAGGCTAAACTTGGTAATGCTGCGCTCCAACATTTTTTAAATGCAGGGCGCACCCATGTATTTATGTGCAGGAAGGGACACCTTCCTGCACATAAACAATCAATTATGGTGATTTGAAGAATGCAGCACACATATAAAGAGCAAAAAATGTGGAGAAATTCATAAACTCTCCTCATATCGCCATGCTAAGTCCAGGTATTCCCTGGCTTTAGTTTTTGCACTGCCTCAACCTTGTAAATCTGTGGCAGCAACAAAAAGCAATGGGTGTTGCAGTGAAACGCCCACTGCAACACCCTTTGCATGCCACTTTGTCACAGAGGACTGCAGTGGAAAGGGGCATATTTACAAGGTGGCGTTAAGCCACGTTAAGTGGCTTAGGGCCACCTTGTAAACATGGGAAATGGTGCTACGCCACGGAGCATCAAAAAAGTGACGCTCTGGTGGCAAATGGGGCTTGTAAATATGCCCCGGAAATTTCTGAGTTAGCGCAGTACCCCATTTATTGATGTCCGCAATTCGTGTCACTGACAGCTGAGGCCAATACTTCCTATTACCCTTCTAAAAACACTGGTTACTTTTGTTTATGTTCCAATGTGGGCACCACATGAACACAATAGCACAGAAAACAAACTCAGGGGCATATTTACTACGACGTGGTGGAGCACAGCGTTAGCCTCCTTGGCATAACGCCGCAATTCGGCACTTCTAAAGCGCAGGGCTGCACCATATGTACAACAATATGCTGCAGCCCTGTATTTTACCCTTCTCTGGTCCTAAATTTAGCAGCCTAGTGCCAACACAGGCACCCTTGCACCAAGGTGCCTGCGTTGGCACCAAGATTGTTTATGCGCAGGAAGGTGTCCCTTGCTGCACATAAACAATCTTTAAATGGCGTTTTGTAACTTCTATGTGTGCTGCTTAATGTAGCACACATAGAAGTTGCAAAACGTCATTTTAAGGTTGAGCCTTTAGCGGCAGCGCGCACGCGCTGCGCGATTTGCGAGGCATGCAGTTATCTAGTATGGAGTGAAAGCTCTGTTGAAGCTCCGCCCACTCTCCGCCCATGTTTTTAATTGGCTCGTGTCATTGTCTTTCGTAAATTCTGTCTACTGATTGAGTATGAGGCTTGTTAGTCCCGCCTTATTATGCCATGTCGTCATTTGTATCCTTCCATGGCTACTGGCCCCTTTACTTCGAGTATTAGACTGTAAGGCACGTGATATTTAGTGCACTATTTTTTCCCCCTCCCCCGCCCGCACTCCCGCTGTCGGTGCCTTTTTGCCCCCCTTGCCCCCCGCCGTCCGCACTCCCGTTTGCAATGCAATAGGTCTCGCGTAAATGCGAGTCCTATTGCATTGCAAATGCTTGGTATTACCTGCATTCGCTTCTCTCACAAATGCGCAGGCAGTGTTCATAAAAAGGAAACCCTGAGAGCGGATTCAACATCTAAAATGAAACATTCGGAAGTAATAAAAACAGAGCACGAGCTCCTGGGCACTTCCACTGCAGCCCATTGTCCTGAAGTGAACGCCACGCGCCCTCTATGTGGGCTGTATTAAATGCGCCGTACAAAGGAGCACTGCGCGTGCTATATGGCCGGCGTGTTTGGCTGCTGAATAAACACGGTCAGGCTTTGCATTGCTTCGTCTTGTAAGAGTATTCAGCTCTGGCAGAGCATATCAAAAATATGTTAATTCAGAGGAGGCTTTTCTGAAATGAAATGCATGTCAGCCCATATTTACTTTATTTGAAGGCTGATGATAGTGAACTGTTTTTTCATTCAGAGATCTAATTTGCGCGGTGCATCCAGATCATTAGTCTGACGCCCAGCATGCCAGATGCTGACAACGGCGCACCGCAGAATAAACAACCGGAGTGTTGGACAGAATGTTCAATGCAGAATATATATTTTTCCTGCAAGGAGAATTAGGCAAGAGAGGCATCATAATTCACTCCATATTTGAAAAGGAGGGGTAATGGATGAGTGTGTCTTTCTGAAGTCACAACCCAACAGTTCGTCTTGTTCTGTCGAAATTACGATTGCTTGCAAAAGTCCAGATGTAGAACTGTAAACTACATGCATTAAGTTTACGGTATTTTCGAAAGTTAATTATGAAGGAGAGAACAGCAGCTACAATGAAATTAAAGCGCACACCTGTTGCACCGAAGTTTTTCCCTCTGTGCCTTACAGTCAACCAGTAGCGGCCCGTGGAGGGAGTTCGTGGGCGGTGAGGCGGGGAGGGGCAGGGTGGGGTGTAAACACCGGAATATGGATGAATGGAGATAAGTAAACAATTAAATAAATAAAACGAATTTCGTTGCGTGCGCTGCATCGCATCGCATTTTGCATTTTGCGATGCAGTGCACGCAACGAAATTCGTTTTATTTATTTAATTGTTTACTTACCTCCGTTCATCCATATTCCGGTGTTTTCTACCCCCCACCCTGACCCTCCCCCGCCCCGCCTCACCGCCCCACGGAACTCCCTCCACGGGCCACTACTGCAGTCAACTTGCTCCACATTACAGAAGAAGCATGACGCCTCTATTTCCAACAGTGCAAACATGCATTGCGTGAGCCGAGCGCCCGCTGGAGATGGCCGCCCCTTTAAGAAACGATCCTTGAAAAATCCAATAGGTCTAACTTTTTAATAGTGAAATTGCATTTTCATTGGCAAGGTTTTGCATGTGTTGTGTGTATAGGTAAATGAATTCATGATGGTTCGGTGAATGGATGAACGACTGAGTGTATGGATGGGTGTCTGAAAGTGGGTGTGACTGAGTCCATTGATGAATGGAAGGATGAGTGCCTCAATGGATAAATTATTTGAGTACATGAGTAGATGGATAAATGGATGAGTGATAATATGGATTGATGATCGTTTGATTGGGAATGCCTGACAAATTGCAGGTTCCTCTTCATACAATGTCAAATGTCAAAAGTACCCCTAAAAGCAAATATAGCACAGGAAATGAGCCAGGTCATTTGTGTCTCGGGTATCACCCCTAAATTCTCCACTCTTTCATATTGTGACCAAGCGCCAAAAGAAGAGGTGGCAACAAGTCAAAACTAACAAAATCTGAATTTGAAATATGCCATCATGTCTGGAAAATATTTACCTAACTAATTACCTTCCACCTTCAAATATACTATGCAAGCATATTGTGATAGAGATTGTAGCCCACAAATACAGACAGTTGATTGGTGTGAGAGACGCTCCGCTGTCACTTTCTCTGGTACAATGTGCACAGGTGTGTAGAATAAGGGGAAGAGATGTGCACACATAGGCAGTGTTAATAATGGAACTTTACACCAGCAGGGACATGAGCAACTAGAACTGCTCTAACAAAGCTATGCAGAAGACAGCTTTTTTTCCATATGGTAAGCAAAACAGGGAAGAGTAGTGGGTCGATATTCCTGGTGCAACAGGATACAGAAGGCCTGGAACCTCACCAGGAAAAGGCCTGCAATTCCATATCCACTTCACTCCCATACTAGGTTTTGTCTTCCATAAACAAAAGACTGGAAAATGCGTGCTGCTAACTGTACCCCCTTTAATGTTACTGAACTTCTGCAAATTCCACATTTACTTAAAATGTCTTTAAATTATATCATCACCCCTAGTACTGTTTCTGATGATTGGGACATTGATACAGCTTATGAGATGCTAGAAGATCTAGAGCATTCAACTGTGTTTTTTCCTGACAAGTTATATGATCGTACAGCTAACTATAAGAGGTTTTGGTTTCAACATTACGGACATCATTTTCTATACAAAGCTGGTATTCCTCATGACATTTTTAACTTTACACAATGGGAACATTGCCCTTCACAACCACGGGGTAGTTCAAAGGCATTTGCACAGAAGTTTGATTATTTTTCTGGGTATAACATCTCTGACTTGGCCATGTTTAGGTTAAGCATTCGAGACCTCTTGTATATAATTTAGTATATATTTATATGTGTATGTACTTTGTGGGCTCTGGAGATCAGCCCTAGGACTTGTCTGCTTCCGCTTAGGGATCTTTTTTTCTGTTCAACTGCCTCTATTTAACTGTCTTGATAGTAAACGGCCAGCAGAGGTCAGTAAAATACCAGTATTGCTTTCTGCTTAGGGACTTTCTTTTTTTATTTTTCTGGTAACTGCCTCTACTTAACTTTCTTGATAGAAAACGACCAGCAGAGGTCAGTAAAATACCAGAATCACTTTAGCATTCTCTAGATTTCAGTCCAGAGAAATTGTCTTCCATGAGCACCCGTAGACAATAATATTTTTTTCAAATCTTGTATTTTCAGTGATATGACCACCGAAGGCCCTGATTTTATATTAAAAACAGAGCTTTGGACTATACCATTTCCTGCTGAAAGGCAATATTTCTCTCCATGTGTTCTCATACCTGGCATGTCACGCAGTTTGGTGCTTACTTTCCCTCCATGTTAAAGAACAGTAGATGTTTCAGCACCCAGGCTAATGTGCTGCATGGCTAAATACATATAAGGTCCCAAAGGCGAGACCTATTGCATTGCAAATGCTTGTTTTGATTGTTTATGTGCAGGAAGGATCACCTTCCTGCACATAAACAATCAATACCCTCTTGCTCACAATGCATCATACACAGAAACAGCAAAAACAATGCGACTGTTTAACGCGTTCCATGTGTCGGACGGCCCCCGGCTGTCTGACGTCATGGTGGGCGTGTGCGTCGGACGGCTGGGGGCCGTCTGATTTCCGCACACGTAAAATCCGCCCGCACAGCGGGGAAATTTGCGACGCAGCGAACGGGGTAAGACCATTTTTTCCCTGGTCTTAATTTTGGTGCTGCCCCATTGTAAATATAGGGCAGTGGCAAAATCAATAGGTGTTGCGGTGGAACGCCCACCGCAACACCCATTGCCCACCCCTTTCACGCTAAGTATAGCATGAAAGGGAGCCTTATTCACGTTAAGGGGCTTAATGCTGCCTTGTGAATAAGGCGAAGCCCCTATCGCCACTACTACGTCCTGAAAAGTGACGTTGGGGTGGCGACAGGGGCTTGTAAATATGCCCCACAGAGTTACACAGAAAAGTGTACATTGGCGCCCTGGACAGAGTGTAAAATGAACAGAGTTGCACCATTATAAACAAAGGCCGTCAACTGTTACAGCTCGCTTGCAACTCGCAGAGAAACCACTCACCTCACTAATGCCCCCAGGGGAAAAAATGCTCAGTGACAGAAAGAACAAATCACAAGGCAGAAGAGGTTATGGAACTATTTTGGTCTCTAAGCTCTGTTAATATTGACCGAGCCCTTCAATTTGAGTATTTACATCAAAGTTGAGACTGATGATGACAAGAACCGGAGTTATGGAAGGTGTGCCTCTGAGCCTGGAGGCCTTAATACCAGACTTTGACAAGAACTGTGGACCATTAATAGATACAGTAATTTCCAGCTTAAAACCAGCCACCAACGTATGTTGTGATTTGCGATGACGCATGGCTACACAAAGACGTGCACATCTCACCCAAATGCACTCAGACAAGATCAGCATTCCCTTATGCTGTTGACGTACAAAGACCCCACATATTACTGTGCATCTCCAGTGCGACCAGTGAGTCATACGGTCTGGCAAGGGCCCAGCCTAAACTTCTAAGAAGTGAGGGTTGGGAGGACGAACTAGAGAATGTATGTGTACCCCTGACCAGTGTTACCTCTCAATGTGGCGTGCGTGTGCGCGCGCACCTATAAATAGATTGATTAATTTCTTTGTATGTTTCTAGCGCCTATTCACCTTCCTTTGACTGTGTGTTATTCATCACTTGCCACTATGTCTGTTGATGTTGCTTTATATCTGTTCATGGAGCTATTTCATTACAGTAAATGAACAAACAGAATTCAGGAATATCTCAGTCATTTACTGATCGCTGTACAGCGTGATGTCTTACAGTCATAATCCAAACATTTCACATTCGGAACATTGTTTTATTAATATATATTTTCTCAGGGTCCCTGAATATTATCAGGTACCCCTGATATTTTTTGAGTGTGCAACCAGGCGTTCGAAACACTCTCTTGCACTCTACACCTGGTGCCCACACGTGTTTTTTTGCATACCGGCCAGGAATATATTCGTGCTTCACCTATGAAATTGTTTTTGGGGTATTTTTTGTACTAATGAAGAACTCGAACACACACATTTGTTTGCACGTGAGGAACACAGATAGCCCACAGTAAAATAGCGGTGCCATGGCCTGGCCCAGCTATTCAGCCCTGTCTCCCGTTCTACGTTGACAGCAGTAGCGGCCCGTGGAGGGAGTTCCGTGGGGCGGTGAGGCGGGGCGGGTGAGGGGCAGGGTGGGGGCTAGTAAACACCAGAATATGGATGAATGGAGATAAGTAAACAATTAAATAAATAAAACGAATTTCGTTGCGTGCGCTGCATCTCATCGCATTTTGCATTTTGCGATGCAGTGCACGCAACGAAATTCGTTTTATTTATTTAATTGTTTACTTACCTCCGTTCATCCATATTCCGGTGTTTACTACCCCCCACCCTGCCCCTCCCCCTCCTCGCCTCACCGCCCCACGGAACTCCCTCCACGGGCCGCTACTGGTTGACAGTGACATTGGCGATGCAAATAAGACCTGCTGCGGTAGAAGAAATGGAAGTGGTGCTATATTCAGTGCCACTAGAATTATGCGATTCAGTGGTCGCTGCATTCTGCACATAATTATCGATTTGCAGCATTTGCCGCATAATCCATCATTTGCCCCAGAATCTGCTAATTTAAAAAAAAATTGTTTCTAGCTCAAACGGTTAAAAAAATACTAATAGCACAGTGACATGTTTTGCCCCGCTGCAGAAGCCCCTTGCAAAGTTCGACTGGTCAGCTTTCTGTTGCTTATTGCTGTGTTTGGGTGTTAAACAGGTACAAAAGATGTGCAACCAATGCTCAGGCAACAAGTGTACAAATTACAAAATAATGAAGTAATACTATCACAACATGTGCAGCATTATGCACCATAATTTGCCTTTTCTTGCCGCATAATTTACTCAACTCTGCCACACAATCTGGCCTTCCTCTGCCACATAATTCTAGTGGCCCTGGCTATATTTAATGCCTGCTTGCAAATTCAGCAATAGGATACTCTCCTGGACCCCAATTGGTCAGAGAGAAATGAGAGAGAACATATTAGTAGAGGTAGAAACAATACTCATGAGCAGGCATTGTTAGTTTTTGGTTCTGGGTGCAC
Source organism: Calotriton arnoldi (assembly GCA_963921515.1). NCBI lineage: Eukaryota > Metazoa > Chordata > Amphibia > Caudata > Salamandridae > Calotriton > Calotriton arnoldi. The sequence continues at coordinate 31,292 of CAWUFW010011805.1, forward strand.
TGCTCTTTTCCTGTAGATCTGGGTGTTACATGGTAAAATGGGGGCCTTTTATGAGGCGTGTCTACCTTGTCAGTAGGAATAAGGTGCAAAGTTTGTTTAGTTGACTGGAACCGGTGTCTTGATAAATAGGTGCATGTTACACGCAGCTACTTTGAATGAGGCGGCAGAGGCACTATTATGCAGATCTTTTAATAGGAAAGTATCAATATTTCTCAGATGACTGCTTCTCAGAAAGGCATCCGCCTAGACCAGCTCCTGCCAGCACACTGCTGTACATTGAATGAGTCAGTGGGCTGGGGGCACATGCCTGCACACCTGCTGTACATTCTAAATGGACCATTATCTATACTTTTGTAGCAGGGTTGCTACTCTTTAAACTGGACTGCAGCAGCCATGCTTGTTCCATAATGAAAACATGAAGTCCATGTATCTTGAAGGGTTGCACCCAGTGCTGGTGGACAGCCTGGTATCTGCTTGTGACTGGCATATGAGACAGTGTTTTTTTAGAGTGACGGCTGCTTTACATTGATGCAGAAACATCAAACCGCTTCAGCTAGAGCAGGTATGACCCTTTCCTACAGTGATCTCAAGTTGGCCCTGCTGGTCTAGATGCACCTGCACTCCAAGGGTGAATAGCGTACATCAAGGACAATTATATGGATCATGACATGAATGTTCCTACTTTTTCGCTACTCGATTGGCACGGAGTAGCCAACATACTTAAATGTGATGGCCAGAAGAAGGTATAGTCACAAAATGGCTGCTCCATATTGTCTAGGTCATTAAGATCAATGGGTCACCCTGTATCCCTCGGAACCTGGGTTAATAGTTGTAAATATAGTCTAGGTGCCAAGTCCTCCATGGATGGAGAGTGCTGAATCCCACATAAAAACATTGCTTATCCACCACAGGACCATTTATGGGGATTCCGGGACACGAGAAAAGGAAAAGCCGTAAAGACTGGGGCCAAACATCATAGAGGTCAGTCCAATCTGTGCAAGCAGTGTAAGGAGATTAGATCGATAGATTTGCACAGAGGAAGCTCAAACAGTGGGGGGAGCAGTTGAGGAGTGACACTTGATCACGTATGCTCCCTTTGTTAGCCTGCGGACGCAGGAGGCACTGAACTACTTGGAAACACTAGCCCAGACAGAGGAAACCCACATGGCTACATAGCCTTCTCCACAGGAACAATCATGTCTGGTGCTAGAACCCTTCTTGATTAGTTGATCGAAAGTATTAGTAAATGACTGGTGAGATGGGAGGCAGCATTGCTGAATTTCACCAGTCAGAGCAGTAGAGTGACATTCCAGGTAAGATAATAGCTGGTTGTATTGCCGCCTGTCCCTGAGGGAGATGGTATAGTGAGCAATCTGTTACATTCCTGTTTCTTCTCTTGACAGGAAATCAAATTCATGCAGGCCAAGTCGAAGCAGCAGGGTCAAGGGATGAATGAGTTAGCTTCCCCTGCCCTAGTTGTCAACCAGTAGTATTTTTCAGGTGGTGTAGGCGCCCAGCTGCTGAAGAAGCCCTCCACCCTTGGCTAAAGGGGCACCATGTTAAGCCAATACTGATGTCATTTGAGATGTCATCAGTGATGTCATCAGTGATGTCACTGACCATGTCATTAGTGATGTAATATGTGACGTCATCAGCAGTGCATTGTAGGGGCGCAAGTTATAGTTAGCTGCACTAACTATAACGGGGGAACTAACTATAACTTTCCCTAAAACCTATGGTTTTTTCTGTGAATTTCTAAGGTTTTTTAAATGCTAATTTCTAACTATAACGTGCCTGAAACCTATGGTTTTTTCAGTGAATTTCAAAGGTTTTTTAAATGCTAATTTCTAACTATAACGTGCCTGAAACCTATGGTTTTTTCAGTGAATTTCAAAGGTTTTTTAAATGCTAATTTCTAACTATAACGTGCCTGAAACCTATGGTTTTTTAAGTGAATTTCAAAGGTTTTTTAAATGCTAGTTTCTAACTATTCCTACAGAGGTAGGACATGTGAAGAAAGAAGAAAAAACGCACAGAAAGAAGCAAAAGAAATGCAGAAAGAAGCAACAGAAGTCCACAAAGATGAACAAAAGTGCAGCAAGAAGCAAGACATGTGCAGAAAGAACCAACAGAGGAGCAGAAAGCGGCCTTGTTGCAAAATCATCCTGTGCCCACAACTTTTTCAGACGGGTACTGGTGGTAACTGACTCTGACTAACCAGGCCTAGAGCCAGTGGTATGCTAAAAGACACTTAGAATACAGTGAAAACACCTACATACACTAGGGAACACTATGCGTTGGGGTACCCCTGTGATTAGCATGACCTCCTCTGTAAGGCCCTAGTACATAATAGGGCAGGGGGATTAAAACTACCTCTAAGTCAGAGGTGCAGAAAGATGCTTCTTTAAGTAGTAGTCACGTTTGCAGAGTGGTGGAGAAAGGGTGCTGGGCGTCCAACCAATGCTCAGGAATTCCGCTGCGTAGGTCTTACAGGAGGTACCAGGAGGATTCTTGGCCCCAAAACTCCCTAAGGGCTAAATTGGACTTCATCCCCCATCCCGTAGTTTGCCACGAGGCACGTTTGCAGAGTGGTAGAGAAAGGGGGCCATGGCTTCCGAAGACGTCTTAGCAATCCCACTGTGTGGGACTTACTGGAGGTAACAAGAGGGGTAGTTGGCCCCCAAGGACATCCTTGGGGGCCAACTTCCCAAACTATTACCTCCAGTCAGTCCCACACAGCAGCACTGGTAAGTACTCGTACCAGGCCACGCCCACCACTCTACAAACGCGCTCCTTGGCACGCTCTTGGATGGGGATTGAATTCCCCTTCACTGCTGGGGGTACTTTAGGGGCCAACTAGCCTACCTTTTACCTCCAGTAAGCCCCACGCAGTGGGATTGGTGAGAGGTAGACAAAGGCCATGCCCCCTTTCTCCACCACTCTGCAAACATGCCCCCTGGCGCGTTGTAAGTTGGGGGATTAAGTCCCCTTGAATCGTGAGGGTCCCTGGGGTCCAACTAGCCCACCAGGTACCTCCAGTAAGCGCCACAGAGCTGTGTTGCAGAGAGGTGTAAAAAGGGGCGTGGCCTGGACCACCTCTCTGCAACGCAGCCCTGTGGCACTTTCTGGAGGTACCTGGTGGGCTAGTTCGCCCCCAGGGACCCTCAGGATTGAAGAAGAATTAATTCCCCAACTTTAAACGCGCCACAGGGCGTGTTTGCACACATGTCACCTCAGGCCCCGCCCCCTCCCTTCACCACTGTGCAAACACGCCCCGCAGCGCATTTTAAGTTGGGGGATTAAGTCCCCTTGAATCCTGAGGATCCCTGGGGTCCAACTAGCCCACTAGGTACCTCCAGTAAGCGCCACAGAGCCGCGTTGCAGAGAGGTGTAAAAAGGGGCGTGGCCTGGACCACCTCTCTGCAACTCAGGCTTGTGGCGCTTACTGGAGGTACCTGGTGGGCTAGTTGGCCCCCAGGGGCCCTCAGGATTTAAGGGGAATTAATTCCCCAACTTAAAACGTGCCACAGGGCGTGTTTGCACACATGTCACCTCAGGCCCCGCCCCTCCCTTCACCACTGTGCAAACGCACCCCATGGTGCATTTTAAGTTGGGGGATAAAGTCCCCTTGAATCCTGAGGGTCCCTGGGGTCCAACTAGCCCACCAGGTACCTCCAGTAAGCGCCACAGAGCTGCTTTGCAGAGAGGTGTAAAAAGGGGCGTGGCCTGGACCACCTCTCTGCAACGGAGCCCTGTGGCGCTTACTGGAGGTACCTGGTGGGATAGTTGGCCCCCAGGGACCCCCAGTATTGAAGGGGAATTAATTCCCCAATTTAAAACGCGCCACAGGGTGCGTTTGCAGAGTGTTGCTGGGAAGCGGCGGGGCCTCAGGCACGATCACGGTCTTTTTTTTAGAAGGGGGGCTGTGTGGCCCCCCTTCTTTTTCCTTTTTTTGGGCCCTGGGGACCCCATCCCCCAGGGCCTGACCCCTTTTTAAAATAAAAAAAAAAATCTGAACGGGAAGGGGGCCGCGTGGGCCCCCCTCCCGTGGCCAATTCCGGCCCCGGGGACCCCATCCCCCGGGGCATGGCCACTTATTTTTATGTTTTTTAAGGAGGGGGGCTGCGTGGCCCCCCTCCTGAGGCCTCTATTGGCCCCGGGGACCCCATCCCCCGGGGCCGGCCTTTTTTTTGGGGGAGGGAGGCCGCATGGCCCCCCTTCCGGGCCACTTCTAGCCCTGGGGACCCCATCCCCCGGGGCAGGCCCTATCCGTTGGGGACCGTGGGGGGAGCCCCAATGCCTCCCTGGTCCCGCCGGCTCCTCGCCTCCTGCGGGAGCCGGCATTGCTTTTCCACATGGGGAGCTTCTGACATGCAGCTCCCCGTGTGGAAAAGCAATGTGGTTTGGATTTTGGAAGAGAGAGCAGGTTTCCTGCTCTCTCTTCCAAAACCCAAACCACAGTTTGCTATGACAGGGCGGGAGCCGCGAGACTCCCGTCCTGCCATAGCAAACAGCAGTGTCCCGGGGGTGGGCACCCCGGGACCCTGCAGGAGCTGGCCCTGGGGGGTGGCAGTCCCCAGGGCCATCACGGGCTCCAGGAGGGGGGCCGCGCGGACCCCCTCCCTTCAGTTTGAAAGCCCCGGGGAGGTGGTGGTCTCCGGGGCTTGGGGGTCCGTAACGGACCCCCAAATTTACATAGTTAGTGCCCCGGGGAGGTGGCGGTCCCCGGGGCATGTGGGGGGGCTCGAGCCCCCACACACAGGTTCTTTTTTTTAAAAAAAAAACAAGCCCCGGGGGGTGGCGGTCCCTGGGGCTTGGGGTGGCCTTGGAGGCCCCCCACACATTATAAAAAACAAGCCCCCTGGGGGTGGTGGTCCCCGGGGCTGCAGGGGGCCCATGTGCCCCCCGCAAATATTTCAGGAAAGCCCCGGGGGTGGCGGTCCCCGGGGCTGGAGGGGCCCCCTCTGGGCCCCCGAATTTATAATTTTGCATGCCCCCGGGACTTGGCCCACCCGGGGGCTAAATATTAATGAAGCGCGGAAGCCCACGCTACGTTTTTTTTATTTTCACGGCAGGATTCGCGGATCCTACGCGAATTATACTGATTTTTTTTTAAATGCTTTTTTTGGCCAGGGGGGTCCTTGTGGGACCCCCTGAGCAGGCCTAGGGAGTCAGGGTTTTTCTACCCTGCCCCCTTTTCTTGTTTTTTAACGTTTTTTCTACTGTTTTCTTGTGACTGGCTTCCTGCTTTAGAGTGTTGACAGCCAATTAGAATAAATCTCGTGGTCGGGAGGGTCCGCGGATCCTCCGTGCCTCTAGATATCGAAACTTTTATTTTTTGATTTTCTCAGCAACTACTGAACGGATTTACACCATTTAAAAAAAGGACGCTTTCTGAACCAAGCACTACCTTTTTGCCAAATTTGGTGTAATTCCGTTCAGCAGTTCGAGCTGTAGCCGTGTCTACAGTTTCCTATGGGAAATTGATTTTCCGACCTCTTTTTTTTTAATTTCTCAGGAACTACTGAACGGATTTACACCATTTAACAAAAAGGGCTCTTTCTGAACCAAGGGCTACCTTTTTGCCAAATTTGGTGTAATTCCGTTCAGCAGTTCGGGCTGTAGCCGTGTCTAAAGTTTCCTATGGAAAATAACATGGAGAAAACACGTTTTGGGACCCCCCTTTTTTCTCGGCCCCCGCTTTGCGAATCACCCTGAAACTTTCAGGATAGGAGCTGACCGGAGCGGGCCACAAGTTTTGAAACTTTCGCGAAGATTCGTCAACCGGCGCCAAAGGTATTGGGAAAAGAAAAAACTCTTTTCCTATGGAAACTAGGTCCTAACTATAACTATCTACTGCACCTCCTCATACCCTCCTCATACCCTAATATGACCTTTGATACACCCACTCTAAAATACAGACTACCATTTTCAAAACCATAGACACACCAATACCAGTTACTACATACCCACTCACTGATGCCTAGGTCTACACACACATCCACTCATTCACCCATACAGTCACTCATACATGCAGTCACTCATCCATACAGCACTAACATATGCACTCATACACCTATACAGACACTCACACACCATCACCCATCCATAGAGTTACTCACACACCTAGTCAGTCATGCAAAGAATCAATCACACTCCCATTTATTACCTATACAGTTATACACACACCACCTCACTTATTCATATAGATACTAACACATACTTACTCTCTTATACAGTCACTGATACAAGCACACACTTATCCATACAGCCACTCTCACAATCACTCACTCTCACATATAGTCATTTATATACTCCAGCACTCACATATACTGCCTTTCACATATGTAGTTACTCACACATGTACCACTGAGACATTCATTCACTCACCATCCCACCTATACACACACTCACCCACCCATACAGCCCTTCACAGATGCACTCTTGAACCCATACACCCAGTGAATCACCCACTCACACATCTAAGAACAGAGTCACACACCCCCCACCCACCCACACAGACACTCAGGCACCCAATCAATCAATCAATCAATCACAGAATTTGTAGAGCGCACTACTTACCCGCGAGGGTCTCAAGGCGCTGGGGAGAGGGAAGGGGGGGGGATGCTGCTACTGGTCGAACAGCCAGGTCTTGAGTAGCCTCCTGAAGGTCAGCAGGTCTTGGGTCTGTCGTAGGCTTAGTGGAAGGGTGTTCCAGGTCTTGGCTGCGAGGTGTGAGAAGGATCTGCCGCCGGTGGTTGTTCTTCGAATGCGAGGGACGGTGGCGAGGGAGAGGTCGGCGGAGCGGAGCTGGCGGTTGGGGACGTAGAAGAAGAGTCGTCGGTTGAGGTAGGCTGGGCAAGTTTTGTGGAGTGCCTTGTGTGCGTGGATGAGGAGTTTGAAGGTGATCCTCCTGTCGACGGGGAGCCAGTGCAGGTTCCTCAAGTGGGGGTGATGTGGCTGTGGCATGGTACGTCGAGGATCAGTCGTGCGGAGGCGTTTTGTATGCGTTGCAGTCGCTTGATGAGCTTGGCCGGGGCTCCGCGTAGAGGGCGTTCCCATAGTCCAGTCTGCTACTGACGAGGGCCTGGGTGACTGTTCTTCTTGTGTCTGTCGGGATCCACCTGTAGATCTTGCGAAGCATGCGGAGGGTGTTGAAGCAGGAGGAGGAGACTGCGTTGACTTGCTTGGCCATGGAGAGCGTTGAGTCGAGGATGACTCCCAGGTTGCGTGCGTGGTCGGTGGGTGCCGGGGCTGCTCCCAGCGTCGTTGGCCACCAGGAGTCGTCCCAGTCGTACAGATACTCAGACAACCAATCAATAACCCATATCGACACTCATGTAGCTACTCACCAACCCATGCAGACGCTTACACACCAACTGACAGACTGATACAGACATCCCCACAGTTTAGTCACTAACCCATGCATTCAGTAAGACACGTTTAATCACTCACTTATACAGTCAGTCGCGCACCTACTAAATCATCCATTCAGACACTTATACACCCACTAATTCTTCAATACACCATGGCATATATATATATAAACATATTTAAACTTTACAGAAACACACAGTCAGTGATGATGTCATCGGTGATGTCATCAGTGATGTCATTTGAGATGTCATCAGTGATGTCATCAGTGATGTCACTGAGCATGTCATGAATGATGTAATATGTGACATCATCAGCACTGCATTGCGGAGGCGCAAGTTATAGTTAGCTCAACTAACTATAACGGCCAAATTTCTCTGGTTTTGTACGAGTGAAATGTCCAACTAACTATAACGTCCCTGAACCCTGTGGTTTTTTCAGTGAATTTCTAAGTTTTTTTTAAATGCTAATTTCTAACTATAACGTCCCTGAAACCTATGGTTTTTTAAGTGAATATATATATATATCACCTTATTTATACTTACCTGCATGGTAAAGGCAGATGTGTGGTAAATATATGCAATGTAAAAGTGCATGGTAAAAGCTTTCATGGTAAAAGCATGTGTTGTAAGATCATACAACCCATTGACCAATGCTGTGTCTAAGATAGGTGTCAGGACATACATGTAGGCAGATGATTATTAGTTGTTACTACGGTTAGATAACAATGCATCTGTGGATTTTCATATTGAGTTTCAACAGAATGTTCACTTCATCAGGAACTGGTTAGGTCCCAAAAAGTTGTAATTTAATACTGAGAAAACTGAGGTCTTGTTCACGAGCTGCTATGCCGTTTTATTGGTTATATGCAGAATGGCTGACTGAACTGGTTTTGATACCTAAACTGCCTATCACTGTGAAAAGCTTAAACATGTTGATTGATTCCAAACTCACTTGGTCCATAGAGGTTTATTCCACTATTTCTGCCTGCTTGGTATCAATAGAGAATCTGAAGGAAAATCTATTTTTCCTACCCCAGGAAGTAGATTCTTGGCAGCTAAGGCATTAATTGCCACCCGCCTTTATTTATACAAATGCTGTTTATTTGGAACTCCCACTTTCCGTAGTGAACAAACTACAGGTGGTGCAAAACTCAATGGTCTGCTTTGTGGCAGGATACCCAAAAATGATGCATGCCATACTCATTTAGTACAAACTGCTCTTGCTACCCATTAGGTAGATAATTCAGTTTACGGTGCTCTCCCTAGTGCACATGGCGGTCTTTGGTAAGGCGCCTTCTTTTAACAAAAAATGTATTTTGAAAATGTATTTTGAAGTATATTCATAAGAGGTCTCTTCCTTCTTTTAAGGCTAATTTTCTAAAGATTCCCACAATATGCAAGAGTAGGTCAGGCCTTCGCTTTTTTTTTTTAACCCTAAATTATGGAACTTTTTGTACATGTTCCTTTGTCAAAATTTAGATGGGAACTGAAAACTTGGCTCTTCCTCCAATAATTTTCTCAACATTTTGTTGGTTCTGTCAACACCTGCATTCTAGCTGCCTTGAGACCTCGGGTGAGAATGTACATTACAAATGTCAGTTCACATAACATAACAATGTGCCTGTTTAATCGAATGGAAATACAAATGAATCCCTCTTCATCTGATGAATCTTTCTTCCCTCGCCTTCCACTTTTTTCCGAATCTCAAGTTTCTGCAAAGTCAATCTCATTCCGTAAAACAGCCAGGACCAGCACCATATCGATACCATTGTAGACAGGTGCCATGTGTTGCTACCAGCAGTGGCAACAAGAGGGGGCAGCTTGAAACAAAAGGCCTCAAAAATAGGCCTGCCTGTGTTGCTCGTATAAAAAGAGCGCTCATATGGCAAATATATTTTTGCCTACTGCTATAAAACTCCTTACAGTGAAGCTGAAAGCAACATACATTAATGTTCTATGATGTAACAAATCCATGTAAAAAAGTTTTCTAATTAATATTGACCCTCTTTCTCGATGGTGTTCTATCCATGGGTATTTGATAACAGCAATTCCCCTGTCAATAGTATTGGGTTAATGATGTATAGATTTTACTTAGGAAGATTGTATATTTTTCAGAGAGAAACTATGGGGCATATTCTCAAGGAGCCATCGCCGATTTATCGGCACCTTAGCGCCGCAAAAGTGGCGATAGACTTATCGCCCCATTCACAAGCTGGTGTGAACTGCTGACATTGCCAGTTTTCCCGCGATAGCTGCCGCAAAAAACATTGCCACGGATGAGAGCGACAACTAACACTAATGATATGCAGAGTAGGCGTTCCCGTGCAAAAACACACGAAAACACCACTTCGCGATATTCCCAACGAGCAGCCAGATCAGCGATGCGATCCGAAAACAGGCGATAAGGCGCGTTAGCAGCAGGGATTCAACACCTGTCTCTTACTGGTGTTAAGCAGGACGACAACCTCGAGTATGAAAGGGAGCCCAGCCTAGAGCCACATCTGAAGACCAACAGATGCCATGGAGACAAAGATCATGCAGCCTGGAGACCCAAGAGGGCCACAACACCCACCACAACCACCCCCTGGACCCTCCTCCCCAGGTTATGAATTCCAGCAGTCAATGGTAGTTGAAAAACAGAACTTTATTACAAAAATGTGAGAAGTTGGCCTGGTATATGCTGTTCACTAGTTAAAGTGGACACCTTGCACCAGTACAATTCGACTCTTATGGTAGATAGGTTTAAGACAACCTTTAAAGAAAGCTATCCTAGTGGTAGCTGTGGAGAGCAGCCTTCAGGCTAAGTCTTGGAGGAATGTAAAGCAGCTTGTTTTACCACACAATCTCTTGAATCACCAAATGAAAAGACACCACACAGGTATATATATCAAATATATATGTATTTATTACTAAACAACTCTCTACTAATCTCTTTATGAGATTAGAAGGCCAGAACATGTGTACAAGTCAATGTGTTATCACAATAAGTTAGCACAAGTAAATATCACAATCTTATCTTGGCTAGACCGGGGTCTAGAGCATATAGAATCGAGGGACCAAAAAGAACCACCCCAGGTAGTTGTTGGAGACCCACAGGGGACGGACGCGGTGTTCAGACACTGGTGCGAGTCCTGTACGAGTCTATGCGAGAGGACGCAATTGAGTTATCAATGTTACGGGACCCTGGCGTGTTTGAGCCGAACACACCGATCGGTCAGTACGAGTCGAAGGACGTGGATACTGGTAGACTTACAAGGGAGTTGGACGCGATGTGTCTAACACAGACGCGAACTCTGTACGAGGCAGTGCGAGAATCGCACGGGGAAAATAGGAGTTTTAGGGCACTTCTAGGGTAGCTACAAGCAAGTCACTTACAGGGTAAGTAGTTCTAGGGCCAACACCTACAGGAGCACCGTAGTGCAGAAGTTACCTCACCCAGGAAAGCCGGGTGCATAGGTGTCCTTTGGTGTCGGGTCGCGGCGTCGTTTTCAATGGGAGCCAGTTGAAGACTTGCTGCTTGCGACGACAGAAGGAGTGTCCGGAGGAATCCAAGCCTGGATTCGGAAGAAGGAAGACCTGAAAGCAGAGGGGACAGTGTTCAAAGTCACTTGGCTGTGACCCGGGGCAAGGAAGATGAATGCCCACCGTCGTCGACAGGATTCAGGTCGTTCACTGATGTCTTGACTCTTCGACCACGAGGTCCAGGAGGCATCGGGGATGGCCAGGAGCTGGATTCAGCGTGTCCCACGAAGTCTGCAGCTGACTGCAGTGTCGGCAACCGATTGGAGCCAACAAGCCTTGGTAGCAGCAAGTCTCGTGGGAAGGGTAAATAGTCAATGGTGCAGACCAGCAAGGTCTGTGGAACTCACCCAGCGAGGGTAAGTCAGGGCAGGCCTGGGGCAACCAGGGGAGCCCTTTGGTTCTGTAGAAAAGTCTTCAGAGGGCCCACAAGCCAGCTGGCAAGGGATCGCGAAGACGCCTCGGGAGGACTCCTTCAACAGGGGCCCACGGTCACTCGGGACAGGGTAGGCCTCTGATCTTCAGAGGGATTCCTGCTAGAGGATGGGATCACACGTGGTCCAAAGCACAAGTTCGTAGAACGTTGTGAAGGGGTTGCACTCAACAATAGTGCACAGTACCCAGGGACTGCGGTTCCTCGTCACTCGTGGGGTCCACTTGCCTCAGCTTCGCTGGGGACTCACGATGGCCTTGGAGAACTCAGGAAATCCTTGTCTGGGGCTGCAGGGACCTCGGGCTCCGGCGGGAGTGGCGTAGTTTGCGACCGTCATGTCAGTTTGGTGCCTGCCAAGCAGGGGAGTCACTCCTTGACTCCAAGGGAGATTCTTCAGTCTTCCAGAGGTAGTGGAATGTCGAAGGTCCAGGATTCTTCTTCAGAGCGTCGTCCAGGGATATCTAGTTTGCAATGGCAAGGGTTCCCTATCTTATACTACAAGAAAGGGAGGGACTAGCTCTATGACCCCACCTATGGGAGGGTCAAGGGAGCAGGTGGCTACACCCACTTCCCTTTGTCCAGTTTCATGCCAGAGCAGGGACAAGTAGCCCCTGAGCCGGTTTGAACTGGGGTATGCACAGAGGAGCCTTCTGCTCCCCCAGTGCAGGACTTCAAAGCACTCTAGGAGTGCACCCACCCAGCCCCAATACACTAAACCCTGTCTGGGAGGTGGTCACACGTCCCTGTGACAGGATACCTATTGTTGGGCTTCCTCCACTGCGAGTTTCGGTCATCAGCAGGAGGGCAGCCCAGTGTCTGTGACTGGTGGCATCCATTTTGTGATGCCAGGGCTCTTCAGGATTCTACCGCGTTTCCACAGTAGGTACATGTCTATCCCTCTAGAAGGGTGGAATGCTACCCCCGCCGCCAGAACTGGCGGGGGGTAGTATTCCAAGATGTTTGACACCAAACACGACATGTTTTGATGCAGCCATTCCAAAGTTAGCATTAACCGCGAGGTTATAATGCACTTAAGAGTATATGGTTTGACCGCATTCGCAAACAGCCCCAGAGAATGACTCTGAGAGCTGCAGAGGGGCCCTGCTCAGGCAGAGGCACCCTCTCACATCGAAACCACGCACCCTGCCCTCAGGATTGATAGGGCCTACCTTAGGGGTGACTGATAGGTTTTAAATGTGTGTGCAGGAGAGATATAGGGAACCTATATCTCAGTGAGGGGTGCTAGCACCTCCTCACCCAGGCTGCAGTAGCAGGCCTGTGGTGTCAGATTTAGTCTGCTTCCCAGGGGTGGCATAATACATGCTTCAGCCCCTGGTAGGCCTGTGAAGTACCTATGCCCTTGGTACCTAAGGTACCATATACTAGGGACTCATAAGGTACCACAGTATCCAATCACTAGTGCACCTAGAGTGCACTCCCAGTCGTTTTAGAGAGAACAGAGAGGCTGGGGCCCTGATTGGCAGGGTCCCAGCCAGACTATAACCAGAAACCAGTGTAAACATCAGAAAAAAAGTGGGGGCAACATAAGAGGCAGATCCTACTCTCCTACACAACCCCCCCAAACGCAGGGACACTACACTAACCTTGACCAGTTGAGTCTTCGTGCTCTAAGTGGAAATACCTTGAGAGTCCATCTGCATTGGCATGTTGGGTCCCAGGCCTATGTTCCTCTGTATAGTCCATCCCCTGTAGGGAAATTGACCACCTTAAAAGTTTTGGGTTTTCACCTTTCATCTGTTTAAGCCATAGGAGGGGCTTGTGGTCAGTCTGAACTATGAAGTGAGTGCCAAACAAGTATGGCCTCAGCTTCTTCAGGGCCCACACCACAGCAAAGGCCTCCCTCTCTATAGCTGACCAACGTTTCTCTCTAGGGGTCAGCCTTCTGCTAATAAAAGCTACTGGCTGGTCTTGACCTTCATCATTCAGTTGAGACAGTACAGCTCCCACACCCAGCTCAGAAGCATCTGTTTGGACAATGAACTTTTTGGTGTAGTCTGGACTCTGTAAGATGGGGGCAGTGCACATGGCCTGCTTTAGGTCTTCAAATGCCTTTTGACAGCTAGCTGTCCACTGAACCTTTTTTGGCATTTTCTTTGAGGTCAGATCATTCAAGAGGGTCACTATAGATCCATATCCCTTGACAAACCTCCTATAGTACCCAGTCAGGCCTAAGAAGGCTCTCACCTGTGTCTGGGTGGTTGGAGCAACCCATTCCATTATGGTTTGGATTTTGCTCTGTAAAGGCTGAACCTGGCCTCCACCCACAAGGTGGCCCAGGTACACAACCTGACTCTGCCCTATCTGGCACTTGGTGGCCTTGATAGTGAGGCCTGCTTTCTGCAGAGCCTCCAAAACATTTCTGAGGTGGACCAGGTGATCCTGCCAGGAGAAACTAAAGACAGCAATATCATCTAGATAAGCTGAGCAATAAGTTTCCATCCCTGCCAGAACTTTATTCACCAACCTCTGAAAAGTGGCAGGTGCATTTTTCAATCCAAAGGGCATCACCACAAAGTGGTAGTGCCCACCAGGGGTCGAAAATGCTGTTTTGGCTTTTGCATCATCAGCTAATCTGATCTGCCAGTAGCCAGCTGTTAGGTCAAATGTACTCAGATATTTGGCTGAGGCCAAAGTATCAATCAGCTCATCTGCCCTTGGTATGGGATAGGCATCAGTCCTGGTGACTGCATTGAGGCCTCTGTAGTCTACACAAAACCTCATTTCTTTCTTACCACCCTGGGTATGAGGCTTGGGTACTAGGACTACGGGGCTAGCCCAAGGGCTATCTGAAGGCTCAATCACACCTAACTCCAACATTTTCTGGACTTCAGTCCTGATACAGTCCCTGACATGGTCAGGTTGCCTGTAGATTTTACTCTTGACAGGCAGACTGTCTCCAGTGTCCACCTCATGGGTGCACCAGCTAGTCTGACTAGGGGTCAGGCTAAACATATGTCTGTACTGCTGCAGAACTTGTCTGCACTCAGTTTGCTGATGGTCAGTGAGGCTGCTTGCCAAAGCAACACCATCTACTGACCCATCATCAGGGTTCTGTGAGAGCAGGTCAGGGAGAGGGTCACTCTCCTCCTCCTGTTCCTCATCAGTTGCCATGAGCAAGCCCATGTCAGCCCTGTCAACATATGGTTTCAATCTGTTGACATGGAGCACCCTCAGGGGGCTCCTGGGAGTTCCAAGATTCACCAGATAGGTGACTTCTCCCTTTTGCTCAACTATTGTATGGGGGCCACTCCACTTGTCTTGGAGGGCTGCTGGGGCCACAGGCTCCAACACCCACACTTTCTGCCCTGGCTGGTACACAGTCAGCACAGCCTTTTGGTCATGCCTAGCTTTTTGTAATTCTTGGCTGGCCTCCAGGTTTTTGGTTGCCTTTTTCATGTATTCGGCCATCCTGGAGCGGAGACCAAGTACATAGTCCATCACATCCTATTTGGGGGGTTTGAGAGGTAACTCCCAGCCCTCTTTTACCAAACATAATGGACCTCTTACAGGATGCCCAAACAGAAGCTCAAATGGGCTGTAACCAACCCCCTTCTGTGGAACCTCTCTGTATGCAAACAACAGGCAAGGAAGAAGAAGGTCCCATTTCCGCCTTAGCTTCTCTGGGAGTCCTTTAATCATTCCCTTAAGGGTTTTGTTGAAACGTTCAACCAACCCATTGCATTGTGGGCGATAGGGGGTGGTGAACTTATAAGTTACCCCACACTCCTTCCACATTGCTTTCAAATATCCTGACATGAAGTTTGTAACTCTGTCAGAGATGACCTCCTTTGGGAAACCCACTCTGGAGAAAACTCCAATGAGGGCTCTTGCCACCACTGGGGCTGTGGTGGTCCTCATGGGAATTGCCTCTGGGTACCTAGTGGCATGATCCACTACCACCAGGATAAATCTGTGCCCTGATGCAGTTTGAGGGTCAAGGGGGCCAACAATGTCAATCCCTACCCTTTCAAAGGGTACCCCCACCACAGGTAGTGGTATCAGGGGGGCCTTTGTGGTGCCACCTGCCTTGCCACTGGCTTGGCATGTGACACAGGAGTGACAAAACTCCTTTGTGTCCTCTGACATATGTGGCCAATGAAAATGGGGAACAAGCCTGTCCCAGGTCTTGTTTTGGCCCAAGTGACCTGCTAAAGGGATATCATGTGCTAGGGTCAAGAGGAACCCCTAAACTTCTGAGGTATTACCAACCTCCTGGTGGCTCCAGGGGCTAGGTCTCTACCCTCAGAATATAGGAGTCCCTCATCCCAATAAACTTTATGGGACCCACTAGCACTCCCAGCAGCCTCAGCAGCAGCCTGCTGTCTGAGGGGTTCAAGAGAGGGGCAGCACTGTTGCTCCTTACTCAGATCTTCCCTCGAAGGGCCCCCTGCCCCCAAGAACTCAACCTGATCAGGCTCAAGTCCCTCTGGGGCAGTTCCTTCTTCAGGATCTGCTCCTCCTCCCTCAAGAGGGGAATCAGTGATCTAAGACAGAGGGGAAGGCACTGCCTTAACCCTACTGCTCCTCTTCTTGGGAAGCATCTGGTCCATTGTTCCAGGATCCAGAGCTGGTTCAGTGTCATGCATTTTGGCCTGTGACCTGGTCACAGCAAATACCTCTGCAGGGATGCCCAACATCTCAGCATGAGTCCATAATTCTACTTCAGACCAGGCTGAAGTTTCTAGATCATTGCCCAATAGACATTCTACAGGGAGGTCTGCACTGACTACCACCTTCTTGAGGCCAGTTACCCCTCCCCAGGAGAAATTCACAACTGCCAGATTATGGTTGGTCCTGACATTGCTTGCATTGGTCACCTGGTACATTTTGCCCAGGATGATCTGTCCAGGGTCCACAAGGTCCTCTGCCACCATGGTGACACTAGCACCTGTGTCCCTAAATGCCAAAGCCTGTTTGCCATTTATTACAGGCTGCTGTTTGTATTTGCCCAGATTACTGGGGCTCACTAGGAAGGACATATCAGTGTCTCAATCACAAATCAGCATTGCCTGAGTGGGTACTCTGACTAGGCCAGAGTCCACTTCAGAACCCAGGGTCAACCCTACTACACCCTTATTCTGAGTACCACCTCCACCAGTAGCTGAACTAGGGGGAACAGTTGCCTTAGGGGCAGGAGTGGTGGTGGTTTGGTCTTTGGACTTGTTACAATCAGAAGTCCAGTGCCCTTTCTGTTTACAGAATGTACACCAGGGCTTCTTTTGGCCTTTTCCCTTGTTGGATTGTGACTCCCCACCAGATGCAGATTTTTGGGGCCCTTGTGAAGACTTCTGGTCTTTTGACTTATCCCCACTTTTCTCAGAGCCCTTAGAATCCTGCTTCTTTGTGTCACCCCCTTGGTTCTGGGTTTTCTGCCTCACCCTGGTTCTGACCCACTTGTCTGCCTTCTTTCCCAATTCTTGGGGAGAGGTCAGATCTGAGTCCACCAGGTATTGATGCAACAACTGGTTCTGGCAATTATTAAGGATCTGTTCTCTCATCATTAGATTATACAATCCCTTGAAATCAGTAACCCTACTGCCAACCAGCCAACCCTCCAGAGCCTTGGTTGCACAATCTACAAAGTCAGTCCAGTCCTGAGTCTGTGCCTTCTGGGTGTCTCTGAACTTCAACCTGTACTGTTCAGTGGTTAAGCCAAACCCATCTATCAGTGCACTCTTCAGGACTTCATAATCATCAGCATCCTCTTCTCAAACAGTGAGGAGCTTGTCTCTACCTTTATCTGAAAAGGAGAGCCACAAGATTGCTGCCCACTGCTTTTGGGGGACCTGTTGAACTCTACAGGCCCTCTCCATAGCAGTTATCCACTTATGGATATCATCCCCACTCTGGTAGGGAGGAACAACCTTGCTCAGGTTCCTATGGTCTGGAATATATTCCCTGCCTCTAGGGACACTGTTGCTGCCACCAGGGGGTTCTAACCCCTCTCTTCTAGAAGCTCTCTGGAGCTCCAGGGCTTCTCTATCCAATGCCAACTGCTTGGTTTTGAGGGCAACTCTTGCTTCCTCATACTGCAGCAGTTTGTACATTCTGTCAGAGGAGGTCTCTCTTATTGGAAAGTATGAGTTCTTCTGCTGGACAAATTCTCTGCCAGAGTGATAAGAGTGGTCAGATTCCCTAGAAGGGGACCTAGGCCTCTCCTCCACTCTGTCAGTTCTCTTAGGGAGAATTCCGCTGTCCTTTTCAGGCACCTGGGGACCTGGCCCTTCAATCACAGAGTCTTGGTCATCCTGATTTTCATCATCTGACCCAGACACTGTAATTGACCCACCCACTGATTCAGACCCATTAGCTCCTAGAGCTAATCTAAGATCATCTGCTGTCAGCAGATCTATCAGGTGTAGTGTGGAGGGACTCTGTACTAGCTTCAGGTGCCTTGCAGCACACATGGCTCTCAAGTCAGAGAAAGCCATGTCCTTATACTGAGGCTGAGTGGATCCACTGGGTCCACCCTTTAAGGACATTCTAGTGTTGTGCAGTGTTGTACTACCTACACTAGTTTGTGGCCTACTGATACTAGCTTGAGCTGTAGAAAGGGTGTGCTATCCCTTGGTACACAGCTCTAAGTTCAGTAGAACTTATTGATACTAAGCTTGACTTTATATGTACCTTGAGTACCTATAGTGGTTTTCAGTTAGTAATTCAAATAGAGATTTTCTGGTAAAACAATAGCAAGCTGGAATCCCACACGCTGCCCACCAATGTGAGAAGTTGGCCTGGTATATGCTGTTCACTAGTTAAAGTGGACACCTTGCACCAGTACAATTCGACTCTTATGATAGATAGGTTTAAGACAACCTTTAAAGAAAGCTATCCTAGTGGTAGCTGTGGAGAGCAGCCTTTAGGCTAAGTCTTGGAGGAATGTAAAGCAGCTTGTTTTACCACACAATCTCTTGAATCACCAAATGAAAAGACACCACACAGGTATATATATCAAATATATATGTATTTATTACTAAACAACTCTCTACTAATCTCTTTATGAGATTAGAAGGCCAGAACATGTGTACAAGTCAATGTGTTATCACAATAAGTTAGCACAAGTAAATATCACAATCTTATCTTGGCTAGACCGGGGTCTAGAGCATATCGAATTGAGGGACCCAAAAGAACCACCCCAGGTAGTTGTTGGAGACCCACAGGGGACGGACGCAGTGTTCAGACACTGGTGCGAGTCCTGTACGAGTCTATGCGAGAGGACGCGATTGAGTTATCAATGTTACAGGTCCCTGGCGTGTTCGAGGCGAACACACCGATCGGTCAGTACGAGTCGAAGGACGCGGATACTGGTAGACTTACAAGGGAGTTGGATGCGATGTGTCTAACACAGACGCGAACCCTGTACGAGCCAGTGCGAGAATCGCACGGGGAAAATAGGAGTTTTAGGGCACTTCTAGGGTAGCTACAAGCAAGTCACTTACAGGGTAAGTAGTTCTAGGGCCAACACCTACAGGAGCACCGTAGTGCAGAAGTTACCTCACCCAGGGGAGCCGGGTGCATAGGTGTCCTTTGGTGTCGGGTCGCGGCGTCGTTTTCAATGGGAGCAGTTGAAGACTTGCTGCTTGCGACGACAGAAGGAGTGTCCGGAGGAATCCAAGCCTGGATTTGGAAGAAGGAAGACCTGAAAGCAGAGGGGACAGTGTTCAAAGTCACTTGGCTGTGACCCGTGGCAAGGAAGATGAATGCCCACCGTCGTCAACAGGATTCAGGTCATTCACTGATGTCTTGACTCTTCGACCATGAGGTCGAGGAGGTGTCAGGGATGGCCAGGAGCTGGATTCAGCGTTTCCCACGAAGTCTGCAGCTGACTGCGGTGTCGGCGACCCGATTGGAGCCAACAAGCCTTGGTAGCAGCAAGTCTCGTGGGAAGGGTAAAAAGTCAATGGTGCAGACCAGCAAGGTCTGTGGAACTCACCCAGCGAGGGTAAGTCAGGGCAGGCCTGGGGCAACGAGGGGAGCCCTTTGGTTCTGTAGAAAAGTCTTCAGAGGACCCACAAGCCGGCTGGCAAGGGATCGCGAAGACGCCTCGGGAGGACTCCTTCAACAGGGGCCCACTGTCACTTGGGACAGGGTAGGCCTCTGATCTTCAGAGGGATTCCTGCTAGAGGATGGGATCACACGTGGTCCAAAGCACAAGATCGTAGAACGTCGTGAAGGGGTTGCACTCAACAATAGTGCACGGTACCCAGGGACTGCGGTTTCTCGTCACTCGTGGGGTCCACTTGCCTCAGCTTCGCTGGGGACTCACGATGGCCTTGGAGAACTCAGGAAATCCTCATCTGGGGCTGCAGGGACCTCGGGCTCCGGCGGGAGTGGCGTAGTTTGCGACCGTCATGTCAGTTTGGTGCCTGCCAAGCAGGGGAGTCACTCCTTGACTCCAAGGGAGATTCTTCAGTCTTCCAGAGGTAGTGGAATGTTGAAGGTCCAGGATTCTTCTTCAGAGCGTCGTCCAGGGATATCTAGTTTGCAATGGCAAGGGTTCCCTATCTTATACTACAAGAAAGGGAGGGACTAGCTCTATGACCCCACCTATGGGAGGGTCAGGGGAGCAGGTGGCTACACCCACTTCCCTTTGTCCAGTTTCACGCCAGAGCAGGGACAAGTAGCCCCTGAGCCGGTTTGAACTGGGGTATGCACAGAGGAGCCTTCTGCTCCCCCAGTGCAGGACTTCAAAGCACTCTAGGAGTGCACCCACCCAGCCCCAATACACTAAACCCTGTCTGGGAGGTGGTCACACGTCCCTGTGACAGGATATCTATTGTTGGGCTTCCTCCACTGCGAGTTTCGGTCATCAGCAGGAGGGCAGCCCAGTGTCTGTGACTGGTGGCATCCATTTTGTGATGCCAGGGCTCTTCAGGATTCTACCGCGTTTCCACAGTAGGTACATGTCTATCCCTCTAGAAGGGTGGAATGCTACCCCCGCCGCCAGAACTGGCGGGGGTAGTATTCCAAGATGTTTGACACCAAACACGACATGTTTTGATGCAGCCATTCCAAAGTTAGCATTAACCGCAAGGTTATAATGCACTTAAGAGTATATGGTTTGACCGCATTCACAAACAGCCCCAGAGAATGGACTCTGAGAGCTGCAGAGGGGCCCTGCTCAGGCAGAGGCACCCTCTCACATAGAAACCACGCACCCTGCCCTCAGGATTGATAGGGCCTACCTTAGGGGTGACTGATAGGTTTTAAATGTGTGTGCAGGAGAGATATAGGGAACCTATATCTCAGTGAGGGGTGCTAGCACCTCCTCACCCAGGCTGCAGTAGCAGGCCTGTGGTGTCAGATTTAGTCTGCTTCCCAGGGGTGGCATAATACATGCTTCAGCCCCTGGTAGGCCTGTGAAGTACCTATGCCCTTGGTACCTAAGGTACCATATACTAGGGACTCATAAGGTACCACAGTATCCAATCACTAGTGCACCTAGAGTGCACTCCCAGTCGTTTTAGAGAGAACAGAGAGGCTGGGGCCCTGATTGGCAGGGTCCCAGCCAGACTATAGCCAGAAACCAGTGTAAACATCAGAAAAAAAGTGGGGGCAACATAAGAGGCAGATCCTACTCTCCTACAAAAAACATAAACAACAAGACGAAAAGCACAGCCAACGCGTTCCATTCCCAATGGGGAACTTCACCAGGGCAACTTGTGTATCCAATAAACTGCAAATGCTGCGGGAACTCCCCAATACCATTCCATATCCCGAAATCAGTAGTCAGAAACCTGTTGGAGAAATGGTGACAATGGTCAAGCGTTCTCATAGTCACAAACGTAATCTGGTACAGTGTATTGCACTTGGACAAACCGGAAAGCATACAGGTATGATGAATCCAGTCCAAATATACTGTAACAGAAGTCCGTGTGCTCGTAACCTCTGCAGGAAAGAAAAGGAAGGTTACGACCACACAAACATCTGTTACGGTCTCATCATGCAGGATTTATCATACCTGTAAACATCACGGTTTGTATCATCTTGATACCCCTGCACCTTCACTACCCCCACGCTGTGCATGAACAGCTGGGGACCATGCAAGGGAATTACGCCATAGCTGCCTTACCGCACGTGTCGGGGGCAATTGACTGTACACATGTACCACTTGTGCCCCCTGCCGACCCTGCAAACAATTACCGCTACAGAAAGCACACGCATTCCATCAATGTGCAGGCAATAGTGGACCACCGGGGACAGTTCACCAATGTCGTTGCCAACTTCACAGGCAGTGTGCATGATACATACATCTTCCGACAGTCCATCATCAACCAGCGCTTACAGGATGGCACCCATGGCAATGCACTGCTCATTGGTAAGTACTAACTGAACACACCACACACCTCAACTCCACAATCACACAACTCACAACTGTGGGAGAGCACACGTAACAAAATCACATTCACCATGCCAACCAACATGCCCAACTACCGGTCACGACAACACAAGTAACCGTGGTAACAGGGGCCAGACATGTAGACAAACTATCCACAAAGGCAGAGCCCCTCTGCCACACAATTGCAGAATGTGGGGAGAGGTGGGAACCAAGAATGTGCGAAGGAGGTAAGTGACCCAGCAAAAAGAAAGGACACAATGCCAAGTGTGGCGGAGATGTGCTGGACAGACTGCAGTATGCAGAGCACAGACATGTCCATGTGGACATCTACTGCTGGTGTTTGCAGTGTAGTGGACAGTGGACGCAAACAGGTGACCCCAGGCAGTGTGGAAGACCTTGGACATGTAGCCATGTGGCCCCGCCTGTAAGCCTGAGCGGAGCAGCCTTGCCCGGCGTATGTCGCAAATGAATAGCCCGGGGCCCTGGGCATGGTCCACTTCCTGGATGGCCACCACAGTAACTACTGCATGTGTCTCTGTGTCCACCATATTGTGACCATAGGCCTACATACACGTGCCCGACCACATTCAACGGCCGCATTCACACTGGAGATGAGGTGACTATGTCTCAAGCCAACCCGCGCACATCTCGTCATTGCATGCAGGGTCGTGTCTGCCAGGGCGGCGCCCCCACCCAGCCATGAGGCCGCCGCCGTGACCGGTGGTGCCTGCGCGATCCTGTGTGCCTGCTGCACCCCAGCCCTGGTCCCCAGACCGGTCCACCGCCCAGCGATGTCTGCCCACCCCTGCGCACCCAGGCCTCAATGCTCACCTGCCGCCACTGGCGTGTCTCCAAGAGGGCCGTCCACGTGCCGGTGCAACCTCCTCAGCCGATCGCTGGATTCCGCGCCACAGGCCCCCAGCACACCCTGCGGCACCGCACCGTGGAGACATGTGTGTGCTGACTGTTGACTGCTGCCTGCGTGTACACTGCAGTCCAGCAGGGCTCACAATTTAATTTGAGTCTTGATTTGCTGCACGCCGTATCGAGGCCAACGCATCATCGCAGGCTGCACTTCCGCTCAGCTCTTCAAGTGGGCCTAACTCTGTGCACCGCAAGTCATCCCCACGTGGCGGTAGGCCCGTGCCGGATGCAGGCCATCGGGTGCCACTAACTCAGTGCAACGCAAGTCACCGTCCAGCCTCCAGGCCTACTGCATCATCGCAGGCTGCACACCCGCTCAGCTCTTCAGGTGGGCCTAACTCAGTGCACCACAAGTCATCGCCACGTGGCGGTAGGCCCGTGCCAGACGCAGGCCATCGGGTGCCACTAACTCTGTGCAACGCAAGTCACGGACCCCTCATGATTGAGTTCCGTGGATGCGGACGTCATCATGTCACCTCCGGCAGTGGGGGATGTGCTGTGGTGGGCCCCTTTTATTGGCAGGGTCACATGTCCCGTGATGCCTGTGCTGGATGGGTGTGGTGTGGGTGTAAACCAGCCCTCAGGGAGTGGCTGTGGCATGCTGACAACTAGACCAGTGACCAGCAGTTCACTACAGGGAAGACCTGGGACATGTAGCTGTGTCGTCACCCCCTGTGAGCATAAGCGGAGTGGGCTGGGCTGGCGTATGTCAGTCCAGTGTAGGGGTGTGAACAATGAGCCTGGGGCTCTGGCCGTGGTTCAGTTCTGGCCTGGACAAGGAAGTAACCAATGCGTGTGTCTCCGTTCTAGTGTCTGCGCCACCCCGACCGCAATTGGCAATGTTGCACCCTGTGACCCAAGCCCCACAACATGTGCAAAATGGACGTGAGGGGGAATCAGTGACCCTACATTCATCCATACTGTCATACTTGAAGGATCATAGACATGACACATCTGTGTGAATTGGAATGTTTTATTCACATCCAGTGGAGTGTTGCAGCTGGAGCAGTACAGGGCCATGAACACCCCACTTGACATTGTTGCCCCGTGGAGGGCCAGCCAGAGTCCATTAGGGAAGGACAAGTTCATCGGAAGAGGAAGAGTTCAGTCCGCAGTCTGATTGCTGTGTCATTGGTAACCAAACAGAATATGGCAGTCCATGTCGAGGTCCAAGGTGAGTGCCGCAGAGTGTATCAGGGGACTGTGGAAGGTGATGATGCAGAGGGCAGAACCAAGCAGAAACAGGCCATATGGCGGAGATGAATGCTACCGCCTCCTCCTTACCACTAAGGCAGATTCATCAGCATCTTCGTACTCTGATGTTTCATGTGCCTCACCTGTGGGTGTTGGTGTTTCGGCTGCAGCACTGTGTGGCACTGACACATCAGGGGCCAGAGGTGGATTGCCAGCCGCACTGTGTGGCAGCAACACATCAGGTGCTGGAGGTGGAATGCCTGCTGCACTGTGGGGCACTGACACATCAGGGGGCGGAGATGTGGATGGTGTAGGAGCAGCAGCATTCATCTGCGCCAGGCCTTGTGGCAGCAATGCCATGATGAGGATCTGCAGGGCATGGAAGATCCCAGCCACATCTCGCTGATGTGCAGCCGTGGCAGCCATCCTTTCCGCCTCCATCTGCACCGAGTCCTCCATGAGCCTCCGCATGTGTCCCAACTTACGGCTGAGATCGCTGGAGCCACTCTGACTAGACAGGTGTTCTTGTCTCCAAGTCATGACTCCAGCGATGTCAGCCATGGCTCGTTGGAGACCATGGAGTGGACTGTGGGTGTCTGTAAGTGGTCCGTGATGGGACGTAGACACCCATGGATGGCATCAAGTTTGGCTGCCATGAGGTCGAACCCCACCCGCACCTGCTCAGCAATCTCCTTCTGGCCCTCCAACACACGGCATTGAAATGCCATGTGCTGGTCGTGGGGATCCTGGGAGACAGCCGGGGTGGTCGGTGCTTCCTGGTGTGTGGTCTGTGCAGGGGGTGGGGTCTCCTCGATGCAGCTGGGCTGCCCTGCTCCTGGAGGTGGGGTGCCGAAGCTGTCCATGAGCTCTTGGAGGGCGTCGGTGTCGAAGGTGGGGACGTCCTCCTCGTCATCAGTGAGGAGGTGTTCGGTCTGCTCTGCAGGAGGTGATGATTCTCCCTCTGCAATGTAAAAGGGGAGATGCAGTTTAACAGTGTGTTCCATGTATGTTCACGCATTGGTCAAGTTTCCAAACAGACTGCATGACAATGTACATTGTGACTTTTTAGGAGGAGCTGCCTATTTGAAGCGGGACAGTGGACATTTGTGCACCATCAGGGATGTGGGGTTGTACTTGCCCATTATCATGTCACATTTCCCTGCTATGCCAAATGTGATTGGCCAGTTTCTGCACACAAGCGGCAGCAGTTGTGCCCTCTGTTCTGTTGTGAAAGTGTTGCAGTGTGTACCACATTGTTGTCAATGTTGATGTGCACTGATTCTTGTGTGTGTGCTGCATTGTGGGAGAGTCGCCCCTGCAGCTCAGATTTTGCTTGGCCTTCTCTCTTTCAGGCGCTGTGCCTTTGACTTCTGTGCTTTTGCAGTGCTGAGATGTTGCATACTTGGGTAAATTGGGCTCTTGGTGGGAGTTGGGACTCTTGGGCATGGTTTGTCCACAGATGTCTTGTTGCCGTCAGGGGTTGTTTGTGCATGTGGATGTGTCAGTGTGTGACCTGCTCCTTTCCAGATGTGGACCCCACTCAGCCACCTCGGTGTGGTGGCGTGCAACATGTCATGATGAGTGGCCTGCAGACATGCTCATCGTCATGCAGTGTCACTTGCATTGTCAGTGGGGCTCACGGATCCACAGATTTGCTGGGTTCAGCACATGTGCATGTGTTTGTTGTGAGATTGGTGATGTGGGGAGGGCCCCCTCTGGGCACATTGTGGACGGGGGACTACTTGCTGTTTCTATGTGTGCTGCAGTATGGCATGGAGATCAGGGACATGATCCAGAGTTATTGTGGTTGTGCAGTGTGCTATACTTCATTGTGCATGTGTGCCATTGTGCCAATCTTCCCCCGTCCCCCCAGTCCCTGGTGGTTACTCACCCTGTTGCTGTTGTGTCAGGTCATGTTGAGCAGTGTCCGGTCCCCCGACTCCTGCCACCGTCTCCACACTGATGACTGTTGACACCATCATTTCCTCCATCTCATCCAGCTCCTCCTGTGGCGCAGGGCTCCCACCCCCAGTCTGCATTGCTGCTTTGCGGTTGTTTGCGAGTTTCTGCTTGGTTTTGCACTTCACATCATTCCAGCGCCTCTTGACCTCGTCCATTGTCCTCCTCAGCACTCCGACTGCATTCACCTTGTCCACGATGGACTGCCATGTTCCATTTTTTGTTGCCAATGACACAGTGGAGGTGACGAACAGTTGTTGATGGTGTTCTTCACCTCCGTAATCAGGATCCTGTTTTCCTGCGGACTGAACCGCGTCTTCCTCTCTTTCTTCTCCTTCTCCTTGCCCTTCCCTGACCCCGAGGTCCCAGACTCTTCCTCCGTGGGGCTTGTGGGGTTCGGGTTGTCCTCTGTACTTGCTCAGGCTGCCTCCATTGTGCTTCGCAGTTGTTATGTTTTTTTATTTTTTTATTTTTTTGCTGCTTTTATGGTGATTTTTCCCGCCTGAAGTCGGAATTGCAAGCCTGGTGCTGCTTGTCGCCGATTTTTCTATAGCGGTTGGGCCCATCGCAACTTTTTTCGCGTTCGGGTTTCCTTTTTTATCGCCGTCACGGTAGTTGTATCGCGGATATTTGAGGCGTTCTCGGGAAACTATCGCATGTTACCGCCGTGTTCGGAATACGATGTTGACACAGAGTTATTTTCCCGCGATAGGCGGCGATATGAAAAATTGCGTTAGCCTATTTTGGCGATGCTTATCGCACGTTCTTGAGAATATCCCCCTATATTTCTTTTTCTTAGCCTTCTGGTAGACTATGAAAACTATAACTCCCTCCACCATTTGTCCCTGAATAGCCTTTGAGGCTGCACTCGTTTATCGGAGGAGATTTCCTCACTATAATTGTTGCACAGAGGATTCTCCATCCTGTACCATCTGAACATCCTTTTAGATGTAACCTGTTCTCTGTGACCACTCGCTCCAGATTACAAAAATTGCCCAGAAGATATTTACTCTCACCGAATTTTTTTGCAAAATATTATACATTGCAACTGTGAGCTACTTTGCAGCGATGAGTCCTGTACTACGGCTGGAAAAATCACCTTTTGTCTCCTGTCTGTGTAGTAAATTAGTACTGCTCGGTAGCGTATGGAATTCTTAGTGGCTCCTGCTACTTACCTCCCGCTTCCGATTTGTAGTATGCCACATGCTTCCACTTAACAGAAGCAGACCTAAAAATGTGCCTTGTTTTTAATTATCAATCAAAATGTTTATTGTACCTGCGGGGAAGCAGCATCACTTAATGATGTTGACTCTCTGAGGCAAACTTTCAGAACTAACTGGGATCCCAATTCTCAAAGTTTTTTGCACATCTCAGTTTAACAAACTTTTTTGCAACTGCAAAACTTCTTCTACCATTCACAAGGTGGTTTAACATCTTCGAAAACATTTACTAACATGAAGATTTTCGAGTGAGTTACACTAATCCTGGGGTGGATAGTGTTTGCTCCTGGGTGGAATTTCCCTGAACTTTTTGTGAGTATGCGCAGCGTTTCTCCTACTTAGGGGTCGATTCCGATCTCGGCCGGTAGGGCTCCGAATCGGATTCAGCTTTACCGGATCCGATTCGGAGCCCTGTTTCCCGACCGATTCGTACGCGGGTCCGGCCGAGCGAGTACGATGCAAGCGCCCGCGAAATCGCCGACCGACTCGTACGCGGCTTCAACACGCTCCGACCGACTCGCACGGACACAACTCGTACCGCGCGATGGAGACGTTCCCCGGCCGGGCAAGTACGATGCGCGCCGCGAGCAGTCCGACCGACTCGCGTCGTCCGGCTCGAAAGAGCAGTCGGAGCCGGACTTTGGGGGTCCGCGTCGGCCCCCCTATACGCGTAGCCGCGCAAGTCGCACACAGGGGGGACCCATGGGTCCCCCCTACCTGTGCATGTACGGCACGATGCGCTTCGAGGCGTACCCGCTGTAGGGGGCGCCCTTGTTCGCCTCGCACCCATTGAGTCAATGGGAGCCCGCGTACGCGTTGTACGACCGGCTCCCATTGACTTCAATGGGAGTCCGACCGAATCGAGTCCGGGTGCATGCGTGCGCATCGTACTCTTTCGGTCGGACTGCCAGAGTCCGATTCGGTCGGAAATCTCTCCGGGTCCGGCTCGGTCGGAGAGGTTTCCGGCCCGAATCGGAATCGGCCTCTTTGTCTGTGCTTGCAACAGTCTACCAAGGGCAGCAGCAAATCCCTTTTGTGCCTGGGAAGAAAACATCTGCATAATAAGTGAGGGTGTACAGGAATAGTTTGTCCAAGGGAAAAAAGCCCAGTGAAAAGAAGATTTTCTCATGATCATAAAAGACAAAATATAGCGCATTTGCAAATAGACACGTACGTTTGGTCATGCAAAATTGGTCTTTGCAAAAAGATTTCAAGAGTACTTTTGAAAACTGACGACTGTGACATATTTGCAGGATTACTTTGTGAATTTCTAAATATTTATAATCTGCACCCTCGTGAGGAAGTAAACCTTTTGGTACATTTTTCCTATTTTCTTTAAGAACAGTTCTCTCTATATCTTGCTTGTGATCCAGCGCAACACTTAATCAGGGATCGATACTCATCAATATTACATACAATGGCCCATACACATTCACCCAAATCCCTGATGCGCTGAGGGTCAAGTTTTAAAAACGTGAAAATAGTTTCCTTCACAGTTTCATGTTTAACTATTCTAAATACATAACCAGACCTGTATATCAACTCTCTTTCCTCTCGGTCGATGGACCAATTAGTTGAGTAGTTGATGGTAATAATAGGACTAACTGACTATCTAACCAGCTAAATAATTACAAACTCTCTGTAAGTTTTAAAACGAAAGTTTATCTCAAATAAATGATTAATGCTCATAGTATACAGGTCGCAATTGCAAACAAAGAATCTCACACAAGGGAGAGAAAATCAATCAACAATGCAAATAGTGTCAAACTCATCAACAATTAACAATATGCATATGAGGGAGTGGATAGATGACGAGACAAAAGTTTCAGCAAAAATAATGCAAAACAATATACTTATGACAGAGTGGACAGATGAAGAGACATAAGTTTCAGCAAAAATAATGCAAAACAATATACTTATGATGGAGTGGATAGATGAAGAGACATAAGTTTCAGAGACAAAAATTATGTTTGCAAATTATTATGCAAATTACGAGTCGGAAGATAATACAAACCCAAAGATCAATGAAATACCACCCCCCTGGCCAAGGGAGTAGTGGGGGTCTCCTGAAATAGAGTCAGGAAACAAAGATTTCAGAAACGGGACAGGACAAGGACAGGAACAGCTAGGCCTCTCTGCAAACCGACAAACAGCGACGCATCTCCTCTCTCAGTCTCCTACAGCTGCAGCTCTCTCTTCGACACACCCCCAAAGGTACCCCAGTTATACCCTAAAACCCACATTAATTGAAACATTGCACAGAATTCAACTGCTCATTGATGGATTTGGGAGGTGGTCTGTCACACCACCAGGTTCCCATTCACAATTTCTTTATATTCATTGTTCTATATCCTCTCCCATTACGTCAGGTTTGATTCGTTCAGTTATTCCAACATTGAAACATTTCTTAAATTTTCTCATATATTTTTTTCAGTCACATCAGCAGAAGAAATCTTGGATCCCACGGCCAGCTCATCCGTTTGGCAGTCATACAATGTTCTCTGTGCTGCATAGCCTTGAACCTTTATACTTTCTTTGCAGCGCTCAGCACTTCTGTCTGCTTTAGCATGTCATTCTTGCTCGTTCTCCTGCCCCTCATTTATCTTGTCAACTTTAATAATTTCAGGCCCATTCGACTCACTATGGCAAATAGAACATAAACATTCATTAGTTACATGGTAAAGCACTTTTCACTGTGTACCACCCACTTTTACACTATTCCTTGTTAATATTCTTCCTAGCGTAAGCTTCATGCAAAGCGGCATTATTTATTATCGTTTAAAGCAAAATGCAAGATGCGGCCTAAACATGCATTAATCTCTTTACTTTTGAAAAGCAATGTAAAATGCGGCCTAGTTCTTTCATGCATTAGTTCACATTAGTGCACGCATGCACAAAGCGGTTTCCCACGTGTTCATTTGATTTGCATTGTTAATTTTACACCGCACAGTGGGCCCGATTCACAGAACTAACTTAAGACAAAATCCTAAACTTACTACCATTTTGGTATTCACAGAAGGCGCTTACTCATTTTAGTATTCACAGAAGGCACCTACTTACTCATTTTGAGTAACTTACTCATTTTGGTATTCACAGAAGGCACTTACTCATTGATGAGTAGCCCGCGCTTCGTTTTTTTTTTCTTTTCTCAGCCGGATTTGCGCACCCAGTGCGAATTCGGCCGATTAAAAAAAAATGCTTTTTTTGGCCCTGTGTGTCCTTGTGGGACCCCCTGAGCTGGCCCAGGGGGTCAGGGTGTTTCTACCCTGCCCCCTTTTCTTGTTTTTTAACCTTTATTTGACTGTTTTCTTGTGACTCGGTTACCGAGTCACAAGATGGCTGCCAACACATTCTGGTTTGGAGTCTTGGCAGTCAATCAGAATTAAGCTCGTGCTCGGGAGGATTCGCAAATCCTCCTTGGTGCTCAGATATATACATTTTTATTTTTTGAATTTCTCAGGAACTACTGAACGGATTTACGCCATTTAAAAAAAAGGGCGCTTTCTGAACCAAGAGCTATCTTTTTGCCAAATTTGGTGTAATTCCGTTCAGCAGTTCGGGCTGTAGCCTGTTCCAAAATTTCCTATGTAAATTAAGATGGGGAAAACGCGTTTTGGGACCCCCCTTTTTTCTCGGCCCCCGCTTGACAAATCACCCCGAAACTTATAAAACAGGAGCTGACCGGAGCTGGTCATTAGTTTGGAAAATTTTGCGAAGATTGTCAAACGGCGCTAAAGATATTGGCAAAAGAAAAAACGTTTTTTGAATAGAAACAAGGTGCTAACTATAACTACCTACTCGCGACCGCCAGTAGGTAATATATATATATGCATATATATGTCGTCAGTAGGTAGTTATAGTTAGGACCTTGTTTCTATTCAAAAAGTGTTTTTTCTTTTGCCAATATCTTTAACGCCGTTAGACGAATCTTCGCGACATTCTCAAAACTAATGGTTCACTCAGGTCAGCTCCTGTTCTGAAAGTTTCAGGGTGATTGGTCAAGTGGGGGCCGAGAAAAAAGGGGGGTCCCAAAACGCGTGTTAATCTCCGTAGGAATTTTGGAACAGGCTACAGCTTGAACTGCTGAACGGAATTACACCAAATTTGGGAAAAAGGTAGCTCTTGGTTCAGAAACTGACCTTTTTTTTAAATGGTGTAAATCCGTTCAATAGTTCCTGAGAAATAAAAAAAAATATATCGATATCTGAGCACCGAGGAGGAGTCGCGACTCCTCCCGAGCATGAGCTGATTTCTGATTGGCTGCCAACACTCCAAACCAGAATGTGTTGGCAGCCATCTTGTGACTGGGTAACCGAGTCACAAGAAAACAGTACAAAAAAGATGAAAACCAAAAAAGGGGGCAGGGTAGAAACACCCTGACCCCCTAGGCCTGCTCAGGGGCTCCCACAAGGACCCCCAGGGCTAAAAAAGCATAAAAAAAAAAAAATCAGCCTAATTCGTGCTGGGTGTGCAAATCCGGCCGAGAAAAAAAACAAAAAACGAAGCGCGGTCTCCAGCGCTTCGTTTTCTATAAGCCCCCGGGTGGGCCAGGTCCCGGGGGCCACGTGGCCCCCCTCCCTAATTAAAAATTAAAACAAACAAAAAAAAAGATCGAGGCACAGCCACGGGGGATGGGGTAACCCGGGCCAATAATGGCATCAGGAGAGGGGCCGCGCAGCCCCCCTCCTTAAATTTTTTATTTAAAAAAAAGAATAAATATGTGGCCTTGCCCCGGGGGGATGGGGTCCCCGGGCGGAAATCGGCCATGGGAGGGGGGCCGCGCGGCCCTCCTCCCGTTTAAAAAAAAAATATGCTCAGGCCCTGGGGGAAGGGGGGGCTACACAGCCTCCCTTTCAAAAACCCAAAAATAAAAAAAGCTGCATATTGCCGAGGCCCCGCCCCCTCCCTGCACCACTCTGCAAACGCACCCCCTGGCGCATTCTAAGTTGGGGGATTAAGTCCCCTTCATTCCTGAGGGTCCCTGGGGGCTAACTAGCCCACCAGGTACCTCCAGTAAGCCCCACACAGTGGGATTGCTGAGAGGTGGTCCGAGGCCATGCTCCTTTTTACACCACTCTGCAAACGCACCTCTTGGTGCACTGCTGGTGGGGCGATGAGGTCCTCTTGTGCCCTGAGGACCTCAGGACACAAGTGGACTTCATCCCCCGAGCAGCAGTGCACCAGGAGGTGCGTTTGCAGAGTGGTGTAAAAAGGGGGCGTGGCCTCAGACCACTCTCAGCAATCCAGCTGTGTGGGGCTTACTGGAGGGAGCTGGTGGGCTAGTTGGCCCCCAGGGACCCTCAAGAGGAAAGGGGAATTCATCCCCAACCAAGAGCGTGCCAGGAGGCGCGTTTGTAGATTGGTGGAGAAAGGGGGCGTGGCCTGTGTCCACCTCTCAGCAATCCCACTGTGTGGGGCTTACTGGAGGTAAGAGGTAGGCTAGTTGGCCCCTAAGGACTCCCAGCAGCAAAGGGGACTTCAATCCCCATCCAAGAGCACACCAGGGAGCGCGTTTGCAGAGTGGTGCGCAAAGGGGGCGTGGCCTGTTATGAGAACATAGCAATCCTGCTGTGTGGTACTATGTTGTAATGTGTTACTTGTTTAATGCATCCTCCCTATTTATGTCCTCTGCCTTGCTGCTCAGCCAATGGTGATGTCATCAGAATGTTTGGAGTGTTTGAGTGGGAGAGAGAGTCAGTTGGAATGGATGGGCTGAGCAGCAAGGAGGCTGCTCCTGGTGGGGCATAATATGTATCTATCTTGTTTCCTGTAACCAACCAACAAGGAAGTAACCTGATGAATAAATCAACTATCCTGTTTTACATAACTCGGTCTACGTATCATTTCTTCCTTGCAACACTGGCGACGAGGGTGGGAATCCTTCATGACGTCCTTGCTTCATTGTTCCTTACTGCTGCCTAGTGACGCCTGCTTGCAACAACGTGCCGTGAGCCATCCGGCGTGATGTCACTGAGCGTGCCGCCATTTTGTGGTTGGCGGCCACCAATTTCCTTTCCCCTTGCTGGTGCGGTTGTACGCTGCCGATGTGCCAACCACGTTTCTGCCAACCACTGTGAGGCGTTTTCTGATGTCTGCTCGCCGCCTCCTAACCTTGTGGATATATGGTGAACCAACTGAATAAAGGAGGAAATTGGGGATGTTTTGGTAACCACGATGTTCGTTTTAAACTGATGAAGTTTTTTTTGCTGGTCATTCCTGTCGGATAAACATGGAAATTAGTGAAGCTCAGGCAAGTCAGACTTTCCTAAGTTCTACCCTTCTACTTTTGAGTCTTTTGGGGGAAGCCGACTCTTCATGGGATCCTTTTCTTGCCAGCATACTTTTCTTTCAATCCTTGGTCATTGCAGCGATATGGCAAGTTCCAAAAGGAAAACCTTCAACGATGTATTGTTTTTCTGCTGTTTCCAGACCACGGTGACTACTTCATTTATTTTAGCTTTTTGTTTTCTTGGGACAGTGCATCTTTCATAATGTTGTTTGTGCATGTTCTTATGGTTGTATCACACGTTTGCTCCATGTCTCTATATACCTGATCCTGTACTTGTATGTATTTGAGGGTGAGAGGGGTGAGAGAGTGTAGTGTCCTTGTCTTGCATCTGTATGAATAGAGGGAGAGAGAGTGTAGTGTCCCTGGTCATGTTTTTGTATGCCTTTGAGTAAGTTTTGCCTCATATGAGGTGTTTAGTCTGTGCGCTTTGTGAGAGTGTGTCTCTCTCATTGTCTGGTGTGCGCACATGAGAAGACTCCTTCTTTTGAAGCTTCTCTCACTTACCACTATTCCGTGGTCCTGAGTGTGTATTACCCTGGGTTTTGGGGTAGTGTAGTCACCACTAGTGTGGTTTGTTTTTTAGCCCTTAGTTTATCACTAGCTTATGGTTGTTGGGTTGACTTATGTTGTCACTTGTGGGCTACGTGTTGGGTTGACCCCTTGTCGTTGTGAGTACGTGAATCTCAATGTTTTGGGGTGCTTGTATGAGAAGACCCCTTCTTACGAAGCTTCTCTGGTTTACCACTGTTTTGTGGAATGACATAAGTTGTCACTTTGTTGGCTGTTGTTTGAGTGACCCCTCATTGTGTTGTGAGAGTATGTGAATCACTCATTGTTGGGGTGCGTGTGTGAGTAGACTCCTTCTTATGAAGCTTCTCTGACTTACCTCTTTTGGTTATACCCTCTGATTGGTTGTTACCTCATGTGAGGTGTTGGACTGTGCGTTATGGGTGCGCACATGAGAAGACTCCTTCTTATAAAGCTTCTCTGACTTACCTGTTTTGGTTATACCCACTGATTGGTTGTTACCTCATGTGAGGTGTTGGACTGTGCGTTACGGGTGCGCACGTGAGAAGACTCCTTTTTGTTAAGCTTCTCTGGTTTACCACTATTTGGTGGTTGTGGGTAGTCTATTACCCTAGTGTGAGTTAACGTGAGTGTGTACTCACTGATTTATAAAGTGGAACGCTTTTCTTGTCTTTTCGCTATCTATTCTAGGTGGGGTTGGGCATGTGATTTTTATGAAATTGTTGGACATTTTTTTTGTGTATATTTCATCTTGCATACAACATTGTATAATCATTATAAGGGGGGAGATGTGTTGTAATGTGTTACTTGTTTAATGCATCCTCCCTATTTATGTCCTCTGCCTTGCTGCTCAGCCAATGGTGATGTCATCAGAATGTTTGGAGTGTTTGAGTGGGAGAGAAAGTCAGTTGGAATGGATGGGCTGAGCAGCAAGGAGGCTGCTCCTGGTGGGGCATAATATGTATCTATCTTGTTTCCTGTAACCAACCAACAAGGAAGTAACCTGATGAATAAATCAACTATCCTGTTTTACATAACTCGGTCTACGTATCATTTCTTCCTTGCAACACTCTTACTGGAGGTAATAGGAGGGGTAGCTGCCCCCAAGGATTTCCTTGGGGGCCAACTACCCCTCTTGTTACCTCCAGTAAGTCCCAGACAGTAGGATTGCTAAGACGTCTTCGGAGGCCACGCCCCCTTTCTCCACCACTCTGAAAACGCACCTCCTGGCAGACTACGGGATGGGGGATGAAGTCCACTTTACTTCTGAGGGACTTTGGGGGCCAAGAAGCCCTCCTGGTACCTCCTGTAAGTTCTACGCAGTGGGATTCCTGAGCGCTGGTCGGAGGCCCAGCACCCTGTCTCCACCACTCTGCAAACGCGACTACTAGTTAAAGAACCATTTGCAATGTAATAGGTTTCGCATTTGCGAGAGTTAGAGCTATTGGCGTTGTAAATGTAAAAGTTTTTTACTAATGTTTTTGGGTGTAGAGTGGATGTACGTTGTGTGTAGTGGAATTATGTGGTATGTTGTGCAGTGAAATTATGTGAATAGAAAGTATGTGGTATTTAGTGTATAGGAATTATGTGGAGTGGGATTATGTGTTTTGGAGAGTAATTATGTGGTATTGTAGTCCGTGTTGTGAAGTGGTAACCTCAGGTTTAGTCTTCCTCGTTTCCATAGAAGCTAAACTCTAAACTCAATGAGACACAAAAAAAGAGGGAACCACTGAGGAGCACTCTGGAACTAGTCGGAGGTATGAGCAGGGCACTGGAATTATATGACTGTTCGGCTGCACCAATTGTCACATAATTAAACATTTTCCGCATTT
The DNA here is from genome assembly GCA_963921515.1 of Calotriton arnoldi. Lineage (NCBI taxonomy): Eukaryota > Metazoa > Chordata > Amphibia > Caudata > Salamandridae > Calotriton > Calotriton arnoldi. The sequence goes on from CAWUFW010011805.1 coordinate 66,926, forward strand.
GCCAAATATTCTCAATCTGCTGCGTAATCTGCAGATTTGAACAAAAAAAGCCTTGCCTCTAGCTCAAACGGCTCAAATGTTCCCAAAAATGCAGCTTCACGCGTTACAGCGTGGTGGAAGGCCCTTTGCAAAGCTGGAATGGTCACGTGTTACTTATTGCTAAATGTGGGTGTTAAATTGGAACTAATGGTGCACAAACCTCTTTTCTTTCTGTGCGTCTCTTCCCTCTTTCTGCATTTCTCTTGCATCTTTCTGCACCTTTCTTCCTCTTTCTGCACCACATTGTCTTCTTTCTGCACTTCACTTGCCTCTTTCTGCACTTCTCTTGCCCCTTTCTGCACCCCTCATGCCTCTTTTTGCACCTCTGTTGGTTCTTTCTGTACCTCTTTTGCCGGTTTCTGCAACTCTCTTGCGTCTTTCTGTAGTTCTCTTGCCTCCTTCTGCACCTCACTTGCCTCTTTCTGCACTTCTATTGCCTCTTTCTCCATCTCTCTTGCCTCATTCTGAACCTCACTCTCTTCTTTCTGTACCCCTCTTACCTCTTTCTGCACCTCTCTTGTCTCTCTGTGCATACCTGTTCCCTCTTTCTGAACCCCTTTTGCCTGTTTCTGCAACTCTCTTGCCTCTTTCTGCAGTTATCTTGTCTCCTTCTGCACCTCACTTGCTTCTTTCTGCACGCCTCTTGCCTATTTTGGCACCCCTTTTTTCTCTTTCTGCACTTCTCTTGCGTCTTTCTGCACCTCTGTTGCCTCTTTCTGCACCTCACTTGCTTCTTTCTGCACTTCTCTTGCCTCTTTCTGAACCCTTCGCACCTCTTTCAGCACCTCAGTTGCTTCTTTCAGCACTTCTCTTCCTTCTTTTTGCACCCCTCCTGCCTCTTTCTGTACCTCTCTTGCCAATTTGTGCATTTCTCCTACCTCTTTTGCACCTCTGTTGGTTGTTTCTGCACCCCTTTAGTCTGTTTTTGCAACACTCTTGCCTTTTTCTGCAGTTCTCTTGCCTCCTTCTGCACCTCACTTGGCTCTTTCTGCACTTCTATTGTCTCTTTCTGCACCTCTCTTGCTTTTTTCTGCACCCCTGTTGTCTCTTTCTGCATCCGATTGTCTCTTTCTGCACTCGTCTTCCCTCTTTCTGCACTGCTCTTGCTTATTTCTGCACTTCTCTTGCTTCTTTCTGCACCTCTCTTTCTTCTTTCTGCACCCTTCTTCCCTTTTTTGCATCCCTATTGCCTCTTTCTGCTGTTCTCTTGCCATTTTATGCACCTCTCTTGCCTCTTTCTGAACCTCACTTGCCTCTTTCTGCACTTCTCTTGCTTCTTTACCCACCTCTGTTGCTTCTTTCAGCAATCCTCCTGCCTCTTTCTGCCCTTTTTGTTGCTTGTTTCTGCACCTCTCTTGCATCTTTCTGCACCTCTGTTGCCTCTTTCTGCACCTCACTTGCTTCTTTCTGCACCCCTCTTGCCTATTTTTGCACCCCTTTTTTCTCTTTCTGCACTTCTCTTGCGACCTTCTGCATACCTGTTCCCTCTTTATGCACCTTTCCTGCCTGTTTCTGCACCTCTCTTGCCTCTTTCTGTACCTCTGTTGCTTCTTTCTGCACTTCTCTTGCTCTTTCTGTACCCATCGCGCCTCTTTCAGCACCTATTGCTTCTTTCTGCACTTCTCTTCCTTCTTTCTGCACCCCTCCTGCCTATTTCTGTACTTGTCTTGCCTCTTTGTGCACCTCTCCTACCTTTTTCTGCACCCATCTTGCCTCTTTTGCGCCTCTGTTGGTTCTTTCTGCACTGCTCTTGCTTGTTTCTGCACTTCTCTTGCGTCTTTCTGCACCTCTGTTGCCTCTTTCTGCACCTCACTTGCTTCTTTCTGCACCCCTCTTGCCTCTTTCTGAACCCCTTTTCCCTCTTTCTGCACCTCTCTTACCTCTTTTTTCACCCTTGTTCCCTCTTTCTGCACCTTTCCTGCCTGTTTCTGCACCTCTCTTGCTTCTGTCTGTACCTCTGTTGCTTCTTTCTGCCCTTCTCTTGCCTCTTTCTGCACCCTTTGCGCCTCTTTCAGCACCTAAGTTGCTTCTTTCTGTACTTCTCTTCTTTCTTTCTGCACCCCTCCTGCCTCTTTCTGCACCTTTCCTGCCTGTTTCTGCAACTCTCTTGCCTCTTTCTGTACCTCTGTTGCTTCTTTCTGCACTTCTCTTGCTCTTTCTGCACTCATCGCGCCTCTTTCAGTACCTGTTGCTTCTTTCTGCACTGCTCTTGCTTCTTTCTGCCCCTTACTTGCCTCTTTCTGCACTTTCTTTGCTTCTTTCTATACCTCTATGGCTTCTTTCAGCAATTCTCTTGCCTCTTTCTGCACTTCTCTTGCTTGTTTCTGTACCTCTCTTGCGTCTTTCTGCACATCTGTTGCCTCTTTCTGCACCTCTCTTGCCCCTTTTTGCAACCTTGTTCTCTCTTTCTGCACCTTACCTGCCTGTTTCTGCAGCTCTCTTGCTTCTTTCTGCACCTCTGTTGCTTCTTTCTGCACTTCTCTTGCCTCTTTCTGTACCCTTCGCACCTCTTTCAGCACCTCAGTTGCTTCTTTCTCCACTTCTCTTCCTTCTTTCTGCACCCCTCCTGCTTCTTTCTGTACTTGTCCTGCCTCTTTGTGCACCTCTCCTACCTTTTTCTGCACTTCTATTGCCTTTTTGCACCTCTGTTGGTTCTATCTGCACTGCTCTTGCTTCTTTCTGCACCTTACTTGCCTCTTTCTGCACTTCTCTTGCTTCTTTCTATACCTCTGTTGCTTCTTTCAGCAATTCTCTTGCCTCTTTCTGCACTTCTTTTGCTTGTTTCTGTACCTCTCTTGCATCTTTCTGCACCTCTGTTGCCTCTTTCTGTACCTCACTTGCCTCTTTCTGTACTTCTCTTGCTTCTTTCCACACCTCTGTTGCTTCTTTCCGCAATTCTCTTGCCTCTTTCTGCACTTCTTTTGCTTGTTTCTGTACCTCTCTTGCATCTTTCTGCACCTCTGTTGCCTCTTTCTGTACCTCACTTGCCTCTTTCTGTACTTCTCTTGCTTCTTTCCACACCACTGTTGCTTCTTTCTGCACCTGTGTTGCCTCTTTCTGCACCTCTCTTGCCCCTCTTTGCAACCTTGTTCCCTCTTTCTGCATCTTACCTGCCTGTTTCTGCAGCTCTCTTGCTTCTTTCTGTACCTTTGTTGCTTCTTTCTGCACTTCTCTTGCCTCTTTCTGTACCCTTCGCACCTCTTTCTGCACCTTACTTGCCTCTTTCTGCACTTCTCTTGCTTCTTTCTATACCTCTGTTGCTTCTTTCAGCAATTCTCTTGCCTCTTTCTGCACTTCTTTTGCTTGTTTCTGTACCTCTCTTGCATCTTTCTGCACCTCTGTTGCCTCTTCCTGTACCTCACTTGCCTCTTTCTGTACTTCTCTTGCTTCTTTCCACACCACTGTTGCTTCTTTCAGCAATTCTCTTGCCTCTTTCTGCACTTCTTTTACTTGTTTCTGTACCTCTCTTGCGTCTTTCTGCACCTCTGTTGCCTCTTTCTGCACCTCTCTTGCCCCTCTTTGCAACCTTGTTCCCTCTTTCTGCACCTTACCTGCCTGTTTATGCAGCTCTCTTGCTTCTTTCTGTACCTCTGTTGCTTCTTTCTGCACTTCTCTTGCCTCTTTCTGTACCCTTCGCACCTCTTTCAGCACCTCAGTTGCTTCTTTCACCACTTCTCTTCCTTCTTTCTGCACCCCTCCTGCTTCTTTCTGTACTTGTCCTGCCTCTTTGTGCACCTCTCCTACCTTTTTCTGCACTTCTATTGCCTTTTTTGCACCTCTGTTGGTTCTATCTGCACTGCTCTTGCTTCTTTCTGCACCTTACTTGCCTCTTTCTGCACTTCTCTTGCTTCTTTCTATACCTCTGTTGCTTCTTTCAGCAATTCTCTTGCCTCTTTCTGCACTTCTTTTGCTTGTTTCTGTACCTCTCTTGCATCTTTCTGCACCTCTGTTGCCTCTTTCTGTACCTCACTTGCTTCTTTCTGCATCCCTCTTGCCTCTTTCTGCACCCCTCTTCCCTCTTTCTGCACCTCTCTTGCCTCTTTTTGCAACCTTGTTCCCTCTTTCTGCACCTTTCCTGCCTGTTTCTGCAGCTCTCTTGCTTCTTTCTGCACTTCTCTTGCCTCTTTTTGTACCCTCCGCACCTCTTTCAGCACCTGTTGCTCCTTTCTGCACTTCTCTTCCTTCTTTCTGCACCCCTTCTGCCTCTTTCTGTACTTGTCCTGCCTCTTTGTGCAACTCTCCTACCTTTTTCTGCACCCCTCTTGCGTCTTTTTGCACCTCTGTTGGTTCTTTCTGTACTGCTCTTGCTTCTTTCTGCACCTTACTTGCCTCTTTCTGCACTTCTCTTGCTTCTTTCTATACCTCTGTTGCTTCTTTCAGCAATTCTCTTGCCTCTTTCTCCACTTCTCTTCCTTCTTTCTGTACCTCTCCTGCCTCTTTCTGTACCTTTTGTTGCCTCTTTGTGCACCTCTCCTACCTCTTTCTACACCCCTCTTGCCTCTTTTTGCACCTCTGTTGGTTCTTTCTGCACTGCTCTTGCTTCTTTCTGCACCTCAATTGCCTCTTTCTGCACTTCTCTTGCTTCTTTCTATACCTGTTTCTTCTTCCAGCAATTCTCTTGCCTCTTTCTGCACTTCTCTTGCTTGTTTCTGCACTTCTCTTGCGTCTTTCTGCACCTCTGTTGCCTCTTTCTGCACCTCACTTGCTTCTTTCTGCACCCCTCTTCCCTCTTTCTGCACCTCTCTTGCCTCTTTCTGCAACCCTGTTGCCTCTTTCTGAACCGCACTCTCTTCTTTCTGTACCCCTCTTCCCTCTTTCTGCACTTCTCTTGCCTCTTTCTAAACCTCAGTCTCTTCTTTCTGTCTGCACACCTGTTCCCTCTTTTTGCACTCCTTTTGCCTGTTTCAGCAACTCTCTTGCCTCTTTCTGCAGTTCTCTTGCCTCCTTCTGCACCTCACTTGCCTCTTTCTGCACCCCTGTTGTCTCTTTCTGCACCCCTGTTGTCTCTTTCTGCAATCACCTTCCCTCTTCATGCACCTCTCTTGCTTCGTTTTATACTTCTCTTGCTTCTTTCTGCACCTCTCTTGCTTCTTTCTGCACCCTTCTTCCCTTTTTTGCATCCCTCTTGCCTCTTTCTGCTGTTCTCTTGCCATTTTCTGCACCTCTCTTGCCTCTAGCTGCACCTCACTTGCCTCTTTCTGCACTTCTCTTGCTTCTTTCCACACCTCTGTTGCTTCTTTCAGCAATTCTCTTGCCTCTTTCTGCACTTCTTTTGCTTGTTTCTGTACCTCTCTTGTGTCTTTCTGCACCTCTGTTGGCTCTTTCTACACCTCACTTGAATCTTTCTGCACCCCTCTTGCCTATTTTTGCACCCTTTTTTCTCTTTCAGCACCTCTCTTGCATCCTTCTGCATACCTGTTCCCTCTTTATGCACCTTTCCTGCCTGTTTCTGTACCTCTCTTGCCTCTTTCTGTACCTCTGTTGCTTCGTTCTGCACTTCTCTTGCTCTTTCTGCACCCACTGCGCCTCTTTAAGCACTTGTTGCTTCTTTCTGCACTTCTCTTCCTTCTTTCTGCACCCCTCCTGCCTCTTTCTGTACTTGTCTTGCTTCTTTGTGCACCTCTCCTACCTTTTTATGCACTCCTCTTGCCTTTTTTTGCACCTCTGTTGGTTCTTTCTGCACTGCTCTTGCTTCTTTCGGCACCTTACTTGCCTCTTTCTGCACTTCTCTTGCTTCTTTCTATACCTCTGTTGCTTCTATCAGCAATTCTCTTGCCTCTTTCTGCACTTCTCTTGCTTGTTTCTGCACTTCTCTTGCGTCTTTCTGTACCTCTGTTGCCTCTTTCTGGACCTCACTTGCTTCTTTCTGCACCCCTCTTGCCTCTTTCTGCACCCCTCTTCCCTCTTTCTGTACGTCTCTTGCCTCTTTTTGTACCCTTGTTCCCTCTTTCTGCACCTTTCCTGCCTGTTTCTGCACCTCTCTTGCTTCTTTCTGTACCTCTGTTGCTTCTTTCTGCACTTCTCTTGCCTCTTTCTGCACCCTTTGCGCCTCTTTCAGCACCTCAGTTGCTTCTTTCTGCACCCCTCCTGCCTCTTTCTGCACCTTTCCTGCCTGTTTCTGTACCTCTCTTGCCTCTTTCTGTACCTCTGTTGCTTCTTTCTGTACTTCTCTTGCTCTGTCTGCTCCCATTGCGCCTCTTTCAGTGCCTGTTGCATCTTTCTGCACTTCTCTTCCTTCTTTCTGCACCCCTCCTGCCTCTTTCTGTACTTGTCTTGCCTCTTTGTGAACATCTCCTACCTTTTTCTGCACCCCTCTTGCCTCTTTCTGCACCTTCATTGGTTCTTTCTGCTTTCTCTTGCTTCTTTCTGCACCTTACTTGCCTCTTTCTGCACTTCTCTTTCTTCTTTCTATACCTCTTTTGCTTCTTTCAGCAATTCTCTTGCATCTTTGTGCACTTCTCTTGCTTGTTTCTGCACTGCTCTTGCATCTTTCTGCACCTCTGTTGCCTCTTTCTGTACCTCACTTGCTTCTTTCTGCATCCCTCTTGCCTCTTTCTGCACCCCTCCTCCCTCTTTCTGCATCTCTCTTGCCTCTTTTTGCAACCTTGTTCCCTCTTTCTGCACCTTTCCTGCCTGTTTCTGCAGCTCTCTTGCTACTTTCTGCACTTCTCTTGCCTCTTTCTGTACCCTTCACACCTCTTTCAGCACATCAGTTGCTTCTTTCTACACTTCTCGTCCTTCTTTCTGCACCCCTCCGGCCTCTTTCTGTACTTGTCTTGCCTCTTTGTGCTCCTCTCCTACCTTTTTCTGCACTCCTCTTGCCTTTTTTGCACCTCTGTTGGTTCATTCTGCACTGCTCTTGCTTCTGTCTGCACCTCAATTGCCTCTTTCTGCACTTCTCTTGCTTCTTTCTACACCTCTGTTTCTTTTTCCAGCAATTCTCTTGCCTCTTTCTGCACTTCTCTTGCTTGTTTCTGCACTTCTCTTGCGTCTTTCTGCACCTCTGTTGTCTCTTTCTGCACCTCACTTGCTTCTTTCTGCACCCCTCTTCCTTCTTTCTGCACCTCTCTTGCCTCTTTTTGTACCCTTGTCCCCTCTTTCTGTACCTTCCCTGCCTGTTTCTGCACCTCTCTTGCTTCTTTCTGTACCTCTATTGCTTCTTTCTGCACTTCTCTTGCCTCTTTCTGTACCCTTCTTGCCTCTTTCACCACCTCAGTTGTTTATTTCTGCACTTCTCTTGCTCTTTCTGCACCCATCGTGCCTCTTTCAGTGCCTGTTGCTTCTTTCTGCACTTCTCTTCCTTCTTTTTGCACCCCTCCTGCCTCTTTCTGTACCTCTCTTGCCAATCTGTGCATCACTCCTACCTCTTTCTGCACCCCTTTTGCCTCTTTTTGCACCTCTGTTGGTTGTTTCTGCACCCCTTTTGCCTGTTTCTGCAACTTTCTTGCCTTTTTCTGCAGTTCTCTTACCTCCTTATGTACCTCACTTGCCTCTTTCTGCACTTCTATTGCCTCTTTCTGCACCTCTGTTGCCTCTTTCTGAACCTCACTCTCTTCTTTCTGTACCCCTCTTCCCTCTTTCTGCACCTCTCTTGCCTCTTTCTAAACCTCAGTCTCTTCTTTCTGTACCCCTTTTCCCTCTTTATACACCTCTCCTGCCTCTGTCTGCACACCTGTTCCCTCTTTTTGCACTCCTTTTGCCTGTTTCAGCAACTCTCCTGCCTCTTTCTGCAGTTCTCTTGCCTCCTTCTGCACCTCACTTGCCACTTTCTGCACCCCTGTTGTCTCTTTCTGTACTCACCTTCCCTCTTCATGCACCTCTCTTGCTTCGTTTTGCACTTCTCTTGCTTCTTTCTGCACCTCTCTTGCTTCTTTCTGCACCCTTCTTCCCTTTTTTGCATCCCTCTTGCCTCTTTCTGCTGTTCTCTTGCCATTTTCTGCACCTCTCTTGCCTCTATCTGCATCTCACTTGCCTCTTTCAGCAATTCTCTTGCCTCTTTCTGCACTTCTTTTGCTTGTTTCTGTACCTCTCTTGTGTCTTTCTGCACCTCTGTTGGCTCTTTCTGCACCTCACTTGAATCTTTCTGCACCCCTCTTGCCTATTTTTGCACCCTTTTTTCTCTTTCAGCACCTCTCTTGCGTCCTTCTGCACACCTGTTCCCTCTTTATGCACCTTTCCTGCCTGTTTCTGCACCTCTCTTGCCTCTTTCTGTACCTCTGTTGCTTCTTTCTGCACTTCTCTTTCTCTTTCTCCACCCATTGCGACTCTTTCAGCACATGTTGCTTCTTTCTGCACTTCTCTTCCTTCTTTCTGCACCCCTCCTGCCTCTTTTTGTACTTATGTTGCCTCTTTGTGCACCTCTCCTACCTTTTTCTGCACTCCTCTTGCCTTTTTTTGCACCTCTGTTGGTTCTTTCTGCACTGCTCTTGCTTCTTTCGGAATCCTACTTGCCTCTTTCTGCACTTCTCTTGCTTCTTTCTATACCTCTGTTGCTTCTTTCAGCAATTCTCTTGCCTCTTTCTGCACTTCTCTTGCTTGTTTCTGCACTTCTCTTGCGTCTTTCTGCACCTCTTTTGCCTCTTTCTGCACCTCACTTGCTTCTTTCAGCACCCCTCTTGCCTCTTTCTGCACCCCTCTTCCCTCTTTCTGTACCTCTCTTGCCTCTTTTTGCACCCTTGTTCCCTCTTTCTGCACCTTTCTTGCCTGTTTCTGCTCTTCTCTTGCTTTTTTCTGTACCTCTGTTGCTTCTTTCTGCACTTCTCTTGCCTCTTTCTGCACCCTTCGCGCCTCTTTCAGCACCTCAGTTGCTTCTTTCTGCACCCCTCATGCCTCTTTCTGCACCTTTCCTGCCTGTTTCTGCACCTCTCTTGCCTCTTTCTGTACCTCTGTTGCTTCTTTCTGTACTTCTCTTCCTCTGTCTGCTCCCATCGCGCCTCTTTCAGTGCCTGTTGCTTCTTTCTGCACTTCTCTTCCTTCTCTCTGCACCCCTCCTGCCTCTTTCTGTACTTGTCTTGCCTCTTTGTGCACCTCTCCTACCTTTTTCTGCACCCCTCTTGCCTCTTTCTGCGCCTCCATTGGTTCTTTCTGCACTGCTCTTGCTTCTTTCTGCACCTTACTTGCCTATTTCTGCACTTCTCTTGCTTCTTTTTATACCTCTTTTGCTTCTTTCAGCAATTCTCTTGCATCTTTCTGCACTTCTCTTGCTTGTTTCTGCACATCTCTTGCATCTTTCTGCACCTCTGTTGCCTCTTTCTGTACCTCACTTGCTTCTTTCTGCATCCCTCTTGCCTCTTTCTGCACCCCTCTTCCCTCTTTCTGCACCTCTCTTGCCTCTTTTTGCAACCTTGTTCCCTCTTTCTGCACCTTTCCTGCCTGTTTCTGCAGCTCTCTTGCTTCTTTCTGCACTTCAATTGCATCTTTCTGTACCATTCGCACCTCTTTCAGCACATCAGTTGCTTCTTTCTGCACTTCTCTTCCTTCTTTCTGCACCCCTCCTGCCTCTTTCTGTACTTGTCTTGCCTCTTTGTGCACCTCTCCTACCTTTTTCTGCACTCCTCTTGCCTTTTTTTTGCACCTCTGTTGCCTCTTTCTGCACCTCCATTGGTTCTTTCTGCACTGCTCTTGCTTCTTTCTGCACCTTACTTGCCTCTTTCTGCACTTCTCTTGCTTCTTTCTATACCTCATTTGCTTCTTTCAGCAATTCTCTTGCATATTTGTGCACTTCTCTTGCTTGTTTCTGCACATCTCTTGAATCTTTCTGCACCTCTGTTGCCTCTTTCTGCACCTCACTTGCTTCTTTCTGCATCCCTATTGCCTCTTTCTGCACCCCTCTTCCCTCTTTCTGCACCTCTCTTGCCCCTTTTTGCAATCTTGTTCCCTCTTTCTGCACCTTACCTGCCTGTTTCTGCAGCTCTCTTGCTTCTTTCTGTACCTCTGTTGCTTCCTTCTGCACTTCTCTTGCCTCTTTCTGTACCCTTCGCACCTCTTTCAACACCTCAGTTGCTTCTTTCTCCACTTCTCTTCCTTCTTTCTGTACCCCTCCTGCTTATTTCTGTACTTGTCCTGCCTCTTTGTGCACCTCTCCTACCTTTTTCTGCTCTTCTATTGCCTTTTTTGCACCTCTGTTGGTTCTATCTGCACTGCTCTTGCTTCTTTCTGCACCTTACTTGCCTCTTTCTGCACTTCTCTTGCTTCTTTCTATACCTCTGTTGCTTCTTTCAGCAATTCTCTTGCCTCTTTCTGCACTTCTCTTGCTTGTTTCTGCACTTCTCTTGCGTCTTTCTGCACCTCTTTTGCCTCTTTCTGTACCTCACTTGCTTCTTTCTGCACCCCTCGTGCCTCTTTCTGCACCCCTCCTCCCTCTTTCTGCACCTCTCTTGCCCCTTTTTGTACCCTTGTTCCCTCTTTCTGCACCTTTCCTGCCTGTTCCTGCACCTCTCTTGCTTTTTTCTGCACTTCTCTTGCCTCTTTCTGTACCCTTCACACCTCTTTCAGCACGTCAGTTGCTTCTTTCTACACTTCTCTTCCTTCTTTCTGCACCCCTCCGGCCTCTTTCTGTACTTGTCTTGCCTTTTTGTGCTCCTCTCCTACCTTTTTCTGCACTCCTCTTGCCTTTTTTTGCACCTCTGTTGGTTCATTCTGCACTGCTCTTGCTTCTGTCTGCACCTCAATTGCCTCTTTCTGCACTTCTCTTGCTTCTTTCTACACCTCTGTTTCTTTTTCCAGCAATTCTCTTGCCTCTTTCTGCACTTCTCTTGCTTGTTTCTGCACTTCTCTTGCGTCTTTCTGCACCTCTGTTGTCTCTTTCTGCACCTCACTTGCTTCTTTCTGCACCCCTCTTCCTTCTTTCTGCACCTCTCTTGCCTCTTTTTGTACCCTTGTCCCCTCTTTCTGTACCTTCCCTGCCTGTTTCTGCACCTCTCTTGCTTCTTTCTGTACCTCTGTTGCTTCTTTCTGCACTTCTCTTGCCTCTTTCTGTACCCTTCTTGCCTCTTTCACCACCTCAGTTGTTTATTTCTGCACTTCTCTTGCTCTTTCTGCACCCATCGTGCCTCTTTCAGTGCCTGTTGCTTCTTTCTGCACTTCTCTTCCTTCTTTTTGCACCCCTCCTGCCTCTTTCTGTACCTCTCTTGCCAATCTGTGCATCACTCCTACCTCTTTCTGCACCCCTTTTGCCTCTTTTTGCACCTCTGTTGGTTGTTTCTGCACCCCTTTTGCCTGTTTCTGCAACTTTCTTGCCTTTTTCTGCAGTTCTCTTACCTCCTTCTGTACCTCACCTGCCTCTTTCTGCACTTCTATTGCCTCTTTCTGCACCTCTGTTGCCTCTTTCTGAACCTCACTCTCTTCTTTCTGTACCCCTCTTCCCTCTTTCTGCACCTCTCTTGCCTCTTTCTAAACCTCAGTCTCTTCTTTCTGTACCCCTTTTCCCTCTTTATGCACCTCTCCTGCCTCTGTCTGCACACCTGTTCCCTCTTTTTGCACTCCTTTTGCCTGTTTCAGCAACTCTCCTGCCTCTTTCTGCAGTTCTCTTGCCTCCTTCTGCACCTCACTTGCCACTTTCTGCACCCCTGTTGTCTCTTTCTGTACTCACCTTCCCTCTTCATGCACCTCTCTTGCTTCGTTTTGCACTTCTCTTGCTTCTTTCTGCACCTCTCTTGCTTCTTTCTGCACCCTTCTTCCCTTTTTTGCATCCCTCTTGCCTCTTTCTGCTGTTCTCTTGCCATTTTCTGCACCTCTCTTGCCTCTATCTGCATCTCACTTGCCTCTTTCTGCACTTCTCTTGCTTCTTTCCACACCTCTGTTGCTTCTTTCAGCAATTCTCTTGCCTCTTTCTGCACTTCTTTTGCTTGTTTCTGTACCTCTCTTGTGTCTTTCTGCACCTCTGTTGGCTCTTTCTGCACCTCACTTGAATCTTTCTGCACCCCTCTTGCCTATTTTTGCACCCTTTTTTCTCTTTCAGCACCTCTCTTGCGTCCTTCTGCACACCTGTTCCCTCTTTATGCACCTTTCCTGCCTGTTTCTGCACCTCTCTTGCCTCTTTCTGTACCTCTGTTGCTTCTTTCTGCACTTCTCTTTCTCTTTCTCCACCCATTGCGACTCTTTCAGCACATGTTGCTTCTTTCTGCACTTCTCTTCCTTCTTTCTGCACCCCTCCTGCCTCTTTTTGTACTTATCTTGCCTCTTTGTGCACCTCTCCTACCTTTTTCTGCACTCCTCTTGCCTTTTTTTGCACCTCTGTTGGTTCTTTCTGCACTGCTCTTGCTTCTTTCGGAACCCTACTTGCCTCTTTCTGCACTTCTCTTGCTTCTTTCTATACCTCTGTTGCTTCTTTCAGCAATTCTCTTGCCTCTTTCTGCACTTCTCTTGCTTGTTTCTGCACTTCTCTTGCGTCTTTCTGCACCTCTTTTGCCTCTTTCTGCACCTCACTTGCTTCTTTCTGCACCCCTCTTGCCTCTTTCTGCACCCCTCTTCCCTCTTTCTGTACCTCTCTTGCCTCTTTTTGCACCCTTGTTCCCTCTTTCTGCACCTTTCCTGCCTGTTTCTGCTCTTCTCTTGCTTTTTTCTGTACCTCTGTTGCTTCTTTCTGCACTTCTCTTGCCTCTTTCTGCACCCTTCGCGCCTCTTTCAGCACCTCAGTTGCTTCTTTCTGCACCCCTCATGCCTCTTTCTGCACCTTTCCTGCCTGTTTCTGCACCTCTCTTGCCTCTTTCTGTACCTCTGTTGCTTCTTTCTGTACTTCTCTTCCTCTGTCTGCTCCCATCGCGCCTCTTTCAGTGCCTGTTGCTTCTTTCTGCACTTCTCTTCCTTCTCTCTGCACCCCTCCTGCCTCTTTCTGTACTTGTCTTGCATCTTTGTGCACCTCTCCTACCTTTTTCTGCACCCCTCTTGCCTCTTTCTGCGCCTCCATTGGTTCTTTCTGCACTGCTCTTGCTTCTTTCTGCACCTTACTTGCCTCTTTCTGCACTTCTCTTGCTTCTTTCTATACCTCTTTTGCTTCTTTCAGCAATTCTCTTGCATCTTTCTGCACTTCTCTTGCTTGTTTCTGCACATCTCTTGCATCTTTCTGCACCTCTGTTGCCTCTTTCTGTACCTCACTTGCTTCTTTCTGCATCCCTCTTGCCTCTTTCTGCACCCCTCTTCCCTCTTTCTGCACTTCTCTTGCCTCTTTTTGCAACCTTGTTCCCTCTTTCTGCACCTTTCCTGCCTGTTTCTGCACCTCTCTTGCTTCTTTCTGCACTTCAATTGCATCTTTCTGTACCATTCGCACCTCTTTCAGCACATCAGTTGCTTCTTTATGCACTTCTCTTCCTTCTTTCTGCACCCCTCCTGCCTCTTTCTGTACTTGTCTTGCCTCTTTGTGCACCTCTCCTACCTTTTTCTGCACTCCTCTTGCCTTTTTTTTGCACCTCTGTTGCCTCTTTCTGCGCCTCCATTGGTTCTTTCTGCACCGCTCTTGCTTCTTTCTGCACCTTACTTGCCTCTTTCTGCTCTTCTCTTGCTTCTTTCTATACCTCATTTGCTTCTTTCAGCAATTCTCTTGCATATTTGTGCACTTCTCTTGCTTGTTTCTGCACATCTCTTGAATCTTTCTGCACCTCTGTTGCCTCTTTCTGCACCTCACCTGCTTCTTTCTGCATCCCTATTGCCTCTTTCTGCACCCCTCTTCCCTCTTTCTGCACCTCTCTTGCCCCTTTTTGCAATCTTGTTCCCTCTTTCTGCACCTTACCTGCCTGTTTCTGCAGCTCTCTTGCTTCTTTCTGTACCTCTGTTGCTTCCTTCTGCACTTCTCTTGCCTCTTTCTGTACACTTTGCACCTCTTTCAACACCTCAGTTGCTTCTTTCTCCACTTCTCTTCCTTCTTTCTGTACCCCTCCTGCTTATTTCTGTACTTGTCCTGCCTCTTTGTGCACCTCTCCTACCTTTTTCTGCTCTTCTATTGCCTTTTTTGCACCTCTGTTGGTTCTATCTGCACTGCTCTTGCTTCTTTCTGCACCTTACTTGCCTCTTTCTGCACTTCTCTTGCTTCTTTCTATACCTCTGTTGCTTCTTTCAGCAATTCTCTTGCCTCTTTCTGCACTTCTCTTGCTTGTTTCTGCACTTCTCTTGCTTCTTTCTGCACTTCTATTGCCTCTTTCTGTACCTCACTTGCTTCTTTCTGCACCCCTCGTGCCTCTTTCTGCACCCCTCCTCCCTCTTTCTGCACCTCTCTTGCCCCTTTTTGTACCCTTGTTCCCTCTTTCTGCACCTTTCCTGCCTGTTCCTGCACCTCTCTTGCTTTTTTCTGCACTTCTCTTGCCTCTTTCTGTACCCTTCGCACCTCTTTCAGCACCTGTTGCTCCTTTCTGCACTTCTCTTCCTTCTTTCTGCACCCCTTCTGCCTCTTTCTGTACTTGTCTTGCCTCTTTGTGAAACTCTCCTACCTTTTTCTGCACCCCTCTTGCCTCTTTTTGCACCTCTGTTGGTTCTTTCTGTACTGCTCTTGCTTCTTTCTGCACCTTACTTGCCTCTTTCTGCACTTCTCTTGCTTCTTTCTATACCTCTGTTGCTTCTTTCAGCAATTCTCTTGCCTCTTTCTCCACTTCTCTTCTTTCTTTCTGTACCTCTCCTGCCTCTTTCTGTACCTTTTGTTGCCTCTTTGTGCACCTCTCCTACCTCTTTCTACACCCCTCTTGCCTCTTTTTGCACCTCTGTTGGTTCTTTCTGCACTGCTCTTGCTTCTTTCTGCACCTCAGTTGCCTCTTTCTGCACTTCTCTTGCTTCTTTCTACACCTCTGTTTCTTCTTCCAGCAATTCTCTTGCCTCTTTCTGCACTTCTCTTGCTTGTTTCTGCACTTCTCTTGCATCTTTCTGCACCTCTGTTGCCTCTTTCTGCACCTCACTTGCTTCTTTCTGCACCCCTCTTCCCTCTTTCTGCACCTCTCTTGCCTCTTTTTGTACCCTTGTCCCCTCTTTCTGCACCTTTCCTGCCTGTTTCTGCACCTCTCTTGCTTCTTTCTGTACCTCTGTTGCTTCTTTCTGCACTTCTCTTGCCTCTTTCTGCACCCTTCGTACCTCTTTCACCACCTCAGTTGCTTCTTTCTGCACTTCTCTTGCCCTTTCTGCACCCATCTTGCCTCTTTCAGTGCCTGTTGCTTCTTTCTGCACTTCTCTTCCTTCTTTTTGCACCCCTCCTGCCTCTTTCTGTACCTCTCTTGCCAATCTGTGCATCTCTCCTACCTCTTTCTGCACCCCACTTGCCTCTTTTTGCACCTCTGTTGATTGTTTCTGCACCCTTTTGCCTGTTTCTGGAACTTTCATGCCTTTTTCTGCAGTTCTCTTACCTCCTTCTGTACCTCACTTGCCTCTTTCTGCACATCTATTGCCTCTTTCTGCACCCCTGTTGCCTTTTTCTGAACCTCACTCTCTTCTTTCTGTACCCCTCTTCCCTCTTTCTGCACCTCTCTTGCCTCTTTCTAAACCTTATTCTCTTCTTTCTGTACCCCTTTTCCCTCTTTCTGCACCTCTCTTGCCTCTGTCTGCACACCTGTTCCCTCTTTTTGCACTCCTTTTGCCTGTTTCAGCAACTCTCTTGCCTCTTTCTGCAGTTCTCTTGCCTCCTTCTGCACCTCACTTGCCTCTTTCTGCACCCCTGTTGTCTCTTTCTGCACCCCTGTTGTCTCTTTCTGCAATCACCTTCCCTCTTCATGCACCTCTCTTGCTTCGATTTGTACTTCTCTTGCTTCTTTCTGCACCCTTCTTCCCTTTTTTGCATCCCTCTTGCCTCTTTCTGCTGTTCTCTTGCCATTTTATGCACCTCTCTTGCCTCTAGCTGCACCTCACTTGCCTCTTTCTGCTCTTCTCTTGCTTCTTTCCACACCTCTGTTGCTTCTTTCAGCAATTCTCTTGCCTCTTTCTGCACTTCTTTTGCTTGTTTCTGTACCTCTCTTGTGTCTTTCTGCACCTCTGTTGGCTCTTTCTTCACCTCACTTGAATCTTTCTGCACCCCTCTTGCCTATTTTTGCACCCTTTTTTCTCTTTCAGCACCTCTCTTGCGTCCTTCTGCATACCTGTTCCCTCTTTATGCACATTTCCTGCCTGTTTCTGTACCTCTCTTGCTCTTTCTGCACCCACTGCGCCTCTTTCAGCACTTGTTGCATCTTTCTGCACTTCTCTTCCTTCTTTCTGCACCCCTCCTGCCTCTTTCTGTACTTGTCTTGCCTCTTTGTGCACCTCTCCTACCTTTTTATGCACTCCTCTTGCCTTTTTTTGCACCTCTGTTGGTTCTTTCTGCACTTCTCTTGCTTCTTTCTATACCTCTGTTGCTTCTTTCAGCAATTCTCTTGCCTCTTTCTGCACTTCTCTTGCTTGTTTCTGCACTTCTCTTGCGTCTTTCTGTACCTCTGTTGCCTCTTTCTGGACCTCACTTGCTTCTTTCTGCACCCCTCTTGCCTCTTTCTGCACCCCTCTTGTCTCTTTCTGCACCTGTGTTCCGTCTTTCTGCACTTTGTTTTGTTTCTCTCTGCTCCTCTCTTGCTTCTTTCTGCACTCCTCTTGCATCTTTCTCCACCCCTCTTCCCCCTTTCTGCACCTCTGTTGCTTCTTTCTGCACCTCTCTTGCTTCTTTCTGCACCCCTCGTGCCTCTTTCATGTGAGAAGTTGGCCTGGTATATGCTGTCCACTAATTATAGTGGGCAGCTTGCACCAGTCCAAACAACCCCTTATTGGAGATAGGTTAAAGACAACCTTTATTGAAAGCTATCCTAGTGGTAGCTATGGAGAGCAGCCTTCAGGCTAAGTCTTGAAGGAATGTAAAGCAGCTTGTTTTACCAGTCTATAATCTCTTGAGTGACCAAATGAAAGAGGACCACACCAGGTATATATATATATAAAATATATGTATTTAGTCTTAAACACACCCCTCTAGTCTCTTTATGAGGCTAGAGTTCGAAGTACATAAGTTACAAGTCAGTTATCAACAGTAATAGCACAAATACACGTTTGAGCCCTAGGGGCGTACCAAACCATATACCAATAAAGTGGTATAAGAACCACGACTGAGCTAGACACAAGGCCTAGAGCCTGTAGAAGTGCTTGGACCCCAAGGAACCACCCAAGGTAGTGACACAGGAGACCCACGGGGGACACGTGCAGTGTGAGAACACAGCCGCGAGCCACCATTAACTTCTATGGGGAAAGTCGCGGTTGGATTTTTAAAAGGAAAGGACACTTAGAGGAGGACTTGGAGCAAATCCCTTTAGAACTAGGCAGTTCTAGAGTCAATACCCACGGGAGCACTGGAGTACTCGAGTTACCTCACCCAGGGAAGCCGGGTGCATAGGTGTCTTTTGTCGTCGGGTTTCGTCGTCGTTTTCAATGGCGATCTGCTGCAGCAGGCTGCTGGCGACCAAGTCGGAAGTGTCCGGGTGGATCCAAGGGTGGATCGAAGATCTGAAGAACCTGAAAGCAGAGGGGACAGAGTCTGGGTCACTAGCCAGTGACCAGGAAGGCGATGAGCAGATGCCCACTGATGTCGGGTGCTTCAGGTAGGTTGACAGTCGTCTTGACTCTTCAGCCATGAGGTCCAGGAGGCATTGACAACAACCAGGAGCTGAATTCCAGCTGTCCCATGACGTCTGTCGATTGCTGAGGTGTCGGCGACCGGATTGGACCCAACAAGCCTTGGCACCGGCAAGTCACGTGGAAACAAAGAAAGGACGTTGATGCAGACCAGCAAGGTCTGAGGGACTCACCCAGCAAGGGTAAGTCAGGGCACATCTGGAGCAACCAGGAAAGCCTAAGCAGAAGAAGAGTTGCCTTCGGGAGGGCCCACTAGCCAATGGACTAGCGACCGCAAAGGAGCCTCAAGTGGACGCCCTTGGAGCTGGCTCACAGGACACTCGTGGAGTGGAGGCCAGTGATCTTCGGTGCAGTCGGTGCTGGAGGCGGGGGCTACTCGAAGCCCAAAGCACAAATTCATGGGAGACCAGGAAGAGGATGCACTTGCAAAAGTTCTCGGTGTCCAGGGGTCATGGTTCCACGTTACCCACGACAGCTACGGGCCTCAGCTTCACTGGGGACTCAGGGCAGCCTCGGGAAAGTCTGGAAATCCACCTCTGGTGTTGCAAAGACTTTGGCGTCCAGTGGGAGCTTCAGCGATGCAGACCGGACAATTGCTTCTTAGGTGCCTGCCAAGCAGGGGAGTCACTCCTTGACCCCAAGGGAGATTCTTCAGTCCTCTAATCTTGAAGTAGAGCGTTGAAGGTCCAGGATTCAGTATCAGAGTTTCGTCCAGGGATAGCTAAAGTCCTAAGGACTGGGGTCCCATACTTATACTAAGTTAGGGGGTTGGACATACTCTGGGGACCCACCTATGGGAGGGTCAGGGAAGAGGGGTGGTTACACCCATTCCCTTTGTCCAGTTTCGCGCCAGAGCAGGGGCAGGTAGCCCCTGCAACCGGTTTGAACTGGCATATGCACAGGGACACCAAGTGTGCCCCCAGTGCAGGACTTCTGAGCACCAGAGAGTGCTCCCGCCCAGCCCCAATACACATTATCCTGTCTGGGGAGGTGGTTACACCTCCCTGCAACAGGAAACCTATTGTCCAGGCCTCCCCTGCCGGAGTTTCAGTCAGCAGCAGGAGGCCAGACTCGTGTCTGTGGCAGCGGCATCCATTTTGTGATGCCAGGGCTCTGTAAAGAAGTTACCGGGTAGGCCGGTGGGTACATGTCTCTCCCTCTAGAAGGGTGGAATGCTACCCCCGCCACCAGGACTGGCGGGGGGGTAGTATTCCAAGATGTTTGACACCAAACACAACATGTTTTGGTGCAGCCAGTCCAAAGTTAGCATTGTACCGCGAGGATATAATGCACTTAAGAGTATATGGTCAGGCTGTACCACAAACAGCATCAGAGGAGGGACTCGAACGCTGCAGAGGGGCTCTGCTCATGCAGGGGCACCCTCTCACATAAAAACCAAGCACTCTGCCTTTAGGATTGTAAAGGCCTGCCATAGGAGTGACTTATAGGTTTATATGTGTGTGCATTGGTAGTGATACAGGTAGCCTATATCACAGTAAGGGGTGCATGCACCACCTTACCCAGGCTGCAGTAGCAGACCTGTGGTGTCATTTTGGCTGGCCTTCCAGGGGTGGCATAATACATGCTTCAGCCCCTGGCAGGCCTCTGGGGTACCTAGGCCCTGGGTACATAGTATACCATATACTAGGGACTTACAAGGGCCATTTTAGAGAGGAAGCAGGTAGGCTGGGGTTCTGATTAGCAGGGCCCCAGCCAGACTAAAGTCGAAAAACAGTGAAGCATCAGCAAAAAGTGGGGGTACCCATGTGAAGCAGATCCTACTCTCCTACAATTTTTTTAAAAAATATTTAAAGAAACTATCCAATTAAAATTATTGGTTTGTTGAACAATGTTTAACTACCTCGAGGTGAATTAATTATTTGTAAATGGAGACATTATTGCATGTTCCAAGATGGCTGCCATGATTACGAAAATAATCATACTGTGGTATTCAATAATGTTGTCCTCTTTCCATGGATATTTCCTGTGGAGTAAATGTGTATTTAATGAAAAAAAGTTACCTGCTCGTCATCGTGAACAAAACTGTGACAAACAGCCAGAACGCATGGATGTATTCGCTTTAAGAAATAAAGCCAGATTTGAAAAGAAACCCTTGGAGTGCCGGTTCTGCTTCTTCTTTGGACTATGAGGCATTTATGCAATATATATAGGGAATTACATGGGGCGCATGGGAAACATCGAAACAGGCTCAACAGCAACATCGTAATGGATGATGCAGAGGTAAACCGTACCATAGGGAATCTCACTACCAAACCTCTTAGTGACCTCGAGAAAAGAACACTATGTCTAGGCTTATCCTTTTGCCCCACTGAACCACTTAATTAAGTGAACACTCGCATAGACCTTTTTAAATTTTGTTGGAAACTGAAGTTAAAAAAATGGCATAAACTCAAACCCAATCCTAGCAGAGAACCCTGTTCCAGCCGAAATGCCATCTTCAATGACGAACCTAGTATCAGTGACATTGACATTCTCATGGCATTACACAAACTGGAGAGTGGAGGGACGAGTGCTAGCAACAATATATACCAGACCCTGAGTGACCTTGACATTACCTATGACAAAGCAGCATCTACCAAATTCAAACCTAAGTCTACTTTTTTGCCGGTTATGCCGCATGATAACATTGACACTTTTCAGGACATTGTATCCAATCAACTGTTGAAATTTAAACAAAAAGCATGGTTTAAGAAATCGGTTCCATTACCATATAATCTTACAGTTGCACAAAAAACTGCCATTAGCAATCTAGCCACTGATAGCTCCATAGTCATAAGGCCTGCGGACAAAGGAGGCAATGTGGTGATTATGAGCAGGGACATGTACATAGCAGAGGCAATACACCAATTGAATGACATCATGTTTTATGCCTTAACCAACAAGACTGAGTACAGCAAGAGCATTCTAGAGTCTGGAATAACCTAACTGACTGGAGGGACAAAGGCCTGTTAGAATGGGAAGAATATTGCTTTCTGAAAAAAAGATTTCCCCAAACTCCCAGTTCTAACCTCCTCCCCAAAATCCATAAAGATTTATCCAATCCCCCTGCACGCCCCATAGTTTCCTCCAGAGGTAGTGCCTTAGAAAATGTATCTAGATACGTGGACCTTTTTCTGAAAGACCAATTGGTCATCCTACCTTCATATGTGAAGGACACCAAAGACTTCCTCATAAAAATCCAAGGGGTAGAGTTGCAGAGGGACTTTTTATTAATCACCATGGATGTGAGCTCACTTTATATGATCATTGAGCACAAATTGGGCATTTCTGCATGCATGAAATACCTCTTTAAAAGACCTGTGAAACACCTCAAACATACCAATATGATCATCGAAATGACCAGGTATTGTCTCAACAACAACTTTTTTCTATTTGCTGGCAAAAATATACAAACAAATCCTCGGTACTGCCATGGGGACTTGTTTCGCTCCCAGCTTTGCGAACCTGTTCCTAGGAGCCTAGGAAGAGGAGATAAGGAAAGACAGCAAGCTTAGCGAAGGTTTTAGGAATGTGATCCAATGGCTGAGGTACATTGACAACCTCTTTCTGATATGGAGGGGGACAACTGCTGAAGCAACTGACTTTATACGGAGATTGAACCTTAACAAGCTCAATCTAGCACTTACCAGCAATATCAGCGACAAAGCAGTTGAGTTTCTCGATATCAAGGTGGAAATCAAGAACAATTCCATTCACACGAGTCTGTTTAGAAAAACCACAGCAGGCAATAGCCTGCTCACACCAAGAGCAGTCATCCCGATAAGCTCAAGTGGAGCATCCCCTACAGGGAATTCCTAAGAGCCAAGCGGAACTGCTGCTCAGAGGAGTCCTTTTTGTCCGAACAAGATATCATGCTCACTAGATTTGCCAAAAGAGGATACCCCAGGTGGGTCCTTCGCAGGGCAGTGGTAAAAGTCAAAACAGTGAACAGGTCAACCATCCTGGAGAAAAAAGATGACGTGGTATCCTCTGAGGACACTGATGACATCACTCGGGTCATTTCGACCTATAATGGCAGTTCCAATGAAATTCAAAAGATTCTAGCTAGAAATTGGGAAATGCTGAGGAAAGATCCCATCATTGGTACAACTATCCCTTACAGACCACGCATTACTTACAGAATGGGATGCAGTCTGAGAGACATTTTGGTACACAGTGATATCACCACAGTGGATGACAAGGGTATCAACTTGCAAGACTTCTTCCCATGCGGACACTGCAAAGCCTGCCGCAGCAGCCGCATGAGAAGGGAGTTCCTTAATACCAACAACAATGTCACAACATATATCCGTCAATTTCTCACATGCAGCTCTTCCTTCGTTGTTTATGCACTTGAATGCCCATGCAATCTCCGATATGTTGGGAGTACCACACATATGGCTAAAAAGCAGGTCCTAGTGCACATCAGGGCCATTACCAACAGGGATCACCATTACCCCATAGCCAGACACTTTGAGACACACCATTACTCAGACAGTGCCAAATTACAATATTTCATCATTGAGCAAGTGGAAATCCAACACAGGGGAGGCAATCGTGAATTACAACTGAGGAAGTGGGAATCCAGGTACATTATCTGCTTCGGTGCTCATGACGAGACCAGCTCGTCATGAGTCACAGTGGAGCTGTGCTCACGACGAGCTGGTCTCGTCATAACGGCTGCACTCCGCCCACGCGGAATTAATTTCCCGCCTGTGCGGGAGAATTAATCAGTGGGCGGGGTTGTGACGAGACCAGCTCGTCATGAGCACAGCTCCACCATGACTCATGACGAGCTGGTCTCGTCACGGGCACCGCAGCGCCGCGCTCAACACCCCCGCCCCCGCACCCGTGGGGGAATTACCCCCGCAGGGAAGGGGTTAAAGACCTAGGAACACGCTATCCGGGAGGGCATAACATTGATGAGGAAATTGCCATACACTTGCTTGAAGAGTAGTTTCCAACATCAGATTTGTGGTACCTTTCTTTCTTTGGTTATGTTCCAATGTGAATCGAACTGAGAGGCTTTTTTCTTATGTCGACTGTTTTTATTGTCTGTCGCAAACACAGTAACTTATCTTTCATGATGGTATATCTCTCTGTCTTTTTCAGGAGGAAAGGAAGGGACCGACTGGATTGGACCGGTTATTCTACAGGGGTCCCTACCCTTTTCTTCGTGGCATCATTCTCCTGATGTTCCGGTCACCACAGCTAAGAATTTTCTTTTCTTTTCTTTATTTATTTGTGCACTAGAGTGTATCATGTTTTCATGTTGTATTGTGTATAAGAGCTCTACGTTAACACAGACATACCATTCTGCCAAATACCCACTTGGGGAATGTATATTCTGTTTACGATACTGCCGCACACTGAATCACTGCTGTACATATAGCTAGTCGCTACTTGTGTAATGTATTTTTGTACTAATCTGGATGGTATTGACACTAGGTCGTGACTTACACAATGCTTGCCTTGTGTTCAGATTGTTTCATACATCAGCGGTAATTGACACTATGTCGCAACAGTTTATGAGACGCACCCGTGAGGTGTATTTTGTGTACTAATTCTGATGACATCAACACTAGGCCATGACTGACAAAATATATATGTCGTAAAAAAAAAATATGTCGTACAACTACCTTGCAATTAGGCTGTTTCAAAAATTAGCTGCAAAGGACACCTTGTTACAATAATCTATGTGACGCACCCGAGTGGTGTCCGCCTGGCAACCCCCAATCACGGGGCCTGTACAGCATGCATTACATTCCTCATATCTACCCAGGTACAAGGATCATTCACGACAGTGCTTATTGTGTATTGTTGTCTGACTTGATTTATGCTGTATCGTATCCACTACAAGATGGCGACTGAATTGAGTTGGTAATCCTCTGTCTATGTCACTAACGACATCAAGTCCTTATTGCAGTGTTTACATCCTGTATGTAATGAGGCTCCATTTGTTTTACACTTTGGGTGATCAAGGCCGCCAGACGGCCGAAACGCGTCACTTTGCGATTTATGATGCAATAAATCGACAGTTTCTGACATCTCTGTGTGGTTCCTGAGAGCACGTATCATTTTCTCTCGTTGTGGATATATATATATATATATATATATATATATATATATATATCTAATGAAACAAAGAGTTACCCTCGTGGCCGGCACTCACAGGCAGATAGGATAAAGACTCTTGTCAGGCTAGCAATGATCAGCGTCGCCCCTCTTGTGCGCTGATCCGACGCGTTTCGGGAACAATACCTTCCTCATGGATCATCCAAGAGACAATGCGGCAGGCAATAGGCCTGCACAAAGTCCAACTTTTATTTCATGTAATTTATACAAACAGGAAGTCTGTCTCAAGTGAGCCAAAAAAGCATTGAGAGACAAGTAGTCCATTGAGGTAAGTAACTCCCAAGTGGGATGCCTGCCACAGAGCAACTTCAAGCAAAAAGTTCTTTAAAAAGAAGGAGCGTGAGCACTGCTGAAGCCATTTACAAGGCAGCCTCCAGGCCACCCGTACCGCTACCCTGTCAAGTGAAACAGGAGCGGTTCCGCAAGGATCTCGCAGCGGTGCCATGCCATGGCCGGGTGAGAGCCACACATTTCTGAAACAAAGAGTTACCCTCGTGGCCGGCACTCACAGGCAGATAGGATAAAGACACTTGTCAGGCTAGCAATGATCAGCGTCGCCCCCTCTTGTGCGCTGATCCGATGCATTTCGGGAACAATCCCTTCCTCATGGATCATCAAAGAGACAATGCGGCAGGCAATAGGGCTACACAAAGTCCAACTTTTATTTCATGTAATTTATACAAACAGGAAGTCTGTCTCAACTGAGCCAAAAAAGCATAGTGGAACAAGTAGTCCATTGAGGTAAGTAACTCCCAAGTGGGATGCCTGCCACAGAGCAACTTCAAGCAAAAAGTTATTTAAAAAGAAGGAGCGTGAGCACTGCTGAAGCCGTTTACAAGGCAGCCTCCAGGCCACCCATACCGCTACCCTGTCAAGTGAAACAGGAGCGGTTCCGCAAGGATCTCGCAGCGGTGCCATGCCGTGGCCGGGTGAGAGCCACACATTTCTGAAACAAAGAGTTACCCTCGTGGCCGGCACTCACAGGCAGATAGGATAAAGACTCTTGTCAGGCTAGCAATGATCAGCGTCACCCCCTCTTGTGCGCTGATCCGACGCGTTTCGGGAACAATCCCTTCCTCATGGATCATCAAAGAGACAATGCGGCAGGCAATAGGGCTACACAAAGTCCAACTTTTATTTCATGTAATTTATACAAACAGGAAGTCTGTCTCAAGTGAGCCAAAAAAGCATTGTGGGACAAGTAGTCCATTGAGGTAAGTAACTCCCAAGTGGGATGCCTGCCACAGAGCAACTTCAAGCAAAAAGTTCTTTAAAAAGAAGGAGCGTGAGCACTGCTGAAGCTGTTTACAAGGCAGCCTCCAGGCCACCCGTACCGCTACCCTGTCAAGTGAAACAAGAGCGGTTCCGCAAGGATCTCGCAGCGGTGCCATGCCGTGGCCGGGTGAGAGCCACACATTTCTGAAACAAAGAGTTACCCTCGTGGCCGGCACTCACAGGCAGATAGGATAAAGACTCTTGTCAGGCTAGCAATGGTCAGCGCCCCCCCCCTCTTGTGCGCTGATCAGAAGCATTTCGGGAACAATCCCTTCCTCATGGATCATCAAAGAGACAATGCGGCAGGCTGTAGGGCTACACAAAGTCCAACTTTTATTTCATGTAATTTAAACAAACAGGAAGTCTGTCTCAAGTGAGCCAAAAAAGCATTGTGGGACAAGTAGTCCAATGAGGTAAGTAACTCCCAAGTGGGATGCCTGCCACAGAGCAACTTCAAGCAAAAAGTTCTTTAAAAAGAAGGAGCGTGAGCACTGCTGAAGCCGTTTACAAGGCAGCCTCCAGGCCACCCGTACCGCTACCCTGTCAAGTGAAACAGGAGCGGTTCTGCAAGGATCTCGCAGCGGTGCCATGCCGTGGCCGGGTGAGAGCCACACATTTCTGAAACAAAGAGTTACCCTCGTGGCCGGCACTCACAGGCAGATAGGATAAAGACTCTTGTCAGGCTAGCAATGATCAGCGTCGCCCCCTCTTGTGCGCTGATCCGACGCGTTTCGGGAACAATCCCTTCCTCATGGATCATCAAAGAGACAATGCGGCAGGCAATAGGGCTACACAAAGTCCAAATTTTATTTCATGTAATTTATACAAACAGGAAGTCTGTCTCAAGTGAGCTAAAAAAGCATTGTGGGACAAGTAGTCCATTGAGGTAAGTAACTCCCAAGTGGGATGTCTGCCACAGAGCAACTTCAAGCAAAAAGTTCTTTAAAAAGAAGGAGCGTGAGCACTGCTGAAGCTGTTTACAAGGCAGCCTCCAGGCCACCCATACCGCTACCCTGTCAAGTGAAACAAGAGCGGTTCCGCAAGGATCTTGCAACGGTGCCATGCCGTGGCCGGGTGAGAGCCACACATTTCTGAAACAAAGAGTTACCCTCGTGGCCGGCACTCACAGGCAGATAGGATAAAGACTCTTGTCAGGCTAGCAATGATCAGCGTCACCCCCTCTTGTGCGCTGATCCGACGCGTTTCGGGAACAATCCCTTCCTCATGGATCATCAAAGAGACAATGCGGCAGGCAATAGGGCTACACAAAGTCCAACTTTTATTTCATGTAATTTATACAAACAGGAAGTCTGTCTCAAGTGAGCCAAAAAAGCATTGTGGGACAAGTAGTCCATTGAGGTAAGTAACTCCCAAGTGGGATGCCTGCCACAGAGCAACTTCAAGCAAAAAGTTCTTTAAAAAGAAGGAGCGTGAGCACTGCTGAAGCCGTTTACAAGGCAGCCTCCAGGCCACCCGTACCGCTACCCTGTCAAGTGAAACAGGAGCGGTTCCGCAAGGATCTCACAGCGGTGCCATGCCATGGCCGGGTGAGAGCCACACATTTCTGAAACAAAGAGTTGCCCTCGTGGCCGGCACTCACAGGCAGATAGGATAAAGACTCTTGTCAGGCTAGCAATGATCAGCGTCGCCCCCTCTTGTGCACTGGGAGAGAGTTCTACGGTGCAGCCCAGCGTGAACGGGACATTTTCACAGCCCACTGGGGTATTTTAATAATAAACTTTGGATTGAGCAACGTTCAAGCAGCTCACTGGAGCAATACGTATGAGCACTACAAAGACCAGCAGGCAGTGCGACTGCCCACGCCCACTGGGGCGGGTGTTATTGAATATAATTGGTGCTCATTTTGCTTCAAGTTGTTGAAGAACAAGCCTGTAACAAAGTGCGATGTGAGCACGAAACGCGTCGGCTTATGATACTGTGCTGAAATGCGTTGTACCTGTTCTGCAGCTCTCTGCCATTTAACGTGGAAAAGTTACCTACCTGTGTGAGGCGCTTTCGAGTGGGCAACTTCTCTTGTGTTGGATATGATACGGCTAGCCCGGCCGTGAAAGCAGCCCCGCCGCATGGAAGCGGATCAATGCTGACACCAACCAGTGGTCAGCAGTGTTTGAATAGGAGGCACGGGGAGCGAGTTCTGCGGTGCAGCCCAGCGTGAACGGGACATTTTCACAGCCCACTGGGGTATTTTAATAATAAACTTTGGATTGAGCAACGTTCAAGCAGCTCACTGGAGCAATACGTATGAGCACTACAAAGACCAGCAGGCAGTGCGACTGCCCACGCCCACTGGGGCGGGTGTTATTGAATATAATTGGTGCTCATCTTGCTTCACGTTGTTGAAGAACAAGCCTGTGACAAAGTGCGATGTGAGCACGAAACGCGTCGGCTTATGATACTGTGCTGAAATGCCCTGTACCTGTTCTGCAGCTCTCTGCCATTTAACGTTGAAAAGTTACCTACCTGTGTGTGGCGCTTTCGAGTGGGCAACTTCTCTTGTGTTGGATATGATACGGCTAGCCCGGCCGTGAAAGCAGCCCCGCCGCATGGAAGCGGATCAATGCTGACACCAACCGGTGGTCAGCAGTGCTTGAATAGGAGGCACGGGGAGAGAGTTCTACGGTGCAGCCCAGCGTGAACGGGACATTTTCACAGCCCACTGGGGTATTTTAATAATAAACTTTGGATTGAGCAACGTTCAAGCAGCTCACTGGAGCAATACGTATGAGCACTACAAAGACCAGCAGGCAGTACGACTGCCCACGCCCACTGGGGCGGGTGTTATTGAATATAATTGGTGCTCATTTTGCTTCACGTTGTTGAAGAACAAGCCTGTGACAAAGTGCGATGTGAGCACGAAACGCGTCGGCTTATGATACTGTGCTGTAATGCCCTGTACCTGTTCTGCAGCTCTCTGCCATTTAACGTGGAAAAGTTACCTACCTGTGTGAGGCGCTTTCGAGTGGGCAACTTCTCTTGTGTTGGATATATATATATATATATATATATATATATATATATATATATATATATATATATATATATATATATATATATATATACACACACACACATACATTTTACCTATTAGCAGGTGCCAGTAGTTAGTTATAGTTAGGACCTCTTTTCCATAGGAAAAGCATTTTTGACTTGCTTATAACTAAGGTCCCCAGTTTTATGGTATTTATTTTTTTGACATTTCCATCTGTATTTATCCATATTTACTTTTTGTCAACTTTATCTGTATTTACCACATTTATTTAACCAATAAATATGCAGTCATGCTTGAATGCCTGCCAGGTTTCAGTGATATGAACACCCGCAGAAGATAAATCAATGCACTTATATGAAAATATGCACATTTCAGTATCAGCCTTGTGCATATCTCCTACTGTTAGAGCCTCTTTACTAAAATTCCTTTTTTTTAACCCCCTTACCTATCAATCCACACAGTTATTGGCCTGGCAGTCATGGCAAAGTGTTTAGAATCACTCAAAAAGCAACCAATTTCCATTTTTATCCACATTAAAAACAAATACAGTCCAGAAAGTAAATGTTTTTCTGTCTGTATTTATCTGTAAAAATCAGTAAAAATGGAAAACAGGGAGCCTTACTTATAACTTTGGCGTGATTTCACCAATCTGCATGAAATGTTCCCAAAAAAGTGTCAAAGTAGGTTCTGTGCGTCATGGAAAGTTTGGGGGTGCTCCGTGCAGTGTGGACCGAGAAATAGGGGCGCGAAATAAAGATGCTTTTGTAATTTTAATTACCATAGAAACGCGTTTTCGAACCTACAGCCCGAACCGCTGGACAGAATTACATCATATTTGGCACAAAGGTAGATGTTGTAACTCAGATTGAGCTTTTTGTTACTCAGTGCAAATCTGTTCAGTACTTTTTGCGAAAATTAAGGCAAAATGTATAGTGATATCTCTGGCCGCTAATATTTCGCGACTAATCACAAATGGCCGTGCCAACGGGAATGCTCTGATTGGCTGGACGCAACCTGAACAGAAAGTTGCAGCCACCATTTTATCGATTGGGAATGGTTCCCAGGGCTGAAAATTTCTGTCAAGGATAACAAAAGGGGTCAGGGTAGAGGTACTCTGACCCCATGTTTGAGAAATGGGAGTATTAGTGACACACATTATGGGGGATATGTACAAGAAAGTGGCGGAGGGAGGCGTTAGCCTTCCTGGCTTAATGCCTCTCTCCACCACTTCTGAAACGCAAGGCTGCACCATATTTACAAGAATGTGATGCAGCCTTGCGTTTCCCCCTGCAATGGCGCTAAGTTTAGCCACTTAGCGCCAACGCGGGCACCCTTGCACCATTGTGCAAGGGTGTCTGCGTGCAGGGGAGTATTGTTTATGTGTAGGAAGGTGTCCCTTCCTGCACATAAACAATCCGAAAAAATGCCATTCTGTCACTGTCATGTATGCTGCTTCATGCAGCACACATGAAAGTCAAATTTTTTTTAATTTTTTTTAAAGGTTTGTTTATGTACAGGAAGGGACACCTTCCTGTACATAAACAAACCATGGCATTTTGCTTTTTCCATGTGTGCTGCACAAGGCAGCACACATGGAAAAAGCAAAAACAAAGAGAAATAATGCATTTCTCCTCATTTCGCCAACTTAAGACTACGTTTTCCCTGGTCTTAATTTTGGCACTGCCTCCTATGTACGCCACCCTTGTACATAAGGGGCAACATCAAAATGAATGGGTGTTGTGGTGGAACGCCCAGCGCAACACCCACTGCCCACCCCTTTCACGCTAACCATAGCGTGAAAGGGGCCCTTATTTACAAGGCAGCGTTTGTAAATAAGGTGCAGCCCCTATCGCCACCACAACGTCGATTTAAGTGATGTTGCGGTGGCGATAGGGGCTTGTACATATGCCCCTATGTGTCCAAAATTGATTTTATTAATGTAGCGCAATATATGTGATGACACCACAATCGCCAGCGCGGCCCCCCATGTACCGTCGCAGGGACATTGTGAATATTGTGATGTCATTGCAAATATTGGTGAAAATATATATATATTTGTGCACACAAACCAGTCACTCATTTATGCACTCAAATCTCACTCAGCCACTTATACACCCTTCACACACCCATTCACACACTTATAAATTCAGTCACATACCCACTCAGATACTCATGCACCCACTCATATACCCCTCCAGGTACTCAGTCACCGATTTACATACTCACTTGGAGAGTCATGCACCCATGTACAGACCCACTCAGAGACTCACGCATTCATTTACAAACCCACTCACACACTCACATATGTACTCACAGACCCACTGAGACACTCATACACCAACTTACAGATCTACTCAGACACTCATATGCCCACTCACACACCCATACATTCACTCCCACACTCAGTCACCGACCCTCTCAGAGACTTATGGATCTAGCCACTCACACACCCACTCAGAAACTCACTCAGATATACATGCACCCACTCCCTCACCCATACGAAAGCTCAATCAACCACTCACAGACTCACCCAGACACTTTCCCTCCCAGTCACAGACCCATTCAGACACTCATGCATTCACCCATGCATTCACCCACTTAGAGACTTATGCTTTCATTCACAGACCCATTGTGACACTCATATACCCACTCACAGATCCACTCAGATATTCATACACCTACTCACGGACCCACTCAGACACTCACACACCCATACAGTTGCTCAGACACCTACTCATAGACCCAGTCAGAGACTTTTGCACCCAGTCAGTTATATA
Source organism: Calotriton arnoldi (assembly GCA_963921515.1). NCBI lineage: Eukaryota > Metazoa > Chordata > Amphibia > Caudata > Salamandridae > Calotriton > Calotriton arnoldi. The sequence continues at coordinate 97,718 of CAWUFW010011805.1, forward strand.
CTCAGAGACTCATGTACTCATTCACAGTTGCACTCAGTAGCCCACGCAGCAAATCACAGACCCATTGTGACACTGATGCACCCACTCATAGATGCAATGAGGCAGTCATGCAGTTCATTACAGAAGCATTGATAGACTGATGCACCGTCTTACAGATTCACTCAAATACTTATACAGTGAATGAGAGACTTACTGATACAGTGGTGCATGCAGTTATAGATTACACTGAAAAAGTAATGCACTGTATTATAGTGATATTAAGGGAGTTGTATGTGCTATTATACAGTCATTTAGATAGTAATGTGTTAAGTCTGTTGGTTATAATCCATTTTGCAGTTATAAGTTTTGAATGTGGGGGTGGGTATTTAACTCCTGCTTCTGCTTTGCGTTTTCGCGGCGTCTTCACAGTGATCGTGGCTACCGATATCATCATGGTGCCTGGAATCATCGCAAAAATGGGCAATCTGTTTAAATGATTGTTTTTATACAAATTCCCTACAAAAATATAACTTTAAACAGTGCAGTAATAAACCCATAGTGTTTAAATACTACAAAATGTGTGCATATATGTGTTATACACCTCTTAAAAAAGGCGTGATCGTCGTGGTTACTGAAGTGATTGTGACTCTCTGTGTCATCGCGAAACATGAAGTAGGGTTCAAACACAGTTTTTAAAACAGTTACTACAAACATATGTGTGCAAAAGTATTCTTTAAGTTAGTAAAGTGTGTATTGTATTAATTAGAATTCATTTTTTAAGTTATCATTTTTTAATGTGGTCGTTGAATGTTTTCATTTATTTTGCGCTTTCGCGACGTGATCGCGATCATCAACTTATATTAAACCCCAAATTTGGATCACACAATGTAATATTTATTTAAATATGTGTTATACACTTTACCAAAAACACGCGTTCATCGCGATTACCAATGTCATCGCCACTTCTGGCATTGACTGGATCACGCAAAACAACAAGTAAAAGGCTTTTAAAGAGTTTATCAATAAACAACTTGTGTCCAATATTAATTGAAATATGTATAAGTATGTGTTCCCGAGTTTTAAAAAAACATGCGCACTTCGCAATTCCCGACGACAACATAGTCTATAGAGTCACCGCGAATATATAAAAAAACACATTTTCACAAAACTATCACACAAACTCAAATATAAACTCTACATTACTAAACAACTAGTGTCTGCTATTAAGTAAAATCTGTCTATATATATTTTTAAGACTCCCTTCAAAACATGCACCTTTCACGACGTCACCGCAGCTATCGCGACGTCGTCTCGAATATACAAAATGTAAAAAAAAAAGCTACGCTTCTAAATCCACTGAAGAAAATACAAGGTTATAAAAATACACGTTATAAAGCCATTTTAGATAGAAAATACAATTTAAGAACCTTAAAAAATCATAGGTTACATGGACGTTATAGTTGGGAAATAGAACTTGAAAAACCTTAGAAATTCAGTGAAAAAAACAAAGATTACAGGGACTATATAGTTAGGAAATAGATTTTAAAAAACCACAGAAATTCACTGAAAAAAACAAAGGTCACAGAAATGTTATATTTAGGAAATGGAATATAAAAAAACCTTAGAAATTCACAGAAAAAAACAAAGGTTACAGAGATGTTATAGTTAGGCTCAGGTTTCACTCGTACAAAACCAGTGAAAATATGCAGTTATAGTTAGCTGAGCTAACTATAACTCATGCCCCCGCAATGCACTGATTATGACCTCACATATTACATCACTCATGACATGGTCAGTGACATCCCTGATGACATCTCAAATTACATCATCCACAGAATCTCTGATGCACCCACTCACACCCCATATAACCTTTCATACACCCACTCCAACTTCCACACTAACATTCTCAAAACCACTGACACACCCTCACCAGTACTTACACACCCACTCACTGATTGATAGGTCTACACACACATCCACTCAGTTACCCATACAGCCACTCATACACCAATTCACTCACTAATAGAGCCACTGATATATCCACTCATACACCCATACAGCCACTCACATAAAAGGGAGTAGTATGACAGGTTGAACAGATCTTCTTTATTTCAAGTAGAGGATATAACAACGTCCTAGCCACAGGGCAGCCAGAAGCAACTGACTCCCAGTCCTAGGAAACCAAGGTAGACTCTTCATACATTCTAGATTGCTAAGGCAATAAGTTCTATGTAGGGAAATACACTAATACAGAGTAATTGAAAAGCATTACCACACACCTTCCCCAATACAATATATAACATTAAAACTAATAAAAATATAATTTACTTCAAAACATAGTTGAGAAGTTTATGTGGACTTTTGCGAGTGCGAGTACTCCTACGCAGAGGAGTAACTTCTTTAGAAGAAACAACTTTTTCATTTTTGTCAAAAGCAACACAAGTACGTATAGGAGAAATTCTATTTAAATTCCAAATACGGCCATCATCTAGTCGAACAGCATTAAGAAACAATTTGGTTACAGTGCGAGGAGAGGAGAATTTTGCACTACCACACTTCTGAGGCATACGTACCCTCACTCGGTCACCCACACTAACCAAAGTGCGAGAGGCAGCATGTCTTTTATCAAAGTTGACTTTTCTTTTAGCACACTTAAGATCTTGACGGGCACACCATTCAGTGCCCTTATTGTTGTCATTATCAGTACCTTTCCCTCTCATCCAGGACTGAAACATGTAAGTATTAGGAATACGACCTCTGAACAACTCAAAAGGAACTTTCTCTGTGATAGAATGTGGAGTTAAACGGTATACCATTACACGCTCAAGAATGGCAGTTTTCAAGTCACGATTTTGTTCCTTAGCCAATTGAATTGTTTCCTTTAGAACTCGGTTGAATCTCTCTACCATTCTGTTACATTCTGGATGATAAAGAGAGCAACGTTTGTGTACTATTCCTTTCGTGGCCAAGAACTCTTCCATTTCTCTTGATACTAGCTGTACAGCATTATCTGTTAGGAGAGATTCAGGAGTGATTTTGATCTCAGGCCATCGAGAATACATGTCAACTAACACAAGAACATAGGCTTGACCACTCTTGGAAGAGACTGGACCCAGGAGATCTAAAGCCACATGTTGCCAACAACGTTCAGGAGCCTTACCAAGCGCTTACCAAGTTGCTCATATCTGCTGTGAGGGGAATGGCTCTGCAGTTTCTGTTCTCGCCGCCGTGAGGGGAACGGCTTCTATCTACTCCACGCCGTGAGGGGAACGGCCTACATTTCCCAGTTGCCCCAGCATCGGCGCTGGGACACAGCGTCAGCACAGGCGCCTCCCCGCCAGGACAAAAGCGCGGCTGCCCTCCCGCAGCGCGGGACGCGCCCGGGGCGAAGCCCGGGCCAAGGGCGGGCCCGTCTGAGCCCGTCCGTGACCGTCGGAGGCCGGGCCGGGCCACCCCTCTGATATTGCTCATCCTCCTAGTCATCAGTGCGGTGAGTGAAGTAAGCCCAGTTCCTCTGGTGTATATTTCGTATTAATCATGGCTAAAAGGCCTGTTGTATCCAGTTTACGCGGCTCTGCCTCCATTGATAGTATGCTGGAGAGAGTTGTTAACATTGTCAGCACTGAAATAGAGCTGACTGAGAGGCGTATGTCCCTGGGCTCAACTACTCCCCACCCCATCCCCCAAAACATGACTCACTCCGGTCTGCCAAACAGTCCTCTTTCAATGCTAAATCCGTTAGTTCTCTTGCCAGCTGCGGATGGTGAACTGGTTAATGAGCAAACGTGGGGTAACAAAGATACTGGAGCTCATGTGGGGACTATGGATCTAACGGACCTAATGTCACCAACTCACGGTAAGGTTATTGCTGCAGCTGTGAATGTTTCCCCAGACCCAGCAATCACGGGGGCAAAGAGGAAAAAGAAAATAACAAGGCCCGCTTGCCCAAAGAGGAAACAACCATTGCGTTCAAAGTCACAGCGTACTGCTTTGAGCGCATGGATGCAAGGGTCAGCAGCCCCAACTGAAACAGTGATTGTCAATACCTCTGCCAATGCCTCTGATGTTTTAATGTCTCTTAGTCTGCCTAGTCAATTAATTCATACTCAAACTGAATCTATACCAGCACCTTTTAATACTTTTAAATTGGGGGACACTGCAATAGATATTATTATGGACACCATGTTTGACCGCGTTAAGGAGCTTGTTGACAAAAATTTTACAACCCTGTGGAAACGTTTAGATCGATTAGAATCACTAATTAGTAAACCTAACTCACATAGTAAGGCACTTAATACGCTGCTAATACAGGGGGTGCCACACATTCCGCAAGCCTTAAATGGCTTAGTCCCCAATACATCACAGCAACCCTCAAATGCCTTACAATCCCCGTTAACTGGTTCTCGTGATGCTTGTGATGTTTGCTGTAAAGTCAATAAATGCACCCTTCCCAAGGTCCTTACTTCTCAGGATGGCGATTTAAATTTGGGCAATAATGCCTTACATCTACCTCGCCAACAAGATGTGCATGCATCTATTAAAGCCCCAGTAAAAGATGCAAATCAAACACATAATTTACAGAGCACAGCTTCCTTACCCAGGATTAATGTCTGCAAACCTCTTAATGCAAGAAATTATGTTTTAAGTTTACCTCCTGAGGCTTGTCCTTATGTATTGGTCTTAGCTGGGGTGCCACCTTTAATGGAAAACCAACAAGAGTCCTGGGACCAACTGCATAATAAGTGCACTAATTGGCTCATGAAACATAAAGGTTTTAGGGTGTCTAGCATCAACGAGATTTTGATGGTACGCAGGGTTGGCTGGGTTGGACCATCAGAGAAGTCAATAAAGGGAGACTGTATTGTTGTTAATTTCCAACAACCCGCCCTTGTAAAATCGATACTATCGCAGAGAGAGCATGACAGTTCTACTGATGTCTGGTCACTGCCCCTTGGCTATTTTTATAAACCCAATGTCATTCATAACACGCAAGCCATTTTCCCGCTCATGTTACAAAATAGATTTTCCTCCCTCTTGGATTTAGACACTCTAGACTGACTGGCCCCGTTATCAGTGCCTATTGAATTGGCCCCCTCCATAGTAGCACCTGCACCATTGTTAAGAGATGCCTCTAGGCAGTCCGACCAACTCTTGAAGATACTAAGTTGGAACATCGCTGGCCTAGCCTCTAAAGTAAATAAAGAAGACTGGGCCAGGCTGGTAAACAAATTTGATATTTTATTGCTCCAGGAGACCTGGGCTACAAGTGAGATACATTGTGAGGGCTTCCAATGTTTTAATATGTGTGCACTGGCTTCTAAATATGGGCGTCCGTCTGGTGGCCTTTCTATTTGGGTCAAAATATCATCAGGTGGCTCTATTAAGACTATCTCGACAAACAGCCCTAATTATCAAGCTTTGATATATACACGTGGGGCCTCAATTTGTTTTATTAACTTTTATAATAATGACTTTTTAAGTGTACCCAATAAGATTGTTGAAAAACTTTTTAAATTTGTTTCTAACATACACATTGTAGCGGGAAATCAAAATTTAGCTGGAATTTGCCTGGGGGCGATTTTAATGTTAAGATCTCCAGGGCATATAATTTGGGTACTGGCTACATACAACATGAAAATTTGAGCAAAAGGGGAACTGAATTAATGGATTATTTGTCAATGCATGATTTATCAAATGCGATGGACATTGCACCCATAAACTATAGCGATAATCAGACAGTGCCAACATATAGAGGCCGAGGGTGTGCCTCAATAATTGATTAGGTCTTTATATCTGCCCCACTTGAAGACATTTTAGTCAGTGCAGAGGTTATACCTACTATGTTTGGGGATCACAACCCAATCTCGGTATTGTTTAGGGTTGCCCCCAGACATATTTCTAAGGGAGAACCCGGGGCCTGTAACATATCTTCCTCAACCGATAATTTAAGAATTATCTGGAAAGGAATTGATAATAGCACGCTGTTTAAGAACATGATAATATCTTATCGATCAACTGTCGACGTATGTTTGTCATCCATTGACCCTAATTTTGAGGTGGTTGCAGCCTTTACTCAGTTATGTGCAGGTATTAAACAGATGATCTCTAAACCTGCGTTTAACAATAACCATCATCCTAAGTGGTTCAATAGTGTATGCTCCCGGGCTAATAGAGATCTTCGTGCTGCCTTGTCGGCAACACCTAGGAATGCAATTTTAATCAGATCACTAAGGAACCAATATAACAAAGTGGTTAAGCAAAGGAAAGAGGAGATTTTGAGAGATCAATGGGATAATTTGGCTTGCGCTGCAAGATTCAATAATACAAATGGCTTTTGGGTGGTGGTTAAAAATATGAGAAACACTGGTCAGCACTTAAGTCCCATAAACTGTAATATAACCAGTGATGCCTGGGTCTCTCATTTCTCTAAAATATATTCTGCAACATCGCTGGACGAGGTTCACATAGATCTTTACGTCGCGTCACGAGTCCAGATATCGCTCTCAGAAGTGGTAGATGCAATTGACCAGATCTTAGGCAACAAGGCCCCCGGACCCGATGGGTTTCCCATCGACCTCATTAAATACAAACCAGATTTCTGGGCCCCGATTTTACTTAATGTTTTTAACAATTTAACAAACTCCCAAATTCCTAGCACATGGTCGTCCAGCACCATAGTACCGATTTTTAAAAAGGGGGACAGGGCTAACCCCAGTTGTTATAGACCAATTTCTTTGATCGACAACACTTTAAAGATACTTGGGAGGGTGCTATTTAATAAAATTAGGAGTTGGGCTGAGGATACGCATATTTTAAATAAATGTCAGTTAGGTTTTAGAAGCAAATTAGGAACCGTAGAGCAATGTCTCAATTTAAATTTGATTGTTGACAAATATACATTAGCTCGGCAGTCTCCTATTTACCTAGCTTTCATGGACCTCACCTCAGCCTTCGATTATGTGAACAGATCGCGCCTATGGTCATGTCTCCTAAATTTTGGGCTAGACGAGGCCTTAGTACACTTTCTGGCCTTCTTACACAAGGATTTGGGGGCAAGGGTGAGGATTAGTAGGGATGGGGCCGTATCAGAGAATATTGTCATTGGCCGAGGGGTCAGGCAGGGGTGCGTGCCGGCCCCCCTGCTTTTTATTTTATATATTAATGAGTTGCATGACGAGCTGTCAAATTTGACTACGGATGTCCCGGTGATTAATGGCAGCAAAATACCTGCTTTATTATACGCGGACGATGCGGTCCTAATGGGCCGCACACCGAATGCACTATGCACTTTAGTCGGGGGCTTTGTTGATTTTATGTCTAAATTGGACTTGTGTACAAATTAAAAAAAATCTTTTTTAATGAATTGTGGTCCAAATAAACATCGGGTCAATGTAATTAGCTCCGGTTCCGAAAAACTGTTTTGCACGTGCACTTTCCCATACCTGGGGCTGGTATTTGCTGACAATGGTTCCTGGACTGCCCATTTGACACACAGCCGGAACAAACTCTTAAAGGCAATATCTAGATGCAGGGTTTTTAGTAAATCAGGGAGAATGGCGCACAGACAAAACGCGTAGTGTAACTATATCCCAGTGTTGACGGTGCTACCAGGTCGGGGGAACTACCCTATAACCCCCGTAGGTGTATGAGTGGAAGACCCACACTTGAATTTGAGAACAAAGTCCCGGGCACATGTATTGAAGGTATAATAGAACCGGAAGTCTCGTATGAGTTCAAAATTGCTTGAGTCGACACCAGAGTAAATGTAGAAAGTTATTTAATGAGGCAACGACAAAAAGAAAGCAGCCAGCCGACACGTGTTTCGTCATGCGGGAATACTCCTGTGACTCATCAGGGCTGGGGAGGATACAAAACATAAAATGAGGGTATTGAAGCGCCACATGAATAATAACTCCAAAGGAAACACTGCAAAGAAAGGACAGAAACCAAGGAGTGTGGAAATCCTACAAAAAACAATGGACGGGTGACAGCAATTGTGACTGGTGTGGGTGCCGCTAACTATGTCATTCTCAATGACATCCTGACTAAACATCAAAACGAAATCAAAGATAGGAAAGCTAGAGAATTAAAAAGGGACGAAGCTGATTACAGGGAGGGACGGGTTTTCACTTTCGCCAGAAAATACGACAAGATAGTCCAAATTGCCCCACAAGGAGATATACATACTAGAACAGTCACTCCGTCTCTTTCATCTAGTGTATCCTCTCTCAACACTATCTCAACCAGTGATAGTGAAAGTGAGAATTCGACCAAAAATCCTAACAAACAAGGCCCAACTACATCATCTTTTTTAAGGGAGGTTCTAGCCATACGCAAGGAAAACAGGTCTCAGCAGAGACAAGGATTCCAAGACAGAAAACACGTAGAGGAAAAAGGGCAGGATTCAGAAAATTACAGACAGAAACTCAGGTCCGGAGACGGGAAGAACAAATAGACCAACTGGATCCCGGTATACAGGTGGTCAACCTCTCCTCTCAGAATCTTGACAGTGGTATGGTCTCATTACTCAGTAGACTTCCGGTTCTATTATACCTTCAAATCGTGTGCCCGGGACTTTGTTCTCAAACTCTTAAAGGCCTCCAACTCAATTTTATGCCTCCCTCAACCCAGAAGAACTGAGGTAGTGCTATCCCTACTGAAGATATATAGAACTCAATGCAGACCAACCGCAACTTATGGAGCTGAAGTGTGGGGCTACGCGAATTGTAATAATATTCAAATAGAGGAAAATAGATTTTGTCAGAGAGTTCTGGGGGTTCCGATTAGCTCCTCTTCCTTTGTTTGTCATCGGGAGCTAAAACTGCCCTATATTGAAGATTATATCAGGCTCGTCCAACTATTTTTTGGATAAAAGTATGGCAAAACCCGGCAACCACTCTCACTAGAGAAATCATAGCTGATTGTCTTAAATGTGATAAGGGCAGTAGTATACCTTGGCTGGCAGCTGTTAAGGACAGCTTGTCCGCTGTAAATTTGCCACACATTTTCTCAAATCCAAGTGATATATCAGGCATTAATAAAAAGATTATACAGGAGACCCTGTATGGGTATTATGCCAGTTTGAGACTTAGGCATGAAACTTCGAAAAGCTCAGTCGCCCGTTATATAACGATGTCAGACGCTGAGGGTCCACCGACAATATTGCCAGCCCGTTATCTTTTAATGGCGACCAACCGTTGGGAAAGAAGTTTGCTTTTTCGCCTTAGGGCTGGTTCTTTAAAATATTTATTATGTTTTCCCCTTGGGCATAACAGTAACCTTGAGCAAATCTCTTGTCCCTGTGGTAATCGTGGTAATCAATCTATGTTACATTTTTTATTCTTCTGTAACTTTTATCAGTTATATAGCAAACAGTTGCTGATTCCGTTTTTTAAGGTAGCAGCTATCAGCAACTATAAGGTGGCATATAGAGAAATTGTTGAGCTCAAGGACGAAAATTTAATTTTCCATGTTAGCACTTTCTTGCGTCTGGCTGTCCGCTCACGCGCTTCCATGAGTTTGGTATAATTGGCTTGGATTGCCCATTTTTAATCTTTCACTTATATGCAGGTTGCATAATTTTATTGTGTGTATTTCATTGTTACATAATTTTTGATAAACTGCTCGCACTTTATAATATTATGCTGCTAGATTTAATGAATTTGTTCGATTTTAACGTTGGTTTAATGTGATAAACTGTTCGCATTTTACATTATTATGCTGCTATATTTAATGAACTTTTTATCTTCATCTTAATATGTGCTATTATCTTAGTCTGATGTTTTTTTTTTATCAAATGAGTGGATATTGGTTGCCTGTATCAGATGATTCCAGGAACAATTATACTATTGCCCCTAACAAATTATAAGTGTAAGACAAACCCCCTGAGCATTGCGTACGTATATGTTTTGTGTATTTACTGTTTTTTAGCCTCGTGTTGGCTGTCAAAAACTTTTTATTCATGTATGTATTGTCTGTTTGTTTTTAACATTTTGCTGGTATTTTTATTTTGTTCTTTTATGGATATTTTCCTATCCAAATAAAGATGATGAAGATGAAGATACTAGCTGTACACCATTATCTGTTAGGAGAGATTCAGGAGTGATTTTGATCTCAGGCCATCGAGAATACATGTCAACTAACACAAGAACATAGGCTTGACCACTCTTGGAAGAGACTGGACCCAGGAGATCTAAAGCCACATGTTGCCAACAACGTTCAGGAGCCTCTCGTATAATCATTGGTTGAACTCTGGTTTTACAAATTTTATCACATGCATTACACTCGATGCAGTCTCTCATCATATGTTCAACCTGCACATCAATTCCAGGCCACCAGAAATGAAGGCGAACCCTTTCCTTGGTTTTAGAGATGCCCTGATGTCCAAGATGAGCCAAATGGACAATCTTTTTCCTAAGAGAAGTTGGAGGAACAAGACGCGTTCCCCTTCAAAGTAAGTCATCTTTCAACGAAAGTTCATTTCTTACATTCCAAAACTTTCTAACACCTTCACTCAAAGGTCTGATACCGGTCCACCCTTCTGAGACTAATCTACATACATTAATTAAATCTTGGTCACTTTTAAAGGAGTCTCTCCATTCTGATTCAGAAACTACTCCTTCAACCACCTCACATAATTTAAAATCATCAATTTCCCAGGTATCTTCGGGATCAAGAGGAATCGCAACATTTCTTTTTGGAACCAGACGAGAAAGGCAATCTGCAACCTTGTTATCAACACCCGGAATGTATTTTACAACAAAGTCAAAGTCCTGAAGTGCTATGACCCACTTACATATCTGAGAGGATATAGCATCCAATGACTTTTTGCAGAATATATCCTTTAGGGGCTTGTGGTCTGAATGAACAACAAAAGAGGTACCCCAGAGAAATTTCTTAAGCTTCTTTATTGCCCAGAAAATGCACAACGCCTCTTTTTCAATTACAGAATATTGAAGTTCAGGAACAACAAGAGCTCTTGAAAGAAACAGTATGGTTTCTTCCTTTCCATCTCTGATCTGTTTGAGAATGGCACCTAAACCATGTGAACTGGCATCAGTGACCAGAATAGAACTCGAAGATGTGTCAAAGCTTTGCAATGATGGAGCAGAAGAAAGGGCTTTTTTAAGTTTAGAAAGCTTTATTGAAGTTGATAAACATAGTAAAACATCATTTCAAGAACATGTGCGATTGATTGGACAATAGAATAATATTAAAGTGATACACAAGCAACCAATCCCAAAAAAGGGAAATATAAGACTATACAAAGGAAAAATGCTTTTTAAAGTTTTCAAAGAAGAAAGGGAAAAGAGAGAAAGAGAGAGGGAGAAAAAGAAAAGGAGAATAAAGCAAGAAATATACAGATAATAATAAAAACTGCTGTAATCAAATAAACATGAACAAATAATGAAGTTCAGGTACTTAAAGGAAAAGCGGTAACTCAGGAAGCATATCTGGAAAGAAAGGCTGTTAGAGGAGACCATAGCAAATCTTTTTTGATTAATAGAGGCACAGAAGTGGCAAAAGCACGGTCAAGCCTATGGTGGTGACATAACAAGTTCCACCAGGCTTGATACGAAATTTTTGATGTGTCCTTCCAGTTGGTTGTGATTTTCTGAAGAGAAATTGCAAAGTAAAGGTCTATAAATTTACGCACATTGCATTGAACATCCCATAAGGGTGAGGAACCCCCCAAAAATATATGTACAATCTCAAAGGGGAAATCAAAGGGGATAAGATATCGTTTAATTTTGACCAAATACGAACTCATAAGGTTTTAACCAATGGGCAGTAAAAAAACATGTGAAGAAAGTCGCTGTCCACATAAGAGCAAGACCAGCACTTCTTGGACTCGATTAACCTGAATTTGTGCAGATCAGAAGGAGTAAAAAAAAGCCTGTTATAAAAAAAATAAAGAGTCTGTGTGGTGCTGGCGGATCGGGAAGACGTGTGTACTTTGGACCATATATAGTCCCAGGTCTGAAAGGAAAACTCCTGGGAAAAGTCTCTCTCCCATAAGAGTTCTAATCTAGACTTAGATCTATCTACAGAAGGACGGGAAAGTAATTTGTAAATAACAGCAGCCTTGATGGGGAGGGAAAAATCAGGTAAGGGGGAAGAGGCCTGAGTGGGGATAGTAGGGGAACAATCCTGTAAAAGAATCTGAGTCAGAGAAGCCTTCATTAAGGGGTATTGATGAGAGTGTGTGTTGGAAACGCCAAATGAGTCGCGAATATCTAAAAAGTCCCTCGAGGACTTATCCTTCAATAAGTGATAAAAGGTGATGATACCTTTGTCAATCCACTCCTTTCAAAAAAGCGCTTTATTATTGATTTTTTTCGATTTGTTATATCAGATTGGAGTTTGAGAGAAAAAATCTTCAGAGGAAAGATGAGAACGGAACAATGAAAAAGCAAGGGCTTTGGAGTGGTTGAATATGGGGGTAGAAAAACGCCTTGGAGGTTGAGAGAAGCGTGTGGCTGTGAGAAATGAGAAGGGTAAGAATTGTGCGTGTTCTTGTGAACTCCACGCCGTTAGGGGAGAAGGGAAGGAATCTGTTAAAAAAGGCCATATTTGTTTCAACGTGAAGGCGGAGTGATATCTGTTGAGATTAGGAAAATTAACTCCACCTAAGTTTTTGGGTTGTTGAAGGCGGGATAGAGAAATCCTAGCTTTCCGATTATTCCACAAAAATGTTGTTAGGGAACGACTAATAGAACTAAAAAATGAGAGCGGAAGGGAAACAGGAAGCATTGAGAGATAAAGGTTAATAATAGGACGAAGCATCATTTTAATAGTGGCAAATCTCCCCCACCATGATAAAAAAGGGGGGGCCAACCCTCAGTGAGAGCTGAAAGTTTTTAAAGTATTTCTGCATGGTTAATATGAATAGTTTCCCTAATAATATTGGCATAAAGGATGCCTAAACATTTGATAAACCTGGGATTCCATTCAAAGCCAGAACCCTGAAACATATGAGAGAGGCAGAATTTGTTTAAAGGTAAAACTTCAGATTTATCAATATTCAGTTTGTAACCAGAAACCAGGGAGTATTCTTGCAATAAAGAGAAAAGAGAAGGCAGAGAGGTGGACGGATTAGAGATGTAAAGTAAAATATCGTCTGCGTAGGCTGTAAACTTAATATCAATATTATGAAATTGTAAGCCTGTGTAAGATGGTGAACGCCTAATTTTTTTCTAGGAAAGGCTCCAAAGCAAGAATAAAAAGAAGTGGGGACAGGGGACAGCCTTGTCTAGTTCCTCTACGGAGGGAAAAGTAATCAGATTGACGGCCATTTGCCCAAATAGAAGTAGAGGGAGCAGAATATAACAATTGAATATAATGATTAATGGGAGGACTGAAGCCGTGCCACCTCAATGCTGCAAACATAAAATCCAAACTAACCCGATCAAATGCTTTCTCAGCATCCAATGTAATAGCAGCCACCGGGGAATCCATTTTAGAAGCAAGGTGAATAATGTTAAGAAAAGTTCGTGAATTGTCAGTGATTGATCTACCCTTGACAAACCCAGATTGATAAATATTGATAAGGTCCGGGATAATTTTATTAAGACGGAGGGCGAGTATTTTAGCGAAAACTTTACAATCGGTGTTTATTAAAGAGATGGGCCTATAATTTTTGCTAGAGGAGGGGTCTTTGTCCTTTTTAGGGATTAGACATAACATTGCCTGAGTGAAGGATCCCTTTGATTCACCTGTGGTAAGAAAATGATTGATCAATGAGAATAAATGAGGTATTAAAAGTTTTTTAAAGTGAAAAAAAAATTGTACAGTAAAGCCATCCGGGCCAGGCGTTTTATCTTTGGGTAAGAGACTAATAGCCGCAATTATTTCATTTTCTGAGATAGGAACATCAAGAGATGTAAGGTCTCTAAGGTCATCTGGAGGCTTCGGGATAGTCTGGAAGAAGGAATCAATTTGCGCAGAAGAAGGACTAGACTCTGGAGTATAAAGTGAAGTATAATATTGGACGAAACAATCAAGAATTTTTTCATCTGTGGTATGCCGAACTCCTAAGTTGTCGATGATAGCCACAATCTTGGATTTCTGCTTTTTGATCTTAAGATAGTTGGCAAGAGATTTACCTGCTTTGTTCTGTCCGCCATACATTTTAGCGTTAAATTTGAGGAGATTATTACATGCAGAATCCCAGGTGTATTTGTTATATTGCATTTTTGCTTTAATAAGAGAAGATAGGGTATTGGTGGAGTTAGAGGTAAAATATTGGTGCTCAAGAGCTTTAATTTGTTTAAGGATAAGGGAAGAGTTTGTAAGAGCTTTTTCTTTTTCCGAGATACAAAGTCAATAATGAAGCCTCTAGCAGTGGCCTTGAAAGCATCCCAAATAAAGTGAAATTGAGAAGCGGAGGGGAGGTTAGTGTGAAAAAATTCTTCAATAAAGAGCGTAAATTGTTCAACAAACTGGGAATCCAGGAGAAGAGAGTTATTGAAGCGCCAACGACGAGAGGTAGGGGAGGGTGAAGGGAAATCCATATCTAAAATAACCGGGGCGTGATCTGAAATAAGAATAGATCCCATTTCTGAATTAGTCATAAATTGTAGAGCGTGTTGAGTCAAAACAATGTAGTCAATTCTGGAATGAGATCGATGGACCGGGGAAAAAAAAGAAAATTCTAATGTGTCGGGGTGAGAGATTCTCCATGTATCTGTTAGGCCTCTGGAAGCGATGGACTTGTGGAAAGCTTTCTACATCTTATTGGGAAGGCATTTGGCTTGTGATTTCCGATCTAGAAAAGGGTCTATGAGTTGATTACAGTCCCCACCCACAATCAAATCATCTGCAGCATGCGAAGAAAGGAGAGTAGTAAAATCATTCCAAAAAGTTAAATCAATACCAGTTGGACCATAAACGTTGCAAAAGGAAAGTTGGGTATTATTAACAGTGGTATTCAAAAACAACCATCTACCATTATTGTCATGAAACTCTTTTTGTAATTGAACATTTAAAGATTTGTGAAACAAAATAACAACGCCATTTTTGTTATTCACTGCGGGGGAGCAAAAAACTTCTCCCACCCATTGTTTACGCAGTGAAGACAGATCTTGCAGCTTAAGGTGTGTTTCCTGCAACAATGCAATATGACATTTCAGTCTCGCAAGATGTGATAAAACTCGCTGCTTTTTAACCGGGTTGCGAATACCTTTCACATTCCATGAGATAACACGGAAACCAGTCATCCATAGGATTTAAAGAATGATAGACATGAATGTAGAGGCCAGCCAAGAGAATAGAGGGAGAGAGGAGATAAATATAAGAAAAGAATATAGAGTAGGAGATCCCATAAAGCGTAAATAGTAGAAAAAAAATTTGTGCGAAGTAGCCATATAAAGACAACAATGAGTGAACAATAAAGTACCATAAGCTGAAGTTGTAAAGAATAAGATAAAGAGGAAGATAAAGCGAGAGGACAAGGCCAGAGAAAGGGAAGAGAAAGAAAAGGGAAAAGACAGAAAGGGGAAAGGAGAGAGGAGCAAAGTCGCCGAAGGATTGATAAGAAAGAGAGGATGACAAAAAGCCAGCTGGCTTTAGTCATAACTGTCAAAAATACAAAGAGCAATAATGGTGGAGGGGGAACGGCAAAAAACAAGACTGCCAAATCCACAAAGAAGAACACCGAGGGAAAACAAGTCTATTATACATTAGAAAAGTAACAAAAAGGGAGCACAAAAAAAACTCCAAAAACGAAAACTAGACAGTTGAAACAAAAAGGAAGGGAACTTACCAGACATTAGGGAACAAAGCAATGGAGTGAATCAAACAATATAGACACATGGGTGCCGAAGGCATGAATCTTCAACGACAGAAGCACACAGGGAGGACCTAAAGATATAATTTAAAAACAAACAAATACACTGTTAACATAAACTAACAACACTCGCAAATCCTAAGGAACAAGGAAGAGAAAAAGTAACAAGACAATCAACGTTTGCTAAGTTCCATAAGTTCTCCTCGATGATCATGAATAAACTTCCGAAGGTCTGCTGGATCATCAAAAGAAAATGTTCTGTCATTATAGGTCACTTTGAAGAAACAAGGATGTATAAGGCCATAACGAGCATTCATGGATTTCAAGGCTGGTCGTAGATTGAGGAATTCCTTGCGTCTACTGGCCGTCGGTTTGGATACATCCTGACTGAAAAAAACTTTGTGACCAGACCAGAGCATCTGCTTGTGCCGCTTGGCGGCAGCAAGGATTGCCATAAGGTCGGAATACAGCAAAAAAAAGGCAATAATCCCTCTTGGTTTGGCGGGGGAGGATGCATTCTGAGGCCCTAATCTATGCGCTCTCTGGATATTAAAATCCATTGATTTTGGGAGACCGACGATCTGCAGGACTTGAGTTTTCAAGAAAGAGATCATGTCCGAACCTTCAGAACCTTCTGGAATTCCATATATGCGAAGGTTATTACGCCGGTTGCGGTTTTCTAAATCCTCCGTAGTCTTCTTAAGTTGGGCGACTTCCTTGGTAAGACCATCAACTTTAGCAATAACATCCTGCACGTCGCTTATCTTCTGCTCAACGTCAGAGAGTCTCAGATCAAGGCCGGACCATTTATCTTCAATTCTTTGGAGAATAGCGGAGGTATCCGACATAAAAGGGCGGATGAGGCGCAGTTCCTCCATGATGTCCTCTAGCGTGAGGGGAAGAGGTGATTTGGATGGAGAGGAAGGATCCTTCTTAGGCCGTTTACTGGTGTTAGCTGCTGAGTCTTTGCGGCCTCCAGAAGAAGAACCCGCGGCTCCATGAAGTCCATTAGGTTGCGTATGGTCCATGGTGTAAAGAGAAGTGAGGCGGGGCCAAAGGTAAACCCACTGAAAGCAAGGTGAGACCAACAAAGTCACAATAAATATAGTCTATGAGAGACGAAAGCCTAAAAGCACACAGTTACTGCCCGAACAGATGCCACAAAAATAATGTCCTCCAACAAGGTATAACAGCCAGTGCGTAGCAGCTTGAGAAGAGCGAAATGATCAGCAGGCGCACAAATAGTCCAAAAACATCTGCAAATACAGTGACGAGAAGATATAAGCGCTTATTTATCAGAACAAGCTTTTAGGCGTTGGTAAAGAGTTGCGGAGAACAAGGCCAACATAATCGGTAACAAGAAGCTTTTGTTGACCAAAACATTAGTAGTCCAACATTTGGTAGGAGAGGGTGCAGAGGAGGAATTGCGCTGCCATTACATTGAGGAGAAAGGCTCCAGATCCTGAGCAGAGAATGAAAGTCTGTTAAAAATTTAAAAAAAATAAACAGATCCTCTTCACAAACTTGAAAAGTGCTGAAAGGAGAGCAACATCAGGAAGCTCAGCACAACAACAGTGAGGAGAGTTGCGACTCGGTCATGTGCAGGGCCGCTGCACATGACCGAATCGCCAAAATGGCGGCCGTCATTCATGCAGTCACTGAGGCACGCCGAAAAAAGGAAAACAAAAGGTCGAAAATGCCACGTTTTGAATCGGAAAATTTGCCTCAGCCATCCCGGCAGTTTCCGACGCTCGGGCACACCTTTATAATCGGCAGCGCTGCGTGAGGGAGGTCCCTTCAGGAAAAAGCATAGCTCGGCGCTACGGAGCTCGTCAAGTAGCGGCCATCTTGTCGCCGCGCGCCCCTCTCAAGAAAGGGCTTTTTTAATCCCTTCAAACTCCAACTGACACTGAGAAGACCAGGAGAATTTCACACATTTCTTTAAGAGAGACCTAAGCTCAGATGTACGACAGGCAAACCGCGGAACAAATTTGTTGTAGTACTCCACCATACCCAGGAAAGTTACCAGTTCATCCCTGAACTGCGGAACGGAAAGTTCATCAATAGTCTTCACAAGACGCTCTCTAGGCTTAACACCCTCACTGGTCAAACAGTGACCCAAGTAATCAATTTCTGAAAGATTAAATTTGCATTTGTTCTCACGTAAAGTTAGACCTCTCTCACTGAAATGTTCAAGTACACATCTCAGTCTAGCATCGTGTTCGCTTTGAGATGAGCCATGAATTAAAACATCATCCTGGTATACTTTGACTCCCTCCACCCCACTCAGAACATCTTCCATGACTCTCTGAAAGATGGATGCTGCAGAGATCAACCCAAAGGGAAGACGTGTGAACTTGAAAGTTCCAAAAGGGGTTATGAAGGAAGTCAGGTCCATGGATTTCTCATCAATTTTGACTTGGTGGTATGCTGCACGTAGATCTAAAGAGGAGAAGATGCGTGCATTCTTCAGCTGGGCTAACATTTCGGTTATGTTAGGGAGAGGGTACTTGTCAGCAACTACAGCACGGTTTAGAGCGCGAAGATCCACACATAAGCGAACCTCGCCTGTGGCCTTACGTGCCAAAACCACCGGAGCCATCCATTCGCTGGCCTCAGTTTCAATAATAATACCTTCTTTCTTTAATTTCTCAAGTTCATTAAGCATAGACTCTTTCATGGCTAAAGGTACACTACGTACCTTACATGTAACAGGTTGAGAATCAGGCTTTAGTACAATATTGTGAGTGTAGCCTGAGAGACAACCCAATTTCTCACAAAAAACTTCCTTGAATTCTGAACTGAGAGCACAACATGAGTCACTCACATTTTAAATAATACTAGTGTTCAATTCTCTAACATTAGAAATGGTGTTTGTACAACTCTCGTTTGAAACAGATTTTGAAGAAGCAGATTGTGGAGAGATGTCTCTGAGTACTATGCATGGATCACCACCAGGGACTAGAGATATACCTAGATCAGCTTGGTGGAACCAACTGATTATGCTGTCACCCCTACAAGAAATGTATATTTTCCCCGCAGTCAAACGCCCTTTGTATTCAATACTTCCCATGAAGTAGCCAAACAATTTTATGGGTTGACCACCATAGGCTAAGGGTTTGATATCTGGCTTGTAAATAGTGACTTTCCCGCATAGGTTTAAATCAAAAAAATTCTTGGGAATGAGAGAGATTTTCGCTCCAGAATCAAATAATACCTTAATGTTGCAATCATTTACCAAGGCTATATCAATAGGACCTTTACACTTGTTCTTGTTCATAGGTGTAAGGATCTCACCACAGTGTAGTTCATTGTCATCAGAGTCAGACTCACACTCGCTCTCTATCAAGACTTCTTTGACTCGCCTATTAGTTTTAGTCTTTTTGGCTCCACAAGCTTTAGTAAAATGACCCACTTTTCCACAATTTTTGCACTTGGATTTGAGGGCAGGACAAGATTTGTCGTTGGCAAGATGATCTAACATATCACAACAGTAGCATTTTATTTTTGTGTTAGTTTTGGATTGAGAGTTGAAAGAGTGAGCAACGTGAGTAGACTCGTGTTGTTTCCAGATGGCCTTAGAGGGTTTTTTAGTAACAGTGTGAACCTTTTCATCTAATGTACCATTTTCTTTCTTTTTAATGACCTCAACGCAAGCAAGGGAATGTTCAATTCTTTTTACTACTGCTAGGACTTCATCAAGTTTTGGGTCATCTTTCTGCCAAAGTTCATCTTTGATTTTCTCAACAGAACAACCTAGCATAAATTGGTCACGTATGCGTTCATCAATGGAATTATCAAATTTGCACGTGGCAGCTAATTTACGGAGAGCAGTAATGTATGCTTCAACAGACTTATCAGATTTTGGTACCTTCTTACCAAAATGATATCGTTCTAAAATGGTACTAACTTTTGGGAGATAGTGTTTGTCAAGTTTTTTAAGACAGATTTCGAATTCATTCAGATTATCTGACTCATCATCAGTTAGATTCGGAAGATGCACCAACACCTCTTGTCCCTCAGAACCTAAACAGTGTAAGAGTAATGCTGATTTTCTTTCAGCGCTCAAGGATACTCCACAAACCCTTGCATAATTTAAGAAAACCTTCTTCCATTTTGACCAGCGTATATTAGGATCACCAGGATTGGATAAAAAAAATGGAGGGGGAGTAACATTTTGCATTATGCAAGAATTTGGAAAATAAATAAGAGTAATATAAGGCAATTATGCAAGTAAGTAAATATTCAAAATATATACGTACAGTTATAATCCAAGTTCAATGTAATTAGAACTTGAGTTTATATAATAGGATACAGTCTTCCTTCAGAGTAAAAGTTCCTTTAGTTGAGATGAAATCTGTGTGTATCAGCGTAGAACAAGCGTTAACACACAAGATGTAATTATTAGCTGTGTGTGTCAGCGCAATGTAATTGTTAAAAAGCAAAGCGGTGGCTGATACACGAAATTTCTTATGGAAGTGCTGAGTGTGTCAGCGTTGGTTTGTTGTTGCTGTGAATTGGCTGAAAGTTAAGATAAGTAGAAATTTGGCATACCGTTTTATTTCTTGAAAAAAATATATAACTACTGTGCGCGTCAGCGCAACATTTCACAGTATGTAAAGAACTGCGTATGAATCAAACAGTATTGAGAACAGCTGTGCGCGTCAGCGCGATGAAGTCGAGTCGTTGCTTAGCAACTGAAATGGCTTCAGCGAGTGTAGCGTTGAAGTGCAGCATTGAAAAGCTTGTGGACGTCAGCCAAGCGTAACAGCTGTGCGCGTCAGCGCGATGAAGTGAAGACGTCGCTTAGCAACAATAGTAACTTCAAGGAGCGTTATGTTGAAGAGCATGTGGGTGTCAGCCAAGCGTGGCGTTAATGCAGAACGACGTCAGACATAAACAACTTAATTGCTTGGTAGCGTGATGCCGGGAACGCTGAAGAGAGTCGTGTTGTGTGATGAAGAATAGAACACAGACTCCGTGAGTTCAACGCGCACAGGTATGACTCGAGCATGGTTTAAATAATGCTCGAAAAACGCTAGCGCAAGGGCTTTTCTTGTATCTTTAAAATAATACTTTGAAATTGGCACAGTCAAATCACGAACTACAAAAGAATGAAGCGTGAAAGATTGAAGCAAAAAGCACGGACAAATCACAAGATGCACGAAAGCTGCAGTGAGAATGAGTGAAACGTGATGAGTCCAGGAGAAGAATTGAAGAGCGAAGTAGCGCCTTTTGAAGAAATTAATAAAATAGAAACACAGTACCTTTGTATTTCGGCGCAGTTGTGTTAGGACGTTGTTGATGAGGCACAGGTGGGGCAGCTCCTTGGTTAAGTAGAAATGAAGATCATACTGTCACGGGGTTGTTGTTGTTGAAGTTGAATGTTGAAGATGATAGTTTGTTGAAAGAAACTGGTCATCCCATCCTCGTCGCCAGTGTGAAGAAGTAAAAGGGAGTAGTATGACAGGTTGAACAGATCTTCTTTATTTCAAGTAGAGGATATAACAACGTCCTAGCCACAGGGCAGTCAGCAGCAACTGACTCCCAGTCCTAGGCAACCAAGGTAGACTCTTCATACATTCTAGATTGCTAAGGCAATAAGTTCTATGTAGGGAAATACACTAATACAGAGTAATGGAAAAGCATTACCACACTGTCAGTCACTCATAGAGCTACTTACACATCTACTCACTCAGCTATAGAGTCAATAACATAGCCATTTACTCACCTATACAGTTATACACACACCCACTCACTTATTCATACAGATACGAACACATACTCACTCACCTATACAGTCACTCATACAAGCACACACTCACCCATACAGCCACTATCACAATCCCTCACTCACACATACAATCACTCATATACTCTAACACTCACCTATTCTGCCTTCCACATATCCAGTTACTAACCCATATACCACTGACAAATCCATTCACTCACTGACACAGCCATACATACACTCGGTCACCTATTCAGCTCCTCATTTACACACTCACTAACCCATATAGCCACTGACTCACCCACTCACTCTTCCATGCAGGCAGTCATACATCCTCTCTCCCACCCACACAGACACTCATACACCCATACAGGTACTCAGACAACCAATAAATCACCCATACAGCCATTCACATACCCACTTACCAACCCATACAGCTATTTAAACACTATCTGATAGACTGATACAGGCCTTCTCAAAACCTAGTCACTCACCCATACATTCACTGAGACACCTAATCACTCACTTATACAGTCAGTCATGCATCCACTGAATCATCCATAAAGCACTCATACACCCACTGATTGATCAATACACTGTGGTCTATATATTTATCACTCAAAAATATTTAAATAACACTCACAGTCACTGGATGATGTCATCAGGGATGTCATTTGAGATGTCATCAGTGATGTCATCATTGATGTCACTGACCATGCCATGAGTGATGTAATATGTGAGGTCATAAGTAGTGCATTGTGGGGGAGCGAGTTATAGTTAGCTCAGCTAACTATAAGTTCTCAATTTCACTAGTTTTGTACCAGTAAAACCTGAGCCTAACCTTTGTTTTTTCCAGTGAATTTCCAAGTTTTTTTAATTCCATTTCCTAACTATAACGTCCCAGGAACCTGTGCTTTTTTCAGTGAATATATGTATTTACACACACACATATAAATATATATACACACACATGTATATATATACACACACACACACATATATATACATATATTCACTGAAAAAACCACAGGTTTCAAGTACATTATAGTTAGGCTGACATTTCACTCCTACAAAACCAGAGAAATTCAGCCTTTATAGTTTAGCTGAGTTAAATATAACTCGCACCTCCACAATGCACTGCTGATGACGTCACATATTACATCACTCATGACATGGTCAGTGACATCACTGATGACATCAGTGATGATGACATCATCCACATAATCTCTGATGCACCTACTGGGCGTAGTTCGCGTAGTAGCGTTACGCGTAGCTACGCGAAGTGCACTTTGCACTACGCGAGCTACGGGTAGCACTACGCGAACTGCGTAGTGCGGTAGGAAATGCTGTTCGCAATGATTGCACAGTGCCTAATGCTTGTCCGCACTGTGCAATCATTGCAAACGGCATCTTGCACAGTGCAAGCGGTCGTTTTCTGCCGCTCGAGTAGATTTGTACTCGAGCGGCAGTTTTCTCAACGCGGACTGGTAGTTTCTCATCGCGAGCGGTCGCGAGCATACGCGACCACTCGCAATGAGAAACCTGACCTCCCCGCATTGAGAATCTCGCCGGGAGGTTTATTTTCCACGCTCGCGATCGGCAACTTGATGTTGCTGATCGCGAACAAGGAAAAAGTCTCGCCGGGATGTCATTTTGCTCGCTCGCTCGCTCGCTTGACGTTGAGGACCGCGAGCAAGCAAAAAATGCCCGCTATGCGTTTTTGCACTGTGCTACGTGCAATTCGCGTACCGCGTAGCTGCGCAAACTACGCAAACTACGCGAGCTTAGCATAGTTTTCCGCCCAGGCCTACTCACACTGCAATGTAATCTTTCATACACCGACTCCAAATTTCAGACTACCATTCGCGAAACCATAGACACACCAATACCAGTACGTACATAACCACTCACTCATTCATAGATTTACACACACATTCACTCACTCACCCATACAGTCACTCACACACCCTGTCACTCACCATTACAGCTGCTGATATATGCACTCATACACCCATACAGACACTCACACACCGCCACTCATCCATATATTTACTCACACACCTAGTCAGTCACCCAAAGAGTCAATCAGACTGCCATTTACTCGTCTATACAGTTATACACACAACACCACACTTATTCATACAGATACTAGCACATACTCTCTTATACAATCACTGCAACAAGCACATACTCATCTATACAGCCACTCTCACAATCACTCACTCTCACATACAGTCACTTATATACTCCAACACTCACTCATACTGCCTTTCACATATGCCATTTCTCACCCATATACCAATGAGATATCCATTCACTCACCAACACAGCCATACACACACACACTCACCCATACAGCCCCTCGCAGACACACTCATGAACCCATACACCCAGTGAATCACCCACTCACACATCCATGCAGAAAGTCATACACCCCTCCACCCACCCACACAGACACTCAGGCACCCATATAGGTACTCAGACAACCAATCAATAACCCATATGGATACTCATGTAGCTACTCACCAACCCATGCAGCCACTTACATGCCAACTGACAGACTGATACAGACATTCACACACATTAGTCACTCACCTATACATTCACCGAGACACGTATAATCACTCACTTATACAGTCAGCCATGCACCCACTGAATCATCCATGCAGACACTCATACACCCATTCATTCTTCAATACACCTTGGCAGGTATATATATATATATATATATATATATATATATATATATATATATATGAAAGGAGGATTCCGTGACTGCCTTCACTCGCATTGCGCCGCCATCATGGAAGAACACGGAAAGGTAGCACTTGGAACAGCGAGCTCACACCAAGTAGTAAGTTGCAGAAGTCTTTTTTATTTTTACATTTTCATTGATGCAAAGTGCAAATAGTGCAAAAATAGAGACAAAAACGACCTATGCGTTTCGGCCTGCGGCCTTCGTCTGGGTCAAAGTGTAAAAGTGAAGATAGTGCTTTATAGGAGGTTGGTAGGACCCTCCCCCTTTATAAAAAATCCATTGCTTTTCAGCTATTAAAGGCACATTACACATTTTTAGCCAAACCAGTACTTTTCTTTTTCTATTTTCGATTGCCAGCTTTATGCGTTGCTGTTACTGACACTTTGCTGAAGACTTTTTGACAATGTAACAGTTGGAGAGAGGTAATTATTTGCAACCAATGTGTGCAGAATACCTGGTGAAGTACCCATTAGCAATTGATACTTATACTGTACTTTGATGGTTTTGCACAATATTATTTTCAAAAAGTTACATAAACCAATAAATAAATAAAATCCGTTATTAAAATTTAGTTGGAACACATTGCAATTAATGATTCATGATTTCATTTGATCACATTCCTTGACAATTCTAAAAGTCACATTGGAACGAAGACACTAAAATCGTTATTAACCGCACAAAAAGTGCAGTGCATAATAAAGTGCAAGTGCAGAAGACAACATGATTTTAAATGTGTCAAGGTGGCAACTATTATAATGTGCAAAATGCGAAAAAATTTAAACAATATTCCAGTTGTTATACTATATCTGGATACCAGATGTTATAAAGTGCCAAGTGCTATAGGAATTGTAAACATTAATGCTGCTATGTTGTAAAAGTACATCACACTCTTGTAAACCAACATGCATTCCTTTTAAATTTGGGTAAAGTACCCCAAAAAAAAAAATAATAATAATTACAATGACCATTTCTTGTTCCGTTGGTGTACCCTAATTCAATTGATGTAAAGTACAAAATGTAATACGGTACCCAATGCAGGTAAATGATCACATACATGTGATGTAATATTAATAATGGCCCAACTTTCTTTTAGGTCTGATGGAAAATATCTATGTTAATCTACCCAGGTTATTTATTTTAACCTATATGTGCCCACACATATATAAAAACGGATTTCATTAATTCTATAACATTTTTCAAACTCTAAGATTTTTATATTTTATCTATGTGCTCCCATAGACATTTCCTACGCTACAGTTACATAATTGCTAATCACTTTTGATCTGCATGAACAGGTCTACCAATTATACTTCCTCCTCTGTTAATAAAGTGCTAATACTGGACTTAAAAGCTGGTTAAACCAAATTCATACTGAAAATGTATATCAAAAACATCATACAAAATTTCACAAAAAATTATAGTTCTCTTCATCAAGACAGATCCTAAAAATTATAGTTCTCTTCATCAAGACAGATTATAGGAAGGTATGTAATTCTGCATCGGCATTGAGTCCCCATGGTGTTTCTGTTCCCATCATCACTATCCACTTGGACTCTGCTTTTCTGAGAGTCAAATCTCGATCACCCCCTCTGATGTTCAGGGGGATATGTTCAATGCCATAAAATGTCAAGTTTTCAAAGTTGCCTTCATGGTCTTTCCACACATGTTTTGAAATGGCATAAGTAAAATCCTTGTTTTTAATAGCCCTCAGATGTTGAAGAATACGTAATTTCAGTTTGTTTACTTTACTCCCAATGTACTGTTTACCACATTCACATTGCAGGGCATAACCGACATGTGTGGTTTCGCAAGTAATTCTCTCCTTAATTCTGATTTTCTCCCCTATCAAGTTATTTACTACTTGTCGATTTTGACCATGTTTGCACGCCTTACATTTTGGGCATTTGTAAAAACCACTCACTTTCAGCCATTGACTCTTGCTTCCACTTTTGTCTGTTTTCTGATAATGGCTGTGTGTCAGCAGGTCCCCAATGGAAGGAGCCTTATTATAGGTGATATTTGGATGAGTAGATGTGCAGTCCTTCAAATCTTCATCTGTAGACAAAAATCTTCCAATGTTTTTGTAGAGCATCTCTTATCATATTACTGGAAATGTTAAATTGTGTAATATATCTTATCATTTCCTCATCAGATTGATCTTTTTGTTTCTCCTTGATGCTCTTTGGATATAACAGGGATACCCTCTCTTTTTTCATGGCCCTTATTTTGGCATTGTCTAGTACCACCACCGGATATCCTCTTCTCAGGAACCTACTATACATTTGATCAATCTGTTCCAAAAATTCTTGATCTTCCGAGCAGTTCCTACGTGCTCAAAGAAATTCCCCATAGGGGACACTCCATTTCAAACATTCCGGGTGAGCGCTGTTTGCCGATAGGATACTGTTACAGGCTGTAGGCTTCCTGAAGAGTGTTGTACATATTTTTTGTTCTTTGATGTAGATGCGAGTGTCCAAGTAATCTATCTCTGTTTTACTGGTGTAAGTGAAGTTCAACTGGAATGCATTAGTATTTAGTGATTTAAGAAAGGCGTTTAAATCCTCTGTAGTGCCCTCCCAGATTAAAAACAAATCGTCTATATAGCGCACCCAGAGTATAACTTTTTCCATCACTTTTTTGTTTGCATCAGACCAGATGTGTTCTGCTTCCCACATGCCCATTGTCAGATTGGCATACGTGGGCATGAAGGAAGTTCCCATCGCAGTTCCTTTGTTTTGTCTATAAAACTTTTTATCAAAGATAAAAACATTATTGGTAAGGCAGAAATTCATCATTTCTAAAATCATATTGGTCTGTCTTAAACCTCTCAATGATCGTGAACGGAGATAAAATTTGCAAGCTTTCATACCATCCTCATGTTTAATTGATGTGTACAATGAGACTACATCAATGGTCACCATTGTGTAGTCTTCTTTCCAAGGGATATCAGCTATCCGGTTCATAAGCACATACTCATCTATACAGCCACTCTCACAATCACTCACTCTCACATACAGTCACTTATATACTCCAACACTCACACATACTGCCTTTCACATATGCCATTTCTCACCCATATACCAATGAGACATCCATTCACTCACCAACACAGCCATACACACACACACTCACCCATACAGCCCCTCGCAGACACACTCATGAACCCATACACCCAGTGAATCACCCACTCACACATCCATGCAGAAAGTCACACACCTCTCCACCCACCCACACAGACACTCAGGCACCCATACAGGTACTCAGACAACCAATCAATAACCCATATGGATACTCATGTAGCTACTCACCAACCCATGCAGCCACTTACACACCAACTGACAGACTGATACAGACATTCACACACATTAGTCACTCACCTATACATTCACCAAGACTCGTATAATCACTCACTTATACAGTCAGTCATGCACCCACTGAATCATCCATACAGACACTCATACACCCATTCATTCTTCAATACACCTTGGCAGGTATATATATATATATATATATATATATATATATATATATTGTAATCCAATCCTGACGGCGGCGAACAGACAGGCACTGACTCCGTGAAATGATGACAACAAGAAGTTTAATCCAAACAACGACCTAGACGCGTTTCGGCGGCATACCGCCTTGATCACTACATCAGGTACATTCTAATGTGCTGTGTTAAATGCACCATTTCCACAGGGTTGTCACAGCAACCACGGCCTTACAATGGATATAGAAGTTTCCTATAGCCATTAACACATGACTGTGCATTTTACTCGTAATGTGAAAATAAAAATAAAAAGGAAAAACAAAATTATTGTTAATGTATCCCAACATTATCTGCACAATAGTGCTTTTAAACAATATGAAAAAAAGCAACAAGTGAAATAACAAACATTTGTGACATCTTCCCTGGCATCATGTATAGACATGGAAGAAATAGCGTTGCCTATATCACCTAAAGGTTACAGAGGCGGAGTAATTGGAGACAAATGGAGCTAATGTGCAAATTAAGTCACTGACTATAATTAATATTTATTGGCAGATTGGTGCACGCACTTTACCCAAATAAATGTATGTCTGATAAACTAAAGTGTATATACATACTGCATGGTTGCGGTGAATATGAGGCTAAGTAGCCTAAGGAGGTGCAGTTGTCATGCCCCAGTGGGCATAGGTTGCAGAAGCTTCCTATTCGTGTGCCTGAAATCCATCCCTATAACCAGGTGAGTGGGCGCTATGTACATGTGGAGGGGCCATAAGGTGAGTGAAAAACGGTGTAAAAGTAAACATAAGGGTAAAATAAAGTGAATGTGACCTAACGTTACAGAGACTGGGTCTCGAGCGGGACAAGCAGCAATGGCAAATTACAGATGCACACTTAAGGCCTCATCCGCATTCATTCCATTCGGGATTTTGGAATTGAAGAGGATGATATAGCGTGATTCCAGCCTTCTGAGGGCCAACTGTCTGTTTCCACCCCTGGGGTTTTTGGGGACGGTATCCACCACATAGAAGGATAGATCCTGCGCCTTACCACTATGGGATATGTTTATGTGCCTGGCCACAGGGTAGGATGGGTCATTATTGGAGATGGCCCTAAGATGTTGCAAAATGCGGATGTGTACTGGGTGGATGGTACTCCCCATGTACACTTTGCCGCACGTGCAGTACATAACATAAACTGCAAAATCAGATTTGCAGGTATAACTGCCTCTGATTATGTATGGTGACTGTCGGAAGGGCATCTGAACCTCTCTAGTGTTCACACCGTGTTTAGATGCTTTGCACTTTGTGCATTTGTGGAAGCCCTTAATTGCTTTAAGCCAGGTGCCACCTTTTGCCATAGATGGCGCGTTGTTAACTATTTCCTGTCGCAGTGATTTCGCTCGCCTGAAAGTAATTTGCGGTCTTTTGCTGCAGGTTGGGCCTATGACTGGATCGTTGCATACAGTGTTCCAGTGTCTGTATATTATTCTGCGCACATTAGCATGATAAAGATTAAATCCTGTGATTAATCTAGGCGTGTCGATTTTTTTAGGCTCTTTCTCATTTACAGTTTTGTCTATTTTCTTAAAGAGAAGTTTGTTCCTGGGTATATTCGCTGTTTTAGTTTTGGCTTTCGCCAGTGTATCTGAACTGTAGCCTCTGCATTCTAATCTATTGCAGAGATCACTTGTAGATTCTTCTAGGCCTCTTGTGGTGCTACAGTTTCGTTTCATTCGCAGACATTCTGCGTATGGTATGCTTTCCTTTAGCGTGGTTGGATGAAAACTGTGTGCGTGAAGTATTGCGTTACCTGCTGTGGGCTTTCTAAAGGTTCTTGATTGCAGTTTATCATCCTCTACAAAGACCTCTAGGTCTAGAAAGTGTATGCTTTTATCACTGGTGTTACATGTGAAAATCAGATTAAGAGAGTTGTTATTAATTTCTACAGTAAAGGTTTTAGCACTTTCCAAAGACCCTTTCCACAGAATAAAAATATCGTCTATGTACCTGACGTAAAGGACCACATTTTTATCAAATTTTTCACTTTGTATTTTCATGAGTACTTGCTCCTCAGAACCAGCCCATATGCAAATTAGCATAGCTGGGGGCGAAGCAAGTACCCATGGCTGTGCCCTGCAGTTGTTTGTATGTTAGATTATCAAAGATAAACACATTATTCTCTAAACACATTTGTGCCATTTGCACCAGCATCATGGTGTGTTGAAACATACACATAGGTCTTCTGCCTAGATAGTGACTAAGGGCTTTGAGTCCATCCTTGTGTCTGATGCTGGTGTATAGAGTATAAGTATATTTCTTAAACTTTTTAGAAACACTCACTGTCATTGGATGATGTCATCAGTGATGTCATCAGTAATGTCACTGACCATGTCATGAGTGATGTAATATGTGACGTCATCAGCAGTGCATTGTGGGGTGCAAGTTATAGTTAGCTTAGCTAACTATAACAGCTGAATTTCTCTAGTTTTGTACGAGTGAAATGTCAGCCTAACTATAAGGTCTTTGAAACGTGTTTTTTTTCAGTGAATTTCTAAGGTTTTTTAAATCCTAATCCCTAACTATAACGTCCCTGAAACCTGTGGTTTTTTTCAGTGAATTTCTAAGATTTTTTAGCTAGCAGTCACGTTTGCAGAGTGGTGGAGAAAGGGTTCTGGGCATCCGACTCTCAAGAATTATGTTGCGTAGGACTTACAGGAAGTATTAGGAGGGCTTCTTGGCCCCCAAGGTCCCGCTGGAGTAAAGTGGACTTCATCCCCCAACCAGTAGTGCACCAGGAGGCGCGTTTGCAGAGTTGTGGACAATGGGGACGTGGCCTCCAAAGACCTCTTAGCAATCCCACTGTGTGGGACCTACTGGAGGTAACAGGAGGGATAGTTGGCCCCCAAGGACAGCAGGCCATGCCCCCTTTGTCCACCACTCTGCAAACGCGCTTCCTGATGCACTCTTGGTTGGGGGATGAAATCCCCTTCACTGCTAGGGGCCCTTAGGGGCCAACTAGCCCTCCTGTTACCTCCAATAAGCCCCACATAGCTGGATTGCTGAGAGGTGGTCCGAGGCTAAAAGTGATGTTGTGGTAGTGATAGGGGCTTGTAAATATGCCCCAAAGTGTCTGAGTATCTTGCATGAAAATTCAATGGGAGAGCATTACTCATATACACAGGTCACACAAGATACTTGCTAGAGGCTGGTTCAGAATGAATCTGTCTCCCAGCCATGTTTTTTCTGTTAATGCAAGACATTTTGTGTTCAAACCAGTCCCTCTCACTGAAAATCGTGTGAAATTGAGTGACTGATGGAGCAAGCCCTCTTGTCCGTGGGAGCTAATTTGCCCGAGGGTGGGCTTAAGGTCATTGCCTATTTTATTATACGCAGAAGATGTAGTCCTGATGGCAAGGAACTTTTATTGGATAAGTTTGTTGATTTCATTGAGAGTCTGGACCTTACAGTAAATTTCACTAAATCACATGTGATGTTTGTGGGCCCCAGAAATAATCGCTCAAAAACTTTCAGAGCCAGATACATATGTTAACTAAAGTCCCAGTATTCCCGTATATTGGGGTATTGTTTGACCATCAGAACAAGTGGAAACCCCTGGCGGAATCAAAGAAAATGGAGCTTCTAAAGACATCTGCTGCTATCCATAGATTTGTGCAGCGCCAGGGGTCTCGCCCGCCATCAGTATTAACTGAGGTGTACAAGGCAAAGTGTGTGTATCCAAGGTGTCTTATGGAGTTGTGGAGGTACACAAGAGCTGACAGCATTCAGCCTGTCGAAAACTTGTTTTTAAGCCTGGTGTTGCAGGTTACCCAAAGCACTCCGGCATTTACTGTACATGAGGAATTAGGAGTTCAGTTCTTAGCTGGTAAGATCGCTGTGAGGCCATTAACATGCTGGATTAAAATATGGTTAGATAGTGAAGTGCAGCTGAATAAGCTGATTCTGAAAGATTGCTTGCCAATGGTTCTTGCCACCAAGACCACATGGATCGCGTACTTTAAGGGCACCGTTAGTAGCCTGGGAATGAAGGAATTGGCCCGATTCGGGTCACTCTGGTCTCTAAAGACCATCTCTCAGCCTTCCATACCAAATGAAGAGTCGGTCAGAGAGTAGAGAATACAAACCAATAATTGTTTATTCAGAATATACTCAGAGCGGAGCCCAGTCTGCCCAGTCGCAAAGAGTGCTGCAGAGGGACTGAAATCAACAAGCATAAAGATACATTTAGTACATTTCATAACTGGGCTAGAACACGCCCATAATGGAAATTTCCAGGCAGGTGCTGCAAAGCATGGAAACGAGAAGAAAAACAATCTCAGTGCTCATATCTCAAACAAAGTTACAAAGTTCAAGGTTACTCCAGTTGGCCCCGTCACCAGAGAAGTGGGAGAAGGCCTCTATAAAGTGATAAAGGTATGCGCTAATAAGAACAGTCTATTTATTAGTGAAGCAAAACCCAAACTTGGAGAAATGAAACCTAGCAGAAGCCTTTTCTCAGAAATAGTGAAGGATTAGTTTCGATCCTGATTCAAAATGGCGTCTGAATAGAAAATGGTGCCACAAATGCTAACTTACATATAATAATGCGCAAGCAGAAACATTTCTTTTCTAGCAGACCCTCCTTTTAGCATGAGCTAAAACATTTTCCAGCAGCAACAAGAAAAATATAAAAGCAGGAAAACAAAAGACAACGAGCATAACTCCTCATGAACATTCCATATTCTCAGTATCGGGGAGGGAGACTGTAAGGAGGGAAGCAGTCTCGAAAATGCACTCATCTATCTGCATTAGGTCGTCTATCTCTTTCTGCACCATAATTGCAGCATTGATATCATGAATCGATATTTTCTTCTTAGGAGTGAGAAGGGTGGTACAATAAGAGCAACAGAAAGGGAGGCACTGAATAAGGGCACAACAAAACACCAATTTCACAATCAAGTAAATTACCTTTTCAAGAATCCAACCCCAGCCACCAAAAAGAGACCAACTCCAATTTCCACTTTCCATTCCCTTGACATTCTCGAGGATATCTAATATGTGTTTAGTAATATTCTTTTCTATATTTTTGATCCCGACTACACAGGTCGCCCACTACCACGCATACACCACCACTCTTGACAAGAATAAAATCAACTGCCTATCTAGTCTGTTCAGAATATATTCCCATACTCTCCAACTGAGTAGTGATGTCATGTAAAGCAGCCACGGTAGTGTTAGATAATATTTGTAACTTGCACCCAAAATATTCTCTGGCTTTCTCACCCCCGTCCATAGAGGTACCACCCAAAGTGAAAATAGAAGAAAGGATGTATCCAAATGTTATTCCATTACTATAGTTATTTACCTCTATATCAGTCACTCCCTCACAGAATTATTTGGTCAGAGTCCTCTTAACCCAATGGGCATTAGGCTTAGCATATTTACAGGGCACACAACGAAGGGCAACACCATCCCAAGAGCTACATCGTTGGTACCATTATTCACATTAGAATAGGTACCGTTAGACAAAAAGTAAAACCCCGGGAGTGCATAAATCGGTCCTTCGTAGTCTACTGCGGCATATCTGGTGTTCATTCCAAACTTACTTGGTTCCTTGTCATTCACCAGGGCATTGTATTTTTGTACAGCACTATTCCAGAACAATTCGGACGCCTCTTCGCTGGGGCAGCTGCGCGCTTTATAAATCTGGCTAACATAACATAACATAACATAACAGAACAATTGATATGCAAAGATGTGTCCAGACTATTCACAATAGGGCAACAAGCAGGATAATAACCAGCATCCCGGGTGACTATTAATTCTTTGTAATGCCAACCCACCAGCGTGACATTCTGTTTTTCCATGTAGAAATTATCGCAGTATGTGTTATCACACCCTGGATAACCCATTCCCAATGGCTTTCTATAATATAAACAAGGACCTGGATAGCCGAAACCAAAAACTCCCTTCACTTCTGTGAATTACGGTGGACAAGTATAAGTATAATTCACAAGAGATAATGGGTATGCAGTCCATAAACTAATGACGGACTCAGTGGGGTAACAAGCAGTCCCTTCTCCAAAGAATCTCTTATGTGTATCTAGAAACACATTACTCGAGGGCTGTCCTTTTCTTTTTTGGTGGGGAAATAATTTTAACCTTGGTACGTAAAGACACATCCTGATCGTTTTCCAAAACCCATGACACCCCACACAATATTATTAGCAATTAAACTACAAGAGCAACACACATTATTTTCTTCTTGGGGGTCATACCACATTATGCGGGGCAACAAGAATCACCGGCTGCTCTTCCTCAGCAACCAACCTACCAAAGGGGTGCATAACAAATGATGAAATGGGGACAAAATGCAAAAGAAATATACAAGTTCCCAGTGTCCGTCAGAGCCTTACTGGTACAGGCTCCTATTGTTCATCAATACGTTGGTGCTCTTGAGCACCGGCGGTGGAGCTTGCTCTGTCCTAAGCTCATTTCCCACGTCAATCACGATGGTATACCTCCACGGTATACTTTGGTCTTCCCTATGTAATTTCAAACAACTAACTAAAGTAAGCAAAAATCCTTCACCAAGCTTAATATGTCTCCGTTGGTACTATCACTCAGTACAGCCTATCTTACACAGTCCGTCCCTAATCTCTTTTCTCCTTGGATGCACTTTCCCTCAGCTGAGGGCGCAAATTGTACCTGGTAGCCCCAGGCACTGTAGGATCAGTGAACAATGGCTCTCGAATAGCTCGTATTTCTGGAGGAACAGCCGCATTCAACACGTCATCATTTTCCTTCTCCGTCTGCATCCATGTCGGTTGGGCATCACTGAATGCGTCAAACTGAGGCACCGGCTCGCACTCGGAGTCCCCGATGCCGTCCTTGACCCTCTGATCATAGGGTAGAGGTAAAAGAACCCTCTGACAATGGGTGGCATGCACCCAGTTCTTACGGCCAGCAATCTTTACAGCAGTACGTGTCACTAACAGGACCTGCTCCGGCCCTTTCCATTGCGGGTCCAAACTTTTCTTTCGC
Source organism: Calotriton arnoldi (assembly GCA_963921515.1). Classification (NCBI taxonomy): domain Eukaryota; kingdom Metazoa; phylum Chordata; class Amphibia; order Caudata; family Salamandridae; genus Calotriton; species Calotriton arnoldi. The sequence continues at coordinate 132,503 of CAWUFW010011805.1, forward strand.
TGAAAGTTCCGGAGCAGCACAAAATCACCAGGCTGAATATCGTGGCTGGGTCCCTCTGGTGTAGAAGGCAGGGACTCCCGCACCTGTTGGTGAATAGAATGTAAACTTTCTGTTAACTGGCCAAGATAATCCAACAACACAGGGAACTCAACATCAGAGAACCGACGAGGGCGCAGGACACCCCAGACATTTGCCGGGTATCCAAACACGACCTCATACAGTGAGAATCCTGTTCTAGAATGAGCTGTCGTTCTTGTTGACAAAAGTGCTAATGGTAAAGCATCTGGTCACTGTAACGCTGTCGTCTCCTGAATTTTCGCCAATTTCAGCTTGAGAGTACCATTGTACTTCTCAACCAAACCCGCTGACTGAGGATAATTGGCAGCATGACATTTTTGCTTCACATGAAGACCCTCACAAATCAATTGAATCACTTTTGCATTAAATTGACTTCCGTTGTCACTCCAGATCACTTGGGGCAAGCCGAAATGAGGAAAGAACTCCTTCAGGAGTACCTTTGCAGTCGTAATGGCTGTATTATCTTTAGTGGGATAAGCCTCAACCCATTTACTGAACGCACATACAACCACCAAAACATACTTAAGATTATTGCATCTCTCTAATTCAATGTAATCCATTTGAAGGACTTCAAAAGGGAAAGTAGGTGGTGAAAAGTTACCGGGTGGTGTAGGAGTACCCTTCCCAGGATTATGCATCATGCATACCATGCAGTACTTTACTAGGTGTGCAGCTGTCTTAGAGATATTATCATTCTGCCATCCAGGGTCTAACAATTTACAAATGCCTTTTGCACTAATATGAGCTGGAACGTGGGCCATAGTAGCCACAGGAAGAACATATGCATCTGGTAACATCCATCTCTGTTTCCCTGATTTATCAATCCAACACCCTTCCTCATTCAACTGTGCTGTACGTTCCTGCCACACCGCTAATTCTTCTATTGTGGCTTCACTCTGTATTTCCTTTGCACTTTCAAGGGTATCTTCAAACATGACAACCTCAGGAACCCACCTAGCTGGACCTGCTACAAACATTCTTTTCATCTTTGTCCGGGCCGTCTCCTTAGCTGTCTGATCAGCAAAAGCGTCTCCCCTACCTACATCATCGGTGACCTTCTTGTGGGCACTACACTTTACTATTGCCAATTTCTTGGGGAGCATCAAAGCAGACAAAAGTCTCAATATGAGGTGTCCATGCTGGATTTTTGTGCCATGGGAAGTAAGAAACCCTCTCTCAGCCCAGAGTCGCCCAAAATTATGCGCGACCCCGAAGGCATACTGGCTGTCAGTATAGATATTGACAATCAGCCCCTCACTCAATTCACAAGCTCGAATAAAGGCAGCTAACTCAGCAGCTTGAGCCAACTGATAAGGAACCTGTGATGTCTCTACTACCATGTGCAGTGTGGTAATAGCGTAGGCTGCAGTGGTAGTGCCATCTGGTAACTTAAAACAAGAGCCATTGACATATAGTTCCCCTTGTGGGTCAGATAAGGGAACATCAGACAGGTCTTCTGATCCTTTCGTTTCTTCTTCTGTTCGGAAAATACAGTCATGTTTATCAACTTCATCACTCTCAAACGAGAGAGGTAGTAACGTGGCTGGATTCAGAGTAGCACATCTTTTAATTGTTATGTGTTTAGCAAGCAATGTCAAATCATAACCAGTAAGACGTGCACTGGTGAGGTGCTGTGTCTTTGTCTTATTCTAAAGTGTGTCCACAGTTTAGGGTACCATGACTGTGAGGTCAGTATTAAGTACGAGTCCAGTCGATTGTCCGATTGAAGTGGCCACAGCCGCGACCGCTCTTAAACAATTCGGGAGGGCTCTCGCAACTGGATCAAGCACAGCAGAGAAATAAGCACACAGTCGTTGCTTATCCCCAAATTTTTGTGTTAGGACAGAAAGCGCACAACCAGCTATCTCATGGATGTAAAGCACAAACGGCTTGCCATAGGTAGGTGTACCAAGCACGGGAGCCGAACAAAGCGCAGTTTTAAATTGCTCAAAAGACTGCTGACATTCAGGCATCCAAGGCAAAGGCTCATGCACTTCTTTCATTGGTAATGCAAGCAAGGGTTTGATTAGTAGGGAGTAATTAGGTATCCACTGGCGACAGTAGGAAGTGATACCTATAAAAGCGCGTACATCTTTTTGAGTTTGGGGAGTGGGCATTTTAACAATAGTACTAATACTCTCAGGGGTCAACCTCCTACCCTCCTTTGACAGTAGGTGACCTTAAAAGGTGACCTCCTGTCGACAATACTGAAATTTAGAAAGGCAAACCTTATGTCCATGATGGGCCAAATGCAACTATAATTTAACAGTACTATCTCTACAACCTTGCTCTGTGTCAGAGGCTATGAGGAGATCATCAACATATTGCACTAATACATTACCTGAGGGAAGCGAAAGGTAATCCAATTGACCTTTCAATTCTTGGCTATAAATACTCGGACTCTCTGTGTAGCCCTGAGGAGCTCGATAGAACATAAAGCTCCTACCAGCTAGGGTGAACCCAAACAGATATCTACTATCTGGATGAATAGGGATGCTAAAGAATGCATTTTGCAAATCAATAACAGAAAATAATTTAGCAGTAGAAGGAATCATTGTCAAAAGCTTGGTGATATCAGGAACTACTGGAAACTGGGTAACCACTATTTTATTAACTTCGCGCAAATCAATCACAAAACGGTAAACATCCTCGTGATCATCAGGGGAACCTGAGGGTGTCTGTTTAAGAATTGGAAGAATAGGACTATTACAAATATTGGCAGAAGTCTCTTCAACTACACCTTTTTGTATCAAATCCTGAATAATCTGTAGAAGGGCTTGCTTCCCACCTGAGGAATCTTATACTGAGGAATACGAGGCAAAATAGCATTGTCTTTGACTTTTATCGAAACTGGTGGTATGTGCAAGAGTCCTCCATCTGTATCACTTGTCGCCCATAGTGTGGGTGGCACATCAGCGAATTCAACAGAAAGAGGTGCATCCTGAGACAGACACTGTTTAGCACCCACATCAGGGCCCATCGCCATATAAGCACCTGCCGGGGAACAATAAATAGTAGCATGCAATTTCTTCAACAAATCCAAACCCATCAAATTTTCTCCACAATTTGAGGTCAACAAAAACTGAGAATCCAGAGTAAAAGGATCAACAGTCAACGCAAGAGGTCGGGAAATGGGGCTTACAACCGGTACACCTGAAAAATCTATCAAAACGTTATTATGGCTAGACAGAGCCGCCCCAGGGACCAAATGCCGAGAAACAGAACTCTTTGTCGCACCTGTGTCCATCAAAAATTTCTTAGTCGAGCCTTGCAAATCCACTGTGACATAAGGAACACGCTGATCTACAGGTATCAGAACTGGCCCCTCACTCTGTCCCTGGCTATCCTAACTGTAAGACATCCCTGTCACCTCATCCGTATTGTAATCATCATGATAATACTGTCCATCGTGAGGGTCATCAAAGTAATTGTTATCAGAACGACCCTGTGAGGCCGCAGCATTCTGTGCTCTATCGATCCCACGACCTTGTCCACGAGAACCTCGCCCTCTAGGAACCGCAACCTTCTGCAAAGCACAGGACACTCGCTACGCCAATGACCGTCCTTCTTACAGTATGCACACTGATTCGGCCCCAAAGGTGTCATGGTCGGCTGTGTACTGGTGCGCAGAAGCTGTCTAGAAGGACCACCGCATCCTCTACCATTCCCCCTAAACGCTTGCTGTAACACCACCTTCGTCTTCAACTCCTTATGCTTTTTATCTGTCTTCTCTTTCTCTTCTTGGTCACGGTGTTCGTAATATTGAGCCATATTCAAAATAACAGAGGGGGAAGAGGTGGACCAAGTACTCTCAGATGCCGGCAAACGAGTCGCAATTTTGGGAAGCAGATTAGAAAGAAATCTATCAATAAACAACCGAATTTCTCCCTCGATAGACATATCCTGCCCACTATAGTCCAGAAACGTATCTTCAAACCGAGTGAAGACATCAGACACACTTTCATCCTTCTGTCGACAAGCCGTCAACTTATCCCAACTCACTTTCTTCGGTGGAATAAGAGAATGCATATATGTAATAATACGACCGGGCAAAGCAAGTATGTCAGCACGGGGCTTATCACCTGGCTTCCTTTCCTGATCCCATTACTCAATCTGGTCCCAGGTGCCATCCAACTCCGCAACATGATCTTGAGTATGAACCTGCCTCCAAATATCAACCAAAACAAGAAGACCAAAGAACATTTCAATATCAGCAAGAGTCATTACACTAGAAGAGGCAGCTTCGGTCAACTCTTTATAATAAGCAGTGGGATTCTTCCTCGGATCAGGCAAATGAGTTTTAAGGGATAAAACCTCACTTCTTTTCCTGGTGACAGTACCGTGCTGGTCCGTTAGCTCTGGTATTTCTGGATGATATATAGGATGAACCTCTGGCATTGGAAACTGAGACACTGACTTAGGACTATTCTCATACAACCTCCCCCTATAAGCAATTAGAGTCAGAAGATTTCCAAAAACCTGACCCAGCTCCAAATCACTAACATACACACGATCTCTAACATCAAATAAGATTTGAGGCGCGTCTGTCCCAAAGTGTTGTTGCCAAAGACTAATCAATGTGGAGGACATATGCTTAAGGGCATGTTGCTGTATAAAAGGCTAAACATCTCACATAACTTTCCAGACATCCTCCACACTATAGATTACATTACGAGCCCACTGCTCAGCCTGATTAGCTATTACTTGTTTTTCTTCATCCCCCACCCCAGACCGCCCTAAAGGGCCCATGCGCACCTTAAATTTAGTCCAATCTCTATCCTCAAATCCGCGTGCTGGCGTCTCAAAACTCAAAGAAGTCGGAAGATGAAAAGCCATAGAAGGAAAAGCAACAGAAGTGCCAGGTACAATCCTCGCAGGCACTGGTACCGGAGGAGAGAGAACAGAGGATACAGGAGTCGAAACAGTAGGTATACTAATAGCCACAGTTGCCAAAGATGGTGTAGAAAAATAAAGGAGCAGGAGGTGCCGTGGCCAAAGCCGTCGAAAGAACAGCAGTAGATACAGGAACAGTTGGAGCAGATACAACAGGCTGCTGCGACTGTAAGGGAACAGTGGGGTATATCCTCTGCGGGGCATATGGAGGCATGGTCGAGTGTCTAACAATTCCTCCACAAAAGTATCTGTTTCCTCTTGGGCCAAATAAGATTTATCAATATGCAACAGAAACCTCCTATCTTCACATTCAACTCCAGCCTCTTGCTTTTCTCTATCTCCTAAAACTTTCTGAGTCAGTGTTTGCATCTTCCCCTTCCGTGTATCCTTTTCCATCTTCAATCGTCTCTGTCTAGCTACTTTCTGCCATGTTCTGCGGGAATCAAACATAGACTGTCTACTTCGTCTTTTAAATAACTGTTACTGTAAGAACCCAATCTTTTGTTCATCAAAAGTGCCCGTCAACGGCCACTGTAACTCGGCATTGTCCCTCGTATATTTGTGCCATAACATACTAAACATAATAGGGCCAAGACTATGCTTCACATACATATCAAAATTAGGGGTGCCTTCTGGAGGCGCTGGCTGAGCTTCTTCCAATCTAGCATCTGCAGAACAACAATGACAACAGAAAGACAAAAACTTACTAAGACCAGGCATTTTAAAAAAGAAAACAAATTTGTTATTTTTGCCTGGCAAAGCAATTGCACGTGCTTTTATCAAAAACGGTCCTCAGACCGTACCAAACTCAAACCACACTGGTACCATATCCACAAAGAACCAAAATAAACTCACCTGATATAAGTAGGACAAAACAAACCAATTCTCTACTGCCGACTCTTCAGACCAAACGGTCAGATCCAAGGGTTTCGCCTTTCAGGACTCTAGTCGGGATGACCACCGGGATCCCTGAACCGTCAGTCCGAAGCGACGATGGCCTCGACCTCCCCCCGTCCGCGGAAGGAGATGGATCGATCACCCGAAGGAGTCCCTGTTTGGGTGCCAACTGAAGGAAGTCGCCTGATTCGGGTAACTCAGGTCTTTAATGACCACCTTTCAGCCTTCCATACCAAATGAAGAGTCGGTCAGACAGTAGAGGATACAAACCAAACTCTGTTTATTCAGAATACACTCAGAGCGGAGCCCAGTCTGCCCAGTCACTAAGAGTGCTGCAGAGGGTCTGAAATCAACAAGCATAAAGATACATTTAGTACATTTCGTAACTGGGCTGGAACACGCCCATAATGGAATTTTCCAGGCAGGTGCTGCAAAGCAATGGAAACGAGAAGGAAAACAATCTCAGTGCTCATATCTCATACAAAGTTACAAAGTCCAAGGTTACTCCAGTCGGCCCCGTCACCAGACAAGTGGGAGAAGGCCTCTATCTAGTGAGAAAGGTATGCACTAATAAGAACAGTCTATTCATTAGTGAAGCAAAACCCAACCTTGGAGAAATGAAACCTAGAAGAAGCCTTTTCTCAGAAATAGTGAAGGATTAGTTTCGATCCTGATTCAAAATGGCGTCTGACTAGAAAATGGTGCCACGAATGCTAACTTACATATAATAATGCGCAAGCAGAAACATTTCTATTCTAACAGGGAGAGAGGATTTATTTTTAGCCTGGAGTCTGTGAGCCTTGCAGAGATGAAATCAGTCAAACACACTTTTTTCAAGCACAGGGCACTTAACAGGGATCAACTGGAGATTTTAAAACCCATGGTCAGGGGCTTCTTGCTACTAAAGACTGTACCTTACATGGAACCATATCTGTCTAATCCCGGCAATGAAGGGCAGATTTGCAAAGACTAGATTAAAACTCATCATGATACACCATCTCCTGGCTTCACCAAAGGGTTGGAGTCCCCCAGGCACTTTGGGACACTGTGGCTGTGACCTCCAGTCTCCTCAGGATATCCTTCAATTCAGATTGTTCTGTCAGTATTTTACAGACCCAAGGAATATGTTTATCAAACCTTTATTGACATCTTTTATTTTAGGCAAACACACCCAACACTGTTGTTTCTGCAACTTTTATCAGGTCCACACATTACTTTTAAAGTGTGTAGCTTTATTAAAGCTTTATTGAGAATAAGAGATTCCATGTCAGATGTACCAGCGCATTGGCTCCTGTTTTTTACAACATGGCAGCTGCATCACGAGTATTGTTCCCAGTGCGTTCCATTCCTATTTTGCACTATGTATTTTATTCTTTTTTATTTATTGTACTAATGAACTGTTTTTTATCATTTTGTATGCTCTTTTATGGTTACTATTTAATCAAATAAAGTATATTTGAATTGAGTGACTGATACATTTAGTAAGATTTGATCAGCTGCCAAAGTTGTTTTCTGAGTTGGAGAGAATTTAGGTGTCATCAGTTTACATTTGGAAATGGGTCTGGTATTTCCACATAGCTTGTGTCAATAAAAGCAAGTACATGTTGAGATGAAGAGACTATTGAGAGGAGCCTTGTTGAAAGCAGCATGTCACCTTGTGGGTAGAGTGTCTGAATTTCTGAGAAGAGGTACCATTGTTTACAGTAAAGTAATCTATGGAATCACCAAAAAACATGTATGGTGTGAATTGTGTCCATTTACATTCACACAGGTCACAGTCATGCCAGATTGTGCTAGTGTTCCTATTTAATATAAATTGAGTTAAGACAAGATAAGATAAGGTAACATAAAGTAACATAACGTAGCATAACATAACATATGTTTTTGAAAAGCGCACATTAACCTAGAAGGGTATCTTGGTGCTAAAATAAAAACATCTTTATTGTTATTCTTAATGTAGTTACTTGAAGTGCATTTTAAATAGGGGTGTGAAAAATTCACATAATTTGCTTTGGCGTACATAAGTGAAAATTCAGTAAATTACACAAAATTGCACCAAAATATGTGAAATGCAAATCAGTAATTTAGTGCTATATTTTAGTGTAAAATGTGCCCTTGCATTATTTTTGATGCAGGAATGCATTTCATGCTTCAAAAAATAGGGTAAAAAATGCAGCTGCTGTGAGTAACACCTGCTCGCATTCTGGTTTTTGCATTGTTCGTGTGCTCCTGTGCTATAATTTTGCAGCTAACAGTGGAGTATTTATGCATAATGGCAAGATTTCAGGAATTTTACCGTGAAAGCATAACACAAAAATCCAGAAATAACACTGGTGTCATTTAAATTTTACTCTAGCCTAATTTTAATTGGCAGTGTAACTGTTTACTGTGATATTTTCTAAATACTATGTATTCATTGCACGTGTTGAAGGTGTGAGGATGTTTGATGCTTCTGTTAAAATAAGTTTATATTCAGGGCCATTGAAATTTATGCAATAGTGTGACTGCAGCGTTTTCTTGCATAATTATAGATTTGCCACATTTGCCACAAAGTTCATCATTTGCTGCATAATTTGAATTTGCAGATTTTAACCCAAATTTTTTTCCAGCTCCAATAATTTAAAAGTTACTAAAAACACAACAGCACGTGTTTCCATGCAGTGGAAGACCTTGGCAAATGTGGACTGGTCAACATTTTGTTGCTTATTGCTATATTTAGGTGTTAAACTGGTGCTAATGAAGTACAACCAATGCCCAGGCACTGTTAACAAGTGTAAAAATTACAAAAAGATGAAGTAATATAATCAGAAAATGTGCTACATTACACTGCACAATTTGCCTTTTTTGCTGCATCATTTTCTCAACCCTCCCACACCATTTGGTCTTGCTGAATAATTCCAAGGCAAACACAAGAAGATGATAGACGTAGTGCTGAAACTTTTCAACCACCCACCCCCAGTCACAGATCTGGGTTTAATCCATTTTTTTTTTGCTCACTATGCCACCCCAGTTTGGACCCAGCTATATGCAAATCAGTCTTGACCCTGTTCCTCATGGGAACAGTCCAGCCAGAACTGCCAGGCCAGGTCCTCCCTGGACCGGAAACAAGCATCCTGGGACCACTTTCAGGGTATTACCCCTCATCAGTCAGGCAAGCTTGAATCAAGTGGCACAGTGAGCAAGGGACCCACGTCTGGGCATACCCTTGGCCACTTAGTGCGAACATAGCAAACATAACAAGATGATGGACTGAGTGCTGAAACTTTTCTTTGTCCACGAGGCATCAGAATGTTCTAAATGTGTAGCCGAATTCTGAGTAGTAGACTGCTAGCTGAAAAAAAAACAGATTGTTTTGGAAATTCTAATTGGCCACCTTTCACCAATTTAGAGCTGATTTCTGTGTTTTTGAAGGGGTCCTGTCCAGTCAAAGAGAATGGCGATTCTACAATTAACATACAGAGAGAATCTTAATTTCATTAAAGACAATGGAGGCTAACATTATGCAATAATCTTTTATTGCTGCCCCAACATGCTGCCCTTCAAAGAACATAAAATTCATCATAAACAAAACATTCCATTTTTAGAACTTTCAAGACAGTATATACCTTCACATCAGTAAGCATAATCCTCTTTTAGACTGCGACGAAAACAAAAGATGTTCCTTTGCTGAAATAGAAAACATTCTTATTGCAAAGAGTTATCTGAAAGAAAGAAGAAATCAAGAAACCAAGCAATACCACATAAATAATCACTACCTCTGTAAAGGAATTTCAAGTTAATGATATAACCACAATGAATCATAATGAATAACTTCAAATGCACAAATGAAACTAAATTAAATGGGAGTGGTGGGTGGGATAATGTTAGCCTCAGTAGCCTTTAATGAAATCAATTTTCTCTCTGTATGTAAGTTGGAGAATCACAATTTCATTAGAAGACCAGAGGCTACCATTATGGGGAAACAGCGTTTACAACGCTGTCATTACATTGCAGTACTATTACAACAAGGTCGTCACAACGACCGCGTTGTTAGTACGCGATGCATTTACATCGCAAGTCATTACAACGACTTGCTGTAGGGGGTGCTGAAGTATTGGAAATTAATTCCAACACCTTCCCTACTGTTGCACAAACTGGAGTAGGAATAGTGAATAATACTATTCCTAAGTCCAGCGCGCCCCCTACTGCAAGTCGTTGTAATGACTTGCGATGTAAATGTATTGCGTACTAACAACGCGGTCATTGTAATGACCGCGTTGTAAAAGCACGCGATGTAATACATCGCGTTGTAATGTGCTATATTCACCATTATGTATCTTTAAAGCTCCCCAGCGTCACACTGCTCACATGCTCCAGTGGCTTAAGATAAAAGCTCACAAAAGTGCTAGCACTTGACCAGTCTGCTGCTTTCAGAATGCCTGTAAGTGTACCACCTGCTCAAAACACTTTACTGGCCATTGCACTCCAAGAAGAATGAGCCCCGAACTTGGATAAATCAATTCCTGCCTCAGATATTTCTTCTCTCACCCATCATGAAATAGTAGATGTTGAAACTGCCCTATAGGGTTTTACATAGGAAATTAATAACTGATCCTCACTATTTGGTCTAAATTCTAGCATTCTTTGTTCATAAACTCTTATGAAACTCACTACACACAATTTCTTGCACTCATTGAAAAAGAGATAAAAAATGTTTCAGACATGGTTTTGGTCCTCTTCCAGATCTCAAAGTAGACCCAATTAGGGGAATAAAACCTATTACAAACCTCTAATGCCTTAGCATCTGAGACTCTTCTAGTAGACATTAGACAGAATAACGTTGCCAACTTCTGTGATATTTGTCTCCTAGAAAGATAGAAATTATCAGGCCAGGAGACAAAAAGTTCAAAAACAAGATTAACATTCCATAAAGAAGCATACCTAGCCTTAGGTGATCCTTTAAGTTTTATTCCCGTCATTACTCTGTGGACCAAAGGGTCAATGACAACAGCAAAGTCATTTACCAAAGAATGTCCTGCCGAAACACCAGATCTGTAACAGTTAAAAGTTATATAAGACAGGCATGATTTAAACAACTCTGCAAGGTAATTTGCCTCTTCTACTATAGGAGCCTCCACAGGATCCACATTCCTCTCCAAGCACAAACTACACTACTTTGTTCATACTCCCGTGGACCTTCTCCTGGTACCTGGTGCTCCTGACTCATCCAATAGATTCTTAGCCTCTCCCGAAAGGCAAGTGTATCTACCAGATCTCCTGAAATCCTCCAAACAAGAAGGTTCAAGTTTCCTTCTAGCACTAAAGGATACTCCTCTCCTTCCTGCCCTGCCAAAAGGCCTGGACAGGACTCAAACGGGGAGTTCCATGACTCTAGTGAACCAAACTTGAGAGTTCTAGAATGAAGTTACCAGAACGATGCTGCATCGTTCCCTGGGGACCTTTAACAACACCCTCTGGATCAGTGCAAATGGAGGAAACACATAGCAATTCTCTTTGTTCCAAGCCTGTACCAAAGCATCCACTGCCAATGCCTTTGGGATCAGGCCTCCAGCTGTATTACCATTCTACCTGAAATGTCAATCTGCTAGTGAACAGATCTCCCTGGAAAGCACCCCACAAATCCGGAATCATTTTTAAATACACTGGACTCAGCTTCCAGTCACTGGTGTTCCTCAAAAATCTCTAATTCCAGTCTGCTCTCTTGTTCTGATGATCTGAGATAAATTCTGCTTTCAAGAGAATTTTCTGATTCCAACAGAAATACGAAATTTCGCTGGCTAGATCTGCAAGTTGTTTTGATCTTGCTCCCTACATATGATTGATATAGGATACCTACGTGAAATTGTCCATTCAGATCAATACCATGCTGTTTGTTAAAATAGACCTGAAAGTTATCAAAGCATTCAGCCCTGCCAATATCTTAAAACAATTTATGTGTAAGGATAGTTCCTCCCTGGACCATTTCCCTCCACTTTCTATCTCCCTAATCTTGCACTCTAACCAAGGCTGCTTGCATCCAACTCTACAGTAATTTAAGAACATTCCCAAATGTTGCCTTGCTGTTCCAGCTCTGCAGGTTGTTTAACCACCATTGTAGATCCTTTTGAGCCTCGTGGGACAGAGGAATTGTATCTGCATACCACAGACCTTTCCTCAAACCCAGGGATTTCATTCTCTGAGGAGCTCTGTAAATCAAAGGGCCTGGGGAAACATCCTGCATGGATGATAACAAAAGTCCTACTACTCTTGCTAAACTCATCAAAGTTGCCACTTCCTTCACTAGAGCATGAGCTACCTCCTTCTTGATCTTTGTCAATTGTTTCTGAGGGAGACAGAGCTGCGTCAGATTGGTATCAACTGGAAATCCCAGAAATTCCAAATTCTGTGTAGGAGTCATGATTGACTTTTCCACTTTGATAATAAAACTTAAGGTTTGTAAGAGACTCGTTGACCACTTCATGTGCTTCAGCGATTCCCCTTTATCCTGAGAAATCAGTAACATGTCATCTAGATAAATAATAAACATGCTCCCCTCTTTCTCAAGAAAGCAACCACAGGCGCAGAACCTTGATGATGACAGGAAAACTGGTACAAAATACCTCTCCAACGTAACCAGTACAAAATACCTTTCCAACTGAACCATAAATACTTCTGCAAATCTAGATCCATGGGAATTATGAATTAGGCCTCTTTCAGATCCAACTTCACAAGCCAGTCTTTTTCCTGTAAAATGTCTAGCAGAAGACATCATGAAGTGCCTATAAACCAAAAACCTGTTCCTTCAAGTTTATTACAGGTCACCAACCCTTGTCCTCCTTCACTGGGAAGACAGTACTTACAAAATCCATTTCTGAGTCTATAACCTTGCAAAGTGCCCCCTTGAGTATTAGGTAACAATTGCGTAACCTCTGTATCTATCAGAGTCAATTGTTTCTGGTCTAAGGACAACTCCCTTGGCTGACACCTTTGGTAATCAATCTGGCAAAATTCTATTTTGAAACCTCTCATAATCTGTAACACCCAAGAATCCTTCGTTATGGCTGACTTATTTTGGGCAAAAAAAGTGTAACCTTTGTATGGGAAGAGCCAATTAGAGAATTGAAGCTTACCTTGATCGCCAGTTCCCTGGAATCTGCCCCTGCTGCCTCATGGGCGAGGGGTTTGTCCTCTCTGCAGGAAGAAGCTACTGTTTTCATGAAAGTTCTTTCTGTATCCCCGGTGGTATTGAGTGTAATATCGGAGCCTTGGAAGCCCACGGCTGACAGCCAGGCACCTCCTGTCAGCCCTTCCAAAAATGTTATTATTGAACATCTGTCTCATGTTGGATTAGGCCTTACTGAAGGCAGTAAGAATTGAGACGGATTTGCCTAGAGTTTAATAAAACGCTCCCCAAAGAGAAGGCCACACGAGCTCCCTGGCATTTCTTTGTTGGCTAAATTGCCCAACTTTGGGTTGATCCTCACCAGGATAGCTCTCCTTCTCTAGATAATTAACCCGGCATTGGCATTGTCAAGCAGGCATAAAGCCCATTGGCTCCAGCCCTGGAGTAGTTCCACATCTACATGCATGCCCCTAAAGGAGGCTTCCTCGCCATATCCAGGATCCTGGCCAATGGACCCAGAGGGTCCAATAATCTGTCTTGGCACTGCTTCAGACAGCACTCTAGACCTTTCCTCCAATCTTTCTATGACGTAAAAAGGAAGGTTAATAGCTCCGGGTCCAGATTAGGTGTTATTCCTGATTTATTATCCAGGAGTGGTCTAGGACGTTCAGCTTTCATCAGATTTGCGTCTCCTTATTGAGAGACTTACGGATCCAGAATTTAATAAAGGAGTCTTGTGGTCCATAAGCCACCAGTCCAAGTCCCTTGGGAGCATAATGCGGGTAGGATTAAACATTTCCACACCTGAGGGGTCTATGATACCCTTCAAACTTGAAGGCCAATCCAAATCCTCATCAAGGAAATCAGTCTCCAAAGTTTCCCGAGGATCGAAGACATACTCATCCACCTCATCCTCTACCTTATTGCCATATGAGTAGTCATCATCAGTATTAAAAGTGCGGTCTCTTGTGCCATGAAGGCCTCTCATTCTATTCGTGCCGCGAGAGACACCTACATAAATTACGCCAACATGGTTGCTCCTGCTGATTGTGCTGCTATGGATGCCACTGTCTTTAGTAGCACTCAGGCTACCCAATGTGTGTACCTCATCCATGAGGTGTTTAGACATTTTAGTTGCCTTACCTCCTTTCCTGACTAATGAAGGGATCTTCTCCTCTGAAAAAAGAGAAAAAAAATCTTCCTCAGAGATTGAATCCCCTTTTGCAAAAATGGCTTACACTGCCTCCTTCAGGGAAGATTTGAAACTTCTTTTCAAAACATCTTCTGAAAGTTTCCTCAGTGAGTCAGTGGTCCCCTGGGTACAGGTCTCATCAGACATAATGGCACGACCTGCTTCACGAATTCGAAACAAGCTAGGCTTGCCCTGCTAACACTTTCCCCTCCCCCCATTTTTTTAAAATATAACATGACAGGTCTAAAATGCAGCCACAAACGCTCCCTACTGGTTTGCCTCTGAAACAGCAACCGTTGACAGGAGAGCGCGTTGACAGAGCAATGCTGTACACTCGCTGAGTGCATCTACACAGAGCAATTGCAGCCCAAGGGAAAATGACCACCGATAGGCCGAGTCCTCTTTCAACCTTACCTAAGGACTCAACTATGTTCGAAAGACGTAAGGAAAAGATGGGCGGCCAATGGAGGCAGAGGCACACCTCCCAAAATACGGTAGAGCGCCTCTAATGCCTGCAATCTGTGCGCTCTTCCCAAAATGCAGGAGAGCGTCTCTGAGGCCTGAAAGCCTGCGCGTCTTTTAAAAGACGCGTGGCCTCTGAACAAATCTTTGGAGACTGTAGGGAGTGCCCCAATCCTGAGCAACAATTGGGAAAAAGAGATGCCCAGCTGATAACTGAGCTGCCAGGTAACCCTGGGCGGTAAACTCCGCTTCGTGAGTTTGCGGAGTTTTCCGCTCTTCGCGCTTCACAGAGCATGCAGAGTTCCCAAAAACTTCAAGTTGGCATGGGCGAGTGAGGAAAATCCACCTCCTGATGAGATTTTTCCTCGCTCGCCAAGGTGTAGTTAGCAAGCGCGAGCGAGGAAAATCAACCTCCTGGTGAGATTTCTCAACGTGGGCGGTCGGATTTCTCAATGCGAGAGGTCTTGGCAGGTCGCAACCACTCACGTTGAGAAACCTTCCGTTCCCGTTGAGAAAGCTGCTGCTTGAGTACAAAATCTACTCGAACAGCAGAAAGGAAGCTGCACCCTCTTGCGCTGCGCATGGTGCTGTTCGTGATGATTTTACAGTGCGATACAAACACCGGGCACTCAAAATCACCACAAACAGCATGACTCTAACACACTCTGCCGCTAGAGGGACTCCGCATAGTGCTGCAGAGTTTTTTTGTCCCTTTGCGGAGTTCCCCGTAGCAGAACTCCACGAACTCCGCCCAGGCCTACTGCCAGGCCCCTTGAAACCACGGGACAGCCACGGTACATTAAAAAATTAACAAAACGCAAACAAACCCAACCATAAATTGGAAGGGTGGCAAAAACACCAACCTACCTGAAGTAAGTAGGGATGTGTCCAAACCTGCAAAATGTTATAATTCCATTAAGTAAAGATTGTAAATAAAAGCATTAGTAACGTCAATGTACTTATCTTGTCAAGGAGCAGCAAATAAAAGAGGACAATGCTTCGTGATGTGGAGTTACATGCTGTCTTGTAAGTTCTAAAAATGTAATGTTTTGTTTATAATGCACGTTATGTTCTTTAAAGGGCTGCAAGTTGGGGCAGCAATAAAAGGTTATTGCATAATGGTAGCCTCCGGTCTTATAATAAAATTGCTGGTGCTGTCTGCATAATTTTGGACGACCTGGAATTAAATAGGACATGGACTGCCCAACACAGGTTGACACTGGGATAGCATGAAAGTCATAGTATTCTGTTATCCAGTAAACTGCATGTGTGCACTTCTCCCCACCTCTGTGTAAAGCTTGCCACTGTATTGTGGAAACATGCATTGTTCAGAGCTTCCAGGTCCATTGTTAAAATCCCCTTAGTGTACTGACCCTGTGCAGAACTAGGCTGCCTAATTGTATCATTGTGTTGGTCATGATGAAAGCTGTACAGGAATGGTCCAGTACTCCCCTCTCATCTCTTTGAGGGATTGTTCTTAGGCCCCATGGTCAGCTTATTTTATGAAACTTCATCTTCTGTGCACTCTATTGACCCTGATACTTACAAGCTCTCTAAAATTTTGGCAGGGATTTTGTACCAAACTACATAACAATTTTACTTTGATTTTCTTTTTTTTTTTTTTAACAAATGTACCTTTGATTGGAGGGTACATTTTTCACATTTTAAAGTGTGCCTGCATAAAACCTTAGTTTGCATAGCATTGCTTCCATGTATGCTGTGCACATAGAAAGGCAATCGAATTTTAAATCCATATATTCTTAAGAGTAACCATCCCATCACTAGCATAAAGAGGGCATAATTTCGCAGGCTGGGCAGAGGGCAGGATTCAGGCCCAGATTTATGTACAATTCAAGCAACTCAGCTCAGTAAGTAAAGTTGTTGTGCTGAGTTGTGTGAACAAGAGAGAGAGGAAGAGCACCATATCTACTAAGATGTGCCACTGTTCTGCTCTCTCCCTGCACCAGTGCATTTTTGGCTACCATGCATGAATACAGATACCCTTACACTTTAAGTTGCCTGAAGTGAGGGAAGCATTGTTTTTTAATTGGAAGGGATTCATTCCAGTACGAAAACTTTACTTGAAGACGTTTCCATTTCTCATTTTTACGCTTGTCTCAAGGAGGTGGAGGATTTTGCCCCAAATCTCTGTCTACAATTCTTTACAGATAGTGATTTGCATCAAATCATATAGGTGGTTGCATGAGAATGGCCATACATCATCCATGGAATGCCCCTTGACCCAAAGCAACGCAAGGCAGAGCATTGCACATCTTTGCGTTATTTTTGTTTACACTCCAACGCAAATTGTGATTTGTGTTGAATTCCAAACACCACCGCTCCACTTTGAATTGGATTTTCATTAAACAAGTAACAGAAATCCAATGCACAATGTTTGTACATCTGGGCCTCAGCATGTAATTTCACTGTGGTGCATGTACACCATAGCGGCAGGTAAACTGAAATTTCAACTTGGAATTTCAGTCTCCTTATGGCCTGATACTAGCCGAAAGAGAAAAGGGAGCTAAAAGACAGAGAGCCTCCTTTTGAATCTCGCAAGGGGAGCATATCATTGGTTTGCAGCTGCTTAAGGCAACCACAGTCCAGCGATTGTTTAACACCAGGGTACCATTGGTGAAGTGGCCAGCGGAGGGGGCGACCCTTTGCCCTGCTCTCGGTGGGTACCACCTTCTTGTATTCATAGAGCCAATGCTACAGTTAAGGCCATTGTATATAGCTACCTTGGTTGAGTCTTCAAATTACCATAAGAGTGCATCAGATTGTAACAAATGGTCTAAAAACAACCTTCTTGCCAAGGGAAAGAAATACCCACTTGACAAATTGTCATCTTTAATGAGGCTACCAAAATTCTTGTGCCAAAGCTGCTTAAGCAGGCACTAACCATCCATAAAATGAAATCTATCCTGCTGGGCTGCCTCAACTCCTCTCAGAGCAGCTGTTGGCATTGGAAAAGGCATTTAGAGGTTCCTTGGAACTGTCACCTGCCACCCTAGTGGCAACTGCACTAAGAACCCGGAGTAACTACATTGTGCGTAAGGATATGCTTGTTGGTCATTTTTGCTTTCATACACTTTGAGAGATTTATTATTTCGTCAACTTAACAGAGTTGTATAAGTAAAAAAATTATTGGATGGAAAATGCTGCAAAAAATGTTTTTGCTTGTGAGAAAATTCTAACTAAAATCAACTTTTTTATACATATTTAAGTGTAAAAATAAACATTTTGGTTTGAGAAATTTCCTGTTAAAACATTTTAGGTGTGAAACTTCGCTAAGTTGTACAAATGTTATGCACAGACCCGGGAGCATTAACAGACACACAAGGAGGGACGGAGATATGCTGTCTCCTGCAGGCTTCAGTCCCTCCTCGACCTATAATGTGTAATGAGGGGTGTGTGCTAAAAACACATCACAAATGTTTATGGGGTAGGACATGTGCAGCCCACCCATGCACCACTTTTGCTATGGGCTGGTTTAAAACAAATCTACAGTTCTGGCCTGGTCGCAGAGCCCCGATGTGCAGGACCAGCACTGTGTGGCCACCACCCTGGATCATACAGCCAATGTTGCAAATATCCCACTACATATACCTATTAAAGGAGGATAAAAGCCGCAATCGTTCTTACTATTTCTATAAGGTTTTTTCTGTATGAATGAAACCAAAACATCTCCTTCAGGCAATGATTAAGAAGGAGCACGTAGGGACATATCAAGGATTTTAGGCTCCCCGGGCCAGATATATTTGGGGGCCCACGTATGGCTCAAATTTGTATTTTATTGCCAATTTTCAGCTAATTCAAGTCTGCATGATGTTAAACAATAATAAATTATGGGTCAGATTTGTGATGACTTTTAGCGATCGCAAACGGAAAATCGGGCTGTTTGCGGCTGCTAAATAGCCTTTTCACATGTTCTAACCCTATTTTGCGATTTGGTAAACTATTACGACTCACAAAATAGGGTTTGCAAGTCGCTATTAGGAAGGGGTGTGCCAAGGGTGTCCCTTCCTAGTAGCGAGTCTCAGGGGGATGTACGATTGTTTTGCGACCGAAAAGGGGTCGCAAAACAATTGCAGTTTACCACCTACTGTAAGTAGGTGGTAAAGCATTCGCAAACAGAAAGGGGTCCCCAATTGTTTGTGAATGGTAGCAAAAACGATTTTTAAGAGCAGGCCACTGCCTACCCTTCAAAAATGAAACAGAAGCATTTCATTTTTCTTTTTGAAATGCATCCCGTTTTCCTTTGAGGGAAACAGGCGCCTTTAAAAAAAAAAGTTGCTTTATTTAAATGCAAACACAGACATGGTGGTCTGCTGTCCCCAGCAGGCCACAATCACTGTGTTATTGCCCATTCCCAATGGGTGGCAAATTGCGACCTGCCTCATGAATATTGATGAGGCAGGTCAATTGCAACCCCATTGGGAATTACTAATGTGTCTGAGACACATTAGTGCATTTCATTTTGCGAGTGTCTAATAGCGAGTTGCAGAAAATCACAATTAAAGACTCGCAAAATGAAATGGTCGTACATCCGACCCTATATGTTAAACTTTAACAAGATCACATAAAAACATTGAAAAATGTTTTCCTCAGGAACCCAAAAATCGTTAAATTGATAAAGGGTACAAAGGTAGAATCGGAGGTAGAGGTAGGCAGAGAGGGAGAGAGGTTTAGATAGAGAAGCAGGGGAGACAGAGGTCAAATAGACCGAAAGTTCACTTTCCAAGGGGCTGCCTTGGATGGTGGGGGCTCCTAGGCAGTAGAGCACTTTGCCCTTAAAATGTCTGTGAGAGCACAGCCAAGATTTAGATTATTAATTCTAAAATGGCATAAAGAAACCTGCCCAAGAAAGGTGAGGAGATTGTTCGCCCGAGTCACTGGCTTTCACACAGCGTAAGCTGTCTAGGTATGCCCTCGGCTGCCATTCCTTCTAGAAGAATCCTTCTGGCAAGGGTGGCTGTGCTCCTGCCACCTTCCAAATATGAGTTGGTGCCACCTATGACACACTTGTAACACGAACGTTGACATGCTAACTGGATCAGGCTAGCAGAGTGGCCACGCCCACCAGTGACCATTGCTCCTCATAACTGGCCAAAAACTGCCCTTCTCGGTGTCTCCTATTTGAAAAGGCAAACTAACACTAACTTGACACTTTTAGAACTAACATCCTATTTTATAGGAAGTCCCAAGATGCCAAAATGGGTGATAAATACCTTGTGAAAACTTTAAGAGCCTGAGGGTCGAAAGCCAACCATCCCAATTCTGTGAATTACACAACCAGCAATCACCCAATAACTTGGGACTTTTAAAACAAACAGCCTATTTTAAAGCAGGTCCAAAACAAGGTGAATAAAAACACCTTGCATAAACTTTAGTAGCCCAAGGGCCCTAAACCAACCGTCTAATTGTGGTCTAAATACAACCAGGAACCACTCACTTACTTTGTAATTATAGTTTTAAGACGCCATTTTATTGGTGTTCTAAAGACCAGGTGGGTGGAAACTGGCTCTTATACATTTTGAGAGCCTCCCTAGCGCCACACACTTACTACACATACTTAAATCAACGTTAAGGACGACTGTACCACATTGCCTGAGACAAAAATACCCCTTGCCAAAAAAAGTAGGCAAAAGGTGAGGCACAACATTGTCCACGAGTAATCCCAATTTGGGAATTTCTCTCAGCCAACCCTTTGTTTGGAAACTCTGGGGGCATGTGGGTTGAGGGCCAGTAGCTTTACCTGGGATCATGTCCCATCATTTAACTTGACAGTGTTCCTACATATTTGTCTTTTAAGGTGGTATGCACTTGACACACAAGTCATATGGAAAATGCCATTCTATATGGAATCTGTTCTTGTCCACACCCAGCACTACGCAGGATTCAAACACTGGGAAATTGCCTTGACGTCTTATACACTTTAGTTGAAATTAATTAATTCCTAGTTGTTCATATGCTGCAATTTTTCATTTTGGCATGATCTGTATCAGACAGAATGCGAGCCAATCAAGGCGATTCTTAGGGGTCATTGATGGCCATCGCACTGAAACTTTGCATTGACATGTCACGGCATCTGCAATAGGGATCGACAACTCTTTTCGAACAAAGGCAAAACATGAAAACGGGACTATGTTTGAAGTATTATGATTTTTTTTATCCTATAAATTATCCAAATAATGTCACATCTGTTTATTCAGTTCTTTTTAAATTTAAAAGATGTTTATGCAAAAATGAATATCTACTGCAAAACCCCTCTGTAACATCAACCGAGCCCCTTTTACACTAATGCAAACACAAGGATATGATGGACGGAGCGCTGAAACTTTTCAGGCACTCACCCCCAGTCACAGATCTGGTTGAATCCATCATCATTCTTTAGCTCACTTCGCCACCCCAGTTCAGACCCAGCCATATCCAAAACAGTCTTGACCCTGGTCCTTATGGGAACAGTCCAGCCCAAACTGCCAAGCCAGGTCTTCCCTGGACTGGAAACAAGCATCCTGGGACCGGTTTCGGGTAACACCCCTCATCAGTCAGGCTAGCTTGAATCCAGTGGCAAAGTGAGCAAGGGACCCACATCTGGGCATACCCTGCCAAATTAGGGCAAACAAAGCAAACACAAAGAGACAATGGACGGAGCGCTGAAACTTTTCAGACACTCATTCCCTTGCTCACTTTGCCACTGGATCTCCTTGTGTTTCCTTTTACACTAACAGCACAAATGCTACATAATGGATTTGGCATATCTTCTTGTGCAAGTAATGTTATGTGGCCTGCGGTTTATGTGGCTGGACTCTTCAGCCCTCTTTGCATGGGTCATGTTAGGGATACTGTGGCTGTAGAGGTTAGATGGTCCCTGCTGCTATGAATATAGAAGGCTCACGCCTTCCAGCCAGGCCAAGAGGAAGGAGTCTTACTCTGAAGTTATGTTACTCATAACCCCCTGTCCCCCCTTATAATCAACGATGAGCCACACTGCTTCTTGCAAGTTCATTTTAGCTCATAGTTTCTACTCACGAACATCAGCCCGGCAGCTCTCTACACTCTGTAGCCCTAGACCAACCGAAAAACTGCAAGTTATGTCCCTGAAGGGACACTCAAAAGCTGTCCATCAATGACAGTGGCTATGATGACACCAATACATAATTTTAATTTTTCCACGTAATACTGTTTAAAGGTTATTCACAGGGTTGGGTATGTTGAAAGAATGTCCTTTCGTGCTACACGTAGGCCTCTAAGGAGGCACAGGCACATACTTTTCTTTATTTAGAGAGAGCCGATGAAGGGGGGGCATCCATTATGTAAAGCCCCAAAGGCCAGAAAAGTTTCACTCTAGAACAGAAATTGGCGGTTTCAATAGGTGCGGAGGTAATGTTGAAAGGGCTCGAGGGATAGCCTGCCAGCCCCTTTAGTGCTCTTCCAGGGATATGTGATACCGGAAAATCGAGTCTTTAACATTGTGCTCCCAGAATATCATGACAAAAATATTGATGACAAAAATATTGACAAGGTAAATATTTATAGGTATGTACAGATTTACTCCTCTTAACTCTACATCTGCAAGATACATGAATGTGGTATTACTAGTAATAATGTCTATTCTAAACCATATATACTTAGCTTCCTGATATTATGGTCATCAATATTTTTGCTGATAATATGGTAGCACAATAATCCCTCTTAATATATCTCCGAGATGCACGGATTTCGAGTTAAGAATAGTAAATCTATACTTAGCTCTATATAGTTACTTTCCTGAAATTTTAGTGATCAATATTTTGGTCTGATATGGTAGTATGATATTAACAAGTCAATATTCTGACATACAATCCTCAATTGGGCCCAAAAAAGATAAAATTCAAATTTATAGAAAGTTAGGGTACTGGACCAGTGCTGTTAGGATTAGATCGCCAAAGAAAGACAAATGGGAATTATCTGAAAAAATGCATCTAACACAGTTCTTTCAGGAACAAAGCCATGCAAGATTTTCAGGATAAAAACTGGTTAAAGGTGTTCCATTTAGATTTCGTGTATGAATATGTATTTCAAATTGGATATCCTGAAAATCTGGCAAGGACCTTGCAGTCCTAGGCCTACTTTGGATACACCTGCTCTGAAGTATTAAACTGTTCATTGGGATGTTGGGTGCAAACTCACGAGGAGGAGAGGGTGGTCAGGTGAAAAGCAGTAGGTCTTTTGCCTCTAAAGTCATCCCTCTTCAATGGCTGCCATATTGTTGTTTATCAAAATATAATTGACGAAAATATTGTCTGCCATAAAAATTGGATCTTAAATATTGATGCAAAAACTGTCTGTAGATGTAGATTTATGATCATTAAATACAATGGGTTGACATTTTTGTAAATAATCTTCAGGACACAGGTTCATATTTATGAAGATTTTGTGTTGCAGTTGCGCCACGCAAGGGCGATGCAAAAAATGAGTCGGATTTATTAAGTCCTGCAAGGCCACCTGGCATGACCCTGCATGACTTGATAAATCCAGAGTAACCAAATCGCTGTTTTGAGTTACTCTGCCCTGGGAAGGCGTTCCATAGGTGCAGCGTGGGTGTTCCCACGCATCCACCCATGGATTCTGAAGCATTCCAATATTTACCTACACTGGTAAACCTAGGAAAACGTCAAAATGCTACGCCTCCCCAGGTGAGGCGTAACAAGGAGAAATATCTTTCTGCAATACTCAGAGAAAGAGGAAAATGTCTCTCAGGATTGTTTTTGTGCAGAAAGGTGTCTTTTACTGCACAAAAAACAATCCTGCTTACAACGCAGGCACCCTTGCTCCAATGTGCAAGAGTGCCTGCGTTGGTGCTAGACAGCACATTGTGTGACTGCGCTGGGAAATGACAGGAATGTGTAGTGTATTGTTAAATATGGCACATTCCTGCTCTTTCTCTATCACGCAGACCATTTTCATAAATATGCCCCACAATAGTTATGTCAGACGATAGTCAGTCCACAGTGGTCTGGCACTATACAGACAAGATAATTAAATACACCGTAGTGCCATGTAGATGACGATATGGTGAATAATCAAAAAGCACATCTCAGGTGTTGAAAATTGCCAGGCTTCACCACTGAGTAGAATTGTCTGTTGGCTCAAAAGAAGACATATTTGTAGGTCTGTCAGTTTGTTTGAAAATGTATGGCCCCTTGACTAAATGTTGCTAAGTCATCCATTTTTTTAAGTTATATCACCGGAGTTACTACAAAAGATTAAGTCTGGGCGGTGAACTCCGCTCCACTCACGGAGTTTGAGAAGTTTTCCACACTCCGTGTCACGCGGAGCTCATAGAGTTCTGAAAAACTCGGCTCCTCATAGCGGAGCGGAGTTTTTTCCCTCACTCGCGTTCATCAACGTCAAGATGGCAAGCGCGAGCGAGGAAAATTCACCTGCTGGTGAGATTTTTCCTCGTTCGCAATCGTCAACATCACCTCCCGGAGAGATTTCTCAACCAGGGCGGTCAGATTTCTCATTGCGAGTGGTCGCATATGGTCGCGACCGCTCGCGTTGAGAAACCGTCTGTTCGCGTTGAGAAAGCTGCTGCTCAAGTAAAAATCTACTGGAGCGGCAGAAAGGAAGCAGCGCCGCATGTGCTGTGCATGGTGCCGTTTGCGATGATTGCACAGTGCAGACAAGCACCTCGCACTGAAAATCACCATGAACGGCATTTATCTTACGCTTTCCGCTGCTCGCAGAGCTCTGCTTAGTGCGGCAGAGATTTTTTTGCACTGCGCGGATTTTCGCGTAGTAGAACTCCGCGAACTGCGCCCAGGCTTACAAAAGATGTATGCTAAGGCTCTCATTTTGAGAATATCGAAAACCCTGAATCATCTGATAATTTAGGACTGAAGGTTCAAGAAAATATGGCATCTTTTTAAGTTTAAGTGTTTTTATTGAGATTTTCAAAAATGAAGAATCATACAGAGGTATCAAGAAAGATGCATTGCAGAAAGAAGCGCAATCCACAGTTACATTCGTAGCTAGGAAGAACATGTCATAATCAAAATGTGTGAGATATAATAAACATATACACCACTGTAAGTGGATTACCTCCTTAGAAGCTGTGCCCCTGTAGGAAACCAAAAACAGTAACTCCCTCCCCCCACCCCGTCCGGTAAATCCTATAACACCTAGAACACACCTTACTCCTGTTTCTTCAGCCTCGGTGGTTAAGCTGTTGGAGAAGTTGGGGGATTGTGCCATAGATCTGATAGGCGCAACACTCGTAGGTATTTGGGCTGTGTAATCTCGTTGAATTCTGACGAGAGCAATTTTAGGAAGGGGCTCCAGATTTTCTGAAAGGAGGCAGTGGAATTGTTCAGAGTGGCTGAAATGCGCTCCATACCAAGGATATACCATAGCCGGTGCAGCCATCCTGTGTGAGTAGGTAGGGTGGAGGATCCCCAATGGGACAGTATGTTTTGTAGCACTGCCCCTAATGCCATCCCCATTTGTCGTCCCCTCATGCTCTTAAGTGGATACGTGATGGGGTTAGGGAGTCCTACGACAGCGTAGACAGGGAGCCTCGGAATCTGTGTATCAAAGAGCTCGTCTACCGTGTCTAAAATCATGCTTCAGTAAGAGGATAGCAACGGGCAGTCCCACAATATGTGTAGGAGCGTCCCCTCATTGGCTGATGACGGCTGGAATGCCAGAAACCGGTCCTAGGATGCTTGTTTCCGGTCCAGGGAAGACATGGCTTGGCAGTTCGGGCTGGACTGTTCCCATGAGGCACAGGGTCAGACTGATTTGCATATGGCCATTTCTGAACTGGGGTGGTGGAGTGAGCTAAAGAATGATGATGGATTAAACCCAGATCAGTTGACTGGGGGTGAGTGTTTGATTGGCTCAAGCGTTCCGTCCATCATCCCCTTTTGTATCGCTTTGTTCGCCCTAAGTTGGCGGGGTATGCCCAGACGTGGGTCCCTTGCTCACTTTGCCACTGGATTCAGGCAAGCCTGGCTGATGACGGCTGGAATGCCAGAAACCGGTCCTAGGATGCTTGTTTCCGGTCCAGGGAAGACATGGCTTGGCAGTTCGGGCTGGACTGTTCCCATGAGGCACAGGGTCAGACTGATTTGCATATGGCCATTTCTGAACTGGGGTGGTGGAGTGAGCTAAAGAATGATGATGGATTAAACCCAGATCAGTTGACTGGGGGTGAGTGTTTGATTGGCTCAAACGTTCCGTCCATCATCCCCTTTTGTATTGGAGCGTCCCCTCATTGCCACAGCCCCGCCAGCAAGCGGAGCTCCGGTGTGGGTTGCCCCTGTGGAGGCGCACTGGAGTGAGGTACCAATAGGTGGCAATTTTCATGGCAGTTTCTGTGCTAGCTACATTCCAGGCTGTGTGCTTGGCCCTATAATAAATCCCGTCCCAGTCTTTCTGAGTGAATTCGCCCCCTAATTCTCTCCCCCATCTCCGCTGGCTCGGTGTGTCCTGTGGGCGTGGGTTGTGTCTGAGCATGTCGTACATTTCGGAGATCAGGCCCTTGTCGGTGAGCTTAGTGATCAGCCATTTCTCATACTTTGTCAGTCGGCGTCCACCCTCCTCCCTCATCCCTGGTTGGAGTACCCAGTGTCGTAACTGCAGGTAACAGAGATGCTCCGTTTCAGGAATCTCGTACTCCTGCTTCATCTGAGGGAACGAAAGGACTCCCGAGAGGTCAAAGAGATGGTCCACCGAGCGACAAGAAGTGTCATGCCATGCCGCGTATGCTTTGTCGGACCAGCCAGGTGAAAAATTCGCTGTTCCCGAACAGAGGTGTCAAGGGGGATGGGAAAGTTGTAAGCTTCCTGGAGACCGCCACCCCGTCCCAGACAGACATCACCGATTTGGTGATGGGAGACCTCATAAGGCTGCGTGGGCGTTGAGCTTTCTTTAAAAAGGGAACCTTCCACAGGGGGATACCTGCCAGGGCTCGATCTTGGAAGAGCCACCGTTTTTCCGATTCTGGCCTTGCCCATTCCACTAGATACCGCAACTGGGCCGCCTTGTAGTAACTGAGGAGGTCGGGTATCCCAGTCCTCCCTGTTCGGGCCACCTATACCCCGATGCCTTGCTCATTCGAGGTCTCGACCCCGCCCATATGAACTGGTTGATGTCACGTTGCAGCGAAGCGATCGCCCCGGGAGGAGGTAAAGCCAGGAGAGTCTGGAACAGGAAAAGTGCTTTGGGCAGAAGAGACATTTTGACCGCCGCTATTCTTCCAAGCAGAGAGAGCTGATGCTTGCTCCATGCGCCCAAATCTTGTTACACCCGTCTTGCCAACTTAGAGTAGTTCAGTTGAACTGTTTGACGCACAGACACCGCTAGTTCTAGTCCCAAGTAGGGTATAGAATCCACTATTCGAATGCCGAGCAGGCAGCCATCCTGCGAGTGGAGTGGGGACGATGCTGGGTTTAAGTTTAGGATGAGCGATTTCCCCACATTGACTCGGAAGCCTGACACTCTTCCGAAAGCGACCAGTTCTGCTAGGAAGGCTGGAAGCGAAACCTTCGGTTCCGTCAGCGCCGCTATCACGTCGTCCGCATAGAGGCTGATCGGGTGTGTTTCTCCCCCAAATGGTATTCCCCGAATGGTGTGGTTATCCCTGACCCTCTGCGCAAGAGGTTCGATATACAAGGCGAATAGCAAGGGGGACAGAGGGCATCCCTGCCGGGTTCTCCTCTGGATCGCGAACGGTCGTGAGGAGATGCCATTCACTCTGATGGAAGCTGTAGGGCTGTTGTAGCAACATCCCACCCACTCCCGGAATTTCTCCCCATGCCAAATTTAGCCATCGTGTGACCGAGAAAGCGCCAATCCACTCGGTCAAACGCTTTTTCGGCGTCTACCGTCAGTAAAAGCGCATCCATTTGCGTTTGATAGGCCTTGTCAATGAGGTGGAGTATCCTCTTGGTGTTGTCCCCACATTGGCGAGATTGAATAAACCCAGCTTCATCCGGCTCTATCAAGTTGAGCATATAGGGGCCTAGTCGGGTGGCGAGTATTCCAGTAAAAATCTTAAAATCTACGTTGAGTATTGCTGCCTATCCTTGCTTGGCTTTGGCAGGACCACTATAGCCGCCCCCAACATCGTGTCTGAGATTGGATTCTCCTTTCCAAAGGAGTTGAACAGCCTTACCAGGAGGGGAGCCAAGATGTGGCAGAATTTTTTATAGTACAGGGCGGAGAACCCATCCGGCCCGGGAGACTTGAGCAACTTGAGGCGTGAGATCGCCGTGATTACCTCCTCGATCCGGATGGGGGCGTCTAGCGTCGCCACCTGATCCGGAGTGAGTGTGGACATATTGATAGATTGGAGGTAGTCTAGGGAAGCTTGGTCCGAAGAAGCATCAGCAGCATATAATTTCTGGTAAAATTCCCGGAAGGTCTGGGCTATGTCGTGGTCCCCTGTTATCTCCTCCTGTCCGTCTCCCCGCAGTGAGGACACTTGAGTCCGTTGCCTCTGGGCCCTAAGCCTGTTGGCCAGGAGGCGGCCCGTACGATCGCCGCCAACGTAATATGAGTGTTTCAGTCTGGCTGCCGCGTATTCCACCCTATCTAGGTCTATCCCAGCTAATTGTGCCCTAGCGGCCTTGAGTTGCTTCCACACCCGAGGTGCCCCAGTCCAAATGTGGACCCTTTCAAGCTCCTGAACTTGAGCCGACAGGGCTGCTCTCAGCTCCTTGCGTTCCTTGTTGTCGGCCGCTGCTATAGCTATCAACTCTCCCCGTACCACCGTTTTCAATGCTTCCCACAGGGTCGATGTTGCTATGTCTGGTGTATCGTTGAGGGCCAGATAGTCTTGGATGCATTTAGTGAGTTGTTGCTCCACTGCCTTTCTGTGCAGCATGGTTTCCTTAAGCCGCCATTGGCCAGCCTGGCGGGGGCCCAGTGTTAACATTATGGTCACCGTCAGTGCGTCGTGGTCTGATAGGGCGGCTGGTTCAATGCTCACTGCCTTCACCGCCCCGCTAATCTCCCGCGTACCCAGGAAATAGTCTATACGCACATATGATTTATGTGCATGAGAGAAAAAGATGTATTGGGAGGAATTCGGGTGATCCTCTCTCCAGAGGTCCACTAAACCCATCTCCCGCAGCCAAGTCTTCCCGTCCTGTGACATCTCCCCCCTCTGGGAATAGGAGGCCTGTGATCTATCCTTGCTCGAGTCCATTACCAAGTTTAGGTCCCCCCCCAATTAGAGTCATGCGGTTCTGGGGAGCCAGTGCATCGGTTAAAGCCGTTTTGAGGAAGCCCTCCTGCCCTGAGTTGGGGGCATATATGGAGCCTATCACCATAATGTGGGGGCCAAATTGCATAGTGTAGGCCAACAGTCTCCCCTTTAATTCTGCCACTTTCTCCTTCACCACCCCCGTACAGCGATTGGATATGAGTATAGCTACTCCCGCTTTCTTTTCCCCTGAGGAAGAGAAGTATTGGTGGGGGAACACTCTCGATCGCATGCGGTGCTGGTCCCTGGCCAGAAGGTGGGTCTCCTGTAGAAGACATACGTCGGCCTCCGCATGCTCCAAGTAGGACAGAATGGCCCGCCTTTTAACAGGGTTGTTGAGCCCTTTAACGTTAAGCGTAAGTATCTTCACCTCTTTAGTGACCATGACCAGTGGTGACAGCGGACGCTAGTGGATCCCCTTTAGTGTGCTCCCCTCCCCAGTGTGGCAACGCTCTCCCTCTAGGGAATGGAAAGTGAGTGTGCAGAAGGAGATGCCTTGAACATCCAGGATCTTTTGCAAAGAGTAGCATGTAAACCGGACCCCCGGTGCGTCGTGTACCCCCGGAACTTCCTGCAAGAAAAAACAAGTGGGATACCGGACGCCCACCCCTCCCCTCCCTAACCCCAACAGACCCAGAGCCAACCTCAGAAACATCCCAACCCCACCCGCCCACGACCCCCCTTTCCCACCCTAACCCCAACCTTGTACCCCGCTGAATCCCAAATTGTCCCGGGCTTGCCGACCCATTTCGCGAGTCCGTAGTAGAGTCAAAGTTCAAGGGCAACATGTGGCCTTGTGTGTCCCAATCTCCCCGCTCCCGCCCGACGCCCCAGCTCCCAAACCAGCCCTTCGTATGACTCCCAATGGACCTTCAGGCCTTCCCCCACCCCTCGTATGGTACTTATCTGTCCTTTTTCCAGTCCATTAGACTTCATGGGGGGAAGTTTCTCGGGATAATGTCTCCAGCACCGACTGCCGCTCCTGCGCCATTGCCGTGGGATCCAGTCGCAGCGTTGGATCTGCCCTCCGTCACCCGGGAACCGTTTGCCACTTCTCGCTAGAAGTCTTGCCCTGACTGGATGCCCTTTTCTCTGGCTGCTGTGGGCCTTCAATGCCTAAGACCTTGCAAGTGTCTTGTAGAGAGCGTAGTTGGTGCAATTTGCCTTGATACTTAAAGATTAGCCGGAATGGGTGGCCCCAGGAGTATGGAATTCCCTGGTTGCGGAGGTGCGCCGTTGCTACTCCAAAGTCCTTGCGTTTCTGAAGAGTTATCAGTGCTAGGCCTTGGTACAAGGCAATAGAGTGTTCCTGGTATTGCAAGGGCTGCTTCTCCCAGGCCGCTCGGAGGATCCGCTCTTTGAGCTGAAAGTCTGGGAGAAAAGCCAGGATGTCCGGCGGGGGCGCAAGTGCCCGACGCGGAAGGCCTGTGGAAAACTAGCTGCAATGGATGTTAGCATCAGCTGAAGCCATTTTGTTTTTGGCAGCCATTTTAGTTAGCCATGTGCTCCCCATGTGCTTTCTCCCTCTTCACTGTTGCCTGCTCTTGTATTTCACTTGAGTCAGGAACTATAATTAACTCCTTCAGTACTGAGCCAGAGCACTGCACATGCTCAGAAAGGTCTAGCTGCTAGAATGCACCTGCTCTTAGAGTAACTGTCAGGCTATTTTAACTAATATCAGCAATATTATAAGCCCTCCCACTCTGTTGAGTAAGCAATTCTTATGTATCCTTATATGTAACTAGCTATTCATGTGCACACTTGTACCGCCTCTTTTTGAGTCTACATGCTAACTCAGCGGTAAACTGGGCATAAAAGACCCAGAGTCTCTGTACTCCTTAGACTGTCTCATACAGTGGCCTGAGGGTATTGTATTGACACAGTCTCCCTCATGTGAGGTTAATAAAGTTGTTATTTTGATATTCCAGCTTCCGTGCCAATCTCTTCTTTGTTGGTTTAAGGACCAGGTGCATCAGTGAACCCCTAGAAAGGTTTTTTCTTCTACAAATTGGCGCCCGACGTGGACCTCATCGGAGAAGCGGCTATCCAAGGGAGTGGTCTTGACGGAAGGCAGGAATCTACTGAGGAGGTAACCTGTATGAGGAGACCCTTTGTCTTTGCAGACCAACGTATTTTCCCGTTTTCCCGATCTGACCCTCCAGGTGTGGGCCGCTCCCGACTGAGATCTTCTTTTGTGTGAGTATTTTAAAACGACCGTTAGGTCACTCAGAACTTGGCAGGTGGAGGTTGGAGACTTTGGCTTGGTAAGGTTGCTGTAGCAACACTTTTGTTTGGATTAGCTTGGCCAAGATTCTTGTTTGTTTGTTTGTTTGTTTGCTGCAGCAAATGAAGGCAGGTAATGAGGAGATTTTTCTCTAACTTTGAAAAACTTGAACGGCACAAATTGTGTTAAGTGTCACTTGGAGTATAATATTATATATGCTATAATATTTTTGGCATGCCTGCTCCTAGCACACTTTGTAGAAAGTGTTGCTGTCTTGGAGGTACCAATATGGATTTAGGAAGTACTCAGCTGACTCCCCTAAGAGGGGATACCTAAATGGGTTTAGGTATATTAAAAATGGTATTTCTTCCATAATGTATAGTACAGTATGGAATAAATATATAAAGAAGGATCCTGATCTGCCTGCCCAACTGGTAATTTGGTGTATTATTGGAAAAGGCCTGAGGCGCGAGCCTGTCTTTTTGAACATGGCAGTCTTTTGGCTGTCTATTTGTCTTGGTGTAATCTCTGTACTTTTTTTGAGAGTCCTTTCGTTTGTAAATATGACTTACAATTGGTATTTACAAATGGTTTGGTTTGAGTAGTCTGTGGGCTGTCTCTTGCTTTTGTCCTAAGTGTTAATTTGTGGGTTAATTGTTTTTTTGAGTGTCCATGTGGTTGTGGATTGACACCGGCGGTGCTGCTTGAAAATACTTGTTTCAGTAAGTACTGACTATGTTTTTTGTGTGAGAATGGCTTGCCTTAGCAAGCAGTGCTGTGTGCTCTGAGTGTGTGGGCCCCCTTCTTGAAAATGTCTGGAATGAGCTCAATTTGTTTTTTTGTCGTCATTCTGTTATGCAAATGTCATTGAAAGAATTACATTTTAAAATTCAAGGAATGAATTATGTAACATATGCTAAATAGCTGCACACTACTATTAGAAGTAAAACAGTAACCAAGTATAGATGTGTGAATTTTGCCACAATGGTAAAGAGAAATTACAATTAACACTCAATAGGAAAAAATAGGCCTCATAGAAAGAAAAAAAATGAATTTGTGTGCTTTGCATAACTAAGACTGAATATAAAATGTTGCAGCATTATCCTTAAGATATTAATATTAAAAAGCATTCACATCATCTGAGTAATTGGTTGCTGCTGAAATAAAAGCGCCTCTTTTTCACATTACAAGACGATAGATTTGTGCTGGCTTGGAATGCCTGTGTTTTAAATAGACTGCAACGTGCTCTTTCTAGCACCAGGAAAAGAGCTTTTAAAACAGCTGTTCAAAACTGTCTGTACCGAAGGAAACTGTCTGTCAAAACAGACGGAGATCAAACTTTTTTTCAGGACATTACAATACAGCAAAGGGTTTTTTTCCCCTGAAAAAGGCGTGGAAATTGAGGCTTGCTGGTCGTAAAAACACAGCTGAGTAAACAATACATGGCTATGCCGGCCACAAGCTACAGATCCAACACGTGCGTTAAAGACTACTGATTTTAAAAGTTACAAATACAGCTTCATTATTTTGGATAAAATAGAAAGGATTAAAAGCAGGGATTTTCTTTCTTGTTGCTTTTTATATGTGGAAACATCAAAAGGGTTAGTGATCATTATTCCCAAAAAAAATGTGACTATATAAAAAAATTATTAACAATAATTGCACTAAATTCGTTTTTGCATTTTTAAATGTCTAATAATCCTACTGTGACAAATATATAAGTTCCTAGCATCAAAGTTGAATTTGAGTAGCACTTTACCACAATGTGGGGAGTGAAATGTGAAATTTCACTTTACCCAGGCATATAAAAACTTATTTTATAAGGGTGTACCTTATACATTTCTGACCCCCACCTCTGGGATATCTAGGGGAGACCCTGGGGGTCCCTAATATGCCAAAACATTGTAGGTTATTCATTTTTAAGTGCCCCTACCACCAAAGTCGAGTTTGGGCACAATTTACTTTTTAAAAGCAGTCCTGGCACCCAGGGCTGTTTTCAAACTGATCTCAGGTTTCAGCAGTACACACATGCGACTGCAGAACAAGCAGCTGGCCTCTAAACTGCTAGAAACCACATCACACTCTGCACACGAATGAAAATTAGTATAAAATAAGACAGCAACAAGTGCATCTTACCTTTAAAATTATTAGCTCACAGGCACGGAACAGGACTGCTTTTCAGCTGTGCTTCTCCAGAGTTCCTTTGAATTGGAAAGACCGCATGGAATAGCCTTACTGACAGGGGACAGCAGGTTTAAGGGTCAAGAGGGCAAGTTCTGTATTTAGAACTGACCAGCCTTACTGCATGTAAAAATTTCCATGCAGGGAGCCACTGTGACAGTATGTGATTTCTACATTACACTATGAAAGCTTGTAATGTTACAGAGTAGTTTAATAAACTGATTTTTTGTATTAATTAAATATCCCGATTCTAACATTGTAGGGTAAAACACTACAGGTAAATGTAAATTTTGCTCTAATGATGTCTGAGGCTATAATGTGCCTAGGGAAATTAGGGTGAAAATGAATTCTCAATTCTTGTTAATAATATTAGGGATATCGCCATTAGTAATTTAACCACATTTAAGAAATAGAAGAATTTACTTAGTTGTTTCACTAAAGTTATGGCCTTGATTAAGCCTTCCTGGAGCTAGGGCCAGATTAAAAGGCTATGAAATTCAGTTTGCATTCATGCGCCCTCATGTTACACTAGTACAATTGCTAAAGGAATTGGTAGTCGGTTATTAATGTTTTCTAGCTAGCTCAATGTGCTATTTACCTCCTACAAGTTTGTTTGTGCCCAGCTGCCAAAAATAGGGGTAGATAGTGTCGACAGAAGGTCACCTGTTTCAGGTTACCTGCTGTCGAATGAGGGAAGAGATTAGGGAGATTAGCTCCTGGGCAAATTAAGGGTAACTACAATTAAGTAATACATTGTCATTTTTCTTGATTTATATGCTCTCTCTCTCTCTCTCTTTTTCTCACTCTCTCTTGAGCCTGTCTAAGTTGTCTAGGAACGGCCATGAGATGTTTAATTGACTATTCAGTAATACTGTTTTTTTTGTTAAGATTAATAAAATGAATAAAAAATACGCCATGTTACTGCCCATCCTGTCTGATGAAATTATGAAAGGATGGGTAGTCTAGATTGATGTTCCCTTATTTGACCTTTAAAGGGGAACTATATGTGGGTAGTTTTTGTTCTAAAATTCTCAGGTGATAACACCATTATTGTTTGTTATTTTTTATGCTACATACAGTTTTGCAAAGGCATTATTAGTCTCTTATTAGTCTGTGTAATTGAGCTGACAGGATCCCTGTTACATTAGCAGTTTTAGATTTTCCTGCCGTGCCTATAACATGAGAGCATGGTCCTAAGCATAAAATGTAGGTGTTTTTATGTAAGAAAAATCATTTTAGAAGTGTCTACAGTCCTGTACAAGTAGTGAAAGGTTATAACTTATGAAACACAAGCTTGTTAAGACAAGAAGCACAAAAGAATGCTTGTTCTAAAAATTCCCTTTCTTGAGGTTCTTCAGATGAATAATATAGGAATACACAAATGTAAGGATTTAGAGTATGTCCGTATTGTTTTTCTTTTTCCCTCAGAATTTAGTAAATAAACATAGACTTCCTTGGCTGCTTCACATAGTGTAACGTTTTACTCTTGTCAGTTCACCAAAAAGTTCCTTTTATACTCACTAATAGGTCCAGGGTTGTTTTTTACTCTCAGATAAATGAAGTGGTTCTTGGGTGCCTTGCTAATGTATGGGGTGCCCCAAGCTAAAAAAGAGAAGGTATTTGGAAATAGACTATCCTCTCTGTTGATAGATTATTTGTATGCCTTGTCTAAAGATTTTTTGTTCTGTCCACCAATAGATATCTGCTGCCCTACAACCATTGCCAGAGGGGCCCAGACATCAGATCCAGCCTGGGGAGTCAGCGCCAGTCCAGCTTGAAGCCAAGGTGAAGGGAACCAGCACAGACATTGCTGGCAACTAGGACCTCAGTGAAGGTAGAAGGCCGGAAGCACTGGGACGTGAAGTGTGTACCCCTGCTACTGTCTTGGACAAAAGACGGGGTCACAAATCAGAATGGAGAAGTCGTGGATCCAGTTTTTGATGCCCAGCTGAGAGAGTCACAGACTGACAAGGACGGCAAGGAGGCTTTTGCTGGAGGTGACCCCCTTTGAAACAAGGGTTGCTTCAGGCCTTTGAGTCCTGGTCCCCAAGTGAATGCAAGTCTGCACCTCTGTTTGTTGATCAGGAGGTGCCTGGGCATACTGGGTACAATCTGTGGCCCCGACAAAAGAGCAGTGCGCCAGCGGAGCAACACAGGAGTTAGGGAAGGACTTGAGTTCAGGGTACAGGTGCTGTGCCTTTGGTGCCTGTTAGATTAAAGTGAAGAATACTGGTGCACTGCCTGAGACACTGGACAGGATCGTTGAGGGCATTTGCCCCGGAGGATGATTGCCCTATCCTGAAAGAAGAAACCTTTTCCCTTAAAACTGGGCCGTGATTGTTTTCTTGAGTTGCAAGTTGTGCAGCTCCACCGTTGGAAAATAACTTTGATAGGAGCCTGCCTGTGAGGCTCAGACGGACACAGGGAGAAGACTCCCCTCTGGCTGGTTGTACAGCGGCTTCTATTCTTTTAAGTACTTTTTAGCAATGTATCCCTTTGGTCGTCCCATTTTTGAGGAGGAGCAGCCCTTTGCGGCTCCTCGTCCTAATTCCCATGGCCCCGTTTGGTCTTCCTGGTCCCCTGAAGCGAAAATTGTTTTGTAATTATCCTTGTATTTGCTTTAATATTTGCATTAGGAATGTTTATTCTGCAAGAGAAACGTTTTTTTGAACAGTTGATAAATACTACTCTGCCCTCCTCCTGAGCATATCAATTGGTGCTCTAGCCCTCATGAAAAGAACACTGGAAAGGTCTATTAAAAAATGTTTTTTATTTAAGATATTATATTAGATATGTGTTGTTGGCTATTCTAAAGCTGAAATAGATGGTCACTGAAATACATAGGAGCCCTGAAACATAGAATTGGACTGGATGGTTTTGGGATTTACTTTCTGCTTGGGGTTGGAAATTGATAGTTCTGTTTGTAATAATAGCCATTATTTTCTCCTGCTATCTGTCTGTTCATTATGACCCAATACTCTGTTCCCCATGTATTTCTACTTGTATCTCACCAGTTAAACAATGTTAAAAATGTAAATGCCCACCTAGCAATGGATAGGATAAATGTGCAGGATAACTTCCATGCTTCTAGATCATAGCGGATGTGATAACGCCGATTCTTATCTAATTATCTATAAGAACCTTCTGGTCGCCAAGATCTTTTTACCTGTTGAATAGTGTAAAGGAGAGAATCTCATCTGGTTATATAACGGCATTCATTTTGTCTGAAAGGACCACTGACTCCGAATTCAAGTTTAAGAATTTATTATCGCCAAAAATAACTGAACATGCAAGCACCTCAACACGAGGTTAAAGAAATAGATGGGCACTAATACAAATAATAACCTACGCAGGAGTCTCATACGACTCAGAATAAAGAGAATAGAAAGTTCTAGAAGGATCAACCAAGCTATGATTGCTCCAATTTCTACGTTGCTCTTCATTTATCTAAGCAAGCTTTAAATCAATTGCTGTCCCTACACTAACACTTAGTGACATCCCTGCATAACGATTTTTCCAGGCAAGAGTGAATAAAAGGTGTCAGCTGTGAAGACTTCCTAAGAAGTGCAATCACATAATACCTAAGCTCAGCTCTGTCCTCCTCTCTGGTCTCCCCTACCTCTTCTCTGGCCTCCTCCCTCAGGGCGCTATCCCTAATACAAAACCCCAATACAATTGTACACGCCTTGATCACGCCTCCTTGGCCAGGTCTTCTTTCTTGTACTTTTCCATCGAAACGGTTACTTCATCCTGGACGGTTGCGATGACCTTGAGTCCCAGGCACCTTCTCCGCTGAAAGTATCATCCCTAAATTCCATTGCACTCCCGTACCATGCCTCCCATCTCTCTAACTTTTGAAAACAAAGAGTTAGTCTTTACTAACGAGACATGTGTCCTTGCACCTGCAACAAAGATACGTTCAACAGAAACCTTCTACTGTGCAAATTAAATCTACCGTTTGTGCCCAGAGAGCCTTACCAAGAGAAACTTTTCTCTGCCTACAAAATAAGCTAACATAAGAATAAACCAGGCCTTCCCTAAGCATATATGTAGTCAGGCCTTTACATATAACTTTTAAACACACATCTTACTTTTCCCTATAAGCATTTTCATTACAATTCATATGCAAACAATGAATTACAAGTGCAACTTTAATATGGTGCATGTTTAAACTACTGCAATTGAATTACACACGAACTAATTTCTCTATGCATTATGTTCACACAATTCAATAAGCATTACATTACAAAATTATCATAACACAATTATACTACTGATTCACTTTATCTCAGTGAACTATTCATTCTTTACTAAACATGCATGGATATACAACTGAATATATACGAATATATGTCTGAGTACATGCGGGTGCGGACTGTCAGTGATTATGATGCACCCCTACAATTCACAAGAACATTTCGCTCTATCAGTTCCCCCCTTTGATGACTCCTGTCATCACATTCCATTCAACTCCCTTGGAGAAAGAACCGACCTAAACAGAACTCGTTGCCATTTTCCCTGATCTTAGTTTCTCCATGCTCTTGAGCCTTTGATACTGACTGTCCTGCAGTCTTGCCAATCTCATCTCATTTTCCCTCAAAGCTCTCTTGACTCGGCCTGCCCGATACCACTTGTAGGCCTTGATCAAAATCCACAAGCAAACCACACAAACCACCAAGATAAGGAGGGGTCTCAGAAAGTACCCAAGGAATCCCTTTCCTAGATTCGCAAACCAACCTCCCACTTGACCAAAACCCTTGCCAACCTTTTCCCAGGCCCCCTCTTCGGTCAAATCCACTATTTTTGTGTGGATTGTAGTGATGTTACTTATATATTTCTCCAGATCCTTGCTACGGTCTGGTATATAAGTGCAGCACTCTTGAACCTTCAACATTTTACAGACTCCGCCCTCTTTTGCCAATAAGACATCCAAAGCAAGGCGATTCTGCAAAACCATTCCCCTTATCGACAACATCTCTCCTTCCACCAACACCAATGACTTTGCTGTATTCATTGAAAATTCATCCACCACCGTCGCTAACCTCCGGATTTTCACATCATTCAAGACTACTCCCAGACTGGGTATCATAGCTCCAAAGATATCTCCCACAACGATTCCTGCACTTGCAGCTCTTCTCGCTCTTGAATGCTCCCCACCTTCTAGGAGATCCAAATCCTCTGTATGGTAAATCTTTGGAAATATTATTGCCAAATAACATGTTCCATACCAATTTGCAGGCAACCTCACATAAGCATTCTTCCCACATACATAATACACCGTTGGTATCACTTGTACAGGACCTTGGAGAAAATCTTTTGCCACATCTGCCATGGTGAAAACGTGATCACAAGTGCTTTGTCCCACTGCAACCTTTTCGTAGTAAGTCTGATAACGCCTTATACACAACTTACCCCTCTGCTCTTTGTCTAACGCTATAGGACCATAGCTTCCCTTGGTCCTATGCAACTTTTCTTCATCTGTCCAATCAAGCCTGTGATGCCCCAAGTCTCGGGAGTGGGTCAGCTTTCTATACCTGTCCTCTACCTGATCTACAAACTTTTTCTCCACATCTGACATCGAGCAGGTCAGATTGTGTCTGTGAGCGAATGCTGTATCCAATTCCAAACTCGGTATGAAGAACTTCCTGAGTCTATCCTCGGTCTTATAATAGTCATACTTATTCAAATGCTTGTAAGCTGGGACTTCAGGAAGCACTGCGTCGAAATTGGAAAAGAAATACTCAAACTGATCTCTCTCATAAAATAAACTAAGCAAAAGACTACATGAAATTCCATAAGTCAGTGGAAGATGGTGGTACCTAATACCCTCGTCCACTGAAGCAGGCAATTGCATACACACATAACAATCTTTCGCATCCATCACATCAACATACTCATATAGCAGCTTAGCATATGCGTTAAGCTTAAAATCACTCCTAGATAAATCTATATGTAACCTACGACTTTCTTCTAATAGCAAAGCTCTGTCAGCTCCCATGTTTACCCCCTTTTGGCTAGGTGTAGTAGGTGTAGGTGTCCCTGGCACCCCCTGCACTTCTAGCTCATGCGAACCAGTATATGAGACTATGATTACTATGATTATAGAGACTATCACACTACTTATAAGTACGCCTACAATCCACTTAGATCTACGATTGGGATCTCCCGGCTCCATGGTTTCGAAAGTTCTCAAAAGTCTTGGTTATAGCAATGAACCCTGAAAAAGTCTCTGTCCTTTACTCGTGACTTGCTTAACCAGCTCGAGCAACCATGAAATCTCCGGATTTTCCCTTTTCGATCACAATCTTATTTACACAGTCCAGAAAAAGACTTCCCTAGTTTTCGTTCCTCTTCTGTGGAAAGTCCGTAAGTTTATTCTTCTTCCACTCGGACCTAGGTTATCTTCTTCTTTTAGACTTTTATTTACAGATTATAGTTGATCCACAATAAGATCCTCATTGAGCAGTTCCAGAACGTGATACAAAAGTTCAAGACGCAAGATTACCATTTCATGTGAAGACGGCTCAAACCCAAAAGACGGAAATTCGAGTCGATGCAGAACCAAGTTTCGAACTTCACTCAGAAGCGGGGATTCGGAACTGTGAGGGTCAGTGTTCCTTCTATTTTGAGCCCTGGCAACTGCAGCACCACCTTCACCACCACATTCGGGCTCCGACGGACCACCAGCACTGACCTCAGCCTTCCCGTACTCACCACCCCCTGCATCAAACACTGTGTAAGTCCACTCAGGGGTAGAGTATCTGTGACAAGGTACTCTGGTTCTTTTCGACCTTCGCTGACTATCTTGAGCCTGGTCTTCGTCACTTGCCTCTGTTTCGGATGCTTCAGACACTGGGGCAAGGTCTCTTTCAGGTGCTAACTTCAGGTTCCGTCGCCTCTGTCTTTCAGGCCAACTTTCTGCACTTCTGTTCGTTCGTCTGCCTTCCCCTGCTATACCCAGTGCACTACTTCCTCTTTCTGCTGAATCTGACTCTTCTCCGCCCACTGCACCGTTTCTGTCTTCGGTGTCTGAGTCAGGGTTCGAACTGTGGAAACCCCCTTCAGTTTGCTCTAGTGCACCACCAGCTGTGTCAGCGACCCTTACAGCTTGACTTGTCCTCTCATGTGGCCCTTCCACATCAGCTGGATTTTCATTTACGAGAGGAGCTGTTTCTTCCAAGGGTGCTGAAACTCTGCGGGTATGGGAGGCATGCACCCAGTTCGGCAATCCTCCACACTTTACTGCTGTGTTCGTGATGAGTATCACCTGATACGGGCCACGCCAACGGGCGTCCAAGCAACTCTTCCTCACGTGCTTCCGGACAAGCACCCAATCTCCGGGACACAAGTTGTGGCACAGATCACTCGAGGCTGGGACCACTGCTGCTTGCACCTGCTGGGATACAGAACGGACCACATCAGAGAGTCCTTTACAATAATCGAGAATCAAGTCATCAGTGATGCTTATCAAAGCTGTAGCTGGTACTGCCGGCAACCTCATTGCCCTTCCCATTAGAATTTCGTGGGGGGACAACCCGGTTTTCCTGTCTGGGACACTTCGCATGCTCATCAACACGAGCGGCAAAGCGTCGGGCCATTTCAGGGATGTCGAAGAACACATTTTTGCCATCCGGGCCTTCAAAGTTCCATTAACTTGTTCCACCATCCCAGAAGCCTCTGGTCTGTAACTACAGTGGAGTCTCTGGTCAATATTCAATGCAGCACAAAGTAACTTCATGATTTCACTGTGGAAGTGCCTTCCTCTATCTGATTCCAAAGAGGTCGGGATTCCGAACCTAGGGATGAGCTCCCTCAACAATAACTTAGCCACTGTGAGAGTGTCACACCTGCGTGTTGGGTAAGCCTCCACCCACCATGAGAATACACATACCAGCACTAAAATGTACCTCAACCCATTACACTTAGGCATTTCCACGAAGTCTAGCTGTATTCTGTTGAAAGGCCCACCTGACCTCCCAATGTGACTCAATGTAACTACAGTTTTCTTTCCAGCGTTCATCTGCTGACACGTAACACACCTTTGACACACTGTTTCAGCCATCGCTCGAAATCGTGGGTTGTACCACGTCTGTCTAAACACCCTCATCATTGCGTCTCTACCAAGGTGTGCCTGTCCATGTATCAGCCTTGCCATCGGACTCAACAGCTCTTCTGGTAATACGGCTCTCCCATCGTTGGATACCCACACATCCACATCTCCTCTCTCACAACCAGCTTTAATTCATCCCTCTCTCTCCTGGTCTGAAACTTCGTCCTGCAATCGCTTGAGCTCTTCCCAAGTGTCTGCCATGGCCAACATTATGCTGAGCTCGGTTCTTTCTTGGCTCTCCCCTGCGTATCTATCTGTGAATATGCATCCTTGTTCTGCACAGAAACGGGCAACCTCGTCCGCATAATTATTACCCAATGACACAAAGTCCTCCCCTTTCCCATGGGCGGAGCATTTTACAACAGCAATTTCCTTCGGATGCTGTAGTGCATCCAACAGTTGTCTTACATATTCTCCATTCCGAATGGGTGAGCCAGATGATGTCAAAAATCCCCTCTGAGACCATAACTGCCCAAAGTCGTGCACCACACCAAACCCATATTGGCTGTCAGTGTAAATCGTGATTCGAATTCGATCAGCGGCCAAACAGGCACGGGTCAAGGCAATGATCTCAGCTACCTGCGCGGAGCGTACTCCTTCTAGGCAAGCAGCCTCAACCACTCCAGAAATGGTACACACAGCAAACGCTGCTCTCAATTGCCCCACACTGTCTCTTAAGCATGAACCATCGACAAAGAAAATTTCATCTGGGTCCGCCAATGGTTCATCGACAATGTCAGGTCTCGGTTTGGTGCAAAGCTCGGTCACAT
Organism: Calotriton arnoldi; assembly: GCA_963921515.1. Classification (NCBI taxonomy): domain Eukaryota; kingdom Metazoa; phylum Chordata; class Amphibia; order Caudata; family Salamandridae; genus Calotriton; species Calotriton arnoldi. Next base: position 174,669 of record CAWUFW010011805.1, read on the forward strand.
CGAGACAATCATGGTCCGCACAATCTTCATCATCCGTGTTCGGTGTAGGCATCAATGTCGCAGGGTTCAAGACAGAGCACCTTTTCAGAGTCACATTCTCTGCGGCAAGTATGACTTGCTCGTACCTCGTTAACCTATTGTTCGTTAGGTGCTGAGTCTTGGTCCTGGTCATCAATAACTCAACCGAGTGTGGCACATGTACAGTCAATGGATGTCCCATTACAATGCTTTCACATCTTTCAATGCTGACACCGGTTGCAGCAACGGATCTTATACATCCGGGCAACGCAGAAGCTACTGGATCTAGAGTAGCTGAGAAATAGGCAACTGGTCTACGGACACCTCCATGGTTCTGAGCTAAGACGGCTAATGCACATCCTTCCCTCTCATAACAGAACAACGAAAAGGCCTTGTTGTAATCAGGCATTCCCAGTGCCGGAGCACTGCACAATTCCTCTCTCAGTTTCAGGAATGACATCAAGCACTCCTCGTCCCATGGTACCGGATCACTCACATCCTTGTGCGTAAACCTCTGCAAAGGCTTTGCTCTCAAGGAGAAACTAGGAATCCACTGTCGACAGTAGCCGACCATTCCCAGGAACATCCTAACTTCTCTCTGTGTGGTGGGTACTGCCATACTCATTATTGCCTCAATTCGGTCTGGTGACACCTTCCTCTTGCCTTTTTCCAATCTGTGTCCCAAGTACTGTACCTCATTCAAACAGTACTGCAGCTTGTTCGGGGACACCTTATGTCCATTCTCTGCTAAGTGGTTCAACAGGGCTACAGTGTCAATTCTGCAAGCATCTTCTGTTTCTGAGGCAATGAGTAAATCGTCTATGTATTGCACGAGAACTGAGTTCTGCGGCAACACAAGGCTCTCAAGATTCTTCTTCAGGATCTGGTTAAAGATCGATGGACTTTCTGTATACCCTTGAGGGATACGACACCACACCATGTTAACACGCGATTTTCCAGCCTGAACGCAAAAAGAAATTGGCTTTCCTCATGGAGCGGTATCGAAAAGAAGGCTTGACACAAGTCGATGACCGTAAACCACTCGGCTTCGCATGGGATCTGGAACAGTATTACTGAAGGATTCGGTACCACTGGACAGCAATGGACAACTATCGTGTTGACCTTTCGCAGGTCTTGCACAATCCTGTATTTCCCGCTCGGTTTCTGTAGCCCCATAATGGGTGAATTACAGGGGCTACCTCTGATCTCTTTCAGAATGCCTTTCTCAATGAAAGTCTCGATCACAGGTTTTATCCCTGCAATCGTTTCTGGCGACAGGTTGTATTGAGGTGTCCTGGGGAAATCAACATTCTGTTTCACCTCAATCCGCACTGGTTCAACCCCTCTGATTAGACCTATTTCATCGCCTGCGAAATCCCACACCACAGATGACACTGCGTCTCTCAGATCAGGTGGAAGTTCTTCCACAGTCACCATTGGGTACAGATCTATACATAGATGCTGATTGGTAACCTTAAAGTCAGCATCGCCATCTCTCGTCTGGACCTCCACTCCCTGAGGCGTACAATAAATCGTGCAGTTCAACTTGCACAACAGATCTCTTCCCAAAAGGCAAACTGGACTCGTATCACACACTACAAACTGATGTCTAGTTTGGAAGGAACCTATCTTTACTAGGATCGGTTCTGTCAATGGGCTGCTTATTCTTTTGTTCGCTACTCCAACAACCTGGATTGATTGTCCCTAGAGGGGTAGGTTAGGGACTACTGCTGATCTTACAGTAGACCGGGTAGCACCAGTATCAACCAAAAGTGTGGCAGGATGACCCTCAATATCTGCCTCCACAAAAGGTCCTCTCTGGTCTACCTCCAAGACCGCTCCAAGCGTGCAGGCTTCCTCCCCTCTCAGGCACCGTCAGGATAAAGGGTCTGAGCTACTCTCGTCATAGTCTTCAAACAGGGGCATCTGTTGGTACGTTCGTATTCCTTGTGTAATCCTTGGAGCCTGGGGAACCTGGGCGTGAGAGCTGTATACCCCCCCTTTCATCGTCCTAGGCCTCGTCTCTGTGTTAACTACCTCTTGCGCGGGTGCCTGAGCCCCCTCTTCCTCTTCCTGCAACTGATTAACTGGGTTCAAAGGACACTCGCGTTTCCAATGTCCGACCTGGCGACAAAGATGACACGCCGTGGTCTTCTTCAGTGTGGCCACTTCCACTCCTGTCTTGGGGTCTACTGGTTTTCCCCTTCCCTGGCCTTGCCCATTCTGGTTCCCCTGGGAATTTCCTTGTTTTCTTCCTAAGGTCCCTCCATTAGGCTGACCCTGTGCTGTCTGCATCTGGACAAGCATCAATTTATCTTTTAACTTCCGATGTTTCGATTCCACCTCATCACTACAGTATCTCGCATACCTCAAAATTTCATCTAACGGCTTGTTCTGCCAGCAGATCAAATGGTGCTGTATCATGAGACTGATTTCCATTCTCAGACCTAGTACAAACTTTGAGACAAACTGTCCCATATCCTTGGGGTCCAAGATATCTAACCCACTATACTGTTTAAAAGCTTGCAGAAGTCTTTCATAATATTCATGCACCGTTTCTTTGGGTTCCTGTACAGTCCGATCTATCTTAACCCAATCTATATCTTGGGGTGAAATCTTCAGTTTTAGCCATGTAATCACCTGCTCATACTTTTTCATTACTAAGGGTGATGGGCCATTTGTAACCGGCTCCCTTTCAGGTTCCGAAGTCGGCCACTCGACAGCGACTTTACAAGCTGTCCACAAATCTCCCGGTACCACTATGTCAAACAAGGTGTTCAAATCAATCCACAATACTTTTGAAATTTTTACAAACCGCTCAACCTGCTTGTACCACTCTACTGGTTTCTCCCTCAGCCGAGGAAAATCATTTGTAAATGCAGCCAAATCACCTCTATTCCACGGCACATGCACATACCCTCCATTCTGTACTTCCCGTAAAGGAAAATTTCCAACACCCGTCGCCCCCCCTCCTGGAGGCGGCGTTTCCCCCTCAGCTTTCTTTGTTAGTTTCTTCTTGGACCACCTTTCTTCCCATTTGTCCAACAAAATCCATATTCTCATTCCTACAATCAGGTCTCTGGTGTGTGTCCTTAATCCTGTGATTCTTTTCTCCTCCAGCTCCTGGTCACTGTAATGTAATCTATGCGGTCCCTGCAACGCTTTAGTTTTGTTCAGGTCTACCTCATATCTTTTGGCCAATTTCTTCAATCTATCATGTGCCATTCTAGCTTTTCGAGTCACATCTTTTGCTACAAACAGCAGCTCATCTGATCCATAAATTTCTATCCTTTCCAGAGGCAGACCCCCGCTAATCATCTCGTCTACCTCTGCTTTCAATCTTACTACGTCTAGCAGCCTCGCCTGTACTGCACACCTCAGTACTTCTCGACAAGTTGAACCATCCCGCTCATCACAGTCACTATTCTGTCCTTGTGACCTATTCCCTTCCATCATATTCCTGGAACTTGGTCTGTCTTCCGAGATGTTTTGTGCCCTATCTCCTGGCATCCTATCCTCTTGGTTTGTTACTGTTGGTGTCCACATCCTCAAAGCTGACTTGGATTCCTGCAAAGACCTCGGTCTGACCGGTCTCTCCTCCTCCTGTCTAAAGGAAGAGTCTGCCGTAGCCGGTAACGGCGTACTTGTCTCCCCTGGTCTTGGGAAATGAACCACTCGTACTCCGAACCCGTTCCCGCTCTCGCTGGTTACTTCTTCCCTTCCCATCTGTACGGAGCTCCTTTCTCTCACTCGGTCTGGGTCATATACCGGTACTATAGGACCAATGGTAACCGGTACTGTCAAGGAGTCCGGTAACCTTGTATTCCCAACAGGAGGCTGTGTTGTCATAGACGTCGTTGCCCCTTCTGTTCCTGTGGAAATCCTTCCCACTACTCTCATGCTAGTCTGATTCTGGCTCCCATCAATTGTTACTGCTGGGGTCGGCTTTCCCTCTTCTGAATCTGGATTAAATGGTGGTGGCCTCTCTGCCAACAACCTATCTAACAGGCTGTCGTCTGTATCACTGTCGTCCTCATCGATTCTTATAATCTTTCCATTTTGCACTAGCAATGGGTATAACTTATCTCCCTCGATTGTTTCCACTCTCCACCTTTTCTCCAGTGCATCCCACCTTGCATCTTGAAATGCCCTGACCGATTTCTTCACCCTTTCCTGGCTCTTGTCTTTCCTCCTATCGTACGCTGCTCTAATCCACGCATGTAGCGCCTCAAACTGTGTTGGTCTAGGTAGTGGTCGTAAAGAAGCCATTATACTTTTTAGCTGGTACAACACCTCTAATCTGAAAGTACCATAGCGTGGGAAAGACAATTCTCCTTCTCCCTCTGTCATTTTATGCCAATTCTCAAGCCATATTATAGTATGCAATCCTACATTCTTTGCCATATAATGTGCTGGCGTATCTTCGGGAGGAGCTTCCTCTCCTTCCCGAGTAACCACATGCCTATCACCTCTACACAGTTCCCGTAAAACTTTAAAACATTTCATGATGAATCAACTTTTTATTTGCACTCAAAATGTCAGCTTTTACTTCCTGATTTCAATCCACCAATGCCAGCGCGGCTCACACCAACCGGCCTATGGCAGCGCGGCACTTGTCTGACGTCACTTTTCCTCCGCTCACAGCAGTTCCCCTCCTTCCTAATTCACTCGTTCTCGCTCGCACCTGTCCCAATCATACTCTGAAATAATGTCCGTCCTACCGAACAATTACCTCTCTGACCGTCAGTCTTACCAATGACCGATCAGCCTCTTGAGCTTGTTGACCTCAATCTGGCAACCGTCTGTCCCTGAAACGACCAGACAATCGCCTCTAACACACTCGATAGGATTCAATCACTCGATGTTCTGCACACAATAACCTACGACCTGCGTTGGTTATTCACACAATCACACATGTGTTCCCTATCTTCAGTGGGTCTGTCAATGACGTCTCGTGACCCCCACAACCTCTGGTCAACGCTCTCAACTCTGGGTGTGTTCTACACCACAATAAATCTCCCGGTCCCGCGCGCGCTCACGGTCCGGTTCTCAATCACACAACTCTCGTTCCAACTCCGCAAGACATCACACAACAATAAAACACTGCAATCTACCAAACACCACTCTTTTCATACTCACTCTACCACGAACTGCTACTTCCGCCGCACCGTCACTCTCCGTCAGTTTTCAACGACCTCCGACATCTTTCTCCCGCGGTCCTCTGGATCTGCGTCACTCGGGCTCTATGGGGCAACTTAGTCTCCTATCTTGCTCTAGATCTCCTCTTACCATCAAAGGTAACCATCCTCTGATACCAACTGATAACGCCGATTCTTATCTAATTATCTATAAGAACCTTCTGGTCGCCAAGATCTTTTTACCTGTTGAATAGTGTAAAGGAGAGAATCTCATCTGGTTATATAACGGCATTCATTTTGTCTGAAAGAACCACTGACTCCAAATTCAAGTTTAAGAATTTATTATCGCCAAAAATAACTGAACATGCAAGCACCTCAACACGAGGTTAAAGAAATAGATGGGCACTAATACAAATAATAACCTACGCAGGAGTCTCATACGACTCAGAATAAAGAGAATAGAAAGTTCTAGAAGGATCAACCAAGCTATGATTGCTCCAATTTCTACGTTGCTCTTCATTTATCTAAGCAAGCTTTAAATCAATTGCTGTCCCTACACTAACACTTAGTGACATCCCTGCATAACGATTTTTCCAGGCAAGAGTGAATAAAAGGTGTCAGCTGTGAAGACTTCCTAAGAAGTGCAATCACATAATACCTAAGCTCAGCTCTGTCCTCCTCTCTGGTCTCCCCTACCTCTTCTCTGGCCTCCTCCCTCAGGGCGCTATCCCTAATACAAAACCCCAATACAATTGTACACGCCTTGATCACGCCTCCTTGGCCAGGTCTTCTTTCTTGTACTTTTCCATCGAAACGGTTACTTCATCCTGGACGGTTGCGATGACCTTGAGTCCCAGGCACCTTCTCCGCTGAAAGTATCATCCCTAAATTCCATTGCACTCCCGTACCATGCCTCCCATCTCTCTAACTTTTGAAAACAAAGAGTTAGTCTTTACTAACGAGACATGTGTCCTTGCACCTGCAACAAAGATACGTTCAACAGAAACCTTCTACTGTGCAAATTAAATCTACCGTTTGTGCCCAGAGAGCCTTACCAAGAGAAACTTTTCTCTGCCTACAAAATAAGCTAACATAAGAATAAACCAGGCCTTCCCTAAGCATATATGTAGTCAGGCCTTTACATATAACTTTTAAACACACATCTTACTTTTCCCTATAAGCATTTTCATTACAATTCATATGCAAACAATGAATTACAAGTGCAACTTTAATATGGTGCACGTTTAAACTACTGCAATTGAATTACACACGAACTAATTTCTCTATGCATTATGTTCACACAATTCAATAAGCATTACATTACAAAATTATCATAACACAATTATACTACTGATTCACTTTATCTCAGTGAACTATTCATTCTTTACTAAACATGAATGGATATACAACTGAATATATACGAATATATGTCTGAGTACATGCGGGTGCGGACTGTCAGTGATTATGATGCACCCCTACAATTCACAAGAACATTTCGCTCTATCAGATGTCTTCAGCTAATGCTAAAACGGCCATCTCTGGAAAACTAGCTGCAATGGTTGTTAGCATCAGCTGAAGCCATTTTGTTTTTGGCAGCCATTTTAGTTAGCCATGTGCTCGCCATGTGCTTTCTCCCTCTTCACTGTTGCCTGCTCTTGTATTTCACTTGAGTCAGGAACTATAATTAACTCCTTCAGTACTGAGCCAGAGCACTGCACATGCTCAGAAAGGTCTAGTTGCTAGAATGCACCTGCTCTTAGAGTAACTGTCAGGCTATTTTAACTAATATCAGCAATATTATAAGCCCTCCCACTCTGTTGAGTAAGCAATTCTTATGTATCCTTATATGTAACTAGCTATTCATGTGCACACTTGTACCGCCTCTTTTTGAGTCTACATGCTAACTCAGCGGTAAACTGGGCATAAAAGACCCAGAGTCTCTGTACTCCTTAGACTGTCTCATACAGTGGCCTGAGGGTATTGTATTGACACAGTCTCACTCATGTGAGGTTAATAAAGTTGTTAGTTTGATATTCCAGCTTCCGTGCCAATCTCTTCTTTGTTGGTTTAAGGACCAGGTGCATCAGTGAACCCCTAGAAAGGTTTTTTCTTCTACAGGCTCACCCGATGCGCCCTGTCTATTTTGATTTCAAAGTCTGGCGGGACCTCCAGGATGCTCCGGAACAGGCCCTGAAGGTATTGGGTGATGTCCGTACCTTCTTCTTTTGATGGGACACCCCGGACGCGGATTTTATTGCGTCGTGACCTGTTCTCTAGGTCTTCCGCATGGGCCTGGAGGTTGAGTTGCTGTTCTCGCAGCCTGATCACTTCCTGCTGTAGTTGTTCTAGTTCTTCTCCCCGGGCCTGTTCCTGGTCCTCTATGGATGCCTCTCTTTCGCCCACAGCGTCGATGTCCCGCCACACCTCCTTGATCTCCCTCGCAATTTCCCCTTTTAGCGTCTGGAAGTCTTCTCGCAGTGTGCCAAAAAGTGTCTCCAGAAAGGCCCATGTAACTGGGCCATCCTGGGGGTCCATGTCCGGTAGGGAGCGTCTGCCTTCCCCGCAAGTGGATTGTGGGGGCTTAGCCAGCATGTCCTTTAAGGTGTGGTCCTTCCTGCTCTTTGCTGTGGCCATGGCTTCTGTCGCGCCAGAGCCTTGAGGCAGGTCTTGCGTTCCTCCCCTTGTCGGCTGCTACCTCGGTGAAGCAATTGTCTGCCTACGTGTGACGTGGACCGGGTCCTACAGGCCGTTCTTCTTGGCTGGCCAGGGGGGTATTATGCGTGGAAGCCTCTGCGCACCCCCGCGTTAATGGGAGCTTTGCCCGCTGTCGCCACTGATCAGTTGTGCGTGGCCTGGGAGCCCCTCTGCTGGGTGCAAGGGCCTTGTGGAGCCCCTGCCTTGTAGGTGGGCCTTGCGCTGCTACTCGGCCAAGGCGTTGGACATGTCGCAGATGACCTTCTCTGGGCTCCCACGGGCTTATGGCCTCTCTCCGTAGCCCAGCGCCAGCTCTCTTGCCTTCGTGGCGGCGTCGCCTCAGGTCACCCCCGCCTCCGCCTCCTTCTGCCGCCCCTCGTATGGTCTCAGGCCCGGATGCCACTGGGGAGGCCCAGCTCGCCCCTCCAACTAAATGCTTCGTGGGTGCTCCTACTGTGGGCCCCTCCACCTCCTTGCAGGGATCCCACTCTCGGACCTGCCCAGGGTATGCTCTGGTCCGGTTGGGCGGTCCTCGGATGCTCCTCCACCTGGTCCGCTGATCCCAGATCTCTGGCTGCCGGAATGCTGTCAGGCCGTGGCCCGGGAGCCTCACCTGCCTCGCCTCCCCCGCGCCTCCTATGTGGCCATGCGGTCTCTTCACCAGGCCCGCCTCCCGGTCCCAGCGCACTCACTTTCAGGCGGGTCCCGCTCCAGCAGCCGTCTCCGCAACTGGCGTCAGGGGACTCCACCTCCGCTGGGCACCGCATGGCCGCCGCCGGGAGCGCTGTCCGGCTCCCGAGCCCCCGTTCTGCCATCTCTATGGGGGGTAGGGCGTCCGCAGCGGTGGCCTTGTTCCACACCGCGGGCCCCGGGAGCTTCGGTCCGGTGATCCTGGAGGCAGGGTCCCGAAGCCTCCCCGCCAAATCTGCACTGTCTCTCCTGGTACTTCGCCAGCAGTCCCTCCAGGGTCACCAGCTTCCTCAGCGTCTGTCGCCTCCGGCTGCGGCCTCAACGGCCCTCGACACTCAGCGCCATTTTCTCCGTGGGCCAGGTGCCCGCTTAGCACACTTCTACGCTGGCTCAAAATCTCCCTCCACCAATTCCCGGACTGGAGCAGGAGCGGGAGAGGAAACGGGACCGACTCTCCCCCCGATTTCAGGCGCTGGATGGGTCAAGTCGCTGATGCGGGCCAGATTGGGCAGACGGGAGCGGGGAGACCCAGGGAAGCACGTCCTACCCGCCCGCCATCTTGGCCACGCCCCCTATGGCATCTTTTTAAAGAACTAGAAGACCGATACTTGTTATGAGCTCACCACAGGCCATCTCCATAGCAAACACTATGACAAAGCAGATGATGCGAAACATACGATGGATTCTTTACTCCATCTTAATTTCTTTTTTTCTTTTTTTTACCAAATTTGAACTCCCTCCTTCCAGGCACCATGAATTGTTGTCTTTGTGTCTGGGACGGTATCTAACATCTTACGACCACTTTGTTATTGTTGTGTTATTCAGTAATAACAATACCATGGGGTTTCTTAATTATTAAATGCAATAAATAATAGCAATTACAGGTTTTCACATGAAAATGGGGCATAACATGAATATTTTGGTGCTTACTTCCCAGAAATCCTCCTGCCCCAGTGTGCTTGACAGGCAAATTTCGGCACGTTTTGCCAGTCTAAATTTATCAGGTTAAAAATCAAACAAAAATTCGACAAACATATAATTTCGATACCTGTGCAATTAGTAGTTTTCCGTGGCACTAGTAATCGAGTTCTACATAGCGGAATGAACTTTCAGAAGTGGCCAAGACAATGAAAGTGGTTACCGAAAGGCCTCCTGTTCAATGCGCAGAAACCAAAGAAAGCAGATTGTGCTTTTCCTCCACTTCTGCAACCCAACTACATCCAAAATTTGGGTGGCTAATTCTATTTCCATCCACCCAATACTGGGTGGCATTTGCCTCTTCGAGTAGGCCCCATTTCTGTCAGTGAACTCACAAACTAAGAGGCCTTGGTGTTTAATTATGTTCACATTGGGGAAAGAGGGGCAGCTGTGAATAACAGTGATAGATTTAGATTTCCTAAAGAGGCCCCTAAAGATACCACTGTTGGTTTCATAGCAGTCGTTCCCCAGGAGATACATGATCTGCTGGTTAGAAATGTGCATAGGTGCAATGACAAATTATTTTAAAGTTTTTGGGAGAGGAAATCATAAAATATTATTATTCAACAATAAAGGGTGAAAGAGGGAATTTGAAAGAGTAAGGAGTACACGCTACAGAGTGTAAAATGTAAACCTTCAAAACAGTGCTACTATGCCTTACTGCACTCCTACTTAGTACCCACGACGGTGCCCCACTCAGAGTTTAGTCGACCGCGTGCCTATGTAATGTAGATAGACTTAAACAGATGGCGAGACATTAGTCACATAACGTGGGATTCTTCATACTCTGGTTTGCTGCTGTGTGAGAACAAAGCATCCTCTAGGGATTATGGAATGAGGTGTGGCTGGCAGAGGTGTACATGCCAGTAATGGTGTTGCTATATGTGAGTGTGTCTGGGTGCTTGAATCTCCCTATGCCCCCTTTTATTCCTTCTGCTAAAGCCTACGCTGACTGTGGTCACATGAGTCTAGCCCTCTATTTCTCAGGCCCACTAAAAGTCATGTCAATATTGAAATCTCGTACTAAAATTGAGCAAGTGTGGGTTTGTAGACTTTATCTTGCCCCCATACAGCAAGTGTAAAATCAGAGGGCATCATTCATAATCCCCTAATGTCTAAATGCGTCAACGTGATTCAGTGTATTATAAAGCATGTAAAGAATCAGGCACATTCATCAGTGTGGGAACAGGGTAGCTGGTGATGGCCTTCCACGCCCCAAGCCCAGGAGGAATGATATAGTATTAAAAGGAACATCACTGTGATTCCTGGTGTTGCTCAGTGGTGCCTAGGAAAAGAAATTATTGAAGTTGAGTGTACACATCACTTATGGGGGTATTTACTGAGGTTTTGTGCTGGTGGGTGTGTGGCACATAGGGATGAAAAGCATTCCATCGATTTGCTAATGCTAATTTTGATTTGCAGGGTCTTGCAGAATTGCACAGCACTGCACATGCACCTATGTTTCCTGCGAAAATGTGCACCTGCGCACAAACGCACTATACTTTACCCTTACACCCAGAGACTGTGTGGGGGAAGTCCTGCTGTATCCTGAATATTTAACTTTTAGGGCCTCATTTACAAAAAAATGATGCAACGCGGAGCCGCAAGCCATTTTGCTGCCCTGAGCTGCGTCATTTTAAGAGCACATGGATGCATCATATTAACAACAATGCGAGGCATCCGTATGCTTTCCCCTGTCCTGGCGCACTATTGGCTGACATGCGCCAGCGCAGGCACCCTTGCATCATGTTTCAAGGGTGCCTGCGTTGCGGAGATGATTGTTTTTGTGCAGGAAGGGATACCTTCCTGCACAAAAACAATCATTGATGGTATTTTTCTCTTTCTTTGCGTGCTGCACGCATAGAAAGAGGAAAAAACAAGGAAAAATAAAAGTATTTCTCCTCATTGCGCCACTCCTACACCTCCCCTAGGGAGGCATAGGATTCTGACACATTCCCAGCTTTACAAAACTTTGTAAATCTGGGAATATGTCATGTTCTAAGGATGTTGCATTGGAACACCCACAGCAACACCCATGGAACGCCGCTTTCACGCAGAGTATTCATATTTTCAAGGCCTTGAAAAGTCACTCAGGGTGACTGTACGTGGCCTTGTAAATATGGGCAGGCACACTGCGCCGCCAGTGCGTCACAAAAGGTGTTGCATCAGCGGCGCAATGGCCTTGTAAATGAGCCCCTTAAGGGGGTTTGCCTACATGGGGAGAGTGGACCTGGGCTACAGGTTTGAAATGGACTACCACCTTTGAACAATGGTCGGATTAAATTCCGTATGATTGTTTTTGTCTTTTAGTGGAACAGCCAAAGTATAATTGATGGCAACATTTTCCAGTGGTTTAGAATCATATGCTCAAACAGTTCTATTATGTGTAGCTATTAATACCTTTTGGTCCATTCCATATATCAACTAAATTGTATTTAATCACAGCAAGTTTACATTTTTGATCACCCGATGAATATTGTTTAACATGTTCTGTACTTATTGTCTTGCACTTTCAATTCTCAGTTATGGTTGTGTGTTTGTAAGGCCCTCTTCAAAAAAGAAATAGTGAAAAACCTATGAGGTAGTGGTATTCCAACGAGCTCTCCAACTCACTTGGGGGCATATTATCAACGAGGCGATAAACAATTATCGCCGCTTTTGCGTCCGTTTTCGGACGAAAAGCGGCGATAATTTTATCGCCTAATCAGCAAGGTCACGCTATCGCGTGAATCCTTGCATTATCGCCTCTTTCCCCCAACGCCCATCTTTGCATCTCTAATGAGATGCAAAGTGGGCGTACTCGGATGGACTACGTTGCAAATATCGCTGATGTTCACATCGCGATATTTACAAGGCAGGCCACATGATTTTAGCAGAGGTTAGATTTCGGCGAAAACGGCCGTTTTCGCCAAAATCTAACGTCTGCTAAAATCCTGACTTAGCCATCCCTAACATAGGGGTGGATTCTGCTGATACGACCACAGGGTCGTATCAGCAAGGTTATCGCCGTTTGCAGGGAACATCGCTGGAAAACCAGCGATGTTCCCTGCAAAACGGCGATAACCTCGCTATCTCTGGAATTTTTATCGCCCTGGAGAAGCGCGTTGTTAATAACGCGCTACCAGGGCGATATATTCCAGAGATAGCCTGCGATAGGGAATCTGTCGCTAAGCACGGCCAGCGATAATTATCGCTGGCCGTTGATAATATGCCCCTTGTTTTCAACTTAGGATGGAAATAATACAAGATTGAGGGGACAATAGTATTCAAGCAAAGTCAAAAGCGTTGGTTTTAACAAAAAATAAATTAAACCTGAAAAGCTGAAAGTACAATGGAATTGGAATACCTTTAAAAACAGCATTTTTTGAGGAGGCGTGGCGGCAACGAAACAAGATGGCTGCTCCCTAACGGTCCTCCAACTCTCCTCCGATGCATCGAGGAAATGGAATGAAAGGAATGACGGCTGTTCGGCACCTCACAAGTTTTTAAACATGCGAAAATGCGTCGGAAGTTCCTGGGAGCGGCAAGGTAGGTTTTCAGACCATTTTTTTTGTCTGAGTACTCATTTAAGGCTCTTTCCTTGTCGCTCCCGGTGTGCTCCTTACTCTGGCCACCATTTTGTGAGCTCCACAGCTCGTTTTTTTTTCCCTTCCCTCAGGAATGTATGCGCATTTGGTCAGCGCGTTTAATCAATACAGAGGCTGAGGAAATTCACTCTCTTCTTCATTTTCCTGCTTCTATATGGATGTTACTGTTCATTTGGATATTATTGCAATATTTTTATGATAGACTCACTTCAAGGGTTCTTTCAAGAATATATTGACTACTTTTCTTTTGGTAAACTCTTCTCGTCAGTAGTTGCGCATCGAATATATCTTTGGTGGCTAATTGAGGGAACGTATAAGGTATCCTGTTGGTGCTTTGGCTTGTACAAATATGGAGTCTGCGCACTCAACTAAATCTTTGACCTCTAGCAATTCCACTACCAACGGTCGCAAAGACTCTGGAGGCAATGCTAACAAAAGGGTTACAAAAGATCCTTCCTCTCCGAACAAGTCACAGTTACCTTTGACCTTAGAGGATATCATGGATGAGCTGAGGAATATAAGACCCTTCATGGTAGACATTATTGTGTCACTCCAAAGAATTGAGGATAAGTGGGCTCATATGGACGCAAGGCTCTCAGAGTCTGAACAAAGGGTTAGTGATGCTCAGGATGTTGTTGCTAAGGTGGATACTTTATCCAAAGAAGTTACTCATCTCAAGAAGCTGACAGAGGATTTGGAAAATTGTAATCAGTGCAACAATTTACGAATTTATGGCATTCCGGAAGGTTCCGAAGGCCCCCACATGATTGAATTCTTGAAGACTCACTTACCAAAAATAGTTGGCTTGCTGAAACCTACGGATCTCAATATTCAGAGGGCTCACAGGATCGGCCCTCTCTACGCATCATCCTCAAACAAGCCGTGGGGAATAATTGCGTATTTTCTTCAATATTCTGACTTATTGATGATTCTCACTGCGGCCAAGCAACGTAAACAAATGTTATGGTCTGGCCCAAAATTTTTCTCTGTCAAGATGTTTCAAAGACTACTGCCAATCGCAGTAAGGAGTATTTGGATCTCAGACTGATGCTTAGTTATATGAATGCTTGTTATGGCCTTATTCACCCTTGTTTTTTTAAGGTCACATACAAAGGAAGGACAAACTCTTTTGAGGATCCTGCAGAGCTTAGGAAATGTATTCATGTGCATAAAGGAGAGGACATGGAACTAACTAAATCTTAAAATGTGGTTTTTTTTTAATAATGATTTCTTTAAAAAAAATATATATATATTTCGTAATCTAGCAACTGATTACCCTCTTGTATCATTGATGCTGTATCTGTTCACTATTGTATATGTATCCAATGTCCATGTTTTGTTCAGATTTGCTGTTCCCCTATTGTATGTTAAGTCCTTATGGTGTCGTGTTGGTCAAGTTTTTCTATTTTTTTTTCACAACGTCTTTCCATTTTTTGTTGTAATCATTTTTCTTTAATCTCGATGTTTCCATTTAAAAGTGGTATCTGTTTTTCTCGCTCCCCTTTTTCTTTAATATTATCTCTTTTTGCTCTTTACTTGCATGGCTAAAGCTTTTTGGCTTTTTATCATCTCTCTTACATATGGTTATCTGAGGAGTTTGTGTTCTCCTCATACGTTTTTTTCATTTTTTTCATCTCTTATTCCTTTTCTTTTTTCATCTCTCCTTTTTCTCTTTCTTCTTTGTTATGCAGCAAACTTCTCAATAAGCAATTCTGTTTTTCCGGTTCTCTATTACTTATTACCTGGTTTTAGATGGATGGCAGGATGCCCTTGTTCTTTCAATCTAACCTCTACATTTTATCTTAAATTCTTTCCTTTAATCTCTCCTACAACAATTTTTTTGTCTATGAGTATTGTTCCTTATTTGGATCTTCACTACTTTTTCTTAAAATTGTTTTTGTTTGTTACGTCTTATAGTTACTACTGGTTTCGTATTTGCTCTTTAATAGCTCCTTATTTATCCCTTTGATGAGTGGTTTACGAATTGTTTCTTGGAACGTTAAAGGAATTCGTAGCCCAGTCAAAAAACAAAGAGTGTTGTCTCATCTATCAAGGTTGAAATGTCAAGTAGCTTTATTACAAGAAACGCATCTTAAAGAACAGGACTTAAACTCCTTGCGCAAGCAATGGGTCAGGAGTGTTTTTTGTTCCCCAGCTGATAATAATAAGAACGGTGTTGTAATATTATTTCACAGATCGCTAAGTATTCATCTGCTGGATGAGGCCTAAGATGACAATGATAGATGGCTTCTATTAGAGATTAAGATAAATGATACTCAGTTTTCTATCTGCAATGTTCATGGTCCTAATGGTGTAGATTTAGTATTTTGGAATGCATTCTCCGCCCTTCTTTCCTCTCATGTTTCTGAAAATCTCATAGTAGGTGGTGGCTGTAATCAACCTATGGACCCCTTTTTAGATCGGGAATCCCAAACTAAGTTTATTCCAAACAAAATGCACAAGACTTTTCACAAAGCTATCGCCTCTAGAGGGCTGATAGATGTTTGGAGAATTTCTCACCCAGATGTGCTAGAGTTCTCTTTTTTCTCCCCTGCGGATGATATTTTGTTATACCTCACTAACCCAAGCACATCCGTTCTGGAATTCTTCTCACTATTACAGGAATACTCCATAGTTTCTGGGTATAAGCTTAATATAGACAAATCAGAGGTTCTTCCTCTAAATAAATATTGCCTTCCAGACATGTTCAGAGACACAGGGTTTACATGGAATTAAAAAAGTATAAAATGTTTAGGTATCTTACATAGAAACAATTTTAAAGAAACTTTTAAAATTAATCTAAATGACATCATGACTAAAATTTCGACTTTGGTAGAGGGTTGGTCCTTGTTATTTTTGTCCTGGTGGGGCAGACTGTCAACAATTAAAATGATGTTGCTACCGATAGTTAATTTTAATTTATCTATGTTGTCAATGTCCCTCCCACTCTTTTTCTTTAAAACTGTTAATCGCTCTCTCACCAAGTTCTTATGGAAGCCTAGAATCTCATTAATATGTCTGCAACAATCAAAAGAAAATGGAGTGGTTAATTTTCCCAATCTTAGATGATGCCATTCTGCCTTTACATTGAAACAAATTTGGACCTCCCTTGCGGTAACCCCTCAAGAAGAATTGACTACTTGGGGTCAACTGGAACAGGCTCAATGTACACCATTTTCACGGAATAAGGCAGCTCTTCTCTCTCAACCCCGTATGGCCTTTTTCTCTTCAATACTTACTCACTCCATAGCTGTTACTAAACCTCTAATTGTCTCTTCTAACTCCCACATGGATATTTGTTTGCAAACTCCCATTTGGTACAACAAACACCTGAAATTAAATAACAGAGTTCTCTCTTAGAAAGAGGGAATTAATAGAGGTATTATTACCGTTGGCCATATACTCAATGAAGCCTCTCTTATGGATTTTACTGAGATTCAGTAAAAGTATGACATATCTTCGTTCTATGCTACACATTACCGTCATCTTAGGACTCTCCTTCTTCCTCTCTTTTTCTCCCCCTGTACCAGTCGGCCTACCCCCACCCTTTAATCTAGATTTTTCTAGAATAGATTATATTTTCTGTACACAACCTACTCTACAATTTTTGACTCGCGCCGAGGTGGTTTCAATACTTATTTCAGACCACGCCCCAGTCATAGTAGACCTGGATTACCCTACTCCTACATCCACTTCACGTAGATTTAATAATATTCTTTTGCTGGACAATCAATTTACGGAGCAGTTTACATCATTTTTGCAGGAATTTTTCGCTAATAACCTCCCCTCAGACTAACAGATGAATTTTGTCTGGGAAGTATTTAAGGCAACGGCCAGGAGATTCATTATAGATTATGTGGCAAAAAAAAGAGGAAGAGACGCAAGGAATCAACACTGCTTATTGATCAAATTAAATCCTTAGAACATGAATACTTTTCTTCAAATCTTACCGACACTCCATCTAAACTTGTTAAGGCAAAAATAGAATACAACAAACAGTCTTGTGACAACGCCTGTGAAAGTCTGCTCAAGTTTAATGCTAAAATGTACGGAGGTCGAAATAAGGCTGGCAAATCTCTGGCTAATTACCTTAAGATTAAAAATCAAAAGACTAAAATTGTCGCTATAACAGATATTGCTGGGGTTAGGCATTTTAGTGATTCTAAAATCCTTGACTGCTTCACAGATTTCTACCAGAATTTATATACCCCTGAGTCACAGGACCAGATAGATGCCTTCTTTCAATCTATCCCTAAGTCACCTGAAAAAAATATTGATCTATCCCTTCTGCCCACACCAATTTCAGAGCAAGAAATTTTAAATGCCATGATTCACCTTCCAAAAGACAAAACTCCTGGGCCTGATGGATTCTCTGTGCGCTTTTTTTACATTTCAAACAACTGCTGATTCCTAAACTATGGTTTCTTATTACCCATTTTTTAACTATGGGAAAGACACAAGGTTCTTTCACTCAGGCCATGCTTTGTTTGATCCCTTAGAAAGGCAAGGATCCCGCTCAGTGCAGTAACTACAGACCTATTTCATTGATTAACATCGACTGTAAGATTTTTGCTAAACTATTGGCACTCCGTATTAACCAAGTTGTCCCCGAATTAGTTGATATACATCAATCGGGGTTTGTAAAGGGTCGCTCCATCACGGACAACTCTAGAACTTTCATTAACATAATTCATCTGGCTTTCAAGTTGAACTCCCCTGTGGCAGCCATAACGCCAGATGCAGAAAAGGCATTCAATCGTGTGAACTGGGAGTTCATTTCATTTTCAGAGCATTAAAATGGCACAGCTTTAGTCCTCATATCCTTCAATATATTAAGTTATTATACTCTGATCCTTCCACTTCTATTTGGGTCAATGGTCAACAGTCCAGTTACTTTTGCCTCCACAGGGGACTAGACAAGGTTGTCCTTTATCTCCACTACTGTTTATTTTGTCTCTAGAACCCTTTCTGGAAAAAATGTGTCGTTCTTCACAATTCACAGGTTTTGAATTTAAAGATAAAGACATTAAATTCACTGCTTATGCGGATGATATTTTGTTATACCTCACTAACCGAAGCACATCTGTTCCGGAATTTTTCTCACTATTACAGGAATACTCCATAGTTTCTGGGTATAAGCTTAATATAGACAAATCAGAGGTTCTTCCTCTAAATAAATATTGCCTTCCAGACATGTTCAGAGACACAGGGTTTACATGGAATTCAAAAAGTATAAAATGTTTAGGTATCTTATATAAAAACATTTTCAAAGAAACTTTTAAAATTAATCTAAATGACATCATGACTAAAATTTCGACTTTGGTAGAGGGTTGGTCCTTGTTATTTTTGTCCTGGTGGGCAGACTGTCAACAATTAAAATGATGTTGCTACCGATAGTTAATTTTAATTTATCTATGTTGTCAATGTCCCTCCCACTCTTTTTCTTTAAAACTGTTAATCGCTCTCTCACCAAATTCTTATGGAACAATCGCAAGCCTAGAATCTCATTAATATGTCTGCAACAATCAAAAGAAAATGGAGTGGTTAATTTTCCCAATCTTAGATGATGCCATTCTGCCTTTACATTGAAACAAATTTGGACCTCCCTTGCGGTAACCCCTCAAGAAGAATTGACTACTTGGGGTCAACTGGAACAGGCTCAATGTACACCATTTTCACGGAATAAGGCAGCTCTTCTCTCTCAACCCTGTAAGGCCTTTTTCTCTTCAAAGCTTACTCACTCCATAGCTGTTACTAAACCTCTAATTGTCTCTTCTAACTCCCACATGGATATTTGTTTGCAAACTCCCATTTGGTACAACAAACGCCTGAAATTAAATAACAGAGTTCTCTCTTAGAAAGAGGGAATTAATAGAGGTATTATTACCATTGGCCATATACTCAATGAAGCCTCTCTTATGGATTTTACTGAGATTCAGTAAAAGTATGTCATATCTTCGTTCTATGCTACACATTACCGTCATCTTAGGACTCTCCTTCTTCCTCTCTTTTTCTCTCCCTGTACCAGTCGGCCTACCCCCACCCTTAAATCTAGATTTTTCCTCTCTCATGAAAGCTTCTGGTGTCTACAGGATTTTGTCTCGTCCCTCTGATTTGAGAACTAAAACCAAGGTAGAGCTCGCATGGGAAGAGGATCTTAACCGGGAGCTCTCTGTTCAGACATTGGAATCCATTTGGGCTAAAATTCATACTTCATCTCGTTCAGCAAGCACAACACAAACACTATACTACTTTTACAATAGGCTATTCCTCGCCCCTGCGGATCTTCACAGATTTAAGTTGACTGATAATGCAAAATGCTGGTCTTATTCACATGTCAAGAATGATCTCTTACATATGTTTTTCCTTTGCCCTCCTTTTAAGAAGCTTTGGATGCTCATATGGAAGAAGCTGAATGACAGTTTGTCTACAACCTTTCCTTTAGATATTTTACACATTTTCTTAGGAGGCTCCTCTTCTATATGGCAATCCCAGGGTTTGGTGGGAAAGCTAATAGACTTGTTCATAGTGTTAGCCCTACAGATTATCACCACGAATTGAAAAGAGTCCACTTAAATCTCTTTTACTGGTTGGTGGAATTTATTATGACATCATCATAGACTGGATCGTGCATATGCTACTTCTATACCTTTATTAATTAAAAAGGATCTACTATGGTTACCACTTATGTCTTTCCAATCCAGACAATCTGCTCATTCCATATCCATTGTTACCAATTATGAACCACCATAAATGTTATAAACTTTAGAAGGGTAATATTGCTTTTGTTTTTCTCTCTTTTTTAGGAAATGCTGCTGTTGCTTAATACATTTTTTCTCTCTTCTCTTCTCCCCTCCCTTCATCCTGGTTTCTTCTTCTCCCTCTTTCTTTCTTTTTCTTCTTATAAAAATCTAAAATGCAATTGCTTCTGTAAAATGTTTATGTTTTTCATTTCAGGCTATATACTTTTAATCCATCAGTTTATGTATCGTTATCTTTTGCTGGCTGTATATTCAGATTTTTCTTTGGCTCACTCTTGGTTAATAGAACCATTGATTGTTCTGTTTACATTTGTACATTAATTCTGCTTGAACTGAAGTGCTTGTATATTTTATCTAATTGCTGTACTTTTAATAAAGCATTCTAAACTTTTAAAAAAACAGCATTTTAACATTCAGTAGCTCCCACACTGCTCTCACAATTGTTACATGTCTTCAGCGCACATAGCCTAGGTCGCAGTGCATAAACGCATCATTGGCACACATAACATAGAGGACAAAAGGGTACATTGATGATCACCTACGTAACCTTGAGTACATCTAGAGCTGAGTGTGCTGAGCTAAGAACGTTCACCTAATAAACCGAATCTGTGTGCCTTCTTCCCTTTGCAGCTTCAATGCATCTGTGGCAGAAGACGAGTGCCTGAGAGGGAAATTTATTTAGATGTTGCTTGGGCAATATTAATGTGCATGTCCACATCACACTGACTCATCCATGTCAATGATTACACTGTCCCAGTCCCAATTTTATAAAATATGTTTTGAATTTGCATTGCTCTCAATGGAAGATGTCACAGGGCAGGCATAGTTTGTGTGTTGCAGCAGAAGACATGGTGTGAAAACCAAAATAAAAAATATCCAAACCAGTCCAACACTGCAAGAGGATGCGTATAGAATGGGGGAATGGGGCATAGATGAGTCATGACAATCCATACTTTTCTGAAAGCAGCACTCTAATCTGCTTCCCACCAGCGGCAGGGTGTACCCTGAGGATGAATACGGGACAGGGGTGAGTCCTCCATCACCCCACCGCTCCATCTTTACTCCTGTGCCCTCCTCTTGGGAATGATATCTCCAGAAAACTGAACTCTCAGGACACCCTGGGCGGTCGCCTCCCCCCAGCTATCTTAAAACAAGGGGCAACTAATACCCCAGAATGCAGTCTGTGGGCATCTGGGGACTAACTATGACCCTCTTCTGGGTCACCTTCCCACCACACTCCAAGAATACCAGGGCCAAGGGGTGGAAAAAGTCTGCCACTGAACCTGAGTTACCCTACGTACCTGGCCAGTGTACTACTCTTGAGAAACCAGTCTTTCCACTACCATGGTCTGGCTATCCCCAGTGTCTCTCAAAGCAGTGGCAGGCATACCATTTACTTTCACCTGGAGACATGACCACTGACACTCTCAGGGATCACAAGATCACCCTCTGAGTATATTGACCTGCTAAGAGAGATCATGGCCATTAACTTGTCCCTGGGGACTAAGTCCCCCTATGGCCACATTAGCCACTCCTGTACAATTCCCACCAGTGGGGGGTTTCTTAAGACATACAGAGTCCCCCTGCTTGCGTCCTAACTTGGAACACTCAAAGCAGCAGGGTTTGAAATGGGGCACCCTGGACTACCACCCACCAGAACACCCCCCTGTTTCTCAGAAGGGGCTTGTGAGCCCTTCCTCCCACCTTACTCTGGGACTTGTCTGGGTCATCTTTGATCTCTCCCTCACTTTGCAGGGGGGGACCAGAACCACCCTTCTTGGGGTCACTCCTAGATACCTTCTTGAACACTCTAGTAGTAATTCAGAGGTCTGCCTTCTTTGCAAGCTCTCTTGAGGTCAGTGAGCTTGCTATCAACCAGGTACAAGCACAGCTCCACTAAAGATGTACTGAGCATGTGCTCTCTCAAATTAAGACTGCACAAACTAGTAAAATCGTTCACTGTGCTGCCCCACACCCAACCATTCAGTGCCTTATTGGCGTAATCCAGGAAATCAACCCAAGACTGCTTCTGCAACTTCTGGCTATCCCTGAAACTAATGCGGTACTTCTCTGGTGTGAGCCCAAACTTGGTAACAAAGATGGTTTTCATGGGAGCGTACTTCATCTGGTCCCCCACCTCCAGTGTAAGTAAAGTATCCCTCCCCACTGCAGGCATGTGTTTCCAGAGTGATGCCCCTCAATATTCTCCTAGGACTCTGTGCATTTGAGGGCCACCTTATAGTCAGAAAACCACTTGTCAATGTCATCCCCTACCACATAGTTGGACACCAGATCTTTAGATATATGGATTCTCCTGTCACCCTCAGACACCACACTTATGCTGCCACCACTACTGCTAGACTCTACCTGCCGCACTCTGAAATCCAGCTCTTTGAGGTTCCTTTCATTTGCCAGTTGCGTCAAGGCCAGTTTCTCCTCCATTGCCAGCTTCTTTTCTTTAAGTTTGCCCATCTGCAGCCTAACCTCTCTCTCAGCCTTCCTGTCTGCCATTTCCCCTGGGGGCAGGCCATACACTTGCTTTCTGCTATGGGAAGGAGTTCCAATTCAGGAGGCAAGTTATCACCCTCACACGAGTGCTGCTTCTCAGCATCTGCAAGCAGTTCCCCCTCTTTATCCTTCATATCACCCCCCTCATCCTAATCCTCTGCTGTTGTCAGGAACTGATGAGCATCCACCTAGGATCTCAGAGCTTTCTTAAGTCCAACTTATAGGTTCCTTTCTTAGTTGGAAGTCCCCTTTCCTTACAGAAATCCTTGAGCTCATCCACAGTGTAGCTGTCTAGGTTGATGAGGTTCAATGTCATTTCTGCAGGTATGGGTAGGTAGGTAGAAAGTAAGTTTATTTGGACAATTGTCCATAAAACATTCTAAAAAATACATAAAACCGGTTACAGTGTAAAATTAATTTAAAACCCATCACCCCCCCCACTGTAGTCCATCATTAAAACTCTGTTTAACAGAACGTAAAAACCAATCAATTCCTAATGCCACATCTAAATAACGCATTTCTGACAGCAACTCTATTGCCTTCATCCTTTGTAAAGTTCTGTATTTAAAAAACAAGGGTCTTAGAAACTTATTCCATCTCTAAAGATAAAAAAGACAGTCCATAAGTATATGCAACATAGAGCATTTTACATTTGGGGGGCAGGGAAAAATACAGTTTTTATCCTGGACCCTAGCTCAATAGGAGCAGGATGAATGGATTGGATTACACCCCACTCTTACCATTCAAATTGCATTCTGCAGGCTGGGATCAGGTACCTGCGTCAGGTAGGGGAAAACAGTATCTAGACCCAGAGAGGGTACTGAAAAACTGATCGAAGGTTTCTGACTCAGGTAGGCCAGGTCGAGAATCGTGGCCAGCTTTGTCACAGACTTTTTCAAAACTTGTTTACCTGGAAAAGGGGACCAGGACGAAATTGTACCGCAATTAGAATGGAGGTTCTTAATACCACTTAGCCTATTTCTTACTTCACTTGCCCACCTTCTTTCACTGCCTTCAATCTCATCCCTGCAGAGTTTAGAGACGTTTATCACTTCACCATCCTCCGAGAGCCTATTAAAAAATATTAAAGCCCTGTGAATGCCAACAAATTCCTGCAGGTATGGTTACAGACAGTCAGGTAGAAAGAGGGTGAATTAAGAAAAAATAAAAGAGCCAATGAAGGAGAATTTAAAAGAAACTCAAACTGATATCAGATTATTTATCTGGGATTTTAGTGTTACACAAAATCACTGTATGGCACCGCACAAAAACAAGTCCTGAATATCAGAGCTGAACACCAATTTAGGAAATGTTAAACATGTTTAAAAGGCTGTTAAGTGGGTGGCTCAATCAGTGCTGCAGGCCACAAGTGGCATTTCATGTACAGGCTCTTCCTACATGTAGTACCACTTTAGTAGAGATTTACAAGTTAATTAAATGTGACAATTGGATGTAAGCAAATTCTACCATGTTTAAAGGAGAGAGCACATGCACTTTAACACTAGTTAGCAGTGGTAAAGTGCACTGAGTCCTAAAAACCAACAAAACGGGGTTCAAGATACAGGAGGGTGAAAGTAAAAAGTTCAGGGTGACCTTGCAGAGAGGGCCAAGTCCAACATTTAAGTTAATCAATTTTGAAGATTTTGAACATAGTGAAAAAGTTGGAGCAATCTTGGCATGAAACATAATGACATATATGGCCAGGTATTATATCAGGGAAGTTCAATATACAATTTCCATTATCCTAGAGAGGAAGTTTGGAAGGCCCACACTGTTTTTTTTTTCAGTTGCTTTATATGAAGAATGTATGATGTAGTAGGAAATTCAGCAGAATTGAGAAACAGGGTCTAATTTTACCTGTCAGGATTCAGGTGAGACAGCAGACCCACAGGGGCTGGGGATGCTGGAGAATGGGTCAGTGGAGGCTAGTAACTCTCATTTACTCTCTTCTTAGGTTGGGGTCCTTTCAGGCTGTAAGGGGTTGAATCCTATTTAGTTTTGGCAGGAACTCAGTCCTGTGTCTGGCAATATGTTGCCTGGTCTCAATGAATTTTCAGCTCTCCCTTTAGTTCGCAAGTGCTTTTGCATCCCTTCACTGTTTGTTGTTTTTCCCTTTACAGCTCCTTTGTTTCCATTTAGTCCATTCACCTCCTTGGATTGTTTGTTGTGCTGTCTCTTATCCCATTTCTTCTAGAGTCTTATGTGTGTTTATGTGATCTGCAGGGTCCAGGGCCCTGGACTGGGTTCCAAGCTGCTCCTAGCTCATCATAGCACCATCTGCTGCTGAAACCGGTAATCCTTGTTTGAGTTGTTATTTGTTACTGTGGTCAAGCTGGTATATTATGCTTATTGTATTCCCTCTGTTTTCCAGTTGATCAGATGTGCTTCCTACCATAACACCCAGAAAGAGTAGTGCATTCTCTTGAAACAGAGGAAACCTCAGAGAGTGCTCTCCAGTCTGGACTTTCTCTCTCACTTCCTTCCCTGTTTCTCGCCTGGTTTTATTGTCTAGTGATATGTTCTATCTTGTTCACTGTCATAGATATTCAGGGATGGCAGGGGTTTTGAGTGGGTCTGCAATTCCAAAACCAGACATAACCAACAATCCTAAGATCCAAAATGACAGATTAAAAAAAAATAGGAATTCTATGAGGGAATTAGGACAATTATAAAAACATTAAAAGACAAAAAAGCAGCTGTGATGGATGGCCTCTGATTAGAGCTTTCAGGTGATCATTTAGTTTCAGTTCTGACATCTCTAATGACTATTTGGTAGGGAGAGTATCCCGAGCTATGATCCATGGGTAACTGTTTGCTTGAACATAAATAAAATGACTAGCCCTCTGGGAAAACTATAGACCTATTTCACAGCTGCACTGTGACTTGAAAATGTTTACTAGAATATTAGCATTTAGACCCAGGACTATGGTTTAGCATATCTATATCAGAAAGTTTTAATCAAAAGAAGATGCATGTCTGACTTGCTAAAGCCCTCCACTGCTACTATTGATCTGCTGCAGACAAATATCCCATAGAGGTTCACATGGTGGGTGCTGCTAAGATGTTAGACACCCAGGGGTGGGCTGCAAAGATCCAAGATTTACAGATCCATGACAGCATTTCAGTATATCAATATCTCAATTCTTTGGTGTAAATATACCCAAAAAATCTGTACATTTATTATTAAATCGAGGCAAAGCATCAAACATGATTCACAAATTAAATAAATGAGAGGAGCCAATGGTGTTGTATATAATACATGGGATTCTGCAATCTCTTTAGAAAAAAATCTCTAATTTCTTTAAAATCAGTGACTTGTGATGCACCCAGTCACCGATTATAAAGAAATGTTGTCAGAACTCAACTGTAAAAACTTATTCCAGTTGAGTTCTGACATCACAATGCTTGCTGGCAGCAGTTAAGGGGAAAGGCAGGTCAGGTCACAGAGGACAATTAAGCAGCTGTTTAAAGAACAAAACCTGTTGCCTTTCTTTCTTCTGTGTTTTTTTTCTAGCTGTACATTGACAAGAAAAAAATAGATATTGATAGCAAAATGTTTATTTTTCCGCTCCTTGGGTAATTATAGAAAAGTTAGAATCATTGTGCATGTTTCTGCAGTATCTTTTATTTTAAAAAACCCATTTTGTATTAAACTGCTTTTGATATCTTTTTGCAACACATATGTAACAGCTTTTTTGATGTGTTTCATTTTGTACTAGAGATTCTATATTTATGGATCATGTTGCAATCAAGCTCTCTCTTTCATAGGAAAGAGCTACTCACCATGGATTTAGGTGGTTAGTGGGAAGGGTGACCATGTGACAATGTATTATAAGGAATAAAGTATCCCCTGTCACATGATAAGGATGTTGCAAGTCACCTCAGAGTTCTATAATCTTATAAAGGAACTCAACCTTTGGCCTAATTCCTCTATATGGTCAGTGGCTTTCAATATCCTTATAGTGTTGGTAGTGGATACTTTATCCTTTATATGCTCCACTTAATAGGGGCTAACTTTTAATTGAGAGTGGGTAGCAAAGTCATATTTGGTATCTGAGGAATTGTAATTAAAACCCTCTTTAGTGATAAAGTCTTATTTTAAGTCACAATACTGAAAATGCAACTTTTAGAAAGTTTGCATTTACTTGTCCTAACCATTTGGTGCCTGATGCCTGTTCTTGGGTCACATGACTAGGTATGAGTGACAGTTTGCCTTTGTATATACGTCCAAGATAATAGAGGGGCTATGTATGCCTGAATGGGCCATCACTGACAGGATGGGGGCAGATCTGTGCGCAGCCACACTTACTCACCAATAGGCTGGGCCCAGCTCACAAAAAGAACTTCACACTAGCCTTTTGTGCCTGTAGCAAGGCTGGAGCCAAGACAGGGAGGCAGGAAATTCCACACGCCTCTGTAGTGGAAACACCAGAAGCTTCTACCAGCGTAAAAGTGGGTACCAGGTATGAATATTGAACCCTCAGATCCAACTCTTCAGTACACTCCTGGATCTATGAATGCTACAGAAGAAGGACACTCTGCTACTTGAGGACTGCCCTGCTTGCTGAGAAGGAAAACTGGACTTGCACTCTTCATCCCACGCTGAGTGACTCCAAAGGTAGCTGACTGACCTCCTGTTAGAGCTGCACACGCTCTTCAGGGCTCCCTGCATCTGCCTGGACCTGCAACTGGAACTGTAACTAGAACGGCCTGAGCCCTGCTGGTATCTGCTGCAGTAATTTCCTGATCCCCAAGAGGTGCCCCCAGATCCTGGATGCTTTGTATGGCACCAGTTGAGGTCCTCCCTGCAGAACAGAAGAAGTCCTGAAGTTTTGGCCACTTTGTGAAAATGAATGGGCCTGTTTATGCCAAGATCTTGCCATATGCACTGATCGCCAATGCGAGGCTCTGGTGCACCCGACTCCTCGCGATACAGCAACTGCCAGCAACATCCGTCAATGCAAGATCTCCATTTCATGCTACAGCATCGACAGCCCACAGTGACTGCCAATGTGAAGCTGCAGCTTCAACTGTCCATGATGCCCAACAGGATCTTCACATTACAGCAAGGACCATCTTTGAGGCCCAGCCTGCTCTTCGCACCTCAGCAACAACCATCCGTGAAACTCTCACTGCTCCTTACAGCCTCATCGGTGAACAGAACTCTTGTTGCTGGACTTTAGAAGGTAAAGTTTTCAGTGGGATTAACCTGGTCCCTGTATCCAGCCCATGCTCCATTGCAGTCAGCCTGAACTTGTGACTTTCACCTAGTCTTGCACCACCAGAAGACCGCAAATGGAGCTTTGTGCTTTTAGGTGCTATACTTATCTGAAATCTTTAAAATTGCTGCTGAATCAACTGATTGGATTTTTATTGTTTTGGTGTCAAATCATTAAATAAAATGTACTCTATTTTTCTAAATTGGTGTGGTATTTTCCTTGTGTTGTGTTTTCACTTTATTACTGTCTATATGCTGCATAAATACTTTACACATTGCCTCTAAGTTAAGCCTCACTGCTTTTGTGCCAAGCTACCAGATGATTAAGCACAGGTTGATTGAGCAACTTCTTATGGTTCACCCTTACAGGGATTGTGGCTGTTGCTTGAGAAGAGCTCACACCCTCCTCAAGCAACATCCCAACTTCTCACATTATATTTTTTGGGAAACTTGCTGGTTTCTGACCAGTTATGGTGGGTGTCTCAAATGGTATGGGCCTTTAAATCATTCTGTAGGTTGGCCCCCTTAATTTGCTGTTACACCACTGGCGGTCTGGCAGTAGGCACCAGCCCCTCTCTGTAGAGTTGCATACAGGGCTATACATGTTGCTCCTGTTGATACACAAATTGGAGCATTGAAAACAACAATTTAGGGCCTTTTTAGGGCCTGTCCCACGTGCCAATTACTCAGAACCCAAGTCTTTAATGAGCCAATGAATAGTGCTGGCTGCCCAAAGAAAATCTCGGAATGTCGAAGTGCATCAAAAAATCGAGGTCTTCAAAGAGTTCTGGGAGATGAGGCATTTTATGTTCACTATAGAAATATGACAGGGAAGGAGGAGCATGCAAAATGTGAAACTTTAGAGGACGTTTTTGTAGACAGTTGCAGGGCTGTAGCACGTTTCTGCTAGCTTAAAAATGGCGCAAGAGGAGTTTGAGACCTCTCAATACCCGGTATGGCAGAGCTGAATGGCTGTGAGGAGTTCCTGGTTTAGAACATGAGGTAGGCAAGAGGAGGAATCAGATACAGTTGTGAGTTGGACCCATTTTGTTTATTTTGCAAGGGACAGGCGAGTTTTACATTTATTTCGATCATGCGAGCATTCTCTAGCTTTTCCAGTTATTTCCCGCTCGTATTTGGCCCCGGCATACGAGTATCACTCTGCGGTTGAGAGTAGTGTATCTGGATACCTTTGCTCATCAAACTTGTGTCCCCAAAAGTGACAGGTCTGTGTGTCACCAAAAGTGACAGGTGGTGCACAAAAAGTTTGGGGACATGATGAATGTAGGTGACCATTTGACCCAAGGGGCTGCCTGCCATAGCGGAGGGGCTGTTTTTTGGAGACAGCAGCGAACCAGAGCCCTATGATGGAGGCTGGCCATGTTGTGGCGAAGAGGTGCACGCCCCTTTTAGGGTTTGTTTAGGATACATATAAGACCGTCTTAAGAGCCTTGTACAGCAAGCAGGCTCCTGAATACGAAAAGCTACCCACAGCCAAAATGAAGAGATACAACCCGCTCGTGAAAAGTCCTATGTGGGGTGGCGTACAGCCCACTATCGATAGATATTACTGCAGCTTAAAACCCCTGGTAATGGACGAGAATGCTCAACAAGAAACACCTAAGGATATGGGTTGCGACGTTACTGGTTTTGCCGATGACCGTTGTCGGCATATGGAAGCACGCCGTCTCAAGGATTGCGTATACAGGGTGTCCCCAATTAAGGTCGATAGCAGCTGGAGTGGGGACTCGTGTAATGGCAGTGCGTATGAGGGATTCAGCTTCGTGGAGTTGGACGATTTGGAAGATACGATAGTTCCACCTAACTCCCCCATCTATGAAGACATGGGCTTTCAGGAGGATACGGCTCCTGAGAAGGTTGTTGTGCAGCAGCCCGGTACAAACTCCGAAGATGATGGGGCATCGCAGGACATTAGCGACTCTCAAGATTTTAGAGCTGCCGCAGAGGGCGGTGAAAATGCTGAGGTTAGTAAAAAAAAAAAATGTTATGAGTAGTCAGTTACATAATGATGTAGTTTTATTTCTTCAACTAACGGACTGTCAATCTTTCTTCTTTTGACCCTAGAGAGCAACCCCAGCTGGATGCACCTTCTTCATAATGCGCTATGGTGAAGAAACTGGAGCACCACCTAACACACCCACCGATGAAGACATGGGCTTTCAGGAGGAAGCGGCTCCTGAGAAGGTCATTGTGCAGCAGCCCAGTACAAGCTCCGAAGATGATGGGGCATCGCAGGACATTAGCGACTCTCAAGATTTCAGAGCCACCGCAAAGGGCGGTGAAAATGCGGAGGTTAGTAAAAAAAAATGTTATGAGCAGTCAGTTACATAATGATGTATTTTATTTCTTCAACTAATGGTATGTCAATCTTTCTTCTTTTGACCCTAGGGAGCAACCCAAAAAAGAATTGATGCCATGGGGACTCCTACAAAAGCGGACAGCGTAAATTTTTACTGCCTATGTTGTGCAAAACAGACTGAAAGTGTCACAAGACAAAGTATGGATGTTCCCCTGAATCGTGACTATGTCTCTAAGTGTGTCGTGGATGTAAAAGAAATTCAAGTAGTACCCCATGCAGATCTGATGGCTGTTAAAGGTTTCGCAGCGGCTGTGGTACTAAACTGTGTCAAGCATGACTATTACGGGCTTTGTTTCGGACATCAAATGAACGATCCTCAGCAGGCCGCGCACGAGTGTCTGGGCGATGCATACAGAGACCGAGTAATCCGCTATATATGTAGTTTGTTAGACCCGTACAAGATGTATAAACTGTTAAGGGTGGTGTACGGACTGTCCTCTGAAAAGAAATATGTCCACCCTGATATGCTGAAGATCTTGACAGCGGCACTCGATGAGATCTGACACGCCCATGACCCAAGCTTAAAACTGCCAGGTATGCAGGGGATGTGCACAGCTTTTGATAGAAAGATGATAGAAAGACTCGTAGAAACGCGTATGTGTAAGCTGTATATACAAAATAGAAGAATAGGGTCTTTGTCCCCCGAAGACTATTTCAAATAAATAAGGTCTTATTTAACGTAACATGATAGCGTGTATTTAGAACAAAGCAGTAGAATGTTACACCGTAAGGTGGCTATGGGTTAATCCGTCCTTACGACGCTTACTATGAAAATGTAAAGTAACTTCTGTTTATGTTTTGTTAATATTGTTTATTTTTAATAAAATGTCCTTACGCAAAATAGGTGTAATTCATTGCCTGCGGTGTAGCGGATGATAACATGCCGGGGGCACTGTTAAGAAAACTTTATTATGATACAAGGGGAGTTGGCAGCTTGGGAAGCGCCGAAGCTCTGTATAGAAGGGCTGTAGCTGAAAATGAACCTGTAAGCAGAGGTCTGGTGAAGACCTGGTTATCAGGAGAGGAGGCGTATTCACTCCATAAACCCGCCAGAAGACGCTTTAAGAGGCGCCCTACAATCGTTAATGCGCAAATAGATTATCAATGGCAGGCAGATATCATCAGCCTTCAAGATATAGCAAAACATAACAGCGACGCTTGTTATATATTAACCGTCATAGATGTCTTGTCCAAGTACGCCTACGCAGAAGCGCTACGCGATAAAAGTGGGGCTAGCGTCATGGCCGCATTTAAAACCATCTTCGAGAAGGGTTGAATTCCGCAAAACTACAAACAGACGCCGGTAAAGAATTCTTAAACAAGGCATTTCAGAAATTATTAAATCAACACGAGGTTCAACATTTTGTAACACACACGGAGATAAAAGCAGCGGTTGTAGAGTGGTTTAATAGAACTTTAAAGTCTAAGATGTGGAGGTATTTTACGGCACACAACACCTACAGATACGTCGATGTTCTACAAGCTTTTTTAGCTGTATATCATGCCAGTTATCACAGGACCATCAAAACAGCGCCCGTAGAGGTAACTCCTAGTAATTCTTTATCTATTTGGAGAACTGTGTACGGACGTAATTTTGCTACAAAGGTGAAGAAGCCTATTTTTAAAAAAGGTGATCACGTAAGGATTTCAAAATTGAAAGGTGTCTTTACGAAGGGCTACCAACAGACTTTTAGCGACAAAATATTTATAGTGGAAAGTGTGGAGCTTAAAGAAGGAATGTATATTTACAGGTTAAAGGACTACAATGGGGAAGCGGTGTCGGGGGTCTTTTACAAGGAAGAGTTACAAAGGATACCCGCCGATCCGCACAGGGTGTATAGGGTTGAAAAGATTCTGAAAAGGAAAGGTAGAGGTGCTAATAGCCAAGCATATGTCAAATGGCGTGGCTGGCCGGAGAAATTTAACAGTTGGGTGTTGGCCAGCTCCCTGAAGGGTGTGTGAGCTGAGGACCACCTAAAAGCTGCTGTTAAGATGGAGACAACACCCTTTTATATCACCCTGCCGTCCAACGCTTCTAAAGACATGTTCCCCGACAACCAGATTTCTAATTATACCCTGAAATTGGCTAAGCCTGTGGACCTGAAAGGGGATTGGGAGGTAGCCCTAACCGAGATCCAATATCCTAGAGCCTGGAATACATTTACACAGAGTGAGGCTAAGTTTTACATAAAGCGTGAGCAGGACCCTGTGAGCATGCACGAGAGCATCCCATACGGCTACTACCCAACCGTTTCAAGTGTTGTCGACGCCATCAACAAAGCCATAGGCAGCATAGAAACATATACGAATACTTATCTGTCGCTAGATGACGTCAGAAGGAAGGTGTTTCTTAAAACCCCTAATCGCACCACGTCGTTTAACTGCTCCGGTAAATTAAGAAGTGTTTTAGGCACAGTACAGAATGCGAAAAGTCCGATCGAACAGGATCACACGTGCCCAGATATTAAGGGGGGGTTCTACATGCTCTATGTGTATAGCGATATTGTAGAGGCCCAGAGGATCGGCGATAGTTACTCACCGCTGTTAAGATGGGTTCATGTACAGGGCGAAAATAATACAATGGTCAATATTCAATTCAACAAACCCGACTACGACGCAGTTTCTAAAAACCATTTTGACACTATTTCAATTATGATCTTCGATGATCAGTCCGTCCCAGTGTCCTTTAAAGTCAGGAAAGTTATTGTTAAGCTTCATTTAAGACCAAGACGCGACCGAGGCTATTAAGCAGGCATCATGGTGGTTGTGAAAACATACGGGGACCCGTCTATGTACAGGGACTATTACCGAAACCAGGCCGGTTATGGAGGCCCTCCGTACTTTCAAGGGACACCGGTTATGTACGGGGCTGGTCTAGGAGGTTTCTTCCGCAGTCTGTTTAGAAGAGCTATGCCCTTCTTGAGAAAAGGCTATGAAATTGCAAAACCGCATGTTAAAGCGGCGGCTACGAACATTGCCCAGGACGTGGTAGGGTCTGTTACTTCGGCGGTTGCCGAGCGCATGAACAAACAGCCGCAAGAAGGCGCTGGTTTGGTGTACAGGCCTCGAGCCATTGTTAAAAGGAAGCACCGAGCTTCGAGACGCAAAGGCCCACCTGCCCCCCATAAAAAAAGGAGGAGTTCTTCAAAGCGCACTCAGAAAAGAAAAACTCCAAGACGGAAGAGAGCTTCGAAGAAGAAGAGAACAGCCTCTAAAGTAAATATTTTTTAAAGCGGCGTAAACTAAAGCATGGCCTTTGTACATTGTGCATCGGGCGAGTGAGCCAAATCCGAGTTAGACTTGTTTACTCTAAAGCCCACGCAGACAAGCATCGAAAACAGCTTCTTCATGGAGGTATCACCTTTAGCCGCTTTGACGCCTCTGGCCCCTATAGAGTTTTATGTATCAGGGTCCACTGATATGTATTTGGATCTCAACAACACGCTACTCCATCTTATGTGTAAAATCGTAAAAGCGGATGGTTCCGACATAGCAGCAGACGCTAAAGTGGCGACGATCGCTTACCCCTAGCCACCGTGTTTAATCAGGTGGACATCACCCTGGGCGATCGCCTCATCACACAGAGCGATAACATGTACGCCTACAGAGCCTACCTCGAGAGCATTCTAAATTACAGTAGCGACGCCCTCAATACGCAGCTTTCAGCGGGGCTCTTCTACAAGGACACATACGGACACTTTGAAGCCAAGGACCTGGACGGTGACAATCAGGGTTTTGTAAAAAGAGCAAGTTTTGCGGCGGGCAGTCGGCAGTTTGACCTCCTGGGCCGCATACATTCAGACCTCTTCTTCCAAGATAAACTGCTCATCAACGGAATTGATCTTAAGATCAAGCTCACTCGCAACAAGGATGCATTCTGTCTCATCAGCGGGGATGCGGACCAATACAAGCTGGACATACTGTCAACGAGTCTGTTTGTAAAGAGGGCGAAAGTGTCCCCGAGCGTCAGATTAGCTCACGCCGACGCTTTGCAGATATCAAACGCCAAGTACGCGGTGGAAAGAGTAGCTCTGAAGGTATTCAGCATCCCTGCCGGTACCCGATTAACTCAGCAGCAGAATTTATTTCTGGGACAACTACCCAAGCTTATCATCATCGGATTTGTGGACAATACAGCTTTGAGCGGCGTCTACGCCTCAAATCCCTTCAATTTTAAGCACTACGGCATCAACTACGCTGCGCTGGTCCACGAGGGCACTGTGATTCCTGCAAAACCCTACACACCCAGTTTTATAACCTCCAACTACATCAGGGAATATCAGGGGCTGGTTTCGATAACAGGGAAGCATATACGGGACTGCGGGGTAGCCGTGTTAAGAGAAGGCTATAGGGCCGGATACACAATGTTCGCATTCGACCTGACTCCCAACATGGAAGACGGCGATCACTACAACCTGGTCAAAAACAGCAATCTAAAAGCTGAAATACGATTTAGTAATCCGCTACCGGCGAATGTGAACATGGTCGTATTCTCGGTATTCGACAGCATCATTCAGATCAACCACGCCAGACAGATTTTGTTTGACTATCTTTAAAATGTTTGTGAAATGGACACTGTGCAGATACAGGACTTCTTAAGCAGGCATAAATACGCTAGGAAATACTTTTTAGGTGTTTTCCCTAGTGATGGGTTACCAGCCGAAATAGGGCCGGAAAGACCACGAACCCTAGTCTTTAACACAGATCCTCATTACAAGGGTGGAACACACTGGGCGGCCTTGTTTATAGATAGTGACACGGTTACAGTGTTTGACAGTACAGCTGAGTTCGCCGAACACAGTATCTATACACAGCCCATATTCAAGTTTGTGAAAAAAGCCGCAGCGAGGGTTGAGTATAACAAGCTAAGGGTCCAGGATTCGTTAGCCATCACGTGCGGGGAACACTGTATTTATTTTATCAGTAAAATGTCGGAGGGCTTGGCGTTTAGAAATTTCTTAAATCTATATTCGAGTGCCCTTGTTAACAATGACAGTCTAGTTGTGAAATATGTAAAAGAAAACACAAGGGACTCGGTCAGACCTGTGAAAACAGAATTTGGCATTTGTCAAAATTGTAAGGGCATGTAATGTGTGTATGTTTAATGATGATCGTTTAAAATAAAAGGCATTTTTAAAACTCGCATTCAGACTCTGTATTTCTATGCTGCCACATAAACCATAATTAAAATGCTTTAAAAGATGAGTGAGACGGGTTTAAAAGTTATAAAAGTGTTTATTACAAACAGTTATGTAGGTTGTGCATTACATTGACATCCATTACTAAAGAAATATATGAAGAAAAAATCAGACACGGTTATACACGTAATTGGCACAGTTATTCAAAAAAGTCTGTAGAAACATTAAGGATTAATCCACGTATGGTCTTTGGGCAGTTGCCTTTTTCTCTGTACATGCGTCACAAGTGGGGTGCTCCAAGCGGGTTATAGTCGTGGGGCGTCAGAGACGGCTGGCGATGGAGGGAGGGGGGCCTTTAAACTTTCAAGCATATGGCGGTGATCGTTATTACCCACGAGTGTGGAAGGGATGTTGAGTTCAGCGGCAGCTCGTAGAAACTGATCCCAACCTCTAGGAGCATTTTGAAGCATTAGGGTTTTGGGGTGCGTGAGACCTTTGACTAGATTGTACATGTGTGAACCAACAACCGGCTGCCCCTTGTAGAGAAATTCGCCACGTTCATTCCACGCTGTTAGGTCTTTAGAAGCGGCGAGTTTACTCATCAACATTTGCGCTGCCCCTCTGTGCCTCTAACTTATATTTTTTAGGAGGTCGTCAACAAAAATATCCCAGGGAGGGGCCTGGGCCGGCTGAGGGTGTTGGGGTTGCGGAGCAAGTGCTGGCGTTGCTGGCTGTTCAGAGTCCGGGGCATAGAGAGTTAGCTTATTTTTTTCGGTATCCCACTGCTTGTAGGAGCTTAGAAATTTTTTAAGGGTGCTGGTGTAAAGGGTAGCTTTGTCGTACGTGTTTAGATCAGTCCGGTTCAAAATGTCTTTAATTTCAGCATTCAGGCGTAGAGTCTCATTTCGCCGTATATCCCAGGCCTTGTCCGCAGAAGAGCCCAGTTGCTCCAACTGTTGTCTAGGAACCAAATACATCTTTGCGGCATGCTCCATCACCGTCCCGAGAGGAGGCTTGTAATTATGGGTATAGATATGCCCAGCAATGAGCCTATAAAACCCCCAGACTGTTTCACCAGTTTCTTCTTGGTAATGAGTGAGGACCTTTTATTACTGAGCTTCTTGATAAGATGTCGCTTCTTCTTCAACACCTGTAACTGGCTCTTTGATATAGGGACGTTACCTTTTAGGGTGTTTAGGGCTATTTCTGAAATGGCCGCCACTAAATCATCAGAAGCAGCGCAGAGGATGGCCTTTCTGTGCTGGGGACTGGCATTAACCAGCATTTTCAGGAGAGCTAAATTGCGGCGTAGGCGGTCAGACATGGTCAACACAGGGTGTTATAAGGGTCGGACTACAAATGTCTCTAAAGGTCTTCAGCGCAGCTTTTTATAGGCTCGGGACTTGGTCTTTGGTGTGTAAGCGACGGGGAGATCAGGGGGAAAAATATCAGCCCTCAGTCTGTAGTCTTCTAGAGTGTTATTTTTTAAGTCGACCAGCAGGTAGCCGTGGGGTTTTGCTGTAGCGTCGTTAAAGGCCTCCATGAAGAAGTGCGTGTTTCCCGGGTACATCTGTTTAGCTATGACGGCTATTTGCTGTTTGTCACGGGGATTTTTAAATAAAACAAGGTATGAGGCATTGAGTGCTATAGAGCGACTGTTCTTACCCTTGTAAAACAAGTTCTGCACAATGTAGCATATGCTTAGATTGCGGTGGTGTGAATATTGAGTAAAAGCTCGCTCTAGCTCAGGATGATCCCCACCTTCACGCATAAGGTCATCGACAATTACCAGGTTTACAAGGGTCGGTGGCAGCAGCTCATCGTCATTGAGATTATCAGGTATACCTTCTATAAATCTGATATGCGGGAAGCTGCGGGCCAGGTCGGTATAAAGATCTTGCCAGCACGAATAAAGCCACACAATGCTATTAGGTGTTTGGGATAAAACACAGGCAGCATTTTCTAAGAGCTTTTTTATAAAGTAGCTTTTACCGCAGTTTGAGGGCCCTGCTAACACGCAGGAGAACGGATGCTGTAATGTGGTGTCCATAGTGCGGTGGTGACCTCTCAAATGCGTCTAATAACCGTACGGCAGTGTTTTATAGTCCATAGTCAGGACCCTTTTGTCAAAAACAACGCGTAAGGTTTTATGTAGGGGCTGGGTTGTAATTTCCCACTTCTTTTTGGATCTGTCTATGCAGGGCTGATTCACAACTATGGTTTTATCATTTTCACGATCGGCCGATGCAGAGTATTCGTGCACCAGATCCTTCAGACTGTCAAAATTGATTTTTAGGGTGTTGTTGACATTTAATGTTATACGTTTGACCTTCATGCACACCTTGTTGTTGTTTGTTTTGTAGGCGTAGGTCTTAGGTCCGGAGGTCGTAAATTCTATTATATGTTCATCCTTATCAAGTTCGCTAGTCAAATTACCTAAGTAATCCACAAGAGGAGGGTCTTCAACCCCCGTTTTACTCAGAAAAATCACAGAGTCGGTATCGTGATACAAACAGCGACCCTGGAGTTTATCCATAACACCGTAAAGCTCTAGATGGGCGTGGGCTGTTGTGAAGCAGGCTATGAAGATGTTTATGTTGTTACACGTTGTGGGGTACTCTTTTGTGTATTTCCAACACACAGCAGCGGTCTCGTCATCGATAAATTCGCAGCTGGACACCTCATAACATGGGGCAAAAAGGTACTTAAACAGTCCGTCAGGATCTGTTATTAAGGTTGTATTTGACATGTTTGTACGCCGTGCGAATTTTCCCCATAAGGAGTTGAGGCAGAGTTTGGCTAACTGTCGGCGGGCAGGGTTGACCTCTATCAAATGTGGTCGTAAACGTATACCCTCGTGAGCGTGGTAGTCATCGATGTATTTCTGCTTTGCATCTTGACTAGTACACCATTCGGGATATCCTGAGGCCTCCTGTTTGTCTCTGAGAAACAAATAAATGTAGCGTGAAAAGAGGCATTTCGTGGTCCTCTTAAAATGCCACACCTCGTGTACTCTCCCGAGTCTGTAGCCTTTCTCTAAGGCAGCTTGTACCTCGATGCTACACCAGGTCCCGGTGAGCATCCTTTGTTCTTCAGTGTGTCTACAACCACCAACCTCTTTAAACACTGCGCATGTTCGACAGAGGGGGAACATCAGCTTACCATCGACTCTGTATGGTAACACTGGAAAGTAAAGCTGCCTTGGCGGATAGATTTTGCATTTGACTAGCCCAAAGTATTCGGAAAGGGGCTTAAAGTCTCTATATATGATGGTGGGGTGCCCTAAGGGGTATACTTTCATTTTGTTCACAAATGGGTACAGACTGGTGAAATCATAGTAGTGTATTTTCTCACCCTCACCCACGGCCCTGTACAGTTGTATGGCATTTGTACGACCCCTGAATAAGGCATCGCGGGGCTCCAGAGGTTGTGGTAAATCATGACTCTGAAGGAAAGAGCAGAGCTCGGTGTCGGTTGTTAGCATATCTAACCACTCATGCTCCCAAAGGACCCTCAGAGCAAAGCCACATTTTTCAACATACTGGGCTTTCATCAGAGTACGTCTGTGTAAGTGCTCAAATTTGGCACCCCGCAATTTGTTAAACTCGTGGGGCTTGTAACAATGGGGACAGCCGTGGTAAAAGCAGCCGTTGTATTCAAAAGCCGTCGGCACTCCCTTAATTACGGCGTACCCATCCAGGTAATACTGGCCCAGGTGTTATTCGCCCCCCTGCAAGGTGTGTTGAATATGTATGTCTTCCTTCTCAGAGACGTACATGAGCCATTGGATAGAGGGGGTTGAATAACGTTTCTGTTTACCGTTATAGAGGTCTGACGGCACTAGAGCGATACTTTTTGGTCTTAAAAATATGTGTTTGTAGATGGACATACACATGGAGGCCAAAGTGATGTTTTGAAAAGGGTCTATGTATTCGACCGTCTTTGGCATTTCAGGGGTCTTGAGCTTCAAAGCCCTGACTTTCTTAGTCATCTCCACCACAACGTCTCTGAAGAGGTTGCAGGCTTGTCGTAGGATCATTACATCCACTTGACAATAAGCCTTCAACTCGGTTTGTAAATGAAACTCCTTTTCAAGGTTTTCAGAGTACCATTGCAGAAAGCTCTCTTTCTCGGCAGGCATCATATATTGAGCCCCGTAGCTGTCCGGAGGCGGCATGGGCCCCACATAATCCTGGTTCGCCCAGGTGTTAAAAAAGTGTGGAAAATAGCCTTTACACCCGGGGAAACCAAAGGCTTTTGGCAGCTTACTCAATTTCATGGGCAAGAAATTCAGGGTGTCTGTGAATCTTATTTGTATCTGGCCAGCTGTTAGCAACATTAGCTTGGAACCCTGAGTAATGAGTTCTACTTGTACCTTTTCACAAATCAGATTTTGTAAAATAAAGAATGAGTCGTATGCTTTTGAGTTATGGGCCAGCATGGTATACCCTTTGAATTTAGTTTGAATGAAAGTGTTAAGGAAATCACCAACGCACGTTCGTCCTTCAAACTCCCAGTTGTCGTCGGAAGTTAGATGGTGGGCGTAAATATAGTTAGGCTGATGTACACCCGTCTCTTGTGTGCACTCTATATCGAACACTATGTAGTCTTCGGTTTTGGTCTGGGGTCTGCCTTTAACCATGTAACATCGGTGATTTGTTCCTGCTCTAAAAGGAGTGTGACACCTTGGGCATTTCATGCCTTTGCATTTGTGATCTTCCACCACGTACCGACCACACTCAAAGCAATCCATTTTAGGGAAGCATTTAACAGCTTTGTTGTGTATGCTCAAGCAGTCTTGCGAGCGACAAAACATCTTACAGGTGCGACACCTCACCTTCAGGGCTGCGTCTACGATGCAACCGTCCCTCTGACACATCTTACAGTGCATTTCACACTGATGATGTGCCTTAGTGTTGTATATGTGATCGCAATATGTGCACACGTACTTGACTCACAGAAAACCTTTAAGGTTCAAGATACCGTAAAAGTGGTTTTTGTGGTGAAGGACATATACGATCTTGTTTCTCACACGTTCCCCGGTTGTAAAGTACTTCCAAGAACCGTTGTGATAAAGAACGTTCACCGTAATGGCGAAATAGGTCTCAAAAAGGCCTATGTCGCCAAAGCTGACCAAGCGGTCTGGAGGTATTTCAAGAACCTCATGGGCTTCAGCTGCTCTAGACATGATGACAGCGTCGGTGGTGTTGCGCCCCATCAGCAACCCCACGATGCTGGCCGCCAGACACGTGTTGGCTGCTCCGCTGTTAAAGTTTAGCAGCCAACGTTGTTTCTTACCAATTATCTTGCTGTATAGTACGCTCTTCAAAGGCCTGGAAACACCCCCCTCACGACCCCGTACAATGAGGGCTATGACTCTGAAAGTGCCATAGGCGACTAGTTCAGCCTTACTCTGTAAAAGCCTCGAGAGGTTTTCTAAAAATTCCACGGCGTCAAACACAGCGCATGACTTTCGCTTGGTGAACAAAGGGCTGTCAAAACCCTGCCCCTGGAAGCGTAGTTGGAAAAAATCCTTAGGACCCACATTGTGTAACAACCTTTCTATGAGTGTTTGCACTGCCTGGTGTATGGCTAAAACCCCATGATCGGAGGACCTTATCAGGTGGAGGTCAGCAAACCTAAACTCCTCGTAGTGTTCTGTAGCGTTAAATCTCTCTACAGTACGACTGTAGCTTCTAACGCTCTCTAAAAAGACGGCCTCTGAATCCTCATCTTGAGGAATTTGACTTGCTGGGGAGCTCGCGGTTGTATCATTTTGGGGGTCCTGGCTTAGCACGGGCTCGGGGTGTCTTTTAAGCCGCCGTGTAGCGCATATTCGGGCTTTCTTGAGATTACTTATTAAAAGCCTGTGCTGCTTCGCGCTATTAGCCCACTTTTGCTTTTTACGGGACCAGTCTTTTCGAGGCGGCCTCCCCCCGCCTATCTGAACAGTATGGTTTGTACATGTGTGCGACGTACTCATGGAGGCCTTTGCTACAGACCCACCCCCGGTCTATCTAGGTGTTCCTGGGGATGGAGTATCGTCGCTCTACCGCCCGAGCCCTTCAAACACCCTCCCCTTGGGGTGTTCTCTCCTGAACTTGTGTGTTAGAGGGTGGCTGGTACTGTTGTATGTGCTTCAGGCAGCGTTTGTGAACCTGTATGACTCTGTTTGAGGGGCTCTATGTACTTTTTACGCCTGAGCAGGCGTAAGAAGCGCAGGGACTTGGTCAGTACAGTATGGACCTTACTGCTATATTTTGATTTGTGTGTGGTTTTAGTAATACCCGGGGCCCGTGGGGTCTTTAGGGGGCGACGTAGGCCTAGTCACGCCGGTATACCCCATATGTCTGACACAGTTGTTTGACACGTTTGGAGGATCACCCTTTTACAACTGTCAACCATTTGCAGTATCTTCCGCTGCGCCTCCATCTTGACCATGTCCTCGCTACCCCCAGCCATAGTTTTAAGGTTGCGGCGTTCGCTTGACGTTTTAACTTTCTGACCTCCAGCTGTATATCTTTCACATGCTCCCCTAGTACATCTTTTGGGTTTACAGAATCGTATTGCGGCGGATTAGGGATGAACACCCCGTGGGGTTGTATAACGGCCTCTCGCACACCGACCATCGCAACACCATTCTGTAAAGGAGGGCCCGGGGGGATCATAGAAACAGGGTCCCAGTGCGAACACCCTGGGGCGTTAGGGGAGGGGGCCTCACTAAATGACGCCTCCAAACTACGATCTAGACAGTCACCACCGTCCGTACTGTTATCGGCGTATATTGATGGGGGTGATGCGGGGCTTACACTGGACGCGGGGCTGGTGGGGTCGTAGGCTCCTGGCGGGGGGATAGGGGACATAGGGCACGGGGAGTGTAAATGACGGTCGAAATAATCGAGGGTCCTAGCGGTGAAGGACGTGTCGGGGATGGGGGCGGGTGTATGTGTAACAGGCATTTTAGAAGGCCCATTGTGCGCTGCTTCTGAGGGTCTATCAAGACGGTCTACCAGCCCTGTCAGTGCCTTGAGACACACCCTGCTGGCGGTATAAGGGGCTCCTAAGGGTTGAGCATTTTCAGGCGTTGGGTTCCTAAACCCGGCAGGAATGATTATAGAAGGTTTTGGGGGCTGTTCTAGGGGGAGCTCCTCTACCAGAGCCGATAGTTTATTTGAAACTACAGAGGGCTTCAGAGGATGGGAAGGTCCCTGCGGCTTCTTCTTAAGATACTTTCTCGAGAGGCGGTTGACTTTAGGGGTTTGGGGCTGTAACAGATCTTCTGCAACAGGCGTTACATCCGTCTTAGAGATCATGGGGGCAGAGGATTCATTCCTCGGCTTAACAACATTTTTTAATGATAGATCTAAAGGAGTAGTTTGGGGCTCAGGGACCATCTGTTTCTTCTTGAGGTCTAAAGGGCCTGCTTGGGACTCAGGGACCACCTGTTTCTTCTTGAGGTCTAAAGGGTCTGCTTGGGACTCCGGGACCACCTGTTTCTTCTTTGGGTCTAAAGGGGCTGCTTGGGACTCCGAGTCCATCTGCTTCTTCTTAAGGGGGGGTTTGTTAGAGATGATATTCCCTTTTGAGGCCTGGTGATGGTTCATCATTTTAGCGGCTGGCTTGATTCGGCATTATATCTCTGTACCGGGTGTCTGCTGGATGTGTGTATAATAAGAGCACAATTGTTCCTGGCGTACACGCCTACTCACACCTTTTGCTGTAGGCACTGTGTTCTGGACTGTCTTTGTGATGTCACTTAACGGTGGCGTCAGCCTCTTAGCCTTACACGAATCTTCTCCATTGCTCTTTTGAACCGCTCCTAGAATGTAAACATAAAAATATATATCTATCAGAAAAAATAAGGAACCACAGACACCCCACCTCCACTTTATTCATCCAATACTATATGTCGTCGGTCCCTTTTCTGCTTGAGAGAATAAAACCCAGAGAGTTATTTTATTTATTTATTTATTATTTATTTTTTTTTATTTTTTTTTGGCACCCTTTTGTGAAAAACACACCTGTTAGAGGTCTTTTCCCCGCTCCTTTCTTTGTCACCGATCCCTTTCTAGATGTTGAAGCTTTCCTCTTTAGCGGACTTTTTTTTGTTGGCGCCTCTGCAGCCTCTTGCACATCCCCGCCGGCCGTGCATGACACCGTGGGTCCTGTAAAGAAAAAATAATCACAATTGTAGTATAAACCAGGCCTTAGCAGTCCCCTCTGAGGAGCTCTCCTATAGTTCACCGATGTGGTTTTTGGGACTAGACCCGCCCAAGTCTTAGACAGTTTAAAGAACACGGACATTTTTTTATTTACCTGTAAGAACGGTGTTATCCTGCACACTCAAAGACGCGCCTTGAACCTTCATGTACCATTTAAAACCGTCAATATCTAGTTGTTGTCCGGCGTCATAACCTATAAAATCACACATACAGGAGAATACCATTAGAAAAGCATAGTTTCTGAGACACCCTAGTACAAAAACTACCCAGAACTATACAACTCTAAATACATATACCTGGTTGCAGGGCGAGCATTTCTTCGTCGGTGATAGTTAATTCCGGGAGGCCCTGTGTCGGGGGTTAAATCAAAAACACCAGCTTTAAAACTAGAGCTAATAAACATGGCATTACAGTTTGTTGCATTCACCTTAGAAAACGTAAATACCTATTACATAGAAACAAGCATCCATGACAAACCCCTTGTACAACACTAGTCTAAACTCTAATCTAAACTATGCAAGGCACATGATGTTATTTACTCGCATTTAATAATTCAGCGCTCTATGTTAGGATATTAACGTATAAACTGCAAGTAACAAAAGGATATCTCCTAGGAAAAAAAACTGTCACAATCTGACCCCAAATACGTTAACGCGCAGCACTGTCTACAGGGGACACATTCTTTACAGCATACATATTAAATATTGTGGGGTATTTGATGCACCCTCAAAGCAACCGCTAGACAAAATCACATATCCCTCTCCAGAAAGAGCATTAATCACATGTGTTATTTTATTTATTTATTTTATTTTTCCATGGAACCTGTGGAAACAATGATCTTGGCAGCCGCTGTTTTATAAATAAATAACCAATCCGGAGCCCAGGGCAGGCCGCATAGGTTTTATAGATGTAGGGCTAGGAGCTCTAAAACATTAGAATAGGCCTGTACGTTGGCCCCTATTATAATTTGAGAGCCTATGGGGCTCTGTTAATGAGCCGCTACACATGCTCAACAACCTGAGTTTTTGGGCATAATCACTTAATAGTCCCATGCCTACCAAAATATGCATGTGTGCTTGTGTAACATATTCGGGGCTCCTAAAAGCGCTCCAAACCCTTAGGGTCAAGTTTGCGCTATATAAATATGCCCCCTTTGGAAAAAAAAAAAAGAACTAAATAAAAGCCACAGGGACGCTACTAAACGATCCCTGTGGCTGTAGATACATTTATATATCTATATATATATATATATATATATAT
Organism: Calotriton arnoldi; assembly: GCA_963921515.1. Taxonomy (NCBI): domain Eukaryota; kingdom Metazoa; phylum Chordata; class Amphibia; order Caudata; family Salamandridae; genus Calotriton; species Calotriton arnoldi. The sequence goes on from CAWUFW010011805.1 coordinate 219,261, forward strand.
ATATATATTTTGTATTTATTGGCAGCCCCTTGGAGGTTACAACCCCCACTGCACAGTCACCCTTGAGGAATCCTTGGCAGGGAGCTACCCCTTCGGGTTTGCGGTGGAAGGGCCCGCCCCTCTGTGATATCAGGGGAGTCCCCTGTGACATCACTGAGGGGCGGGCCCTTCCATCTCAAACACGAAGGGGAAGCTCCCTGCTCCCCTGCCTCCGCAGCCATCGGGATCCACGTGGGATCCGAGGAAATGCAGGCAGCCTCCCCAGCCCACCGAACAGCGCCCAGAACATCGGGGACCCATGGGGCCTACAACCGCAAGTCTGGGCCCCGCGCCAACTCCCGCACAAACCCCAGAGCCCTCCGTGATCTCAGAGGGCTCTGGGGTGCTTTTATTTTATAAAACGGGCCTCAAGCCCACAGCGCACCGGACCCTGCTACACGCACCCCCAGAGTCTCTGGGGGCCTTTATTTTTATTAAAAAAACGGGCCTCGAGCCCCACCCGCCATGCCGCAGCACGAGCCCCAGAGTCCCGCACTTAGGCAGCGGACTCTGGGGACCTTTATTTTTATAAAACGGGCCTCGAGCCCCACCCGCCATGCCGCAGCACAAGCCCCAGAGTCCTGCACTTAGGCAGCAGACTCTGGGGACCTTTATTTTTATAAAACGGGCCTCGAGCCCCACCCGCAACGCCGCAGCACAAGCCCCAGAGTCCCGCACTTAGCCAGCGGACTCTGGGGACCTTTATTTTTATAAAACGGGCCTCGAGCCCCACCCGCCACGCCGCAGCACAAGCCCCAGAGTCCCGCACTTAGGCAGCAGACTCTGGGGACCTTTATTTTTATAAAATGGGGCCTCGGCCTCGCACCACTGCCGCACAATCCCCAGAGCTCCACGGTGAACCCTTGGGCTCTGGGGCCTTTATTTTATAAATAACGGGGCATCGAGCCCCACAACACTGCCACAACTTGCCCCCAGAGCCCTCCCGGATCTCGAGGGCTCTGGGGGCTACCACACCACCACGGACACGGCCACCATTCCCCCCGAGCAGCGCCCGAGGTAAGCGGGCTCGGGGGCTTATTTATTGTTTTGTGGGGCCAACCCGCCCCATATCGCACTTCGCCCCAGAGCCCTCCCGGATCGCAGAGGGCTCTGGGGGGCTAACACAGCATGTTTGGCCCATAGGCCCACACCATACCCTGGCACACAACCCCAGAGCCCCTTCCGTACCTCAGAGGGCTCTGGGGGCTACAGGGTTAACTTTGGACCACAAGCCCACGGGACTCCTCGGCCTCTGGGGGGCTTAATTAAATTCACTGTGATGGCATCAGACCCCACGCCTGACCCTGCATGCAAACGCCCGCAGAGCCCCATCTGGGGGGCTACAGGGTAAACCTTGGTCCTCAGGCCCCCGCCGTATTTTTTTTATTTTTTTTATGGGACACAGACCCCAGAGACCCATCTTGTTGGGAGAGGGCTCTGGGTTAAAACAATCAATGTTGGGGGCCTCAGGATCCCCCCACACCTCCCCTGCTCTGCCAGCACCAGCCATCTGAACGCCGCCCGGACTTCCCTGTGTTCTGAGGGTCTTTACTTTAAAGGCCTCTGGGGACACAGCTCCCCATACAAAACCCTGAACCCCTCCCAGACCACCGATGGCTCTGGGTTACAACATAGTTTTTGGGGGACCGCCACGGCCTTTCACCGTATATGGACCCTGACCCCCCCCAAGTGGACTTATGACAGCTTTGGCATCAAGCATAACCTGCCTGGACAACTATCAGCAGAAGACGCAGCCATCACCAATTCAACACCAGCATAGCCGTGGGGTGAGTACAAAACTGTAATATTTATTTATTTTATTTGTAAACATTGTTTATTATCTAGGTGTGTTATGATCCACTTACAGTACCACACATACCATGTAAAATGTTTCTAGGCGCTGTAAAATATATGGTTCCCTCTACATGTACCCTACTAAGTCCTCTAGCATTATGCATCCTAAATACGCACCCTGCAATCTCTGCGCCACCCCCTTAACAAACAACAGCATTCACATTAAATGCCTGCACACATAGCTTTAAACGCAATGCTTCAAAAACACCATTATTCACTTCATATACAAGCCCAATATGTTTTAAACACCCTTTAAAACCTTAAGTTGCAAGCATTAAATGTACCCCATCATGGTAAAATGTTTCTATAAACTGCATAATCTTAAGGTTACAACCCTGCGCCACACCCCAAAACCAGCCTTTATTCACATTACATACAGTACTCCTTGCGCTTTGCGCCTTTTAAAAAACTTAAAATGACAGCCACATTTCACCGCCAACATTATTCACATTAAGCACCAGCCCCCAGCACTTTAAACATTATTTAAAACATCATGGATACAATCCTACATAGCGCTAAACCCCTTTTAAAATGCAACCTTGTTCACATTAAATGCCTCCCCCTATTCTTTAAATAAACCCTTACACCCATAAGCCTACCACAATGTGCCCCTTATTTATTTACCTCCATTAACGTGTAGCATGCAGCGTCAATCTGTGAGAAGTTGTTCTGATCCATTGTGTCCTTTAAGTTTCTTTTTTTTAATTTTTTTTAATTTTTATTTAGACAGCCAAACATACAAAAACTTATAATACATACAATTAATATCCATTATTTCTCTTTTTATCCTCCTACCGAACTACCCACCCCCCCCCACCCTCCCCACAAAACCAAAGGATACAAATTTGGGTTAAGCCTTACAGTACGCTAAACCTTAGAATTAAATAACCATTTTTTTTCCTTAGTACTTTTTTTTTTTTTTTGAAAGCTTAAATAAATTAAATTAAATCATATCACAACGTAGCTTCATTAATCCAATTGGCAATTGGTGACCAGATATCGAGCCCCCTTTTTTTAGCTCTTAAACCCCTTCTTATGTATATCGCTTTCTCCCAGCGGTAGGTAGCTAACAATTTCCCCAGCCAGCAGTGTACAGAAGGAGGTTCTTTATCTAACCAGACAGTAGCCAGGCTGAGCCTAAACACCGCCATAGCTACAAATAGCAATGTCCGATTTGCATTAGTCAGTGCTTGATTGGTTACTCCCAGCAAAATTACTTGAGGCGTAAGATCCACCTCAAACCCCAACATGAGCTTAATATAATTACCCACCTCGCTAACCAGAGTTGCTAATCGGGGACAAGTTGCAAACATATGCACACTGTCGGCGGCGCAGAAACCGCAACGAGAGCAGTGTATACCTGTGGAGCCACCCCATTTGGCTATCCGTGCTGGAGTGATGTACAAATTCAACCAAGTTTTAAAGCATTGAACTTGTAGATTTGCCGAGAAAAATGCAGTCTGGCTCAATGCTAAGGAATCCTCACATTCCCCTACCTCTACATGTACCGTATCCTGCCAACGATTGGTATGTTTAATGAGATCGTCCTCCATCAAATTACTAAGGAGTTTACAGAATTTAGAAATTGGTGATGGAACCCCTAATGCCATTTCCAGTAAGGGGACTTTATGGCCCCGGATTGCCTTCTTAGATAAATAATCCCTTATCTGTAGAAATTTAAAGAAGTGATTGCTTTCAATCCCAAATTTCTTCTTGATAACATCAAACGAATGCATCGTATTGTCCACCATAAGATCACCAATATGCTTTATACCCCTATCCATCCAAATTCTCATATATCCGTCTCGGAAAATTTCCGGCAGAAGATCGTTATCGGCCAGAGGGGTATATCTATGAATCCTATTTATTTTGAGTTTCTTCCTAACTGCCGTCCAGATCTTAAATGCCCCCGACATAACTTTGAATTTCACTCTCTTAAAATAGGCAAAATCGATATGTCGCATGAGGCAACCGTGGGCCTCCGCCCCTAATACTAACCTATATATTGAGGTGTAAGATGGTTCATCAGTTGCCACCATCTCTTTCCCCAATAAATCAGCCATCTGTTGTAGAGCTGACGCCCAATAATAAATCTGAAGATTTGGAACAGACCACCCACCCCGATCTCTGGGTAAGGTCATGTATTTTAGCGCTCTACGGGGACGTTTTCCGGCCCATAGAAATTTCGATATTACCTGATTAAAAGCAGAAAACCAAGCCTTATTTATTTCGACTGGGATAGCTCTGAAAAAGTATAAAATTTTAGGCAAAAATAACATCTTAATAACGTTACACCTTCCTAAAAGAGTAAGGTGTAAACAATTCATTCTGTTGAAATCTGATTTAGTTTTATGTAGTAATGGCTCCAGGTTAATTTGTACAATTTCGTCAATCTTAGCAGAGATCTCAACCCCTAGATATCTGGCTTTTCCCACTACCCGTGTGTCATTTAGGCCAACTCTGGAGTTTTTCACAATCAACGTCTTATTCTCATTGAGATGATACCCTGAAATTTTACCAAAATCTATGGCCTCCCTTTCTACCTCCTTAATAGCCTCCAATGGATTAGCTGTTATTATCGCAAGATCATCAGCATATGCTAGGATCTTGGTATCTCCGCCAATAGACTGAACAACCTGTAGCTTATTATTCCTTGTGATTTTCCTAATTAAAGGATCTATATACAATGCAAATAATAGCGGGGAGCAGGGGCACCCTTGCCGTGTACCACGAGTAATCTTGATTACATCAGATATAGAACCCATCATGGCTATTCTAGCCACAGGTTCCTGATACATACACCTGATGGCTCCAATAAAACCTTTGCCCAAACCTCTCCTTTCCATGATTGCCCATAAAAAGGGCCAGGAGACCCTATCGAATGCTTTCTCGGCATCGAGTAGTATTGCGGCCATAGGGTCTCCTGTAACCCCTGTATAGTCAAAAAGTGTAATTATACGTCGAATATGTTCAATCGTGCCCCTACCCGGGACAAACCCGTGCTGAAAGGGGGAAACTAACTTCTTGATGACTTCGGCTAGCCTGTTTGCCAAAATTTTAGAATAAATTTTCACATCACTATTAACCAACGTAATTGGTCGGTACGAACCCAGTTCCTCAACAGGTTTTCCTTTTTTGAGAAAAACTATAATATTGGCACTTTTCCATGAGTCGGGGGCTATCATATCTAATTGCGCTCTACAAAATACATCCCACAAAAATGCAGAAATCTGAGTCTTAAATTTTTTGTAAAATTCCCCGGGATTAAATCGGTTCCCGCCGCTTTGCCTGGTGGAAGGGAATCTATAGCTTCAGTTACTTCCTCAATTGTAATTGGCTTGTCTAAGCTAGCTCTCTCTTCCTGAGAAAGCTGATCCAAAGCTTGCCCTCTTAGGTAGTCTTCTATTTCTTTGTCCCCAACCCGGACATCATCAGTATATAGTTTTTGATAATTTTTTTTAAATGAAGTGAGAATAGCATCGGACTCAGTTACCATGCCTACAATAGGATCTCTGATTTCCCTGACCCGTGTTTGTACTGTTTTTTCCCTTGTTCGTAAAGCTAGTAAGTGACCCACCCTCTCACTATTCTCATAAACCCTGCTCCTCCAAGCCATATACTTGCCGGCCGATTTTTTAAGGGAGATTTCCGTAATGGCCGATCTTGCAAGAGTAATCTTAAGTTGGGCTGCCTCTGATTCTACCCCTCTAGACAATACCTCTATCAGTTCAGTTTCTGCCTTACCCAGATCCTCATACAAGATTTGTAGCACTGCTTTATCTTTCCTTTGTGCCTCCCAGCCATACCTAGATGTTTCTCCTCTGATCCCCGCCTTTAATGTGTCCCATACTATACCAATATTGGTGCTCCCAAGATTTTCGTCCAAAAACCTAGGGATCCATTCCTCCAATTGCTGTATATACCCTTCATCACTTAACAGAGCCCTGTTAAATGTCCATTGTGTCTGAGCGGATCGGTGTCCAATATCTATTTCAATCACCAGAGGGTTATGATCTGACATAACTTTGGGGTACTTGCTTATAAAACAACCTTGTAAAAGCTCATGTGACACAAGAAAATAATCCAATCTCGCATGCACTTGATGAGGTGCAGAAAAATATGTAAAGCCTGGATCAGATTCCTTTTTTGCCGCCCATACATCTGCTAGCCCATGCAATGACTTAAGTTGAGAGAGTGATTTAAAAACTTTGGGTTTACGACCTTGGTACGTCGTTCCTCTATGGTTGGCAACCTGACAACTCAGGTTAATATTCAGATCCCCGCATAATATCAGAGGAAGAGGCCACCCGACAAGTTCAACCTTCAACCAATCAAAAATTACCGGGTCATCCAGTACTGATCCATATACAGAGCAAAGAGTGAACATTTTATCTTCAAGGCTGACTTGCAGAATTACCCATCTCCCCATTCTATCTACGGATGAACGCGGAAAGCTGCCCAAGCCTCTCTTAGCCAGTATTGCCACCCCTCTTGTCCGGGTCTCTTGTGTCGGGCAGGCAATAAGTTGATAGCCTGCCATCTCTAAAACTCCTTTCCTGCAGCCTTCAATATGTGTCTCTTGAAGACATAAAATATCTGCCTTCAAAAATTGAACATCGTAACTACATCTCCTTCGTTTTTGGGGATCGTTCAGCCCACATATATTAATGGATGCAATTCTAAGTTTCCTCATTATGACATAAGCTACGATTCCAAAACAAATGACAGTACAGTACGAACAATACCCATCTAAAAGACCAAGTGCTTAACCCTGTGCAAAAATTCCACCCTAACTCCCTTTGGTTTCTATCAAGCCCACCCTCTCCCCCCTCCCCATCCCCTTCAAAAAGGCAAAAAAGGTCCCAGGACCCTTGTGATGCCTCCTGCATGTGTTGTGCCCCCTAGCCGCTCCCTGCCAACAAAAAAAAAAAAACAAAACAAAAAAAAAAAAAATGAAAAAGAGAAAAAAAAGACAAAACATAAAAAGAAAAACATAACAGATAAATATTCAATCACATTTGCTATCCTGCTACCATAGCCTATTTCTTGGAGAGTTCTTTCAAGAACTCCTGAGCCTGAATCTCAGACGAGAATACTCTTGTTGTACCGTTACATATAACTTTAAGTCTGGCAGGGTTCTGTAGAAAGACTTCACAGCCTAATTTTTGAAATGGTGTAATAAGCAAGCGGAGTCTCCATCTCCTCTCCACCGTTGCATGACAAAAATCAGGTCGGACAAAGAAGGAATGCCCTTCCCCCATCCTCTGTGCGTTGGGCCTAGCTTTCTCGAAAATAGCTTGTCGGAGGAGGAAGTTGCCAAAAAATATAAGAATGGCCCTTGGTTTCTCAGCTTGTCCAGTCCTCTTTTTCAGCATCAGAGGAAAACGATGCACCCTCTGCACTTCAAGCTCCCAGTTCCAGTGAGCCAGTTCGGGAAAGGCCTCCTTAAGTACTCTCAATATGAAGCCACGAATAACGTCCCCTTCCGCATTTTCTGCAATTCCAAGTAGCCGGAGGTTGTTCCGACGTTGTCTATTTTCGAAGTCCTCCAGCTTCCAAAGAACATCGGTCATCCTGCCTTCGTTAACCGATGTCTGTTGCCCCGTTATCTCTGTGCTGGCCTCAAGTTGCACAATTCTTTCTTCTAACGCCGTAGTGCATTCTGATATTTCCGTGCAGGCCTTATTGACTTTTCGCACTGCACCTTGAAGTTTTTTGGTAGCCAAATGAGCCCTCTTATGTTCATAGCGTGCCTCAGTTTGCATTTGCTTTAACGTTGAATAAATTAGCTCCATAGATGGGAGTGGTATTAGAGATTCCGCGCTGTCTTTTTTTTTCTCTTCTAGGAGTTCAGGAGCTAACGCAGGGTCCCTAACCCCATCCTCGAATTCCCTTTCAAAGTGGGTGGCGGAGTAATCCCATTTGAGTTGACTTGATTGACTGTAATCCGAGGTGAAGCCCTTGTCTTTGTCTAACCCTCTTGAGCTCCTCTTCTTAGTGCGGACAGGTGCGCGCTTTAATATTTCAAATTTCGTGGGTTGGCTGCCGCTATCCACCCCAGTCGAATCATCTCCTGTTTCATCCTTCTCACTATTAGATAGCTCAGATTCATCTGTCAATGAGTAAAATTTATCAAGGTCTGGAGTCGCTGGGATTTTATCATCCTCCTGAGCATTAGCCTCATGGTGTGACTTTAAGGCCTGTGCAAGGGGGAATTCACCTAAAGCTTGCGTGGTAATAGCCTTATCCAAGCCTTCTTGTTGTGCAATGCCCTCGGTTCTTGGCGTCCCCTCCTCAGAGTCCGATAGATTTTTTCCAGACATTTCCATGGATGGCTGGGCAGATCTGATAACAGATTTGTCCAACTCTAAAGCCTCTAGAGCCTCTAATGCAATCTCTCCTATGCTATGATTGCTTTTATTGGGCTGCCCCCCCCTTAGGGCCTTCCTAGAACTGTCTGTACTTGTTTTTACCAGGAGGCAGCCTTTTCCTTTGCCGTTTTTTTTTTCCCGGGCATTTGCAGACCCCCGGCCGGCAAACATCCCGGGCACAGTTTGTTGTTTTGGTCTGGTACCTGTTTCACTCAGTCGCTGTGCCCCAGCGTCTCTCACGTTATTTCCCCCATCTTTGGGTGGTTCTACCCATTGCATGTCACCTTTGTTTGAGTTAGGGTTAGAGATCAGACCTTTCTCCTCTGTAGTAGTTCGCCGAGTCGTAGATGTCCCTTTGGCTCCAGCGGGAGCGCCGATGTCTTTCATCGCGGGCCTCACTTTCGCCGGCATGATGCAGTAGTCAGAGCCCGTCAGCCTGATCTCCGTGGTTACAATGTTGCAGCCAGTTTCCACCGCTCTGATCTCTGGCAGCCTTCCCGTAGCAACAAAGTATCGATGCGCCTCTCTGAGCCTCCGGAGCACTTTCCTTCTGACACCGGTCACCGCAGAGGAGAACGTCCTCAGAGCGCGAGCCGTCAGTGCACCGATTAGCTGTATCCTCATCAACTCCTCGTCCAGTGATAACTCAAAGCCGCAAATCCATCAAAGTAACTGTAAGTAGCTAAATAACGTTTTTAGCACATTTGATTAATGTCTTTTTCTCGCTCCATCAAACTAACATCAGCGTGGCAGGGAGAGCAGCTTTCCACAACGCTCACACAGCCGCCATCTTGCCCCACAAGCATCGTGTCCTTTAAGTTTCTGATGCAGGTCTGTGCAGCAAACAGTCCAAACACGACGTTCCAAAAGGGTTTTTTAAATGTCTGTTTCTGCTGACCCTTAAAGTACACTTTTTATACTTGTCCTAGCATGCTAATTAGAAGACCCCACCCATTATGGAGTGTGGGCGGGCTTAGAACCAGGTAGTGGTGGTCTTTGGAGGGAACATTTTCACAGTTGCATCACGCCTGAGCACTGTCGTAAGGAACTAGGCCCAGGAAATGTGTTTGTAGGTCTTGCTGAGTCAGCACAGCCCTGGATGCTGAGACTGCTAGCTTTATCTCTTGCATCGTGTTTTCCTGCAGTGTTTTTTCCTGCCCCGTGTTATTAGGTTTCCGATTCTCCTGGGGAAGTTTGGGACCCACGTCTGTTGTCCCTTTATCATTTTAACATCTGCCCGAGCCCTGCCTGGAAAGCTAGAAGCAACTTCTTTGTTTGAAGTTTTTTGCCTTCGCAGCACTGGTTTGCCACACATACATCATGTCCCCAAACTTTCTGCGCCCGACCTGTCACTTTTAAGGACAGAAACATCCTGTAACTTTTAAGGACAAACGCTTCATGAGTCTCACACTGCCGCCCGTGGGGGTGGGGAGGGGATTTGAGGTTGGCCTGCACATTCACAGCTCAGCATGCCCAAGCACCATCTGTCACAACACCGACGTCACAGTTTTAAAACATGCCCATGAAGACACTTTTGCGCACACCCATAGGAACACATTTATTTTCCTTACATGCCCCTGCTAACCTAACACTGCCTTCAAACCCTGCTCACACTCTGACACAAACCCTGTGCCATACCCCCAGCTCAGCTCCTGGTAGGGCTGCCACACATTCATCATGTCCCCAAACTTTTTGTGCACCAGCTGTCACTTTTGGTGACACACAGACCTGTCACTTTTGGGGACACAAGTTTGATGAGCAAAGGTATCCAGATACACTAGTGTTGAGTCTCTGTTTGGAAATAGATCATTTCTATTAGCTATCAGTTTCGTTATTTTTGGAAGGAACAGGCAACATTTCCTTTTCTTTCGCTACCGCAAACATTGCATATCTTTTCCAGTTACCGCTGTTCCTTTTCTTCAATTTAACTCCACATTCTTTCCTCTGTAACCACTGTTTCTTCCCCAATAAATTTTGCCTTCTCCCCTCGGAACCACTGTTCATTTATCTCCATTTAACTCTGCTTTCTCTTCCCTGTAACCACTGTATCTTCCCCAATAACCTTTGCCTTCTCCCCTTATAATCGCTGTTCTTTTTCCTTCATTTAACTCTGCTTTCTCTCCTCCGTAACCACTGTTTCTTTCCCAATAACTGTTACCTTCTCCTCTCATAACCGCTGTTCTCATTCCTCTATTTAACTCCGCTTTCTATCCTCTGTTACCCCTGTTTCTTCCCCAATAAAGTTTGCCTTCTCCCCTCGTAGCCGATGTTCTTTTTTCTCCATTTAACTCCGCTTTCTCTCCTCTGTAACCACTGTTTGATCCCCAATAACTTGTGCCTTCTCCCCTTGTAACCGCTGTTCTTTTTCTCCATTAACTGTACATCTTTCCCCCTCTAATCACTGCTTGGCTCCCATAACTTTTCATTTTTCCTTCTAAATTCGCTGTTTTTTTACCACATTACCCTGCCTTTTTTCCCTGCCTAATCTTGATCCCACGATTCTCACCAGCCTGGTTATCCCGCCTTTTGTTTTCCATGCCCAGTGCCCCTACCACTTCATTGACCTACTTAATAGAGGCAGCGAGGGTGTGCAGCGGGCGCACCAAAGGCAAGCCTGTCTGCGCCCTTCCGCGCCTGGACCGTGCCCAGGACCAGACACCCTGGCCCTCCTAATAGCTGCAACTACATTGCCATTGACCTATGTGCACAGGTTCGCGGGCACAACAACAACAACTGCAGCCACATGTCCCACAGGACACCAAAGGGCCTTTCGTCTTCAAGCACTGACACTTCACCTGCAAAATTGAGACAGCCATCAACACCTGGGACACCACAAACACAAAGGTGTCCACCTTGTCACAGAGACTGCCACAGCACAACTCCAGTGCATCTTACTCAACGCTTGATCAATCAAAAACAAGCCATAGAGATCTGGGACACAATCTCATCCCTTACCCCGGATGTCATCTTCATCACAGAGACCGTGCTGAACCCTGCTTACACATTATACATTGCCAACGCCACCCTAGACGACTACAAGATAATCCACCAGGATCAGACCTACAAGCACGGAGGTGAAATCTTCATAATCCAGAAGGACACCATCAGCTGTGCCACCTCCTTGTACAAGCCCCACACCCCAATAATGGAACACCTCAACTTCCAACTCCACACAGATGGAAAAAGCACCATTAGAGGCACCCTCACCAGGCCATCTCCCAAGCTTCTGCAACACCATCACAGACATCATCGCCCCCACCGCCATCGTCTCCGAACATTACATCTTCCTAGGGGACCTCAACTTCCAACTCGAAAACCCCAATGACTCCAAATCCACCGACCTCCTTGAAAGTATGAGAAACATTGTCCTCAAACAACTGGTCACCAACCCAACCCACACCACAGGACACACCCTCGGCCCCATTTTTACGTCCAGCATCAGGATCCAATACAACCATGCCTCTCAGGTCACCTGGACTGACCACTACAGTGTCCGCTTCACCAGCTCAGGTGGCACCACCACCAGACCCCCCCATCCTGCGCAGAAATTGGAAGAACATATCAGATGACCAATGGAACAATACTCTCAGCTCCCACCACCCTTACACAGCAGCCAACCCAGAACAGGCAGCAATAAACCTCTCCCAGTGGTTCACAGACTGCGCCGATACAACCACCCCCACCAATCCAGGCAAATCCTCACAGACTGCGCCCATACAATCGCCCCCGCCAATCTAGCCAAATTCAAAGTAAGGGCAAAAAGAGTCCGCTAGTTCTCCAGCGAGCTCAAATCCACCAAAAGCAACTGCCGGCACCTAGAAAAGAAGTGGCGCACCAGCAAGGAAACAATGGATTGCACCAACTTCAAAACAGCCATCAAACAATACCAACACCTCCTAAAAGAAACAAAGAAGAGAGCCATAGCAGACTGCATTGAGGCTAACCGAAACTGCAGCAAGGAACTCTTCCCCATCATGAGGGAGTTTTCCAACCCCTCAGCTGCCGTGACAAACATCACCTCCTTTCAGGGACTATGCGACTCCCGGGCAGACTTCTTCCATGAGAAGATTGCATACATCAATGAAAAATTTAAATTCCAACCCTCCGCTGCCGACAGCATCAGACTACTTGCACGCACGAACATGAAATCAGAGCATCTGCTCAGCCAGTGGGAACAACTCACAACTCCAGCAACCATCGCCTTCATAAACTCAATACACTCGTAGGCACCTACGGACCCCTGCCCCAACCATGTCTTCAAGCCAGGATGCAAGTACATTGGCGACAAACTCAAAAAAGTCCTGAACACCTCCATTGCCACCGCCTCCTTCCATGGAATCTGGAAACATGCCAAAGTAAGGCCCCTTCTGAAAAAATGTTCAGCTGACCCAATAGAACTAAAAAACTACTGGCCTATCTCCCTGCTCCCCTTTCCAGCAAAAGTGCTCAAAAAGGCTATCAATCAACAGCTCACCACACACCTGGACACCTCTCAATCCGGTTTCAGAGCCAACCACAATACCGAGACAGCCCGAATCACAGCCACAGATGACATCAGGACCCTCACTGACTGTGGCAAGACAGCAGCCCCCATCCTCCTTCACCTGTCAGCTGATTTTGACACCGTGTCCCATCACATCCTGATACACAGACTCCATGTCACCGGAGTCCAGGGAGACACCCTCAAATGGGCACCTCCTTTCTCACCGGAAGAACCCAGAGGATCAGTCTCCCACCCTTCACCTCAGTCGTTCCTCAAGGTCATCCCTCAGGCCCACCCTCTTCAACATATACATGACCCCCCTAGCAGACACAGTCAGATCACATGACTTAACATCATCTCATACGCTGACGACACACAACTCATCCTATCCCTGTCCGAAGATCCAACCACACCCAAAACAAACTTCCACAGATGCATGTTAAATGTCACTGACTGAATGAAGGACAACTGTCTCAAGCTCAACTCAGACAAAACAGAAGTCCTCATCTTCGGAAACAACCTATTGTCATAGAACGACACATGGTGGCTGGTGGTCCTCAGCCCACCACCCTCCCCCATAGACCATGCCCGTAATCTTGGCATCATCCTGGGCAACAAACTACCTATGAAGAAACAGGTAAATGCAATTTCCTCAGCCTGTTTCAACACTTTACGCATGCTATGCAAAATCTTCAGGTGGCTCCCAGTCCACACCAGAATGACCATCACACAGGCCCTCATTACAAGCAGATTGGACTACGGGAGCACACTCTATGTAGGTATCACTGCATGACTACTGAAGAGACTCGAGACAATACAGAACTCAGCAGCAAGACTCATCCTCAACCTCCCCAGATGAACACACATCACACCACACTGCAAAAAACTGCACTGGCTCCCAATCCAGAAGAGGTGCCAGTTCAAGATGCTGACCCACACACACAAAGCCTTGCACAACACAGGGCCAGCATACATCAACAAGCGCATCACTTTCCACCAACCGACCAGACTTTTACACTCTGCCTCTCTCTCCTATGCTGCCTCCCTGGATCCGGCGAAGCAATAGCAGAGGTCACTCATTCTCCAAACTAGCGGTCAAGGCTTGGAACGATCTTCCTCTGCACCTCAGGACCATCTCTTCGCTCCAGGAGTTCAGGAAAGGACTGAAGACCTGGCTGTTCGACTGAGCAGTATACCACCAAGCGGCCAGCAACATCAGCACCGTGAAACCCTCACAGGTGATTTGATGCGCTATGTAAATAACCATGATTGATTGATTGAATAATTGACCCCCGCTTGTGCACTGAGTTGACATATGAGTATCACCTGTGTGTGAGTCTCTGTATTGGGAACATATTATTTGCATCAATGTTTTGTTTCCCAACCTTAGTCTGCCTCTATCCATATTATTGGTCTTGTTAGACCTTGAGTTACCAACATTAGTCTAATATTAGCAATCTCTGGTTCCTTTCAAATTCCGTCATTATTAAAAAGTAAGAAAAGTTACTGAACATAGGAAAGGTCACACATCTTCTACATATGATTTCAGATAAAGGAAGGTTATTCAAACCGATGGGCACTAGCAGTGGCCTGATTATGCTTCTACCCATCTCCTTTTTGATTAAAGTTAGGGACTAATACCATATCTTTTGCGTTTTCCTTATGTGCTCAAGTATGGATCTAAAATTGGCAGGATTTCCCCGATCTCATGCCATTATAGGCATTTCCTGACTAAGAGTTCTGGCAGTACATGGTCCATTACCGGGAATTAGTTTCATTGACTGCTGGCTGGTAATTAGATTTGTTGAGTATCTTAACGGCTTGGTCAGGGGTGATATCTAGAGGGCACCATATGACGATAAAGGACACTCTGGCAGCGATGGACTAATACCCACAATAGGATCTGCATGGTCTTAGACCACGATTACACAGAATACTCTCACCAAATTAGGACATGGTGAAGGGGGCCACAGCATGTCTTGGAGTATAGCATCCTTGGAAGCACTGTAATTGATACTCATCGTAGGTAGCGGCTTTCCTTTTTCTATATTCTATTTTCTTTCTAGTGAAAATTGGTGAATGCTCAGAAAAGTATCACACTGTGTCCCTGCAGGTACTTGGAGACCTACACAGGCCCGACATATAGTGGGTATCCTGAGGAAGGCGTTTGTGCCAAAACGTGTGTAGAACAAAGAATATAGCCACACAAGTTACATTTACAGAATGGATTGTACAAAGAATATAGCCACAAAAGTTACATTTGCAGAATGGATTAACCTCTAAATCTTTTATATATAATGATTGTATTTTAAGAACAGAAAGTTTTGTGCAAAGAGAATATATAATAATCATGTTTATGAACTACAACTGATTGAGCCATTATATCGGTTCAACTTTTGAAGAAATGAAAGAACAAGTTCATGTCTTAATGAGTATGAATTAATGGATTTAAAGATATTGAATGTGTGTGGTGTGAATTGATTGAGTGTGTAGATCATTGATGTTTTTTTATATATGTTTGTGGTGAAACCTGCAGAGTACTATTGTAATGTTATTTAACTGTTGAAAAGTGAAGAGCGATAGAAAGAAGGAAAAACCAATTTGCAAAGTTTTGGATTTAATGTAATGTAAATTGAATTATAGCTAGATGGGGGAGGTCCTTTATTATTTGGTTTCCCCTGCCCCGTTACCTTTGCTTTGTGGGGGTGCCTTACATTGATTGAACAAAGGAGTCTTTACATGTGCAGAAACTGGATGTGGAATGGTACATATTTCACCCTTAAACTGATACAAATATGGAAACTGTCAGAGCTGAGCAAGCTACTTAAGAATTTATTGCTTACAATGCCAGACATGGAATGTGGTTTTATCCTCCAGGCGCGGCACGCCACAACAGCATTAACAAGAAAATTGCAACGGCTACCACAGTAATGATAAGGCAAAGTATATACATTTCACAGAAATTTGTTCCCTGCTCCAGCCTTCACCTGAAGGACTTTATGACCTGTCCCTTCTTACCACCTTCCATCATCGAAAGATGTTCTTCTTATACATCTCTGCAGCCCTCATCTCACAGAAGCAGGAGTTGGCATAATATTTTCTGCAGCCCCTCCCCTTCAAGAGTGTAGGAGTTGGCATCCTATCCCTGTAGCCTTCCTAATCAGGAGAAGTGTGCCTAATTGCTGGGTGGCTGTTGCCTGATTGCTTTCTGGTTGTTGACTAACTGCTATCTGGTTGCTGCCTGATTGCCGTCTGATCACTGCCTGGTTGCTGCCCAATTGCTGGCAGGCTGTTGATGAAATACTGGCTGGTTGCACCAGATGGTTGGCTGACTGACCGTCAAGTGCAAAGGTGGCTTAAAGTTTGACATTTTTGAACATTTGCTAAGATCAGAATTATATGCAGGAATCTCAAGAGCTGGAAATGGCCAGAGACTATCTGTACATCTACAATGCCCTTTTTGGAACACAGCGAAAAGTGCATAAACCATCTTACAGACTAGAATGAAGACCCAAATCTTATCCCTGCTCGCCAATCTGATTTTCGATGTGCTAGAATGTTTCTTCATGACTACCATCTGGAGTTGTGCTACAACCTTGACAATGCTTGAACTTTTTATGTCTACAATATGCCCAGCAATGACAAGCTCCTTAAAGGTCTACAACAATGAATACGGTTGTCAAAATCTGCGTTGCAGTTATGTGTGTACGGCCATTCTGCTTCTGGGTGAAGGAAAACGATGTGTGACTGAATGGGACAAAAAAGTGGACCTGGTCCTATGCTACTCGAAGATATGGTATGCTTTTCAAGCTGCCTTTTTTCCTGGATGCAGCCCCAGTCATGCTTTTCATTTAAAACACCGACACCCCAAAATATTGCTATACATTCATATTAGAGACAAAATATTGAGGACACAAATATTAACAAGAGAGTATGTATAGATTTTCTATACATTCCACATCCATGTACCTTGATGATATATATACATATATATATATATATATATATATATATATATATATATATATATCTCCAATGTACAGAGAAGTGGAGTTAAGAATAGTTAATGTACACCTCCCTATATGCACTTACTATTGGATATTTTTCTTCTCAATATTTTTGCTACAGTATTAGGGTGTAATAATATTCCCTACTTGATATCCCAGGCTGAAACCATTGGCGAGATTGCACAATTTTTACATGTAAATTAGGTCCAATTTTTGGCAAAACCTATGTGTATTATGTGAGTGAGCCTTGAGTAGGTGTCTGGTTGCCCTTGCCCAGAAAAGACACATCAGACACCTGTTTAAAGAACTGAGCAGTCATCTTCATGAAAATAGTAGTCATGGCAGTACTTTAAATGCACCGAGATTTGTAATAGGAGAGTCAAGAACTGGGCACCAAGCCCACTAAAAAAACGGAACATGTATGTCCGCCTTTCCTGAAGTAATTTCACTGTCTCTCTATCAAACAAAGGGTCCCATTTGTTTCTCCCACCACAAGGTGTATTGAGGCACAAGTACAGGACATCATCAAAAATGTGTTCCTCTTTATAATGATCTCCTGTGGTCCACTTAAGCCGAAGAATTCAACCAGAGCAGGATGTGGTAGGGAAAACACTGTGGTAAAAACTTCAGACAATATTGCCCATTTTTTCGACTTCTTTCTGTCCCAACTTGAAGGCCCTTCAAGCCTGCATTCCTTCCAGAAGAATCTATCTTTTTCACATTGCCCCCAATCTTCAAAAAAGCCAGATATTGCCTTATTAAAACCATTCCAAAGCTCTGTCTTATGATCTAAGCACCATCCAATCAGACAGCTTGTCATTTCAAAGCGACCAAAGCTACCAGCAACTTCAAAATGCCTGTTTGATGGGCAAGTACCCTGAACTGTCCGCATAGATAGTTATTGAATCAATCAATCAGCATTTGTGAAGCACAGCACTGTCACCCCTAGGGGTATCTGGGCGCTGTGGATGCGACGTCTCCGTCAAAGAGCCAGGTCAGAAACGAGCAGAAAGAAGAAAAACAAAGGTCAGAAACTAGCAAAAAGAGGAAAAATAAGGTCAGAAACGAGCAGAAAGAGGAACAATAAAGGTTAGAAACAAGCAGAAAAGAGAAAATAAGGGGCAGAAACGAGCAGAAAGAGAAAATAAAGATCAGAAACGAGCAGAAAGAGGGAAAATAGCAGGCAGAACGAGGTAAAATAGAGGGCAGGAGTGGGCAGAAAAAGTCAGAAAAATGAGCAGAAAGTGAGAAGAAAAGAAGGCAGAAAACAAATAGAGGAGGCACAAACCTAAGACAGCAGAGGATAGCGAATTGTGGGCAAGCTGGACAAGAGAACTGTCGCAGGGGAGCTGGCACAAGGACCTGCTCAATAAATGTAAATAAATACATGAATAAGTTAATAAATAAAGCAACATAAATAAATACACAAAGCTGCATTTTATTGTTCTACGTTTCCCCATCATTTTCATGGGAATGAGACAGGATTATCCAGCAGTATTTGCCTATGATGATCAGTTCCCAAGGCTGTTTGTGGGAATAACTGACTGTCCATGAGGTTTATATATGATGCTCAATTCAGTGGAATTGTGGTGGAAATTAAGCAGGCTACAGCGCTGCATTTCTGTAGATTATGTGTCTTTCATTATTGTGACCTCGAAATGGTGCACGGATGAATTTATACAGATCCTGGAGGAGTTGTTATGGGAATGGGTATACATTTGATAGCTCTGTATAGAATGTTTTTTTTTTATAGCACTACTTGAACAACTGGGCAGGCCTGGTGCACCCCTCACTGCCACAGAAGGACTGGGAGGACCTGATGCTGAATATAGCTGTCTCACATTGTTACATATTAATTCTGCCTCACATGCTTTGAATGGATATTTGTTTGCCATTATCTCCTTCTGCACCTGACAGACCAGGACCTCAGTGCTCAGTACGTTCTATGGATACAAATGCTTCAGGACGGGGAAGACCTCCTTCTACTTCGGGTTAATTAGGTTTCTTTACAAAGGTTATTAAGCATTCGCATATGTTTGTCTGCAACTGCGTGGACTAAGATTGCAAGATTCTATACTTTCCTAGGATATTTGCAAACAAAGCAACTATTGGAGTGTTTTAAAAGCAAGCTTGTTAATCACTAACATTGAACACTCCTTCAGCTGTGTGGGTGTAAATGAAGACGGAAGTGTTCCTAGAGAGGTTTCTCGGGTCCAAGGTGCCTCTGCTTGGTCATGTCGCTGAGCGTCAAGTCAATGGGTGGCTCTTTCAGAGGCCCTGTGTTCAGAACAGTTCAGGCGCAGCACACCCTGGACGCGCCCCAAATCCACTGGTACCATCAACATGGCTGCCATCGGAGAATTCTCCCAGCAGACTGTTACTGTATTATTTAGTGTATTGTGCCGATAGTTGACCTGGTGGTGAAGCACACTTTATGTATATCATCAATAGTGGCAGTTCTAGTTAGTACAAGTAAGTCTGGGGGGTGAAAGGGCAAGGTGCACCTTTAAAAGGGTATTACCATAAAACACTGTAAAGCAGGAATAGGAGAGGCCTTGCTGTGAAGGCCATTGGATGCCCCCATAAATGTCACAATGAATGAAAGTCAAGGAACTCCCAGGAATGACTGATACCTGAGTATGCCTACTGGAGCATAAGTGTGTAAAGCATGGGTAGGGGAATCATGGAAGAAATTAACAATAGAGTATGATCCCTGACTGCTATTACTGTATAATCTAGACATAAGACAAGTATATCTTGTGGCATGGTGATGGCTTTAGAATGTGGCCTTACACCATGGGGAAGGGACCCTTGCATGAGACTAGCACAGCGTGACTGAGCAGAGAAGGAAACCTGAATTAAAGGCTGTGGCTGGAATTTGAACACAGCAAACTGTAGGGGTGCAGAAGCAAGACTGGCTCAGGCACTGGTTATGACTCTTCCGGCAATATTATGCAGTGCCAGCAGCCGCGGTCCGTGCAGGTAACAGCCGTGGGGCCGTGGGGCCGTGTAAGGGAGGATTTCGAGGGACGATGCAGTGGGAAAATTAATTATTGATTTAATTTTCCCTCTGCATCGTCCCTCGAAATCCCCCATTACACGGCCCCATCGCCCCACCGAAGTTACCTGCACGGACCGCGGCTGAGTGCCAGAGACGGAAAATTAACATTGCCCCTACAGTATATATGCCCCATGTAAAGGCCTAATGTAAATCTTTAGCAGAGGCTGATGACTGATAACTTGTAGTTGCGAGACAGTGAGCAAAGGAGCGTGAGAGGAAGCTGAGTATTGTATTGGAGGACAACACATAGCGCTTCCTACCCCTAATGAGGCCATAAAGCGCTCCACTTTACATGTGGTTCCTGGGTGTCCGCTTTGAGGTTCATGATTGATTGGGTGATGTGTGTGAGGATTGGAGGTGTGCTCTAAACGTGATGCGATGAACCAGCAGCTGCCCACAAGCATGGGATGTGGAAGAAAGATGTGAGGATGCCTTCCATGTTTATGGAGCGGTGTGTATCATGTGGTCAGGTGGATAACCCCAGAAGATCGAGGTAGCACCATTACCAACACCACTCTGGAGTGATGAGAATTAATATGCTTTGTGGTGTTTGAGCTCGGAGATCCTATTCTGTGGTGGTGGGCCTCTAGGAAATGTGTAGCAAAATGTCCTAGTCTAAACTATAAAAGTGGCATTCCTTTTGGAACGAGGATTTAAACATTCAGGAACAATCTTAGCTTTCTAAGATTTTTTTCTGAATACTTTTTCTTTTGCTCCCACTCACACTGTTCTAAAATAGGTCTGCTGCTCTTGTTCACTTTACAGTTCTGAAGCCCTAGATTGGCAATGGTGGTGGCGGTGTTGCTCGCTAGCAGCCAGTGGTAAATCACCTATGCTCCATTGAAAGCACTGCCGACCTTATTTCTTCTTTCGTGTCACATGTAATGTGATGGAGTTGTCAACTATCTGAAGGGCAGAGCTGCATTTTATAGCTGAAGGATGGCTTCCAGGACAGGATGCATTGGCTTTAATATCGACATGTTGATAGGATACTGATGTTCTTTGGGAGCCTCTTCTGCTTGTGATGTTAGGTCACCTCTATCCATACCATAACATGTGTCACATTGTTTACAATTGTTAGTTCCGTGAGTAGTGATTGGAATAGGTCTCCTAGAAATATGCTCTTGAGATGCCACCAATTATCACTGTTTGCCCCTACAAGCTGTTCTTTGCAGAGCAGAATAACCAGGAATGTGGAAGACTCACATTGCAGGTTGAGGTAAGCAGAGCAGAGACCCCAAGGTGACCCCAACTGATGCTTTAAACACAGCAGATACCTCCAGGCGAGACTAACACTGCCTTTGCATAGGTTGTGCAGTACAGAAGAGAAGACCCAAGGTGACTGGAGGCTAGACTATATAGAGCTGGAGACCCCCCACATGGGGAAGTTTGAGCCTCCTGCTATACTGTGCATAGCTAAACACTCCTCCATGGGGAAGGCTTGCAGTGCTCTTTGGACCGTCATGCTGTAATATGCAGAACCGAGATCTTCAGGTGAGATTTACACTGCATTTAACAAGGATTACACTGGAGCCTGTACCGTTCAGCACTAGAGACATCTGTACATAGAAACTTTCATCTCAGGTTGTACTATAAAAAACTGGAGACCCCTGCGACGGCTAGGCTTACGTTCCAGTATGTCCCTCAGGATTCACCAAGCACAGCTAGACACCCACACATGGGCAAGGCTCCTAACGCACCTTGCCTCCTCAGGCTGTACTCCGCAGAGCTGGAGACCCCTGTATAGCGAGACTCTCAGTGCACTTTGCACCTCAAGCAGTTGAGTGCCAAGCAGCAGACCCCTGCATCGGCTAGGCTTATGTTCCAGTGTGCCCCTCAGGATTCACCAAGCACACCTAGACACCCACACATGGGCAAGGCTCCTAACGCAGCTCGCCTCCCCAGGCTGTACTTCGCAGAGCTGGAGACCCCTGTATAGCAAGACTCTCACTGCACTTTGCACGTGAAGCAGTTGAGTGCCAAGCAGCAGACCCCTGCATCGGCTAGGCTTACGTTCCAGTGTGCCCCTCAGGATTCACCAAGCACAGCTAGACACCCACACATGGGCAAGGCTCCTAACGCAGCTCGCCTCCCCAGGCTGTACTTCACAGAGCTGGAGACCCCTGTATAGCAAGACTCTCACTGCACTTTGCACGTGAAGCAGTTGAGTGCCAAGCAGCAGACCCCTGCATCGGCTAGGCTTACGTTCCAGTATGCCCCTCAGAATTCACCAAGCACAGCTAGACACCCACACATGGGCAAGGCTCCTAACGCAGCTCGCCTCCCCAGGCTGTACTTCGCAGAGCTGGAGACCCCTGTATAGCGAGACTCTCAGTGCACTTTGCACCTCAAGCAGTTGAGTGCCAAGCAGCAGACCCCTGCATCGGCTAGGCTTATGTTCCAGTGTGCCCCTCAGGATTCACCAAGCACAGCTAGACAGTCACACATGGGCAAGGCTCCTAACGCAGCTCGCCTCCCCAGGCTGTACTCCGCAGAGCTGGAGACCCCTGTATAGCAGAGACTCTCAGTGCACTTTGCACCTCATGCAGTTGAGTGCCAAGCAGCAGACCCCTGTATCGGCTAGGCTCACGCTCCAGTGTGCCCCTCTGGATTCACTAGGCACAGCTAGACAGTCACACATGGGCAAGGCTCCTAACGCAGCTCGCCTCCCCAGGCTGTACTTCACAGAGCTGGAGACCCCTGTATAGCAAGACTCTCACTGCACTTTGCACGTGAAGCAGTTGAGTGCCAAGCAGCAGACCCCTGCATCGGCTAGGCTTACGTTCCAGTATGCCCCTCAGAATTCACCAAGCACAGCTAGACACCCACACATGGGCAAGGCTCCTAACGCAGCTCGCCTCCCCAGGCTGTACTTCGCAGAGCTGGAGACCCCTGTATAGCGAGACTCTCAGTGCACTTTGCACCTCAAGCAGTTGAGTGCCAAGCAGCAGACCCCTGCATCGGCTAGGCTTATGTTCCAGTGTGCCCCTCAGGATTCACCAAGCACAGCTAGACAGTCACACATGGGCAAGGCTCCTAACGCAGCTCGCCTCCCCAGGCTGTACTCCGCAGAGCTGGAGACCCCTGTATAGCAGAGACTCTCAGTGCACTTTGCACCTCAAGCAGTTGAGTGCCAAGCAGCAGACCCCTGCATCGGCTAGGCTCACGTTTCAGTGTGCCCCTCAGGATTCACTAGGCACAGCTAGACAGCCACACATGGGCAAGGCTCCTAACGCAGCTCGCCTCCCCAGGCTGTACTTCGCAGAGCTGGAGACCCCTGTATAGCAGAGACTCTCAGTGCACTTTGCACCTCAAGCAGTTGAGTGCCAAGCAGCAGACCCCTGCATCGTTTAGGTTCACGTTCCAGTGTGTCCCTCAGGATTCACTAGGCACAGCTAGACAGCCACACATGGGCAAGGCTCCTAACGCAGCTCGCCTCCCTAGGCTGTACTTCGCAGAGCTGGAGACCCCTGTATAGCAGAGACTCTCAGTGCACTTTGTACCTCAAGCAGTTGAGTGCCAAGCAGCAGACCCCTGCATTGGCTAGGCTCAGGTTCCAGTGTGCCCCTCAGGATTCACTAGGCACAGCTAGACAGCCACACATGGGCAAGGCACCTAACGCAGCTCGCCTTTCAAGGCTGTACTTCGCAGAGCTGGAGACCCCTGTATAGCAGAGACTCTCAGTGCACTTTGCACCTCATGCAGTTGAGTGCCAAGCAGCAGACCCCTGTATCGGCTAGGCTCACGCTCCAGTGTGCCCCTCTGGATTCACTAGGCACAGCTAGACAGTCACACATGGGCAAGGCTCCTAACGCAGCTTGCCTCCCCAGGCTGTACTTCGCAGAGCTGGAGACCCCTGTATAGCAGAGACTCTCAGTGCACTTTGCACCTCAAGCAGTTGAGTGCCAAGCAGCAGACCCCTGCATCGGCTAGGCTTATGTTCCAGTGTGCCCCTCAGGATTCACCAAGCACAGCTAGACACCCACACATGGGCAAGGCTCCTAACGCAGCTCGCCTCCCCAGGCTGTCATTCGCAGAGCTGGAGACCCCTGTATAGCGAGACTCTCACTGCAGTTTGCACGTGAAGCAGTTGAGTGCCAAGCAGCAGACCCCTGCATCGGCTAGGCTTACGTTCCAGTGTGCCCCTCAGGATTCACCAAGCACAGCTAGACACCCACACATGGGCAAGGCTCCTAACGCAGCTCGCCTCCCCAGGCTGTACTTCGCAGAGCTGGAGACCCCTGTATAGCGAGACTCTCAGTGCACTTTACACCTCAAGCAGTTCAGTGCCAAGCAGCAGACCCCTGCATCGGCTAGGCTTATGTTCCAGTGTGCCCCTCAGGATTCACCAAGCACAGCTAGACACCCACACATGGGCAAGGCTCCTAACGCAGCTCGCCTCCCCAGGCTGTACTCCGCAGAGCTGGAGACCCCTGTATAGCAGAGACTCTGAGTGCACTTTGTACCTCAAGCAGTTGAGTGCCAAGCAGCAGACCCCTGCATCGGCTAGGCTCACGTTCCAGTGTGCCCCTCAGGATTCACTAGGCACAGCTAGACAGCCACACATGGGCAAGGCTCCTAACACAGCTCGCCTCCCCAGGCTGTACTTCGCAGAGCTGGAGACCCCTGTATAGCAGAGACTCTCAGTGCACTTTGCACCTCAAGCAGTTGAGTGCCAAGCAGCAGACCCCTGCATTGGCTAGGCTCACGTTCCAGTGTGCCCCTCAGGATTCACTAGGCACAGCTAGACAGCCACACATGGGCAAGGCTCCTAACACAGCTCGCCTCCCAAGGCTGTACTTCGCAGACCTGGAGACCCCTGTATAGCAGAGACTCTCAGTGCAATTTGCACCTCATGCAGTTCAGTGCCAAGCAGCAGACCCCTGTATCGGCTAGGCTCACGCTCCAGTGTGCCCCTCTGGATTCACTAGGCACAGCTAGACAGTCACACATGGGCAAGGCTCCTAACGCAGCTTGCCTCCCCAGGCTGTACTTCGCAGAGCTGGAGACCCCTGTATAGCAGAGACTCTCAGTGCACTTTGCACCTCAAGCAGTTGAGTGCCAAGCAGCAGACCCCTGCATCGGCTAGGCTTATGTTCCAGTGTGCCCCTCAGGATTCACCAAGCACAGATAGACACCCACACATGGGCAAGGCTCCTAATGCAGCTCGCCTCCCCAGGCTGTACTTCGCAGAGCTGGAGACCCCTGTATAGCGAGACTCTCACTGCACTTTGCACGTGAAGCAGTTGAGTGCCAAGCAGCAGACCTCTGCATCGGCTAGGCTTACGTTCCAGTGTGCCCCTCTGGATTCACCAAGCACCGCTAGACACCCACACAATGGCAAGGCTCCTAACGCAGCTCGCCTCCCCAGACTGTACTTTGCAGAGCTGGAGACCCCTGTATAGCGAGACTCTCAGTGCACTTTGCACCTCAAGCAGTTGAGTGCCAAACAGCAGACCCCTGCATCGGCTAGGCTTATGTTCCAGTGTGCCCCTCAGGATTCACCAAGCACAGCTAGACACCCACACATGGGCAAGGCTCCTACGCAGCTCGCCTCCCCAGGCTGTACTTCGCAGAGCTGGAGACCCCTGTATAGCAGAGACTCTCAGTGCACTTTGCACCTCAAGCAGTTGAGTGCCAAGCAGCAGACCCCTGCATCGGCTTGGCTCACGTTTCAGTGTGCCCCTCAGGATTCACTAGTCACAGCTAGACAGCCACACATGGCCAAGGCTCCTAACGCAGCTCGCCTCCCCAGGCTGTACTTCGCAGAGCTGGAGACCCCTGTATAGCAGAGACTCTCAGTGCACTTTGCACCTCAAGCAGTTGAGTGCCAAGCAGCAGACCCCTGCATCGGCTAGGCTCACGTTCCAGTGTGTCCCTCAGGATTCACTAGGCACAGCTAGACAGCCACACATGGGCAAGGCTCCTAACGCAGCTCGCCTCCCCAGGCTGTACTTCGCAGAGCTGGAGACCCCTGTATAGCAGAGACTCTCAGTGCACTTTGCACCTCAAGCAGTTGAGTGCCAAGCAGCAGACCCCTGCAACAGCTAGGCTCACGTTCCAGTGTGCCCCCAGGATTCACTAGGCACAGCTAGACAGCCACACATGGGCAAGGCTCCTAACGCAGCTCGCCTCCCCAGGCTGTACTTCGCAGAGCTGGAGAACCCTGTATAGCAGAGACTCTCAGTGCACTTTGCACCTCAAGCAGTTGAGTGCCAAGCAGCAGACCCCTGCATCGGCTAGGCTTATGTTCCAGTGTGCCCCCAGGATTCACTAGGCACAGCTAGACAGCCACACATGGGCAAGGCTCCTAACGCAGCTCGCCTCCCCAGGCTGTACTTCGCAGAGCTGGAGACCCCTGTATAGCGAGACTCTCACTGCACTTTGCACGTGAAGCAGTTGAGTGCCAAGCAGCAGACCTCTGCATCGGCTAGGCTTACGTTCCAGTGTGACCCTCAGGATTCACCAAGCACCGCTAGACACCCACACAATTGCAAGGCTCCTAACGCAGCTCGCCTCCCCAGGCTGTACTTCGCAGAGCTGGAGACCCCTGTATAGCAAGACTCTCATTGCACTTTGCACGTGAAGCAGTTGAGTGCCAAGCAGCAGACCCCTGCATCGGCTAGGCTCATGTTCCAGTGTGCCCCTCAGGATTCACTAGGCACAGCTAGACAGCCACACATGGGCAAGGCTCCTAACACAGCTCGCCTTCCCAGGCTGTACTTCGCAGAGCTGGAGACCCCTGTATAGCAGAGACTCTCAGTGCACTTTGCACCTCAAGCAGTTGAGTGCCAAGCAGCAGACCCCTGCATCGGCTAGGCTTATGTTCCAGTGTGCCCCTCAGGATTCACCAAGCACAGCTAGACACCCACACATGGGCAAGGCTCCTAATGCAGCTCGCCTCCCCAGGCTGTACTTCGCAGAGCTGGAGAACCCTGTATAGCGAGACTCTCACTGCACTTTGCACGTGAAGCAGTTGAGTGCCAAGCAGCAGACCTCTGCATCGGCTAGGCTTACGTTCCAGTGTGCCCCTCAGGATTCACCAAGCACCGCTAGACACCCACACATGGGCAAGGCTCCTAACGCAGCTCGCCTCCCCAGGCTGTACTTTGCAGAGCTGGAGACCCCTGTATAGCAAGACTCTCATTGCACTTTGCACGTGAAGCAGTTGAGTGCCAAGCAGCAGACCCCTGCATCGGCTAGGCTTACGTTCCAGTGTGCCCCTCAGGATTCACCAAGCACAGCTAGACACCCACACATGGGCAAGGCTCCTAACGCAGCTCGCCTCCCCAGGCTGTACTTTGCAGAGCTGGAGACCCCTGTATAGCGAGACTCTCAGTGCACTTTGCACCTCAAGCAGTTGAGTGCCAAGCAGCAGACCCCTGCATCGGCTAGGCTTATGTTCCAGTGTGCCCCTCAGGATTCACCAAGCACAGCTAGACACCCACACATGGGCAAGGCTCCTAACGCAGCTCGCCTCCCCAGGCTGTACTCCGCAGAGCTGGAGACCCCTGTATAGCAGAGACTCTCAGTGCACTTTGCACCTCAAGCAGTTGAGTGCCAAGCAGCAGACCCCTGCATCGGCTAGGCTCACTTTCCAGTGTGCCCCTCAGGATTCACTAGGCACAGCTAGACAGCCACACATGGGCAAGGCTCCTAACGCAGCTCGCCTCCCTAGGCTGTACTTCGCAGAGCTGGATACCCCTGTATAGCAGAGACTCTCAGTGCACTTTGCACCTCAAGCAGTTGAGTGCCAAGCAGCAGACCCCTGCATTGGCTAGGCTCAGGTTCCAGTGTGCCCCTCAGGATTCACTAGGCACAGCTAGACAGCCACACATGGGCAAGGCTCCTAACGCAGCTCGCCTCCCAAGGCCGTACTTCGCAGAGCTGGAGACCCCTGTATAGCAGAGACTCTCAGTGCACTTTGCACCTCATGCAGTTGAGTGCCAAGCAGCAGACCCCTGTATCAGCTAGGCTCACGCTCCAGTGTGCCCCTCTGGATTCACTAGGCACAGTTAGACAGTCACACATGGGCAAGGCTCCTAACGCAGCTTGCCTCCCCAGGCTGTACTTCGCAGAGCTGGAGACCCCTGTATAGCAGAGACTCTCAGTGCACTTTGCACCTCAAGCAGTTGAGTGCCAAGCAGCAGACCCCTGCATCGGCTAGGCTTATGTTCCAGTGTGCCCCTCAGGATTCACCAAGCATAGCTAGACACCCACACATGGGCAAGGCTCCTAACGCAGCTCGCCTCCCCAGGCTGTACTTCGCAGAGCTGGAGACCCCTGTATTGCGAGACTCTCACTGCAGTTTGCACGTGAAGCAGTTGAGTGCCAAGCAGCAGACCCCTGCATCGGCTAGGCTTACGTTCCAGTGTGCCCCTCAGGATTCACCAAGCACAGCTAGACACCCACACATGGGCAAGGCTCCTAACGCAGCTCGCCTCCCCAGGCTGTACTTCGCAGAGCTGGAGACCCCTGTATAGCGAGACTCTCAGTGCACTTTGCACCTCAAGCAGTTGAGTGCCAAGCAGCAGACCCCTGCACCGGCTAGGCTTATGTTCCAGTGTGCCCCTCAGGATTCACCAAGCACAGCTAGACACCCACACATGGGCAAGGCTCCTAACGCAGCTCGCCTCCCCAGGCTGTACTCCGCAGAGCTGGAGACCCCTGTATAGCAGAGACTCTCAGTGCACTTTGTACCTCAAGCAGTTGAGTGCCAAGCAGCAGACCCCTGCATCGGCTAGGCTCACGTTCCAGTGTGCCCCTCAGGATTCACTAGGCACAGCTAGACAGCCATACATGGGCAAGGCTCCTAACACAGCTCGCCTCCCCAGGCTGTACTTCGCAGAGCTGGAGACCCCTGTATAGCAGAGACTCTCAGTGCACTTTGCACCTCAAGCAGTTGAGTGCCAAGCAGCAGACCCCTGCATTGGCTAGGCTCACGTTCCAGTGTGCCCCTCAGGATTCACTAGGCACAGCTAGACAGCCTCACATGGGCAAGACTCCTAACGCAGCTCGCCTCCCAAGGCTGTGCTTCGCAGAGCTGGAGACCCCTGTATAGCAGAGACTCTCAGTGCACTTTGCACCTCATGCAGTTGAGTGCCAAGCAGCAGACCCCTGTATCGGCTAGGCTCACGCTCCAGTGTGCCCCTCTGGATTCACTAGGCACAGCTGGACAGTCACACATGGGCAAGGCTCCTAACGCAGCTTGCCTCCCCAGGCTGTACTTCGCAGAGCTGGAGACCCCTGTATAGCAGAGACTCTCAGTGCACTTTGCACCTCAAGCAGTTGAGTGCCAAGCAGCAGACCCCTGCATCGGCTAGGCTTATGTTCCAGTGTGCCCCCAGGATTCACTAGGCACAGCTCGAAAGCCACACATGGGCAAGGCTCCTAACGCAGCTCGCCTCCCCAGGCTGTACTTCGCAGAGCTGGAGACCCCTGTATAGCGAGACTCTCACTGCACTTTGCACGTGAAGCAGTTGAGTTCAAGCAGCAGACCTCTGCATCGGCTAGGCTTACGTTCCAGTGTGCCCCTCAGGATTCACCAAGCACCGCTAGACACCCACACAATGGCAAGGCTCCTAACGCAGCTCGCCTCCCCAGACTGTACTTCGCAGAGCTGGAGACCCCTGTATAGCGAGACTCTCAGTGCACTTTGCACCTCAAGCAGTTGAGTGCCAAGCAGCAGACCCCTGTATCGGCTAGGCTTATGTTCCAGTGTGCCCCTCAGGATTCACCAAGCACAGCTAGACACCCACACATGGGCAAGGCTCCTACGCAGCTCGCCTCCCCAGGCTGTACTTCGCAGAGCTGGAGACCCCTGTATAGCAGAGACTCTCAGTGCACTTTGCACCTCAAGCAGTTGAGTGCCAAGCAGCAGACCCCTGCATCGGCTAGGCTCACATTTCAGTATGCCTCTCAGGATTCACTAGGCACAGCTAGACAGCCACACATGGGCAAGGCTCCTAACGCAGCTCGCCTCCCCAGGCTGTACTTCGCAGAGCTGGAGACCCCTGTATAGCAGAGACTCTCAGTGCACTTTGCACCTCAAGCAGTTGAGTGCCAAGCAGCAGACCCCTGCATCGGCTAGGCTCACGTTCCAGTGTGTCCCTCAGGATTCACAAGGCACAGCTAGACAGCCACACATGGGCAAGGCTCCTAACGCAGCTCGCCTCCCCAGGCTGTACTTCGCAGAGCTGGAGACCCCTGTATAGCAAGACTCTCACTGCACTTTGCACGTGAAGCAGTTGAGTGCCAAGCAGCAGACCCCTGCATCGGCTAGGCTTACGTTCCAGTGTGCCCCTCAGGATTCACCAAGCACAGCTAGACACCCACACATGGGCAAGGCTCCTAACGCAGCTCGCCTCCCCAGGCTGTACTTCGCAGAGCTGGAGACCCCTGTATAGCGAGACTCTCAGTGCACTTTGCACCTCAAGCAGTTGAGTGCCAAGCAGCAGACCCCTGCATCGGCTAGGCTTATGTTCCAGTGTGCCCCTCAGGATTCACCAAGCACAGCTAGACACCCACACATGGGCAAGGCTCCTAACGCAGCTCGCCTCCCCAGGCTGTACTCTGCAGAGCTGAAGACCCCTGTATAGCAGAGACTCTCAGTGCACTTTGCACCTCAAGCAGTTGAGTGCCAAGCAGCAGACCCCTGCATCGGCTAGGCTCACGTTCCAGTGTGCCCCTCAGGATTCACTAGGCACAGCTAGACAGCCACACATGGGCAAGGCTCCTAACGCAGCTCGCCTCCCTAGGCTGTACTTCGCAGAGCTGGAGACCCCTGTATAGCAGAGAGTCTCAGTGCACTTTGCACCTCAAGCAGTTGAGTGCCAAGCAGCAGACCCCTGCATTGGCTAGGCTCAGGTTCCAGTGTGCCCCTCAGGATTCACTAGGCACAGCTAGACAGCCACACATGGGCAAGGCTCCTAACGCAGCTCGCCTCCCAAGGCTGTACTTCGCAGAGCTGGAGACCCCTGTATAGCAGAGACTCTCAGTGCACTTTGCACCTCATGCAGTCGAGTGCCAAGCAGCAGACCCCTGTATCGGCTAGGCTCACGCTCCAGTGTGCCCCTCTGGATTCACTAGGCACAGCTAGACAGTCACACATGGGCAAGGCTCCTAACGCAGCTTGCCTCCCCAGGCTGTACTTCGCAGAGCTGGAGACCCCTGTATAGCAGAGACTCTCAGTGCACTTTGCACCTCAAGCAGTTGAGTGCCAAGCAGCAGACCCCTGCATCAGCTAGGCTTATGTTCCAGTGTGCCCCTCAGGATTCACCAAGCACAGCTAGACACCCACACATGGGCAAGGCTCCTAACGCAGCTCGCCTCCCCAGGCTGTACTTCGCAGAGCTGGAGACCCCTGTATAGCAAGACTCTCACTGCACTTTGCACGAGAAGCAGATGAGTGCCAAGCAGCAGACCCCTGCATCGGCTAGGCTTACGTTCCAGTATGCCCCTCAGGATTCACCAAGCACAGCTAGACACCCACACATGGGCAAGGCTCCTAACGCAGCTCGCCTCCCCAGGCTGTACTCCGCAGAGCTGGAGACCCCTGTATAGCAGAGACTCTCAGTGCACTTTGCACCTCAAGCAGTTGAGTGCCAAGCAGCAGACCCCTGCATCGGCTAGGCTCACGTTCCAGTGTGCCCCTCAGGATTCACTAGGCACAGCTAGACAGCCACACATGGGCAAGGCTCCTAACGCAGCTCGCCTCCCTAGGCTGTACTTCGCAGAGCTGGAGACCCCTGTATAGCAGAGACTCTCAGTGCACTTTGCACCTCAAGCAGTTGAGTGCCAAGCAGCAGACCCCTGCATCGGCTAGGCTTATGTTCCAGTGTGCCCCTCAGGATTCACCAAGCACAGCTAGACACCCACACATGGGCAAGGCTCCTAACGCAGCTCGCCTCCCCAGGCTGTACTCCGCAGAGCTGGAGACCCCTGTATAGCAGAGACTCTCAGTGCACTTTGCACCTCAAGCAGTTGAGTGCCAAGCAGCAGACCCCTGCATCGGCTAGGCTCACGTTCCAGTGTGCCCTCAGGATTCACTAGGCACAGCTAGACAGTCACACATGGGCAAGGCTCCTAACGCAGCTCGCCTCCCTAGGCTGTACTTCGCAGAGCTGGAGACCCCTGTATAGCAGAGACTCTCAGTGCACTTTGCACCTCAAGCAGTTGAGTGCCAAGCAGCAGACCCCTGCATTGGCTAGGCTCAGGTTCCAGTGTGCCCCTCAGGATTCACTAGGCACAGCTAGACAGCCACACATGGGCAAGGCTCCTAACGCAGCTCGCCTCCCAAGGCTGTACTTCGCAGAGCTGGAGACCCCTGTATAGCAGAGACTCTCAGTGCACTTTGCACCTCATGCAGTTGAGTGCCAAGCAGCAGACCCCTGTATCGGCTAGGCTCACGCTCCAGTGTGCCCCTCTGGATTCACTAGGCACAGCTAGACAGCCACACATGGGCAAGGCTCCTAACGCAGCTCGCCTCCCAAGGCTGTACTTCACAGAGCTGGAGACCCCTGTATAGCAAGACTCTCACTGCACTTTGCACGTGAAGCAGTTGAGTGCCAAGCAGCAGACCCCTGCATCGGCTAGGCTTACGTTCCAGTATGCCCCTCAGAATTCACCAAGCACAGCTAGACACCCACACATGGGCAAGGCTCCTAACGCAGCTCGCCTCCCCAGGCTGTACTTCGCAGAGCTGGAGACCCCTGTATAGCGAGACTCTCAGTGCACTTTGCACCTCAAGCAGTTGAGTGCCAAGCAGCAGACCCCTGCATCGGCTAGGCTTATGTTCCAGTGTGCCCCTCAGGATTCACCAAGCACAGCTAGACAGTCACACATGGGCAAGGCTCCTAACGCAGCTCGCCTCCCCAGGCTGTACTCCGCAGAGCTGGAGACCCCTGTATAGCAGAGACTCTCAGTGCACTTTGCACCTCAAGCAGTTGAGTGCCAAGCAGCAGACCCCTGCATCGGCTAGGCTCACGTTTCAGTGTGCCCCTCAGGATTCACTAGGCACAGCTAGACAGCCACACATGGGCAAGGCTCCTAACGCAGCTCGCCTCCCCAGGCTGTACTTCGCAGAGCTGGAGACCCCTGTATAGCAGAGACTCTCAGTGCACTTTGCACCTCAAGCAGTTGAGTGCCAAGCAGCAGACCCCTGCATCGGCTAGGTTCACGTTCCAGTGTGTCCCTCAGGATTCACTAGGCACAGCTAGACAGCCACACATGGGCAAGGCTCCTAACGCAGCTCGCCTCCCTAGGCTGTACTTCGCAGAGCTGGAGACCCCTGTATAGCAGAGACTCTCAGTGCACTTTGTACCTCAAGCAGTTGAGTGCCAAGCAGCAGACCCCTGCATTGGCTAGGCTCAGGTTCCAGTGTGCCCCTCAGGATTCACTAGGCACAGCTAGACAGCCACACATGGGCAAGGCACCTAACGCAGCTCGCCTTTCAAGGCTGTACTTCGCAGAGCTGGAGACCCCTGTATAGCAGAGACTCTCAGTGCACTTTGCACCTCATGCAGTTGAGTGCCAAGCAGCAGACCCCTGTATCGGCTAGGCTCACGCTCCAGTGTGCCCCTCTGGATTCACTAGGCACAGCTAGACAGTCACACATGGGCAAGGCTCCTAACGCAGCTTGCCTCCCCAGGCTGTACTTCGCAGAGCTGGAGACCCCTGTATAGCAGAGACTCTCAGTGCACTTTGCACCTCAAGCAGTTGAGTGCCAAGCAGCAGACCCCTGCATCGGCTAGGCTTATGTTCCAGTGTGCCCCTCAGGATTCACCAAGCACAGCTAGACACCCACACATGGGCAAGGCTCCTAACGCAGCTCGCCTCCCCAGGCTGTCATTCGCAGAGCTGGAGACCCCTGTATAGCGAGACTCTCACTGCAGTTTGCACGTGAAGCAGTTGAGTGCCAAGCAGCAGACCCCTGCATCGGCTAGGCTTACGTTCCAGTGTGCCCCTCAGGATTCACCAAGCACAGCTAGACACCCACACATGGGCAAGGCTCCTAACGCAGCTCGCCTCCCCAGGCTGTACTTCGCAGAGCTGGAGACCCCTGTATAGCGAGACTCTCAGTGCACTTTGCACCTCAAGCAGTTCAGTGCCAAGCAGCAGACCCCTGCATCGGCTAGGCTTATGTTCCAGTGTGCCCCTCAGGATTCACCAAGCACAGCTAGACACCCACACATGGGCAAGGCTCCTAACGCAGCTCGCCTCCCCAGGCTGTACTCCGCAGAGCTGGAGACCCCTGTATAGCAGAGACTCTCAGTGCACTTTGTACCTCAAGCAGTTGAGTGCCAAGCAGCAGACCCCTGCATCGGCTAGGCTCACGTTCCAGTGTGCCCCTCAGGATTCACTAGGCACAGCTAGACAGCCACACATGGGCAAGGCTCCTAACACAGCTCGCCTCCCCAGGCTGTACTTCGCAGAGCTGGAGACCCCTGTATAGCAGAGACTCTCAGTGCACTTTGCACCTCAAGCAGTTGAGTGCCAAGCAGCAGACCCCTGCATTGGCTAGGCTCACGTTCCAGTGTGCCCCTCAGGATTCACTAGGCACAGCTAGACAGCCACACATGGGCAAGGCTCCTAACACAGCTCGCCTCCCAAGGCTGTACTTCGCAGACCTGGAGACCCCTGTATAGCAGAGACTCTCAGTGCAATTTGCACCTCATGCAGTTCAGTGCCAAGCAGCAGACCCCTGTATCGGCTAGGCTCACGCTCCAGTGTGCCCCTCTGGATTCACTAGGCACAGCTAGACAGTCACACATGGGCAAGGCTCCTAACGCAGCTTGCCTCCCCAGGCTGTACTTCGCAGAGCTGGAGACCCCTGTATAGCAGAGACTCTCAGTGCACTTTGCACCTCAAGCAGTTGAGTGCCAAGCAGCAGACCCCTGCATCGGCTAGGCTTATGTTCCAGTGTGCCCCTCAGGATTCACCAAGCACAGATAGACACCCACACATGGGCAAGGCTCCTAATGCAGCTCGCCTCCCCAGGCTGTACTTCGCAGAGCTGGAGACCCCTGTATAGCGAGACTCTCACTGCACTTTGCACGTGAAGCAGTTGAGTGCCAAGCAGCAGACCTCTGCATCGGCTAGGCTTACGTTCCAGTGTGCCCCTCTGGATTCACCAAGCACCGCTAGACACCCACACAATGGCAAGGCTCCTAACGCAGCTCGCCTCCCCAGACTGTACTTTGCAGAGCTGGAGACCCCTGTATAGCGAGACTCTCAGTGCACTTTGCACCTCAAGCAGTTGAGTGCCAAGCAGCAGACCCCTGCATCGGCTAGGCTTATGTTCCAGTGTGCCCCTCAGGATTCACCAAGCACAGCTAGACACCCACACATGGGCAAGGCTCCTACGCAGCTCGCCTCCCCAGGCTGTACTTCGCAGAGCTGGAGACCCCTGTATAGCAGAGACTCTCAGTGCACTTTGCACCTCAAGCAGTTGAGTGCCAAGCAGCAGACCCCTGCATCGGCTTGGCTCACGTTTCAGTGTGCCCCTCAGGATTCACTAGTCACAGCTAGACAGCCACACATGGCCAAGGCTCCTAACGCAGCTCGCCTCCCCAGGCTGTACTTCGCAGAGCTGGAGACCCCTGTATAGCAGAGACTCTCAGTGCACTTTGCACCTCAAGCAGTTGAGTGCCAAGCAGCAGACCCCTGCATCGGCTAGGCTCACGTTCCAGTGTGTCCCTCAGGATTCACTAGGCACAGCTAGACAGCCACACATGGGCAAGGCTCCTAACGCAGCTCGCCTCCCCAGGCTGTACTTCGCAGAGCTGGAGACCCCTGTATAGCAGAGACTCTCAGTGCACTTTGCACCTCAAGCAGTTGAGTGCCAAGCAGCAGACCCCTGCAACAGCTAGGCTCACGTTCCAGTGTGCCCCCCAGGATTCACTAGGCACAGCTAGACAGCCACACATGGGCAAGGCTCCTAACGCAGCTCGCCTCCCCAGGCTGTACTTCGCAGAGCTGGAGAACCCTGTATAGCAGAGACTCTCAGTGCACTTTGCACCTCAAGCAGTTGAGTGCCAAGCAGCAGACCCCTGCATCGGCTAGGCTTATGTTCCAGTGTGCCCCCCAGGATTCACTAGGCACAGCTAGACAGCCACACATGGGCAAGGCTCCTAACGCAGCTCGCCTCCCCAGGCTGTACTTCGCAGAGCTGGAGACCCCTGTATAGCGAGACTCTCACTGCACTTTGCACGTGAAGCAGTTGAGTGCCAAGCAGCAGACCTCTGAATCGGCTAGGCTTACGTTCCAGTGTGACCCTCAGGATTCACCAAGCACCGCTAGACACCCACACAATTGCAAGGCTCCTAACGCAGCTCGCCTCCCCAGGCTGTACTTCGCAGAGCTGGAGACCCCTGTATAGCAAGACTCTCATTGCACTTTGCACGTGAAGCAGTTGAGTGCCAAGCAGCAGACCCCTGCATCGGCTAGGCTCATGTTCCAGTGTGCCCCTCAGGATTCACTAGGCACAGCTAGACAGCCACACATGGGCAAGGCTCCTAACACAGCTCGCCTTCCCAGGCTGTACTTCGCAGAGCTGGAGACCCCTGTATAGCAGAGACTCTCAGTGCACTTTGCACCTCAAGCAGTTGAGTGCCAAGCAGCAGACCCCTGCATCGGCTAGGCTTATGTTCCAGTGTGCCCCTCAGGATTCACCAAGCACAGCTAGACACCCACACATGGGCAAGGCTCCTAATGCAGCTCGCCTCCCCAGGCTGTACTTCGCAGAGCTGGAGAACCCTGTATAGCGAGACTCTCACTGCACTTTGCACGTGAAGCAGTTGAGTGCCAAGCAGCAGACCTCTGCATCGGCTAGGCTTACGTTCCAGTGTGCCCCTCAGGATTCACCAAGCACCGCTAGACACCCACACATGGGCAAGGCTCCTAACGCAGCTCGCCTCCCCAGGCTGTACTTTGCAGAGCTGGAGACCCCTGTATAGCAAGACTCTCATTGCACTTTGCACGTGAAGCAGTTGAGTGCCAAGCAGCAGACCCCTGCATCGGCTAGGCTTACGTTCCAGTGTGCCCCTCAGGATTCACCAAGCACAGCTAGACACCCACACATGGGCAAGGCTCCTAACGCAGCTCGCCTCCCCAGGCTGTACTTTGCAGAGCTGGAGACCCCTGTATAGCAGAGACTCTCAGTGCACTTTGCACCTCAAGCAGTTGAGTGCCAAGCAGCAGACCCCTGCATCGGCTAGGCTTATGTTCCAGTGTGCCCCTCAGGATTCACCAAGCACAGCTAGACACCCACACATGGGCAAGGCTCCTAACGCAGCTCGCCTCCCCAGGCTGTACTTCGCAGAGCTGGAGACCCCTGTATAGCAGAGACTCTCAGTGCACTTTGCACCTCAAGCAGTTGAGTGCCAAGCAGCAGACCCCTGCATCGGCTAGGCTCACTTTCCAGTGTGCCCCTCAGGATTCACTAGGCACAGCTAGACAGCCACACATGGGCAAGGCTCCTAACGCAGCTCGCCTCCCTAGGCTGTACTTCGCAGAGCTGGATACCCCTGTATAGCAGAGACTCTCAGTGCACTTTGCACCTCAAGCAGTTGAGTGCCAAGCAGCAGACCCCTGCATTGGCTAGGCTCAGGTTCCAGTGTGCCCCTCAGGATTCACTAGGCACAGCTAGACAGCCACACATGGGCAAGGCTCCTAACGCAGCTCGCCTCCCAAGGCTGTACTTCGCAGAGCTGGAGACCCCTGTATAGCAGAGACTCTCAGTGCACTTTGCACCTCATG
The DNA here is from genome assembly GCA_963921515.1 of Calotriton arnoldi. Lineage (NCBI taxonomy): Eukaryota > Metazoa > Chordata > Amphibia > Caudata > Salamandridae > Calotriton > Calotriton arnoldi. The sequence continues at coordinate 256,833 of CAWUFW010011805.1, forward strand.
CAGTTGAGTGCCAAGCAGCAGACCCCTGTATCAGCTAGGCTCACGCTCCAGTGTGCCCCTCTGGATTCACTAGGCACAGTTAGACAGTCACACATGGGCAAGGCTCCTAACGCAGCTTGCCTCCCCAGGCTGTACTTCGCAGAGCTGGAGACCCCTGTATAGCAGAGACTCTCAGTGCACTTTGCACCTCAAGCAGTTGAGTGCCAAGCAGCAGACCCCTGCATCGGCTAGGCTTATGTTCCAGTGTGCCCCTCAGGATTCACCAAGCATAGCTAGACACCCACACATGGGCAAGGCTCCTAACGCAGCTCGCCTCCCCAGGCTGTACTTCGCAGAGCTGGAGACCCCTGTATTGCGAGACTCTCACTGCAGTTTGCACGTGAAGCAGTTGAGTGCCAAGCAGCAGACCCCTGCATCGGCTAGGCTTACGTTCCAGTGTGCCCCTCAGGATTCACCAAGCACAGCTAGACACCCACACATGGGCAAGGCTCCTAACGCAGCTCGCCTCCCCAGGCTGTACTTCGCAGAGCTGGAGACCCCTGTATAGCGAGACTCTCAGTGCACTTTGCACCTCAAGCAGTTGAGTGCCAAGCAGCAGACCCCTGCATCGGCTAGGCTTATGTTCCAGTGTGCCCCTCAGGATTCACCAAGCACAGCTAGACACCCACACATGGGCAAGGCTCCTAACGCAGCTCGCCTCCCCAGGCTGTACTCCGCAGAGCTGGAGACCCCTGTATAGCAGAGACTCTCAGTGCACTTTGTACCTCAAGCAGTTGAGTGCCAAGCAGCAGACCCCTGCATCGGCTAGGCTCACGTTCCAGTGTGCCCCTCAGGATTCACTAGGCACAGCTAGACAGCCATACATGGGCAAGGCTCCTAACACAGCTCGCCTCCCCAGGCTGTACTTCGCAGAGCTGGAGACCCCTGTATAGCAGAGACTCTCAGTGCACTTTGCACCTCAAGCAGTTGAGTGCCAAGCAGCAGACCCCTGCATTGGCTAGGCTCACGTTCCAGTGTGCCCCTCAGGATTCACTAGGCACAGCTAGACAGCCTCACATGGGCAAGACTCCTAACGCAGCTCGCCTCCCAAGGCTGTGCTTCGCAGAGCTGGAGACCCCTGTATAGCAGAGACTCTCAGTGCACTTTGCACCTCATGCAGTTGAGTGCCAAGCAGCAGACCCCTGTATCGGCTAGGCTCACGCTCCAGTGTGCCCCTCTGGATTCACTAGGCACAGCTAGACAGTCACACATGGGCAAGGCTCCTAACGCAGCTTGCCTCCCCAGGCTGTACTTCGCAGAGCTGGAGACCCCTGTATAGCAGAGACTCTCAGTGCACTTTGCACCTCAAGCAGTTGAGTGCCAAGCAGCAGACCCCTGCATCGGCTAGGCTTATGTTCCAGTGTGCCCCCCAGGATTCACTAGGCACAGCTCGAAAGCCACACATGGGCAAGGCTCCTAACGCAGCTCGCCTCCCCAGGCTGTACTTCGCAGAGCTGGAGACCCCTGTATAGCGAGACTCTCACTGCACTTTGCACGTGAAGCAGTTGAGTTCAAGCAGCAGACCTCTGCATCGGCTAGGCTTACGTTCCAGTGTGCCCCTCAGGATTCACCAAGCACCGCTAGACACCCACACAATGGCAAGGCTCCTAACGCAGCTCGCCTCCCCAGACTGTACTTCGCAGAGCTGGAGACCCCTGTATAGCGAGACTCTCAGTGCACTTTGCACCTCAAGCAGTTGAGTGCCAAGCAGCAGACCCCTGTATCGGCTAGGCTTATGTTCCAGTGTGCCCCTCAGGATTCACCAAGCACAGCTAGACACCCACACATGGGCAAGGCTCCTACGCAGCTCGCCTCCCCAGGCTGTACTTCGCAGAGCTGGAGACCCCTGTATAGCAGAGACTCTCAGTGCACTTTGCACCTCAAGCAGTTGAGTGCCAAGCAGCAGACCCCTGCATCGGCTAGGCTCACATTTCAGTATGCCTCTCAGGATTCACTAGGCACAGCTAGACAGCCACACATGGGCAAGGCTCCTAACGCAGCTCGCCTCCCCAGGCTGTACTTCGCAGAGCTGGAGACCCCTGTATAGCAGAGACTCTCAGTGCACTTTGCACCTCAAGCAGTTGAGTGCCAAGCAGCAGACCCCTGCATCGGCTAGGCTCACATTCCAGTGTGTCCCTCAGGATTCACTAGGCACAGCTAGACAGCCACACATGGGCAAGGCTCCTAACGCAGCTCGCCTCCCTAGGCTGTACTTCGCAGAGCTGGAGACCCCTGTATAGCAGAGACTCTCAGTGCACTTTGCACCTCAAGCAGTTGAGTGCCAAGCAGCAGACCCCTGCATTGGCTAGGCTCAGGTTCCAGTGTGCCCCTCAGGATTCACTAGGCACAGCTAGACAGCCACACATGGGCAAGGCTCCTAACGCAGCTCGCCTCCCAAGGCTGTACTTCGCACAGCTGGAGACCCCTGTATAGCAGAGACTCTCAGTGCACTTTGCACCTCATGCAGTTGAGTGCCAAGCAGCAGACCCCTGTATCGGCTAGGCTCACGCTCCAGTGTGCCCCTCTGGATTCACTAGGCACAGCTAGACAGTCACACATGGGCAAGGCTCCTAACGCAGCTTGCCTCCCCAGGCTGTACTTCGCAGAGCTGGAGACCCCTGTATAGCAGAGACTCTCAGTGCACTTTGCACCTCAAGCAGTTGAGTGCCAAGCAGCAGACCTCTGCATCGGCTAGGCTTATGTTCCAGTGTGCCCCTCAGGATTCACCAAGCACAGCTAGACACCCACACATGGGCAAGGCTCCTAACGCAGCTCGCCTCCCCAGGCTGTACTTCGCAGAGCTGGAGACCCCTGTATAGCAAGACTCTCACTGCACTTTGCACGTGAAGCAGTTGAGTGCCAAGCAGCAGACCCCTGCATCGGCTAGGCTTACGTTCCAGTGTGCCCCTCAGGATTCAAGAAAGCACAGCTAGACACCCACACATGGGCAAGGCTCCTAACGCAGCTCGCCTCCCCAGGCTGTACTTCGCAGAGCTGGAGACCCCTGTATAGCGAGACTCTCAGTGCACTTTGCACCTCAAGCAGTTGAGTGCCAAGCAGCAGACCCCTGCATCGGCTAGGCTTATGTTCCAGTGTGCCCCTCAGGATTCACCAAGCACAGCTAGATACCCACACATGGGCAAGGCTCCTAACGCAGCTCGCCTCCCCAGGCTGTACTCCGCAGAGCTGGAGACCCCTGTATAGCAGAGACTCTCAGTGCACTTTGCACCTCAAGCAGTTGAGTGCCAAGCAGCAGACCCCTGCATCGGCTAGGCTCACGTTCCAGTGTGCCCCTCAGGATTCACTAGGCACAGCTAGACAGCCACACATGGGCAAGGCTCCTAACGCAGCTCGCCTCCCTAGGCTGTACTTCGCAGAGCTGGAGACCCCTGTATAGCAGAGACTCTCAGTGCACTTTGCACCTCAAGCAGTTGAGTGCCAAGCAGCAGACCCCTGCATTGGCTAGGCTTATGTTCCAGTGTGCCCCTCAGGATTCACCAAGCACAGCTAGACACCCACACATGGGCAAGGCTCCTAACGCAGCTCGCCTCCCCAGGCTGTACTCCGCAGAGCTGGAGACCCCTGTATAGCAGAGACTCTCAGTGCACGTTGCACCTCAAGCAGTTGAGTGGCAAGCAGTAGACCCCTGCATCGGCTAGGCTCACGTTCCAGTGTGCCCCTCAGGATTCACTAGGCACAGCTAGACAGCCACACATGGGCAAGGCTCCTAACGCAGCTAGCCTCCCTAGGCTGTACTTCGCAGAGCTGGAGACCCCTGTATAGCAGAGACTCTCAGTGCACTTTGCACCTCAAGCAGTTGAGTGCCAAGCAGCAGACCCCTGCATTGGCTAGGCTCAGGTTCCAGTGTGCCCCTCAGGATTCACTAGGCACAGCTAGACAGCCACACATGGGCAAGGCTCCTAACGCAGCTCGCCTCCCAAGTCTGTACTTTGCAGAGCTGGAGACCCCTGTATAGCAGAGACTCTCAGTGCACTTTGCACTTCATGCAGTTGAGTGCCAAGCAGCAGACCCCTGTATCGGCTAGGCTCACGCTCCAGTGTGCCCCTCTGGATTCACGAGGCACAGCTAGACAGTCACACATGGGCAAGGCTCCTAACGCAGCTTGCCTCCCCAGGCTGTACTTCGCAGAGCTGGAGACCCCTGTACAGCAAGACTCTCACTGCACTTTGCACGTGAAGCAGTTGAGTGCCAAGCAGCAGACCCCTGCATCGGCTATGCTTACGTTCCAGTGTGCCCCTCAGGATTCACCAAGCACAGCTAGACACCCACACATGGGCAAGGCTCCTAACGCAGCTCGCCTCCCCAGGCTGTACTTCGCAGAGCTGGAGACCCCTGTATAGCGAGACTCTCAGTGCACTTTGCACCTCAAGCAGTTGAGTGCCAAGCAGCAGACCCCTGCATCGGCTAGGCTTATGTTCCAGTGTGCCCCTCAGGATTCACCAAGCACAGCTAGACACCCACACATGGGCAAGGCTCCTAACGCAGCTCGCCTCCCCAGGCTGTACTCCGCAGAGCTGGAGACCCCTGTATAGCAGAGACTCTCAGTGCACTTTGCACCTCAAGCAGTTGAGTGCCAAGCAGCAGACCCCTGCATCGGCTAGGCTCACGTTCCAGTGTGCCCCTCAGGATTCACTAGGCACAGCTAGACAGCCACACATGGGCAAGGCTCCTAACGCAGCTCGCCTCCCTAGGCTGTACTTCGCAGAGCTGGAGACCCCTGTATAGCAGAGACTCTCAGTGCACTTTGCACCTCAAGCAGTTGAGTGCCAAGCAGCAGACCCCTGCATCGGCTAGGCTTATGTTCCAGTGTGCCCCTCAGGATTCACCAAGCACAGCTAGACACCCACACATGGGCAAGGCTCCTAACGCAGCTCGCCTCCCCAGGCTGTACTCCGCAGAGCTGGAGACCCCTGTATAGCAGAGACTCTCAGTGCACTTTGCACCTCAAGCAGTTGAGTGCCAAGCAGCAGACCCCTGCATCGGCTAGGCTCACGTTCCAGTGTGCCCCTCAGGATTCACTAGGCACAGCTAGACAGCCACACATGGGCAAGGCTCCTAACGCAGCTCGCCTCCCTAGGCTGTACTTCGCAGAGCTGGAGACCCCTGTATTGCAGAGACTCTCAGTGCACTTTGCACCTCAAGCAGTTGAGTGCCAAGCAGCAGACCCCTGCATTGGCTAGGCTCAGGTTCCAGTGTGCCCCTCAGGATTCACTAGGCACAGCTAGACAGCCACACATGGGCAAGGCTCCTAACGCAGCTCGCCTCCCAAGGCTGTACTTCGCAGAGCTGGAGACCCCTGTATAGCAGAGACTCTCAGTGCACTTTGCACCTCATGCAGTTGAGTGCCAAGCAGCAGACCCCTGTATCGGCTAGGCTCACGCTCCAGTGTGCCCCTCTGGATTCACTAGGCACAGCTAGACAGTCACACATGGGCAAGGCTCCTAACGCAGCTTGCCTCCCCAGGCTGTACTTCGCAGAGCTGGAGACCCCTGTATAGCAGAGACTCTCAGTGCACTTTGCACCTCAAGCAGTTGAGTGCCAAGCAGCAGACCCCTGCATCGGCTAGGCTTATGTTCCAGTGTGCCCCTCAGGATTCACCAAGCACAGCTAGACACCCACACATGGGCAAGGCTCCTAACGCAGCTCGCCTCCCCAGGCTGTACTTCGCAGAGCTGGAGACCCCTGTATAGCAAGACTCTCACTGCACTTTGCACGTGAAGCAGTTGAGTGCCAAGCAGCAGACCCCTGCATCTTCTAGGCTTACGTTCCAGTGTGCCCCTCAGAATTCACCAAGCACAGCTAGACACCCACACATGGGCAAGGCTCCTAATGCAGCTCGCCTCCCCAGGCTGTACTTCACAGAGCTGGAGACCCCTGTATAGCGAGACTCTCAGTGCACTTTGCACCTCAAGCAGTTGAGTGCCAAGCAGCAGACCCCTGCATCGGCTAGGCTTATGTTCCAGTGTGCCCCTCAGGATTCACCAAGCACAGCTAGACACCCACACATGGGCAAGGCTCCTAACGCAGCTCGCCTCCCCAGGCTGTACTCCGCAGAGCTGGAGACCCCTGTATAGCAGAGACTCTCAGTGCACTTTGCACCTCAAGCAGTTGAGTGCCAAGCAGCAGACCCCTGCATCGGCTAGGCTCACGTTTCAGTGTGACCCTCAGGATTCACTAGGCACAGCTAGACAGCCACACATGGGCAAGGCTCCTAACGCAGCTCGCCTCCCCAGGCTGTACTTCGCAGAGCTGGAGACCCCTGTATAGCAGAGACTCTCAGTGCACTTTGCACCTCAAGCAGTTGAGTGCCAAGCAGCAGACCCCTGCATCGGCTAGGCTCACGTTCCAGTGTGTCCCTCAGGATTCACTAAGCACAGCTAGACAGCCACACATGGGCAAGGCTCCTAACGCAGCTCGCCTCCCTAGGCTGTACTTCGCAGAGCTGGAGACCCCTGTATAGCAGAGACTCTCAGTGCACTTTGCACCTCAAGCAGTTGAGTGCCAAGCAGCAGACCCCTGCATTGGCTAGGCTCAGGTTCCAGTGTGCCCATCAGGATTCACTAGGCACAGCTAGACAGCCACACATGGGCAAGGCTCCTAACGCAGCTCGCCTCCCAAGGCTGTACTTCGCAGAGCTGGAGACCCCTGTATAGCAGAGACTCTCAGTGCACTTTGCACCTCATGCAGTTGAGTGCCAAGCAGCAGATCCCTGTATCGGCTAGGCTCACGCTCCAGTGTGCCCCTCTGGATTCACTAGGCACAGCTAGACAGTCACACATGGTCAAGGCTCCTAACGCAGCTTGCCTCCCCAGGCTGTACTTCGCAGAGCTGGAGACCCCTGTATAGCAGAGACTCTCAGTGCACTTTGCACCTCAAGCAGTTGAGTGCCAAGCAGCAGACCCCTGCATCGGCTAGGCTTATGTTCCAGTGTGCCCCTCAGGATTCACCAAGCACAGCTAGACACCCACACATGGGCAAGGCTCCTAACGCAGCTCGCCTCCCCAGGCTGTAATTCGCAGAGCTGGAGACCCCTGTATAGCGAGACTCTCACTGCAGTTTGCACGTGAAGCAGTTGAGTGCCAAGCAGCAGACCCCTGCATCGGCTAGGCTTACGTTCCAGTGTGCCCCTCAGGATTCACCAAGCACAGCTAGACACCCACACATGGGCAAGGCTCCTAACGCAGCTCGCCTCCCCAGGCTGTACTTCGCAGAGCTGGAGACCCCTGTATAGCGAGACTCTCACTGCAGTTTGCACGTGAAGCAGTTGAGTGCCAAGCAGCAGACCCCTGCATCGGCTAGGCTTACGTTCCAGTGTGCCCCTCAGGATTCACCAAGCACAGCTAGACACCCACACATGGGCAAGGCTCCTAACGCAGCTCGCCTCCCCAGGCTGTACTTCGCAGAGCTGGAGACCCCTGTATAGCAAGACTCTCATTGCACTTTGCACGTGAAGCAGTTGAGTGCCAAGCAGCAGACCCCTGCATCGGCTAGGCTTATGTTCCAGTGTGCCCCTCAGGATTCACCAAGCACAGCTAGACACCCACACATGGGCAAGGCTCCTAACGCAGCTCGCCTCCCCAGGCTGTACTCCGCAGAGCTGGAGACCCCTGTATAGCAGAGACTCTCAGTGCACTTTGCACCTCAAGCAGTTGAGTGGCAAGCAGTAGACCCCTGCATCGGCTAGGCTCACGTTCCAGTGTGCCCCTCAGGATTCACTAGGCACAGCTAGACAGCCACACATGGGCAAGGCTCCTAACGCAGCTAGCCTCCCTAGGCTGTACTTCGCAGAGCTGGAGACCCCTGTATAGCAGAGACTCTCAGTGCACTTTGCACCTCAAGCAGTTGAGTGCCAAGCAGCAGACCCCTGCATTGGCTAGGCTCAGGTTCCAGTGTGCCCCTCAGGATTCACTAGGCACAGCTAGACAGCCACACATGGGCAAGGCTCCTAACGCAGCTCGCCTCCCAAGGCTGTACTTTGCAGAGCTGGAGACCCCTGTATAGCAGAGACTCTCAGTGCACTTTGCACTTCATGCAGTTGAGTGCCAAGCAGCAGACCCCTGTATTGGCTAGGCTCACGCTCCAGTGTGCCCCTCTGGATTCACGAGGCACAGCTAGACAGTCACACATGGGCAAGGCTCCTAACGCAGCTTGCCTCCCCAGGCTGTACTTCGCAGAGCTGGAGACCCCTGTATAGCAAGACTCTCACTGCACTTTGCACGTGAAGCAGTTGAGTGCCAAGCAGCAGACCCCTGCATCGGCTATGCTTACGTTCCAGTGTGCCCCTCAGGATTCACCAAGCACAGCTAGACACCCACACATGGGCAAGGCTCCTAACGCAGCTCGCCTCCCCAGGCTGTACTTCGCAGAGCTGGAGACCCCTGTATAGCGAGACTCTCAGTGCACTTTGCACCTCAAGCAGTTGAGTGCCAAGCAGCAGACCCCTGCATCGGCTAGGCTTATGTTCCAGTGTGCCCCTCAGGATTCACCAAGCACAGCTAGACACCCACACATGGGCAAGGCTCCTAATGCAGCTCGCCTCCCCAGGCTGTACTCCGCAGAGCTGGAGACCCCTGTATAGCAGAGACTCTCAGTGCACTTTGCACCTCAAGCAGTTGAGTGCCAAGCAGCAGACCCCTGCATCGGCTAGGCTCACGTTCCAGTGTGCCCCTCAGGATTCACTAGGCACAGCTAGACAGCCACACATGGGCAAGGCTCCTAACGCAGCTCGCCTCCCTAGGCTGTACTTCGCAGAGCTGGAGACCCCTGTATAGCAGAGACTCTCAGTGCACTTTGCACCTCAAGCAGTTGAGTGCCAAGCAGCAGACCCCTGCATCGGCTAGGCTTATGTTCCAGTGTGCCCCTCAGGATTCACCAAGCACAGCTAGACACCCACACATGGGCAAGGCTCCTAACGCAGCTCGCCTCCCCAGGCTGTACTCCGCAGAGCTGGAGACCCCTGTATAGCAGAGACTCTCAGTGCACTTTGCACCTCAAGCAGTTGAGTGCCAAGCAGCAGACCCCTGCATCGGCTAGGCTCACGTTCCAGTGTGCCCCTCAGGATTCACTAGGCACAGCTAGACAGCCACACATGGGCAAGGCTCCTAACGCAGCTCGCCTCCCTAGGCTGTACTTCGCAGAGCTGGAGACCCCTGTATAGCAGAGACTCTCAGTGCACTTTGCACCTCAAGCAGTTGAGTGCCAAGCAGCAGACCCCTGCATTGGCTAGGCTCAGGTTCCAGTGTGCCCCTCAGGATTCACTAGGCACAGCTAGACAGCCACACATGGGCAAGGCTCCTAACGCAGCTCGCCTCCCAAGGCTGTACTTCGCAGAGCTGGAGACCCCTGTATAGCAGAGACTCTCAGTGCACTTTGCACCTCATGCAGTTGAGTGCCAAGCAGCAGACCCCTGTATCGGCTAGGCTCACGCTCCAGTGTGCCCCTCTGGATTCACTAGGCACAGCTAGACAGTCACACATGGGCAAGGCTCCTAACGCAGCTTGCCTCCCCAGGCTGTACTTCGCAGAGCTGGAGACCCCTGTATAGCAGAGACTCTCAGTGCACTTTGCACCTCAAGCAGTTGAGTGCCAAGCAGCAGACCCCTGCATCGGCTAGGCTTATGTTCCAGTGTGCCCCTCAGGATTCACCAAGCACAGCTAGACACCCACACATGGGCAAGGCTCCTAACGCAGCTCGCCTCCCCAGGCTGTACTTCGCAGAGCTGGAGACCCCTGTATAGCAAGACTCTCACTGCACTTTGCACGTGAAGCAGTTGAGTGCCAAGCAGCAGACCCCTGCATCTTCTAGGCTTACGTTCCAGTGTGCCCCTCAGAATTCACCAAGCACAGCTAGACACCCACACATGGGCAAGGCTCCTAACGCAGCTCGCCTCCCCAGGCTGTACTTCACAGAGCTGGAGACCCCTGTATAGTGAGACTCTCAGTGCACTTTGCACCTCAAGCAGTTGAGTGCCAAGCAGCAGACCCCTGCATCGGCTAGGCTTATGTTCCAGTGTGCCCCTCAGGATTCACCAAGCACAGCTAGACACCCACACATGGGCAAGGCTCCTAACGCAGCTCGCCTCCCCAGGCTGTACTCCGCAGAGCTGGAGACCCCTGTATAGCAGAGACTCTCAGTGCACTTTGCACCTCAAGCAGTTGAGTGCCAAGCAGCAGACCCCTGCATCAGCTAGGCTCACGTTTCAGTGTGACCCTCAGGATTCACTAGGCACAGCTAGACAGCCACACATGGGCAAGGCTCCTAACGCAGCTCGCCTCCCCAGGCTGTACTTCGCAGAGCTGGAGACCCCTGTATAGCAGAGACTCTCAGTGCACTTTGCACCTCAAGCAGTTGAGTGCCAAGCAGCAGACCCCTGCATCGGCTAGGCTCACGTTCCAGTGTGTCCCTCAGGATTCACTAAGCACAGCTAGACAGCCACACATGGGCAAGGCTCCTAACGCAGCTCGCCTCCCTAGGCTGTACTTCGCAGAGCTGGAGACCCCTGTATAGCAGAGACTCTCAGTGCACTTTGCACCTCAAGCAGTTGAGTGCCAAGCAGCAGACCCCTGCATTGGCTAGGCTCAGGTTCCAGTGTGCCCATCATGATTCACTAGGCACAGCTAGACAGCCACACATGGGCAAGGCTCCTAACGCAGCTCCCTCCCAAGGCTGTACTTCGCAGAGCTGGAGACCCCTGTATAGCAGAGACTCTCAGTGCACTTTGCACCTCATGCAGTTGAGTGCCAAGCAGCAGATCCCTGTATCGGCTAGGCTCACGCTCCAGTGTGCCCCTCTGGATTCACTAGGCACAGCTAGACAGTCACACATGGTCAAGGCTCCTAACGCAGCTTGCCTCCCCAGGCTGTACTTCGCAGAGCTGGAGACCCCTGTATAGCAGAGACTCTCAGTGCACTTTGCACCTCAAGCAGTTGAGTGCCAAGCAGCAGACCCCTGCATCGGCTAGGCTTATGTTCCAGTGTGCCCCTCAGGATTCACCAAGCACAGCTAGACACCCACACATGGGCAAGGCTCCTAACGCAGCTCGCCTCCCCAGGCTGTAATTCGCAGAGCTGGAGACCCCTGTATAGCGAGACTCTCACTGCAGTTTGCACGTGAAGCAGTTGAGTGCCAAGCAGCAGACCCCTGCATCGGCTAGGCTTACGTTCCAGTGTGCCCCTCAGGATTCACCAAGCACAGCTAGACACCCACACATGGGCAAGGCTCCTAACGCAGCTCGCCTCCCCAGGCTGTACTTCGCAGAGCTGGAGACCCCTGTATAGCGAGACTCTCAGTGCACTTTGCACCTCAAGCAGTTCAGTGCCAAGCAGCCGACCCCTGCATCGGCTAGGCTTATGTTCCAGTGTGCCCCTCAGGATTCACCAAGCACAGCTAGACACCCACACATGGGCAAGGCTCCTAACGCAGCTCGCCTCCCCAGGCTGTACTCCGCAGAGCTGGAGACCCCTGTATAGCAGAGACTCTCAGTGCACTTTGTACCTCAAGCAGTTGAGTGCCAAGCAGCAGACCCCTGCATCGGCTAGGCTCACGTTCCAGTGTGCCCCTCAGGATTCACTAGGCACAGCTAGACAGCCACACATGGGCAAGGCTCCTAACACAGCTCGCCTCCCCAGGCTGTACTTTGCAGAGCTGGAGACCCCTGTATAGCAGAGACTCTCAGTGCACTTTGCACCTCAAGCAGTTGAGTGCCAAGCAGCAGACCCCTGCATTGGCTAGGCTCACGTTCCAGTGTGCCCCTCAGGATTCACTAGGCACAGCTAGACAGCCACACATGGGCAAGGCTCCTAACACAGCTCGCCTCCCAAGGCTGTACTTCGCAGAGCTGGAGACCCCTGTATAGCAGAGACTCTCAGTGCAATTTGCACCTCATGCAGTTGAGTGCCAAGCAGCAGACCCCTGTATCGGCTAGGCTCACGCTCCAGTGTGCCCCTCTGGATTCACTAGGCACAGCTAGACAGTCACACATGGGCAAGGCTCCTAATGCAGCTTGCCTCCCCAGGCTGTACTTCGCAGAGCTGGAGACCCCTGTATAGCAGAGACTCTCAGTGCACTTTGCACCTCAAGCAGTTGAGTTCCAAGCAGCAGACCCCTGCATCGGCTAGGCTTATGTTCCAGTGTGCCCCTCAGGATTCACCAAGCACAGCTAGACACCCACACATGGGCAAGGCTCCTAATGCAGCTCGCCTCCCCAGGCTGTACTTCGCAGAGCTGGAGACCCCTGTATAGCAAGACTCTCACTGCACTTTGCACGTGAAGCAGTTGAGTGCCAAGCAGCAGACCTCTGCATCGGCTAGGCTTACGTTCCAGTGTGCCCCTCTGGATTCACCAAGCACCGCTAGACACCCACACAATGGCAAGGCTCCTAACGCAGCTCGCCTCCCCAGACTGTACTTTGCAGAGCTGGAGACCCCTGTATAGCGAGACTCTCAGTGCACTTTGCACCTCAAGCAGTTAAGTGCCAAGCAGCAGACCCCTGCATCGGCTAGGCTTATGTTCCAGTGTGCCCCTCAGGATTCACCAAGCACAGCTAGACACCCACACATGGGCAAGGCTCCTACGCAGCTCGCCTCCCCAGGCTGTACTTCGCAGAGCTGGAGACCCCTGTATTGCAGAGACTCTCAGTGCACTTTGCACCTCAAGCAGTTGAGTGCCAAGCAGCAGACCCCTGCATCGGCTAGGCTCACGTTTCAGTGTGCCCCTCAGGATTCACTAGGCACAGCTAGACAGCCACACATGGGCAAGGCTCCTAACGCAGCTCGCCTCCCTAGGCTGTACTTCGCAGAGCTGGAGACCCCTGTATAGCGAGACTCTCAGTGCACTTTGCACCTCAAGCAGTTCAGTGCCAAGCAGCCGACCCCTGCATCGGCTAGGCTTATGTTCCAGTGTGCCCCTCAGGATTCACCAAGCACAGCTAGACACCCACACATGGGCAAGGCTCCTAACGCAGCTCGCCTCCCCAGGCTGTACTCCGCAGAGCTGGAGACCCCTGTATAGCAGAGACTCTCAGTGCACTTTGTACCTCAAGCAGTTGAGTGCCAAGCAGCAGACCCCTGCATCGGCTAGGCTCACGTTCCAGTGTGCCCCTCAGGATTCACTAGGCACAGCTAGACAGCCACACATGGGCAAGGCTCCTAACGCAGCTCGCCTCCCTAGGCTGTACTTCGCAGAGCTGGAGACCCCTGTATTGCAGAGACTCTCAGTGCACTTTGCACCTCAAGCAGTTGAGTGCCAAGCAGCAGACCCCTGCATTGGCTAGGCTCAGGTTCCAGTGTGCCCCTCAGGATTCACTAGGCACAGCTAGACAGCCACACATGGGCAAGGCTCCTAACGCAGCTCGCCTCCCAAGGCTGTACTTCGCAGAGCTGGAGACCCCTGTATAGCAGAGACTCTCAGTGCACTTTGCACCTCATGCAGTTGAGTGCCAAGCAGCAGACCCCTGTATCGGCTAGGCTCACGCTCCAGTGTGCCCCTCTGGATTCACTAGGCACAGCTAGACAGTCACACATGGGCAAGGCTCCTAACGCAGCTTGCCTCCCCAGGCTGTACTTCGCAGAGCTGGAGACCCCTGTATAGCAGAGACTCTCAGTGCACTTTGCACCTCAAGCAGTTGAGTGCCAAGCAGCAGACCCCTGCATCGGCTAGGCTTATGTTCCAGTGTGCCCCTCAGGATTCACCAAGCACAGCTAGACACCCACACATGGGCAAGGCTCCTAACGCAGCTCGCCTCCCCAGGCTGTACTTCGCAGAGCTGGAGACCCCTGTATAGCAAGACTCTCACTGCACTTTGCACGTGAAGCAGTTGAGTGCCAAGCAGCAGACCCCTGCATCTTCTAGGCTTACGTTCCAGTGTGCCCCTCAGAATTCACCAAGCACAGCTAGACACCCACACATGGGCAAGGCTCCTAATGCAGCTCGCCTCCCCAGGCTGTACTTCACAGAGCTGGAGACCCCTGTATAGCGAGACTCTCAGTGCACTTTGCACCTCAAGCAGTTGAGTGCCAAGCAGCAGACCCCTGCATCGGCTAGGCTTATGTTCCAGTGTGCCCCTCAGGATTCACCAAGCACAGCTAGACACCCACACATGGGCAAGGCTCCTAACGCAGCTCGCCTCCCCAGGCTGTACTCCGCAGAGCTGGAGACCCCTGTATAGCAGAGACTCTCAGTGCACTTTGCACCTCAAGCAGTTGAGTGCCAAGCAGCAGACCCCTGCATCGGCTAGGCTCACGTTTCAGTGTGACCCTCAGGATTCACTAGGCACAGCTAGACAGCCACACATGGGCAAGGCTCCTAACGCAGCTCGCCTCCCCAGGCTGTACTTCGCAGAGCTGGAGACCCCTGTATAGCAGAGACTCTCAGTGCACTTTGCACCTCAAGCAGTTGAGTGCCAAGCAGCAGACCCCTGCATCGGCTAGGCTCACGTTCCAGTGTGTCCCTCAGGATTCACTAAGCACAGCTAGACAGCCACACATGGGCAAGGCTCCTAACGCAGCTCGCCTCCCTAGGCTGTACTTCGCAGAGCTGGAGACCCCTGTATAGCAGAGACTCTCAGTGCACTTTGCACCTCAAGCAGTTGAGTGCCAAGCAGCAGACCCCTGCATTGGCTAGGCTCAGGTTCCAGTGTGCCCATCAGGATTCACTAGGCACAGCTAGACAGCCACACATGGGCAAGGCTCCTAACGCAGCTCGCCTCCCAAGGCTGTACTTCGCAGAGCTGGAGACCCCTGTATAGCAGAGACTCTCAGTGCACTTTGCACCTCATGCAGTTGAGTGCCAAGCAGCAGATCCCTGTATCGGCTAGGCTCACGCTCCAGTGTGCCCCTCTGGATTCACTAGGCACAGCTAGACAGTCACACATGGTCAAGGCTCCTAACGCAGCTTGCCTCCCCAGGCTGTACTTCGCAGAGCTGGAGACCCCTGTATAGCAGAGACTCTCAGTGCACTTTGCACCTCAAGCAGTTGAGTGCCAAGCAGCAGACCCCTGCATCGGCTAGGCTTATGTTCCAGTGTGCCCCTCAGGATTCACCAAGCACAGCTAGACACCCACACATGGGCAAGGCTCCTAACGCAGCTCGCCTCCCCAGGCTGTAATTCGCAGAGCTGGAGACCCCTGTATAGCGAGACTCTCACTGCAGTTTGCACGTGAAGCAGTTGAGTGCCAAGCAGCAGACCCCTGCATCGGCTAGGCTTACGTTCCAGTGTGCCCCTCAGGATTCACCAAGCACAGCTAGACACCCACACATGGGCAAGGCTCCTAACGCAGCTCGCCTCCCCAGGCTGTACTTCGCAGAGCTGGAGACCCCTGTATAGCGAGACTCTCACTGCAGTTTGCACGTGAAGCAGTTGAGTGCCAAGCAGCAGACCCCTGCATCGGCTAGGCTTACGTTCCAGTGTGCCCCTCAGGATTCACCAAGCACAGCTAGACACCCACACATGGGCAAGGCTCCTAACGCAGCTCGCCTCCCCAGGCTGTACTTCGCAGAGCTGGAGACCCCTGTATAGCAAGACTCTCATTGCACTTTGCACGTGAAGCAGTTGAGTGCCAAGCAGCAGACCCCTGCATCGGCTAGGCTTATGTTCCAGTGTGCCCCTCAGGATTCACCAAGCACAGCTAGACACCCACACATGGGCAAGGCTCCTAACGCAGCTCGCCTCCCCAGGCTGTACTCCGCAGAGCTGGAGACCCCTGTATAGCAGAGACTCTCAGTGCACTTTGCACCTCAAGCAGTTGAGTGGCAAGCAGTAGACCCCTGCATCGGCTAGGCTCACGTTCCAGTGTGCCCCTCAGGATTCACTAGGCACAGCTAGACAGCCACACATGGGCAAGGCTCCTAACGCAGCTAGCCTCCCTAGGCTGTACTTCGCAGAGCTGGAGACCCCTGTATAGCAGAGACTCTCAGTGCACTTTGCACCTCAAGCAGTTGAGTGCCAAGCAGCAGACCCCTGCATTGGCTAGGCTCAGGTTCCAGTGTGCCCCTCAGGATTCACTAGGCACAGCTAGACAGCCACACATGGGCAAGGCTCCTAACGCAGCTCGCCTCCCAAGGCTGTACTTTGCAGAGCTGGAGACCCCTGTATAGCAGAGACTCTCAGTGCACTTTGCACTTCATGCAGTTGAGTGCCAAGCAGCAGACCCCTGTATTGGCTAGGCTCACGCTCCAGTGTGCCCCTCTGGATTCACGAGGCACAGCTAGACAGTCACACATGGGCAAGGCTCCTAACGCAGCTTGCCTCCCCAGGCTGTACTTCGCAGAGCTGGAGACCCCTGTATAGCAAGACTCTCACTGCACTTTGCACGTGAAGCAGTTGAGTGCCAAGCAGCAGACCCCTGCATCGGCTATGCTTACGTTCCAGTGTGCCCCTCAGGATTCACCAAGCACAGCTAGACACCCACACATGGGCAAGGCTCCTAACGCAGCTCGCCTCCCCAGGCTGTACTTCGCAGAGCTGGAGACCCCTGTATAGCGAGACTCTCAGTGCACTTTGCACCTCAAGCAGTTGAGTGCCAAGCAGCAGACCCCTGCATCGGCTAGGCTTATGTTCCAGTGTGCCCCTCAGGATTCACCAAGCACAGCTAGACACCCACACATGGGCAAGGCTCCTAATGCAGCTCGCCTCCCCAGGCTGTACTCCGCAGAGCTGGAGACCCCTGTATAGCAGAGACTCTCAGTGCACTTTGCACCTCAAGCAGTTGAGTGCCAAGCAGCAGACCCCTGCATCGGCTAGGCTCACGTTCCAGTGTGCCCCTCAGGATTCACTAGGCACAGCTAGACAGCCACACATGGGCAAGGCTCCTAACGCAGCTCGCCTCCCTAGGCTGTACTTCGCAGAGCTGGAGACCCCTGTATAGCAGAGACTCTCAGTGCACTTTGCACCTCAAGCAGTTGAGTGCCAAGCAGCAGACCCCTGCATCGGCTAGGCTTATGTTCCAGTGTGCCCCTCAGGATTCACCAAGCACAGCTAGACACCCACACATGGGCAAGGCTCCTAACGCAGCTCGCCTCCCCAGGCTGTACTCCGCAGAGCTGGAGACCCCTGTATAGCAGAGACTCTCAGTGCACTTTGCACCTCAAGCAGTTGAGTGCCAAGCAGCAGACCCCTGCATCGGCTAGGCTCACGTTCCAGTGTGCCCCTCAGGATTCACTAGGCACAGCTAGACAGCCACACATGGGCAAGGCTCCTAACGCAGCTCGCCTCCCTAGGCTGTACTTCGCAGAGCTGGAGACCCCTGTATAGCAGAGACTCTCAGTGCACTTTGCACCTCAAGCAGTTGAGTGCCAAGCAGCAGACCCCTGCATTGGCTAGGCTCAGGTTCCAGTGTGCCCCTCAGGATTCACTAGGCACAGCTAGACAGCCACACATGGGCAAGGCTCCTAACGCAGCTCGCCTCCCAAGGCTGTACTTCGCAGAGCTGGAGACCCCTGTATAGCAGAGACTCTCAGTGCACTTTGCACCTCATGCAGTTGAGTGCCAAGCAGCAGACCCCTGTATCGGCTAGGCTCACGCTCCAGTGTGCCCCTCTGGATTCACTAGGCACAGCTAGACAGTCACACATGGGCAAGGCTCCTAACGCAGCTTGCCTCCCCAGGCTGTACTTCGCAGAGCTGGAGACCCCTGTATAGCAGAGACTCTCAGTGCACTTTGCACCTCAAGCAGTTGAGTGCCAAGCAGCAGACCCCTGCATCGGCTAGGCTTATGTTCCAGTGTGCCCCTCAGGATTCACCAAGCACAGCTAGACACCCACACATGGGCAAGGCTCCTAACGCAGCTCGCCTCCCCAGGCTGTACTTCGCAGAGCTGGAGACCCCTGTATAGCAAGACTCTCACTGCACTTTGCACGTGAAGCAGTTGAGTGCCAAGCAGCAGACCCCTGCATCTTCTAGGCTTACGTTCCAGTGTGCCCCTCAGAATTCACCAAGCACAGCTAGACACCCACACATGGGCAAGGCTCCTAACGCAGCTCGCCTCCCCAGGCTGTACTTCACAGAGCTGGAGACCCCTGTATAGTGAGACTCTCAGTGCACTTTGCACCTCAAGCAGTTGAGTGCCAAGCAGCAGACCCCTGCATCGGCTAGGCTTATGTTCCAGTGTGCCCCTCAGGATTCACCAAGCACAGCTAGACACCCACACATGGGCAAGGCTCCTAACGCAGCTCGCCTCCCCAGGCTGTACTCCGCAGAGCTGGAGACCCCTGTATAGCAGAGACTCTCAGTGCACTTTGCACCTCAAGCAGTTGAGTGCCAAGCAGCAGACCCCTGCATCGGCTAGGCTCACGTTTCAGTGTGACCCTCAGGATTCACTAGGCACAGCTAGACAGCCACACATGGGCAAGGCTCCTAACGCAGCTCGCCTCCCCAGGCTGTACTTCGCAGAGCTGGAGACCCCTGTATAGCAGAGACTCTCAGTGCACTTTGCACCTCAAGCAGTTGAGTGCCAAGCAGCAGACCCCTGCATCGGCTAGGCTCACGTTCCAGTGTGTCCCTCAGGATTCACTAAGCACAGCTAGACAGCCACACATGGGCAAGGCTCCTAACGCAGCTCGCCTCCCTAGGCTGTACTTCGCAGAGCTGGAGACCCCTGTATAGCAGAGACTCTCAGTGCACTTTGCACCTCAAGCAGTTGAGTGCCAAGCAGCAGACCCCTGCATTGGCTAGGCTCAGGTTCCAGTGTGCCCATCATGATTCACTAGGCACAGCTAGACAGCCACACATGGGCAAGGCTCCTAACGCAGCTCCCCTCCCAAGGCTGTACTTCGCAGAGCTGGAGACCCCTGTATAGCAGAGACTCTCAGTGCACTTTGCACCTCATGCAGTTGAGTGCCAAGCAGCAGATCCCTGTATCGGCTAGGCTCACGCTCCAGTGTGCCCCTCTGGATTCACTAGGCACAGCTAGACAGTCACACATGGTCAAGGCTCCTAACGCAGCTTGCCTCCCCAGGCTGTACTTCGCAGAGCTGGAGACCCCTGTATAGCAGAGACTCTCAGTGCACTTTGCACCTCAAGCAGTTGAGTGCCAAGCAGCAGACCCCTGCATCGGCTAGGCTTATGTTCCAGTGTGCCCCTCAGGATTCACCAAGCACAGCTAGACACCCACACATGGGCAAGGCTCCTAACGCAGCTCGCCTCCCCAGGCTGTAATTCGCAGAGCTGGAGACCCCTGTATAGCGAGACTCTCACTGCAGTTTGCACGTGAAGCAGTTGAGTGCCAAGCAGCAGACCCCTGCATCGGCTAGGCTTACGTTCCAGTGTGCCCCTCAGGATTCACCAAGCACAGCTAGACACCCACACATGGGCAAGGCTCCTAACGCAGCTCGCCTCCCCAGGCTGTACTTCGCAGAGCTGGAGACCCCTGTATAGCGAGACTCTCAGTGCACTTTGCACCTCAAGCAGTTCAGTGCCAAGCAGCCGACCCCTGCATCGGCTAGGCTTATGTTCCAGTGTGCCCCTCAGGATTCACCAAGCACAGCTAGACACCCACACATGGGCAAGGCTCCTAACGCAGCTCGCCTCCCCAGGCTGTACTCCGCAGAGCTGGAGACCCCTGTATAGCAGAGACTCTCAGTGCACTTTGTACCTCAAGCAGTTGAGTGCCAAGCAGCAGACCCCTGCATCGGCTAGGCTCACGTTCCAGTGTGCCCCTCAGGATTCACTAGGCACAGCTAGACAGCCACACATGGGCAAGGCTCCTAACACAGCTCGCCTCCCCAGGCTGTACTTTGCAGAGCTGGAGACCCCTGTATAGCAGAGACTCTCAGTGCACTTTGCACCTCAAGCAGTTGAGTGCCAAGCAGCAGACCCCTGCATTGGCTAGGCTCACGTTCCAGTGTGCCCCTCAGGATTCACTAGGCACAGCTAGACAGCCACACATGGGCAAGGCTCCTAACACAGCTCGCCTCCCAAGGCTGTACTTCGCAGAGCTGGAGACCCCTGTATAGCAGAGACTCTCAGTGCAATTTGCACCTCATGCAGTTGAGTGCCAAGCAGCAGACCCCTGTATCGGCTAGGCTCACGCTCCAGTGTGCCCCTCTGGATTCACTAGGCACAGCTAGACAGTCACACATGGGCAAGGCTCCTAATGCAGCTTGCCTCCCCAGGCTGTACTTCGCAGAGCTGGAGACCCCTGTATAGCAGAGACTCTCAGTGCACTTTGCACCTCAAGCAGTTGAGTTCCAAGCAGCAGACCCCTGCATCGGCTAGGCTTATGTTCCAGTGTGCCCCTCAGGATTCACCAAGCACAGCTAGACACCCACACATGGGCAAGGCTCCTAATGCAGCTCGCCTCCCCAGGCTGTACTTCGCAGAGCTGGAGACCCCTGTATAGCAAGACTCTCACTGCACTTTGCACGTGAAGCAGTTGAGTGCCAAG
Organism: Calotriton arnoldi; assembly: GCA_963921515.1. NCBI lineage: Eukaryota > Metazoa > Chordata > Amphibia > Caudata > Salamandridae > Calotriton > Calotriton arnoldi. The sequence continues at coordinate 277,269 of CAWUFW010011805.1, forward strand.
CAGCAGACCTCTGCATCGGCTAGGCTTACGTTCCAGTGTGCCCCTCTGGATTCACCAAGCACCGCTAGACACCCACACAATGGCAAGGCTCCTAACGCAGCTCGCCTCCCCAGACTGTACTTTGCAGAGCTGGAGACCCCTGTATAGCGAGACTCTCAGTGCACTTTGCACCTCAAGCAGTTAAGTGCCAAGCAGCAGACCCCTGCATCGGCTAGGCTTATGTTCCAGTGTGCCCCTCAGGATTCACCAAGCACAGCTAGACACCCACACATGGGCAAGGCTCCTACGCAGCTCGCCTCCCCAGGCTGTACTTCGCAGAGCTGGAGACCCCTGTATTGCAGAGACTCTCAGTGCACTTTGCACCTCAAGCAGTTGAGTGCCAAGCAGCAGACCCCTGCATCGGCTAGGCTCACGTTTCAGTGTGCCCCTCAGGATTCACTAGGCACAGCTAGACAGCCACACATGGGCAAGGCTCCTAACGCAGCTCGCCTCCCCAGGCTGTACTTCGCAGAGCTGGAGACCCCTGTATAGCAGAGACTCTCAGTGCATTTTGCACCTCAAGCAGTTGAGTGCCAAGCAGCAGACCCCTGCATCGGCTAGGCTCACGTTCCAGTGTGTCCCTCAGGATTCACTAGGCACAGCTAGACAGCCACACATGGGCAAGGCTCCTAACGCAGCTCGCCTCCCCAGGCTGTACTTCGCAGAGCTGGAGACCCCTGTATAGCAGAGACTCTCAGTGCACTTTGCACCTCAAGCAGTTGAGTGCCAAGCAGCAGACCCCTGCATCAGCTAGGCTCACGTTCCAGTGTGCCCCCCAGGATTCACTAGGCACAGCTAGACACCCACACATGGGCAAGGCTCCTAACGCAGCTCGCCTCCCCAGGCTGTACTTCGCAGAGCTGGAGAACCCTGTATAGCAGAGACTCTCAGTGCACTTTGCACCTCAAGCAGTTGAGTGCCAAGCAGCAGACCCCTGCATCGGCTAGGCTTATGTTCCAGTGTGCCCCCAGGATTCACTAGGCACAGCTAGACAGCCACACATGGGCAAGGCTCCTAACGCAGCTCGCCTCCCCAGGCTGTACTTCGCAGAGCTGGAGACCCCTGTATAGCGAGACTCTCACTGCACTTTGCACGTGAAGCAGTTGAGTGCCAAGCAGCAGACCTCTGCATCGGCTAGGCTTACGTTCCAGTGTGCCCCTCAGGATTCACCAAGCACCGCTAGACACCCACACAATGGCAAGGCTCCTAACGCAGCTCGCCTCCCCAGGCTGTACTTCGCAGAGCTGGAGACCCCTGTATAGCAAGACTCTCATTGCACTTTGAACGTGAAGCAGTTGAGTGCCAAGCAGCAGACCCCTGCATCGGCTCGGCTCATGTTCCAGTGTGCCCCTCAGGATTCACTAGGCACAGCTAGACAGCCACACATGGGCAAGGCTCCTAACACAGCTCGCCTCCCCAGGCTGTACTTCGCAGAGCTGGAGACCCCTGTATAGCAGAGACTCTCAGTGCACTTTGCACCTCATGCAGTTGAGTGCCAAGCAGCAGACCCCTGTATCGGCTAGGCTCACGCTCCAGTGTGCCCCTCTGGATTCACTAGGCACAGCTAGACAGTCACACATGGGCAAGGCTCCTAACGCAGCTTGCCTCCCCAGGCTGTACTTCGCAGAGCTGGAGACCCCTGTATAGCAGAGACTCTCAGTGCACTTTGCACCTCAAGCAGTTGAGTGCCAAGCAGCAGACCCCTGCATCGGCTAGGCTTATGTTCCAGTGTGCCCCTCAGGATTCACCAAGCACAGCTAGACACCCACACATGGGCAAGGCTCCTAATGCAGCTCGCCTCCCCAGGCTGTACTTCGCAGAGCTGGAGAACCCTGTATAGCGAGACTCTCACTGCACTTTGCACGTGAAGCAGTTGAGTGCCAAGCAGCAGACCTCTGCATCGGCTAGGCTTACGTTCCAGTGTGCCCCTCAGGATTCACCAAGCACCGCTAGACACCCACACATGGGCAAGGCTCCTAACGCAGCTCGCCTCCCCAGGCTGTACTTCGCAGAGCTGGAGACCCCTGTATAGCAAGACTCTCATTGCACTTTGCACGTGAAGCAGTTGAGTGCCAAGCAGCAGACCCCTGCATCGGCTAGGCTTACGTTCCAGTGTGCCCCTCAGGATTCACCAAGCACAGCTAGACACCCACACATGGGCAAGGCTCATAACGCAGCTCGCCTCCCCAGGCTGTACTTCGCAGAGCTGGAGACCCCTGTATAGCGAGACTCTCAGTGCACTTTGCACCTCAAGCAGTTGAGTGCCAAGCAGCAGACCCCTGCATCGGCTAGGCTTATGTTCCAGTGTGCCCCTCAGGATTCACCAAGCACAGCTAGACACCCACACATGGGCAAGGCTCCTAACGCAGCTCGCCTCCCCAGGCTGTACTCCGCAGAGCTGGAGACCCCTGTATAGCAGAGACTCTCAGTGCACTTTGCACCTCAAGCAGTTGAGTGCCAAGCAGAAGACCCCTGCATCGGCTAGGCTCACTTTCCAGTGTGCCCCTCAGGATTCACTAGGCACAGCTAGACAGCCACACATGGGCAAGGCTCCTAACGCAGCTCGCCTCCCTAGGCTGTACTTCGCAGAGCTGGATACCCCTGTATAGCAGAGACTCTCAGTGCACTTTGCACCTCAAGCAGTTGAGTGCCAAGCAGCAGACCCCTGCATTGGCTAGGCTCAGGTTCCAGTGTGCCCCTCAGGATTCACTAGGCACAGCTAGACAGCCACACATGGGCAAGGCTCCTAACGCAGCTCGCCTCCCAAGGCTGTACTTCGCAGAGCTGGAGACCCCTGTATAGCAGAGACTCTCAGTGCACTTTGCACCTCATGCAGTTGAGTGCCAAGCAGCAGACCCCTGTATCGGCTAGGCTCACGCTCCAGTGTGCCCCTCTGGATTCACTAGGCACAGTTAGACAGTCACACATGGGCAAGGCTCCTAACGCAGCTTGCCTCCCCAGGCTGTTCTTCGCAGAGCTGGAGACCCCTGTATAGCAGAGACTCTCAGTGCACTTTGCACCTCAAGCAGTTGAGTGCCAAGCAGCAGACCCCTGCATCGGCAAGGCTTATGTTCCAGTGTGCCCCTCAGGATTCACCAAGCACAGCTAGACACCCACACATGGGCAAGGCTCCTACGCAGCTCGCCTCCCCAGGCTGTACTTCGCAGAGCTGGAGACCCCTGTATAGCAGAGACTCTCAGTGCACTTTGCACCTCAAGCAGTTGAGTGCCAAGCAGCAGACCCCTGCATCGGCTAGGCTCACGTTTCAGTGTGCCCCTCAGGATTCACTAGGCACAGCTAGACAGCCACACATGGGCAAGGCTCCTAACGCAGCTCGCCTCCCCAGGCTGTACTTCGCAGAGCTGGAGACCCCTGTATAGCAGAGACTCTCAGTGCACTTTGCACCTCAAGCAGTTGAGTGCCAAGCAGCAGACCCCTGCATCGGCTAGGCTCACGTTCCAGTATGTCCCTCAGGATTCACTAGGCACAGCTAGACAGCCACACATGGGCAAGGCTCCTAACGCAGCTCGCCTCCCCAGGCTGTACTTTGCAGAGCTGGAGACCCCTGTATAGCAGAGACTCTCAGTGCACTTTGCACCTCAAGCAGTTGAGTGCCAAGCAGCAGACCCCTGCATCAGCTAGGCTCACGTTCCAGTGTGCCCCCCAGGATTCACTAGGCACAGCTAGACAGCCACACATGGGCAAGGCTCCTAACGCAGCTCGCCTCCCCAGGCTGTACTTCGCAGAGCTGGAGAACCCTGTATAGCAGAGACTCTCAGTGCACTTTGCACCTCAAGCAGTTGAGTTCCAAGCAGCAGACCCCTGCATCGGCTAGGCTTATGTTCCAGTGTGCCCCCAGGATTCACTAGGCACAGCTAGACAGCCACACATGGGCAAGGCTCCTAACGCAGCTCGCCTCCCCAGGCTGTACTTCGCAGAGCTGGAGACCCCTGTATAGCGAGACTCTCACTGCACTTTGCACGTGAAGCAGTTGAGTGCCAAGCAGCAGACCTCTGCATCGGCTAGGCTTACGTTCCAGTGTGCCCCTCAGGATTCACCAAGCACCGCTAGACACCCACACAATGGCAAGGCTCCTAACGCAGCTCGCCTCCCCAGACTGTACTTCGCAGAGCTGGAGACCCCTGTATAGCGAGACTCTCAGTGCACTTTGCACCTCAAGCAGTTGAGTGCCAAGCAGCAGACCCCTGTATCGGCTAGGCTTATGTTCCAGTGTGCCCCTCAGGATTCACCAAGCACAGCTAGACACCCACACATGGGCAAGGCTCCTACGCAGCTCGCCTCCCCAGGCTGTACTTCGCAGAGCTGGAGACCCCTGTATAGCAGAGACTCTCAGTGCACTTTGCACCTCAAGCAGTTGAGTGCCAAGCAGCAGACCCCTGCATCGGCTAGGCTCACGTTTCAGTATGCCTCTCAGGATTCACTAGGCACAGCTAGACAGCCACACATGGGCAAGGCTCCTAACGCGGCTCGCCTCCCCAAGCTGTACTTCGCAGAGCTGGAGACCCCTGTATAGCAGAGACTCTCAGTGCACTTTGCACCTCAAGCAGTTGAGTGCCAAGCAGCAGACCCTTGCATCGGCTAGGCTCACGTTCCAGTGTGTCCCTCAGGATTCACTAGGCACAGCTAGACAGCCACACATGGGCAAGGCTCCTAACGCAGCTCGCCTCCCTAGGCTGTACTTCGCAGAGCTGGAGACCCCTGAATAGCAGAGACTCTCAGTGCACTTTGCACCTCAAGCAGTTGAGTGCCAAGCAGCAGACCCCTGCATTGGCTAGGCTCAGGTTCCAGTGTGCCCCTCAGGATTCACTAGGCACAGCTAGACAGCCACACATGGGCAAGGCTCCTAACGCAGCTCGCCTCCCAAGGCTGTACTTCGCAGAGCTGGAGACCCCTGTATAGCAGAGACTCTCAGTGCACTTTGCACCTCATGCAGTTGAGTGCCAAGCAGCAGACCCCTGTTTCGGCTAGGCTCACGCTCCAGTGTGCCCTCTGGATTCACTAGGCACAGCTAGACAGTCACACATGGGCAAGGCTCCTAACGCAGCTTGCCTCCCCAGGCTGTACTTCGCAGAGCTGGAGACCCCTGTATAGCAGAGACTCTCAGTGCACTTTGCACCTCAAGCAGTTGAGTGCCAAGCAGCAGACCCCTGCATCGGCTAGGCTTATGTTCCAGTGTGCCCCTCAGGATTCACCAAGCACAGCTAGACACCCACACATGGGCAAGGCTCCTAACGCAGCTCGCCTCCCCAGGCTGTACTTCGCAGAGCTGGAGACCCCTGTATAGCGAGACTCTCACTGCAGTTTGCACGTGAAGCAGTTGAGTGCCAAGCAGCAGACCCCTGCATCGGCTAGGCTTACGTTCCAGTGTGCCCCTCAGGATTCACCAAGCACAGCTAGACACCCACACATGGGCAAGGCTCCTAACGCAGCTCGCCTCCCCAGGCTGTACTTCGCAGAGCTGGAGACCCCTGTATAGCGAGACTCTCAGTGCACTTTGCACCTCAAGCAGTTGAGTGCCAAGCAGCAGACCCCTGCATCGGCTAGGCTTATGTTCCAGTGTGCCCCTCAGGATTCACCAAGCACAGCTAGACACCCACACATGGGCAAGGCTCCTAACGCAGCTCGCCTCCCCAGGCTGTACTCCGCAGAGCTGGAGACCCCTGTATAGCAGAGACTCTCAGTGCACTTTGCACCTCAAGCAGTTGAGTGCCAAGCAGCAGACCCCTGCATCGGCTAGGCTCACGTTCCAGTGTGCCCCTCAGGATTCACTAGGCACAGCTAGACAGCCACACATGGGCAAGGCTCCTAACACAGCTCGCTCCCCAGGCTGTACTTCGCAGAGCTGGAGACCCCTGTATAGCAGAGACTCTCAGTGCACTTTGCACCTCAAGCAGTTGAGTGCCAAGCAGCAGACCCCTGCATTGGCTAGGCTCACGTTCCAGTGTGCCCCTCAGGATTCACTAGGCACAGCTAGACAGCCACACATGGGCAAGGCTCCTAACGCAGCTCTCCTCCCAAGGCTGTACTTCGCAGAGCTGGAGACCCCTGTATAGCAGAGACTCTCAGTGCACTTTGCACCTCATGCAGTTGAGTGCCAAGCAGCAGACCCCTGTATCGGCTAGGCTCACGCTCCAGTGTGCCCCTCTGGATTCACTAGGCACAGCTAGACAGTCACACATGGGCAAGGCTCCTAACTCAGCTTGCCTCCCCAGGCTGTACTTCGCAGAGCTGGAGACCCCTGTATAGCAGAGACTCTCAGTGCACTTTGCACCTCAAGCAGTTGAGTGCCAAGCAGCAGACCCCTGCATCGGCTAGGCTTATGTTCCAGTGTGCCCCTCAGGATTCACCAAGCACAGCTAGACACCCACACATGGGCAAGGCTCCTAATGCAGCTCGCCTCCCTGGCTGTACTTCGCAGAGCTGGAGACCCTGTATAGCGAGACTCTCACTGCACTTTGCATGTGAAGCAGTTGAGTGCCAAGCAGCAGACCTCTGCATCGGCTAGGCTTACGTTCCAGTGTGCCCCTCAGGATTCACCAAGCACCGCTAGACACCCACACAATGGCAAGGCTCCTAACGCAGCTCGCCTCCCCAGACTGTACTTCGCAGAGCTGGAGACCCCTGTATAGCGAGACTCTCAGTGCACTTTGCACCTCAAGCAGTTGAGTGCCAAGCAGCAGACCCCTGCATTGGCTAGGCTTATGTTCCAGTGTGCCCCTCAGGATTCACCAAGCACAGCTAGACACCCACACATGGGCAAGGCTCCTACGCAGCTCGCCTCCCCAGGCTGTACTTCGCAGAGCTGAAGACCCCTGTATAGCAGAGACTCTCAGTGCACTTTGCACCTCAAGCAGTTGAGTGCCAAGCAGCAGACCCCTGCATCGGCTAGGCTCACGTTTCAGTGTGCCCCTCAAGATTCACTAGACACAGCTAGACAGCCACACATGGGCAAGGCTCCTAACGCAGCTCGCCTCCCCAGGCTGTACTTCGCAGAGCTGGAGACCCCTGTATAGCAGAGACTCTCAGTGCACTTTGCACCTCAAGCACTTGAGTGCCAAGCAGCAGACCCCTGCATCGGCTAGGCTCACGTTCCAGTGTGTCCCTCAGGATTCACCAAGCACCGCTAGACACCCACACAATGGCAAGGCTCCTAACGCAGCTCGCCTCCCCAGACTGTACTTCGCAGAGCTGGAGACCCCTGTATAGCGAGACTCTCAGTGCACTTTGCACCTCAAGCAGTTGAGTGCCAAGCAGCAGACCCCTGCATTGGCTAGGCTTATGTTCCAGTGTGCCCCTCAGGATTCACCAAGCACAGCTAGACACCCACACATGGGCAAGGCTCCTACGCAGCTCGCCTCCCCAGGCTGTACTTCGCAGAGCTGAAGACCCCTGTATAGCAGAGACTCTCAGTGCACTTTGCACCTCAAGCAGTTGAGTGCCAAGCAGCAGACCCCTGCATCAGCTAGGCTCACGTTCCAGTGTGCCCCCCAGGATTCACTAGGCACAGCTAGACAGCCACACATGGGCAAGGCTCCTAACGCAGCTCGCCTCCCCAGGCTGTACTTCGCAGAGCTGGATAACCCTGTATAGCAGAGACTCTCAGTGCACTTTGCACCTCAAGCAGTTGAGTGCCATGCAGCAGACCCCTGCATCGGTTAGGCTTACGTTCCAGTGTGCCCCTCAGGATTCACTAGGCACAGCTAGACACCCACATATGGGCAAGGCTCCTAATGCAACTCGCCTCCTCAGGCTGTACTTTGCAGAGCTGGAGACCCCTGTATAGCGAGACTCTCAGTGCACTTTGCACCTCAAGCAGTTGAGTGCCAAGCAGCAGACCCTGCATCGGCTAGGCTTATGTTCCAGTGTGCCCCTCAGAATTCACTAGGCACAGCTAGACACCCACACATGGGCAAGGCTCCTAACGCAGCTTGCCTCCCCAGGCTGTACTTTGCAGAGCTGGAAATCCCTGTATAGCGAGATTCTCACTGCACTTTGCACTTCAAGCAGTTGAGTGCCAGGCAGCAGACCCCTGCATCGGCTAGGCTTATGTTCCAGTGTGCCCCTCAGGATTCACCAAGCACAGCTAGACACCCACACATGGGCAAGGCTCCTAACGCAGCTCGCCTCCCCAGGCTGTACTTCGCAGAGCTGGAGACCCCTGTATAGCAGAGACTCTCAGTGCACTTTGCACCTCATGCAGTTGAGTGCCAAGCAGGAACGCCCTGCATCGGCTAGGCTTATGTTCCAGTGTGCCCCTCAGGATTCACTAGGCACAGCTAGACAGCCACACATTGGCAAGGCTCCTAACGCAGCTCGCCTCCCCAGGCTGTACTTCGCAGAGCTGGAGACCCTGTATAGCGAGACTCTCACTGCACTTTGCATGTGAAGCAGTTGAGTGCCAAGCAGCAGACCTCTGCATCGGCTAGGCTTACGTTCCAGTGTGCCCCTCAGGATTCACCAAGCACCGCTAGACACCCACACAATGGCAAGGCTCCTAACGCAGCTCGCCTCCCCAGACTGTACTTCGCAGAGCTGGAGACCCCTGTATAGCGAGACTCTCAGTGCACTTTGCACCTCAAGCAGTTGAGTGCCAAGCAGCAGACCCCTGCATTGGCTAGGCTTATGTTCCAGTGTGCCCCTCAGGATTCACCAAGCACAGCTAGACACCCACACATGGGCAAGGCTCCTACGCAGCTCGCCTCCCCAGGCTGTACTTCGCAGAGCTGAAGACCCCTGTATAGCAGAGACTCTCAGTGCACTTTGCACCTCAAGCAGTTGAGTGCCAAGCAGCAGACCCCTGCATCGGCTAGGCTCACGTTTCAGTGTGCCCCTCAAGATTCACTAGACACAGCTAGACAGCCACACATGGGCAAGGCTCCTAACGCAGCTCGCCTCCCCAGGCTGTACTTCGCAGAGCTGGAGACCCCTGTATAGCAGAGACTCTCAGTGCACTTTGCACCTCAAGCAGTTGAGTGCCAAGCAGCAGACCCCTGCATCGGCTAGGCTCACGTTCCAGTGTGTCCCTCAGGATTCACTAGGCACAGCTAGACAGCCACACATGGGCAAGGCTCCTAACGCAGCTCGCCTCCCCAGGCTGTACTTCGCAGAGCTGGAGACCCCTGTATAGCAGAGACTCTCAGTGCACTTTGCACCTCAAGCAGTTGAGTGCCAAGCAGCAGACCCCTGCATCAGCTAGGCTCACGTTCCAGTGTGCCCCCCAGGATTCACTAGGCACAGCTAGACAGCCACACATGGGCAAGGCTCCTAACGCAGCTCGCCTCCCCAGGCTGTACTTCGCAGAGCTGGATAACCCTGTATAGCAGAGACTCTCAGTGCACTTTGCACCTCAAGCAGTTGAGTGCCATGCAGCAGACCCCTGCATCGGTTAGGCTTACGTTCCAGTGTGCCCCTCAGGATTCACTAGGCACAGCTAGACACCCACATATGGGCAAGGCTCCTAATGCAACTCGCCTCCTCAGGCTGTACTTTGCAGAGCTGGAGACCCCTGTATAGCGAGACTCTCAGTGCACTTTGCACCTCAAGCAGTTGAGTGCCAAGCAGCAGACCCTGCATCGGCTAGGCTTATGTTCCAGTGTGCCCCTCAGAATTCACTAGGCACAGCTAGACACCCACACATGGGCAAGGCTCCTAACACAGCTTGCCTCCCCAGGCTGTACTTTGCAGAGCTGGAAATCCCTGTATAGCGAGATTCTCACTGCACTTTGCACTTCAAGCAGTTGAGTGCCAGGCAGCAGACCCCTGCATCGGCTAGGCTTATGTTCCAGTGTGCCCCTCAGGATCCACCAAGCACAGCTAGACACCCACACATGGGCAAGGCTCCTAACGCAGCTCGCCTCCCCAGGCTGTACTTCGCAGAGCTGGAGACCCCTGTATAGCAGAGACTCTCAGTGCACTTTGCACCTCATGCAGTTGAGTGCCAAGCAGGAACGCCCTGCATCGGCTAGGCTTATGTTCCAGTGTGCCCCTCAGGATTCACTAGGCACAGCTAGACAGCCACACATTGGCAAGGCTCCTAACGCAGCTCGCCTCCCCAGGCTGTACTTCGCAGAGCTGGAGAACCCTGGATAGCAGAGACTCTCAGTGTACTTTGCACTTCAAGCAGTTGAGTGCCAAGCAGGAACGCCCTGCATCGGCTAGGCTTATGTTCCAGTGTGCCCCTCAGGATTCACCAAGCACAGCTAGACAGCCACACATGGGCAAGGCTCCTAACGCAGCTCGCCTCCCCAGGCTGTACTTCGCAGAGCTGGATAACCCTGGATAGCAGAGACTCTCAGTGCACTTTGCACTTCAAGCAGTTGAGTGCCAAGCAGGAACGCCCTGCCTCGGAGAGGCTTGCAGTGCAGCCTGCCCTTCAGGCTGAACCAAGCAGGGTAGTGGCAGCTCCCATTATTTAGTATCATTAATATCACTTTGAGGCTGTGAGGGACACAGTGACAGAACCTGTCCATCAAGTGCTCTCCCTGAGCTTTGTATTCATCACCTGTGACACCCATGGCATGTCGCACTTCGCCCCTCCTCGGGGGCCACCAGGTCTTTCAGTAAATGCACAGGGTGAGGCTCCTGGGGTGTGTATCTAAGAACAAATTCTCTGCCTGCAGCGAGTTATTCAGAGTAAATCACATTCATGAAGCATTAGTATGGAAAGAATGTCCTTCAATATTACAAAAACATTTTTGATAATCTTCTAAAACTCAAAAACTGTTTTGTATTTAGGCTTTATGAAGGTTTCTCCCTCCCTAAAATAGACTGCACCATTATGTGCAGAGAGAAGGGCTGAGTGTATTGTCTCCTTTTTCTGTCATATATGTAAAAGAGCAAGGCCTTCTGTCTTAGTGAATAAAACCCCTCTTTGGTCTATCACAACTGCACCAATCATGAGGACTGGCAGAAGTTAGGCCCTATTAGAATGCAAAGTACGAGTAGACTTATACGAAGAAAAGAGATTGGCCATGCATGATGGCAAAGAGCCGCAGGTAACTATGACAAATTCAGAGAACTTTAAACAAGCTTTGTTTGCGACCTGGAAGCCATTGCAAGGACGCCCAATAAGAAGCAAGGTGAGAGCAGGTTATAATGCCTAGTAGCAGCCAGGCAATTAAGTTTTGGCCATGATGGGGCCTGGTTATGAGATATCCTGGTAGTTTTAGATATATTTAGAATTACAACAGTTCAATCAAGACATAATAAGAGAAAGGTCTACTAATTTACTGCAGTGAGAAGGGGCGGGGGAGAACTTTCATTAGAACACCAAGCATGAAGAAACAAACTGAAGTCACTTCATTAACTTGCTGTAAGGGAGCAGGAGCAGGTTCCAAGGTCTGTGGGCCACGACGAATTCCTAGACAGAAAATTAGCAAAATAGGAGCATCTCGGGTTTACTTGAATTAAGACAAAGGAATTTTCTTTCATCCAAACTGAACGCATGGAACCCTGATAACTGTATATTTGGAGTTACCATTCAGCCGAAGAATTGGGTGTCGTCCACATAGGCGAATGGGCTCATCCTGTGCCCTTGGACCCAAAAAAGAAAATAGTAGTGATACATAAATAGTGAGAAATATAAGGCTAAGGGCAAATCCACATGGAACTCTAGAGGATACAGTGGTCGAAGTGGGCGGGATCAACAGGGCATGGTGTGCTCCCACTTTTTTAATTTAATAGAATCCGTTCCCCTACTTTTTTATTTTAAAAAATGCGTCCCAGGATGGCAGAAATAGCCAAGGCCTATAGATAAGACTCGGCCGTTCTTGGCCGTTCGTGGCCGTTCGGGGACAGGAGGGGTATGTAGAGAAGGAAAAGGACTCTGGGGCATATTATCAAGAACGGCGTTAAAATTATCGCCGGTTTAGCGGCAGAAAACTGCCGCTAAAGCGGCGATAATGGGCTTGATAATATGCCCTGGAGAATTCCAATAGAAGCCCATGTTCACACCAGAACATGGACTTCTATTGGAATTCTCAAGGGCATATTATCAAGCCCATTATCGCCGCTTTAGCGGCAGTTTTCTGCCGCTAAACCGGCGATAATTTTAACGCCGTTCTTGATAATATGCCCCTCTGTCTTTTCCTTCTTTCCCAGACAAGACAAGACAAGACAAGGACAGTGTCCACTTCTCCTGCACTGCCTCTGGCATCTGACCTCACCCCTCTTTCTTCCTCTTCCTCTTATTTCCTCTCTTTCTGACTCTGTCTCGCTCATCCTCACTTTGCTGAAAACCATGACTTCAAGAACTGGCTGTTACCCTCTCCTTTCTTTCCTTTCCTTAATTCGTTCTCCTTTGAAATGGATCCAAAAAAAAAAAAAAAGAAACACTTTTGCAGTAAATGTTGTCTTTTCATGACATTTTTCTATTTCAAAGCGCAGAGAAAAAAAAGGTTCAAAATACAAAAAATAACTAACTAACTAGATGAAGCAAGCCAGAGTGGTCACAAAGTGGCCAAATTGGTTTTATTCACAAAAACACATTAGCACCACTTTACAGAGTTTGCCAGTGAAGCACTATTTTTGTTTTCTTGTCTGTCTTTGAACAGCATTATTTTCCCGGACTGGGGAAGTGCACCGTTCCTGGAGGTACTGCAATACCTGGTTGGTGTGAGGAGTATAAAACGTTTAATGTGATCCTTATCAGCTGTTTTCCTTATTTTTATTTTATTTAAATTGTACTATGGCTCTGTGTTCATGGATGTGGTCTTTTTAAACCATACTGCTTATGTTTTGTAAGGATATAAGTAACAGGGGGCGTGGTCTGCCTGAATGCCCGAGTAGACGCTTCTGCGGTAGCTCCCTGCAACAGCAGAACATTTTGGTAAAATCCTCCTATTATCCTGACCATATACCACCGAAAACCCACAAAAAATATCAATGGCCACTTGAGGAATCTAAAGGGTGGTGATATTCCCTGGTCTGAGGGACGCATCGGCGAGAGAGGCGTCCTGAATGACGAGCCCGTCAGCGCCACGCCGCGTTCGAAAAGAAAACTGCCTGGAGGCTCCGGAACTCTGCCAAGTCAGAAACTCCTGACCTAGCTGGGAAGCGAAGAGACGGTCCTGATCCCGGGGAAGCGGTTCCTGGTGTCCAAACTCTGGAGGAGCCATGGCGGGGAAGAATTCACCGGCCCGGACACTGTGGGAAGGCGGGGCCTGGGAAAGTGTAGAGCCGAGACGCCAAAGCCTGTGCTCGGCCGTTTCCTGCTTTCCCTATCCTGTTCCTCCAGGGAAGAGGAAAACGAGGATTCTCTCCCCGACAACAAGGTACAGTCAGGGGATCGGAGTCGCCTGACCAGAGTGGTCGCGACGCGGCGGATGAGCTGGCGAATGTCTGGGACCCTGAGCCTCGCTCACGAGGAACCAATGGAAAAATCGGCAGCCCATGGGCCTACCGATGGAGGTACTGGAGATTGTTGAGCTGGACGGATAGCACGGGAGGGACCCGCCCCCGACAGGCGTCCTGCCATACTTCAGGGGAGCTGCATGAAGACGGAGATGCCGGCATGGTTCCCACAGTGAGCTGGAGGGTTCTGTGTGGTGGCCAAGTGCAGAGTGCAGAGTTAAGGAAGGGCTAGCCGGGCGTCCCGGGACCAGGGATGAGACTGTGAAATACGGTAAGCCACAAGGGGCCACAGAAGAGGTCACAGCAGGGCAGAAGATTGAGAAGCAGTGCCACAGTAGGGCTCTTTGTAAAGGAAGTAACCGCGGAAGCAGAGAGAAACTAACCCGGTTGCATAGCACACAGCGGCACGGGTGGACGGCTGGTCATGAACATTATAGCCCAAGAATCTAAAATCACCCGTAAGCCACGGAGGAGGGGAAACGGGAGAAAAGAGAAAATCAAGCAGCCAAGACCACGTACCATCCCGCCTTGGGCAGGGATATGTAGTGAAAAGTCGGGCAACCACCAGAGGCAGGAATACTGAACACAAGTGAGCAGGCATGGTAGCCCAGAGGTTAGAAGGGCTATCAAGCATATAGAGAACTCCAAGCACCAGAAAAGAGACTAACTACTATAGAAGCCCATCAAGTACCTCACGTACGGGAATATTAAACACATAGGGGTGGTATTTGGATGGTTGGCTACGGAGGGGCAGCAGTAGATCAATATGGACATTCATAGCCATCGTCGGGATCTCGACACTACTAATTAAGTCTCTGACATGTATCAATCATGGTGAAAGATAAAGGTGCCAAGTCGCAGGCTAATAAAATAATTAACTGTACCATGCCCCTCCCACAAGGTCACGAGAATTGGACGGAGAGTGGGACGGGGAGCGACAATGGAGACCTTCGGAATGACAGGGAAGCCCCCTCATTGCTAGATGTATTACAAGCAATTCAGCCAACACATGAAGACCTAGTGCACAGAATAGACGCAGTGGCCATAGATGTCAACCTGCTACGCTGTGACTTAAGGAAGGTGGCGGACATGGTAACTACCACTGAGGAAAATGTAATCAAACTACAAACCGAGATGTGTACCCTCAGAGACACTGTCATAGCGCTCCAGAAAAGAGTAGTTAACTTGGACGAAAAAGCGGAAGCCTCCGAAGGGAGGTCTAGGAGGAATGATCTCAGATTCGTGGGTTTTCCGGAATGAGCTGAAGGCCCATCAGCCGAACTCTTCCTGGAAGACTGGATTCAGAAAGAATTAGCCCCCAAAAAACTGTACAAGTTCTTCAACATAGAAAGGGCACATAGATCCCTGGCTGCCGCAGGAGACCGGGAGCGCTGCCCAGGGCTCTCAGCGCCCGGTTCTTCAATTATCGCAACAGGGATGTAATCCTGCAGGCTATTTGCACGAAGGGACCACTATTCTTCAAAAGGCCATCCCATATTAATATACCCCGACTATACCCAACGGGTCCAGGAACAAACAAAGATGTACCTAAATGTAAAACGACGTCTCCGGGATCTAAACATGAAATATAGTCTATTGTTCCCTGCAAAATTAAGAGTGGAGACTGCCGGCCGAACCTTATTCTTTCAGTCAGCCACTGAAGCAAGTGACTGGTTGGACTCCAGCGGGATACCAGGTGCTTGCCTGGTCCCCTCGACAGGATCATCCAAAGCATCAACAGTAGGAGATTAAACTTGAGAACGGCGAAGGGGACAGAGGCAGAAATCACAATCTCGAAGAGGAAGTCAGGGCAGAATCCAGGTTTGCCCAGACGGAACTCTGCAGGCCTCGGACACTAAAACAAGGCAGGAGTCAGAAACTGCAACCCAAGACACAGGACATGACCCCGGTGATTTGGAGGAACCAGTTGAATAAACTGCAGGATGGGACTCATCCGAGGGGGAACAACTACGCAGTCAAAAGATACATAAAGGAGAAAAGAGTAAGAACAATAACATGCAGCAGAGTGGATATGGTATACTAGCAATTTCAGAAGAGACATACATGGACAGAGCGAATGTCGTGGGGAGAGGAAAACCCCTCACGCCCCCCGACCAGAAGTCTGCTTCCCCAGAAAGAGCTGAAGGGTCCACCTCTCTTTCCCTGTGGTGGCGGGGCCACTAGCACACCAACCAACCAATAGGTTCACAGTTGAACTTTTGGGAGGAGGACACCTTGTGTCGAACTTCCAGACAAGATAAGATGAAGTTTACAGTTTTGGGGGAGGGTGGTATTGGGCGCACTTGAGGACTGTTTTCCCACAAGATATGAGGGGAGTAAGACTTACAAGAATGCCCTGTGGGGGAGGTAGAGGGGGTTATGTGGTAATGTTTAAGGGGGAATTCATGCAACAATCAGGTACAAAGTGTCTAGAGTCCGTTTTTGGGAGGGTATTGGTGAGTCCGGGAGAAGTGAGAATGTAAAAAGGAATGCACTACAAAAAATGGCTAAGTGGAATTGTACACAACCATGGGAGCACAAGAATTGAAAATTATAACTTGGAACGTAAGAGGTATGGCCAATTATCAGAAGAGAGAGAGGGTCCTTGAATATTTGAAGCTTAATAAAGTGGTGATCGCGTGCTTACAGGAAATGCATTTATGTGGGGTTGCGATAACATGTGTCAGACGGCGATGGAGAGGCCAGTAAAATGCCACATCCTACTCCGGGTTTGCAAGGGGAACACTTGTTTGGGTGGCACCTGGGGTCCCATTCCAGTACCTACACCATGTAGCAGACCCAGAGAGACGATGTGTGGTTATACACGGAAACTGGGAGGGGAAAGAACTGTGTCTGATTAATGTGTATGTCCCCAATTCTGACAGTCCTGAATTTTTCACAACAGTAATGGATGTAGCAACCCCGTTCCCAGGAGCGGAAGTGATACTATTAGGAGATTTTAACTGCGTCCTGGATGAATGCCTAGATAGGGACCCACCCAAAGAGAATACTAAGCCTCGTTCCAAAAGAGTATTATTAGACCTCCTTAATGGGTTGCAACTTAAAGACGTGTGGAGAATGCGTAATCCCCGTAAACGGGTGTTCTCCTGCCATACCCCTGCAATGAATACATTTAGTCACCTGGACTATTGCTGCATTCCAACGAGTTTATCCCCGGGAGTGGGTGGGATTTCATACTTACCCTGATATTTATTGGTTCATTCTCCCCTCCTGATGAGCTTAACGGAGGGACCCGGACGCCCGGTGATACCACTCTGGCGCTTTAGGGCGGAAGCATTGCAAGACCCCCGTTTGCTACCGCCATGGCAGAGGCCCTTACTCGCTACTTTTCAGAAAATTGGGGAACAGCATCAACCAGGGCATTGGAATGGGAGGCTATGAAGGTGGTGGTTAGGGGGTTAGCTATTAAAATGTCATACAGGGTTAGGCAGCAATTGGAACGAGACATTCAAAAACAGGAACAGAAACTGAGGGGCAGATTTACAAGCCCCTTACGCCACTTTTGCGCCACCGTTGCGTCACTTTTGTGACGCAGCGGCGGCGCAATCATGCGCCATGCTGCGGGGGATTTACAACGTGACACATCTAGGGAGATGCGTCACGTTGTAAAGCCCTGCGCCACATGAAACCTGCGTCAGGTTTCATGTGGGCGTGCCGGCGCAGGGGGGGGCGTTCCTGCGCAAGGAAGCCCCGTAAAAGTGGCGCAGTGAAATCTACAAGATTTCACGGAGTCACTTTTACGTCCCTGCTGCGTCAAATCCTTACGCCTGCTTCAAGCAGGCGTAAGGAGTGACGCAGCATGTTAGGTATAGGGCACCCCTGAGCAGTACTGGAGTTACGTCGCACTTGCGACACGACTCCAGTACTGCGCCACCCTTCCGCCGACAGATGCGTCACGCATCTGTATATCCTTGCGCCATGATGCGCCGCATTGTAAGTGCGGCGCATCTGTGGTGGCGCAAGGGTAAACTTGCGTCACGCATCTTCCCTGGCGCATCCCTGCTGATTTGCAGGGATGCGCCAGGGAACGTAAATCTGCCCCTGAGTGATTTGGAGGTGACCCTTCAAAGCGATCCAGTCTTTGGAGGAGTGGCGAGCGACACCCGAAGCACTCCTGACTTCCTGGGGTAGACTTGAAAAACACAAACACATAACAAATCGGCAACGCCTCCATATGGAAGGTGATAAGTCCGGGGCCCTATTAGCATGATTGATTAAGGCAGATGCCATATCCCTTCCTGTAGTACAAATGCAAGACAGGAGTGGGAAACTGGTCTGTACCCAAGGGGCAATTATAGACTTACTGGCACAACACCTAGCGAATGCGTATCAATCTAAGTCTAACGCAAGCCCAGTAACGTTACAATCCTATCTGGAATGCATTGACATCCCCCAACTGGACCCCGAGGAAGCAGAAGCTCTAGAATCCCCTATTACCAGAGAAGAGCTACTAGCCGCTATCAATCGCCTTAAAAAAAGGCAAGTGCCCAGGTAGTGATGGCCTCCCGGCCGAATTGTACCAGAGATTTGCGCCACTATTGGCTGATAAACTGTTAGAAGTAGATAATGAGGCAAGAGAAGAGAATACAATGCCCACCTCAATGCAAGAAGCGTTATATTCCATGATTTTAAAACCAGACAAAAACCCAGTCTTGCCCGGCTCCTATAGTTCGATCTCACTCCTGAATCTTGATAATAATTTGCTGAGTGGGATCTTAGCAAACAGGTTATTACCTCACATGCCGCGTCTGATCCACCCAGATCAAGCGGGATCTAATCCCAGGAGGAATACTACTCATAACCTGAGACGGTGGGCACACATGTGGCATGCTCCGATATTATGACAGACGACTACTCTCTGGTAACATTAGACGTAGAGCAGGCTTTCGATTCGATGGAGTGGGAATACATTTGGGCGGTCCTCCGTGGGATGGAGATGCGTTCGAGGTTTCTCCAATGGGTAAAGATGTTATATGCGGAGCCTACGGCCCGAGTGCACCTCGGGGGAACGGTATCTGATACATTTTCTTGACCAGGGGAACGAGACAGGGATGCCCCTTGTCTCCGCTGCTGTTCGGGGTGGCGATGCAGCCCTTGATGATAACGCTACGAAAGAGCATGGAGAGCTGGGGAATCCCTTTGGGAGATACTACACATGCCATCTCCCTATATGTGGATGATATGTTGGTCTCCTTAAGAAGCCTACCCCTTTCGGTGCCCGTACTCTTAAGTGAGCTGGAAAAATTTGGAGAGCTCTCAGGGCTCCATATAAATCCAGGGAAGTCAAATATAATTCCAATTGGTAGACTGACTCAGATACCATCAGAACCCTATTCAGAAGTGGGTTTACCATGGAAAACAGAAGGTACAAGGTATCTAGGGGTCCAACTGTGGCATTCTCCCTCACGATTTCTGGAGGAAAATATAGAGAGGGTAATCAAAGGTGTTCTTGCATCTGTAGGTTTCTGGAAATCCCTGCCTCTGTCCTTGATGGGAAAGGTGGCTATTATAAAAATGATAATATTGCCCCTATGCCTTTATGCACTACAACACACATTCTATGCAATCCCGCAGTCATGTTTTATGACGTTAGATAGTATACTTGTGGAATTGCTGTGGGGCAACAAACTTAAATGGATAAAACTAAGAACTCTCCAATGGAAATGGGCAGATGGAGGACTGGATCTCCCCTGTATGAACAATTACTATATTGCAGCTCAATTACAACACGAGGTTCATTGGCTGGAGAAAGATAATAACTGGGAAAAAAGACTACTGGCGGGCACCTATGGGGATGCTCCCATCCCCAAGCTACTTATGACGGGAGCTGTGGTCCCAGAAGAATATCCATACATAATTAGACACGTAGCGAAGGTATGGGAAACCACGGTTAGGAGAGTGGTCCAGAAGGCATCCTATGCCCCCAACATGTCATTGTAGGTGGTAAGAACTTTTAAATAGATTGCTGACTCTATGTCCATCCAAAGATGGAAAGATGGAGGATGCCAGTTTATGGGGGATTTCTGTAATGATGGTATGTTCCTGACAAGAGAAGATGCTATAGCTGCATTTGAACTGGGAACAGGTCAATGCCTACAATATGGGAAGATAGCAGCAGTTGCTCGAGAGGTATGGACCTCCTTCCCGGAAGAACCCCCATGTACAGCAGTACTTACGACACTACTATCCATGGCGGGGGGAAGACATTTAATTTCCCATATATACAGAGCTCTTAGAGAGGATGCACCAACCACTGCCACTCCGGTACAGACAAAATGGGAGGAGGAATAAGAGGAACCCATAACAGAACGGGAATGGGTAAGGATACACGAGGGGGTGCAGGAAGTAAGCTCCAATGCCAGATTTAAATTAATTCAATATAACTTATTTCACCGAGTCTATTTAACCCCATTTAGATTAAGTAAAATCTATCTAGAACGTTCGGATGCCTGCCCTAGATGTGGTGAGGCAGCAGCATGCTTTGTACACATGATTGGGTGTGCCGAAGCTTGAACACCTACTGGGAGGGAGTTCTGGAAAATATACACACAGCCACGGGGTGGTCCATTCCTTAGACAATTCGCTTGGTCCTGTTAGACCTAATACCCAGGCCAAAACAGAAAAAAACTTAGTAGGAAATTTGTACTCCTCGGGTTGGTTCTTACAAAACAAAGAGTGGCAATTTCATGGCTCAGCCCGACCCTTCCGCTGCTATTTAATTGGATGAGAGATTTTAATGGATGGGCGACAGCTGAATTAACCCGTATGAAAAAAGTTAGAAAGGATGAAAAACTCGAAGATGATGTTCAGGCGTGGTCTGCGATGATTACAGACCAAAGAGATTGGTGAGGTGAGAAGGGGGAGACAATACACAACATTCCCTGGGCGCCGAAGAAATGGGGGCCGGAGAGGAATAAGATAGATGTAATGTAGTGTATTCCGATGAAGAACATTGAGCTTAGAAGAAGGACATGATGGACTCAGGACACAAAGGGATGGGCGGGTGGTGACGGGTGTTGCGTTCTGGTTTGAGTGGCATAACAGATATTATAACTGTGTTAAAATGTGAATTGGATCCAGATAGATTGGAATATTGCTACCTGTATATGTAATATGTGAAACACCATGTTGTACTAATATCTAAAATGTCAATAAAGATTGTTTAAAATTAAAAAAAAAGAATATAAGCAACGGACATTGAAACCGGTCCCTTCGGGCCCTGTTGTCATGTCCCTAACTTTTCAGGCAAAAATACTAATTGATTTCTGAATAATGAGTGTAAAAGCATTAAGGTAACCATGGTGTTCTGCTTACATTTCACATGCTTTACTTAATCTTGCATTCCCTATGAGTGTTTGTTTTTTCCAGGATGTTGCTACTTTATTTTTAGGCAGCATATTACTCTTGTCTAGTGCATAATTTGAATTGTCACAGCCAGGTTTTTATAGAGGGGCGCAATTGGGTTGTAGCTGAAGGCAGTGGTAGTTTCTCTCAGTGGGGGAGAGGATGTGGCACTATGGCCAGAGCTGCCGAATTTGGAACTGGGGAATCAGGTTCAGCCTTCGTGACCACTCCACCAGACCACTGTATTGAGGGAGCACATTCCCATGCTAGACCTTAGAATGTCCGCTAGACCTTAGAAGCCCTGGCGTCTAAGCACTAGCAGGTGGACCCTAGCGGTGGCAAGTGTGGGTTAACCTTGAAGGCCTATCCACTACAATCCATACAGAAGTTCACCTCCAGTCTTGCGGGCATGGCTACGAAGCAGCACACCCTAGAGCATGGGTACTCACTAACACTTGCCCAGGGGCCACAAAGTACGTTCTGAAGTGTGACCGAGGGCAGCAATGATGCCAGCATGGTGGTGGTAGGGGTCTGGGTGGGTCAGGGATTGTGTAAGGAGGTCTAAAAACATGTTAAATAAACGGGAAATCATTTATTTGCAGGTTGATAAATGCTTGCCCGTTTATTTAACATGTCTTCCTAAATATTAGTGCTCAGCAGCTGAACAGCAGCATGCTGCTGTTCACCGGGGGCCGCATGTAAAGGTCAAGAGGGCCGCAAGCGGCCCCCTGGCCGTACTTTGAGTATCACTGCCCTAGAGCAACAGTGACTCTGTCACTGAGGTCACAGGACCCTTGAGGCAAGTCCTCCTCACCCACTGGTACCTCCATTGGCCTTGTTTCAGCAGTAGCAGTGCAACTCACCAGAGATCGGCAATGCAGGATTTGCATGCACACCAAACTAAATTTGCAAAGTTCACATTCTCTCTGCTTCATGCACAAGTACTTTTAACAAGTGCTGCCTGCCTTGAGGCCACTGGAATCATGCAGCAATGGAGGACACAATTAAGTTGCAGTGTTGACTAAATTATGCAGCAAAAAAAAGGCTGCAGAGTGATGTGGTACATTTTCTGACACACAAATGCAGCAGTGAAAAAGGTGACCAGTCAACCTTTGCAAAGACCCTCCAGTTCGCAGAAACACAAGTCACATTTTTTAGTAACGTTTGATCCATTTGAGCTGCAAATAATTTTTTTGTTAAAATCATCAGATTATGTAGCAGATGATGTATTATGTGTCAAATATGGCAGAGCTATAATTACGTGAAAACATTTGCAAACTAGGATATTTTGACATTCATGTTTGAACTGCTTTCGTGGAAAAAGGAAGGAGAATTGATGATGACCGAAACTGCATGGCTTGGTGACAAATGGCTTGTGATTCCACTTTTAGGCATATTTGGGACATTCTGTGATTGGAAACATATCCCAGTTTCTGAATGCATTTTAATGTCAATAACTCATATTAAACCTTAAATAAACATGTGCATCCATTCGTTGAATTAAATAACGTAATAAGCTGTAACTGGTCAGTGAAATGATACACAAATACTAAAAATTGGGGGGCAGATTTACAAGCCCCCTGCGCCACCAGTACGTCACTTTTTGTGATGTACCAGTGGCGTATTTTACTGCTCCATATTTACAAGGACAGGAAAAGCCAACCTGTGTGGCTTTTCCTGTCCTTGTAAATATGGCCCCTTTACACGCAGCACTTTGCGTGAAAGGGGCGTTCCATGGGTGTTGCTGTGGGTGTTTCCACGCAACACCCATGGAACAAGACACATTTCCAGATTTACGAGGAATCGTAAATCTGGAAATGCGTGTGAATGCTACGCCTCCCCAGGGGAGGCGTAGGAAGGCGCAACGAGGAGAAATGTTTTTGTTTCTCCTCGTTTTTTCCTCTTGAAATGCGTGCTGCATTCTACAGCACACATTGAAAGAGGAAAATGCCTGTAGTGATTGTTTTTGTGCAGGAAGGTGCCCCTTCCTGCACAAAAACAATCTCCCCATGACGCAGGCATCCTTGCACCATGGTGCAAGGTTGCCTGCGCCGGCGCATGGCAGCTGTTTGTGCACCAGCGCAGGGTAGAGCACAGGAATGCGACATATTATTGTAAATATGTTGCATTCCTGTGCTTTGGAAGTGCCGCAGCGTGGCGCAGCCAAAGGGCTTGCGTTGCCGCGCTGCGGCACTTCCTCGTAAATCTGCCCCTGGGTTGTTTTGACCTTTCTGGTTACACCTCTAACTCCTCCCACTGACCCAATCCTCGGGTTATTCCTGCCCTCTGATTCTCCGCCCACAGTTTCCCTACTTTTTTTTCCCACTTCGACCACTGAGAGGATATAGATTTAAAAATATGTGAAAAGGGGCCTGAGAAGTGTCAGCAGGAAACAGAGTAAACCTATTTATGACCAAATTACAAAATTTCAAGCAAGGCAAGGCCTTCCAGCACGGTAGCATGAGAAGGCGGGTTTGGGGGGCAGCCGAACCCTGTGATTGGGAGGGGGTGGGGCTGGCCGGTTACGTTTGGAATAGCCCAATTGTAGCCCAATTAATTTGTAGCCCAACACATATATTTTGGGATCTGTCGCGCTCCCAGCCACCATTTTAGGTTTGGTGACCTGGTGGCTGGGAGCGTTACTGGTAGCTTAGCGTTTTTTGGAGTTTAGCGTGTTTGCATTGAGGTTGAATCCCTTAATTGGCAGGTGTAGTTTTGAATATGGCAGGAGAAGATTATCACGTGTTGGAGGCAGTGCGGCTCTTGAGTGAGGCCGGCCGGCTTGATCTCTTGTTGCCGGAGGCCTCAGGGAGCGCGCGCCCTGCGAGGCGCGAATCCGCGGGGGTAGCGGCCGCCATCACGGCTTGCTCGGCCCCCAAGAGGGTGAGAAAGGCTCAGGTGAGTGACCGGGGCCACGCGTTTAGTGAAAGTGCGGCCCCTTTGGTCGTTTCTGTGCCGCAGCATCGTGTATGCGAGGAGGCTGCAGCGGAGATGCGGGGGCAGGGCCCGCTGGAGGAGTACGTCGAGCGTCTCCCCGGCCGGGTCTCCCAAGGTCCGGGGCCGCTCCTATGTTAGGAGAGGGACCCCGCTTGTGCACAATAAAGCGGAGCCTCCCGCTGTGGGAGAGGCTTTGGCGAGAAGGAAGAGGGTCGGGGCCCGCCGGAGGAGCGCGTCCACGAGTGGCTCCCCGGTCGGACCCCTGGGCGATAGTATGCCACGGGGGAGGGTGGAAAGGGGGCCCTTGGGTCCGCGAGGGTTGTGAAGGCCAAAGAGGGGGGACAAAGAGCAAAAAAGGGGTTGTGAGCTTTGCAGCCCCCTTGGATGGAGGCGCGCTGACTGGGGAAGCTCCAAGTTTGGGTGGGCCTGCAGGCCATAGGGGGCTACAGACAGGCGGTAAAGGGGGGGCATGGAGCTGGGTTTCCGGCCCACCCCTGCTGGGCGGGTGGGGGAGGCAGTAGACTGGGAGGGGCTTGGGGGGACGTAGCGGTTTTCTCTGGGGTGGCAGGGGTTGAGGGAGAAGGAGGGCGATTGTTTGCCTGATGAGCGGGAGGCAGCCAGGGGTAGCCGGGATTGGGAGGGCCTGGACATTTTCACCTCCTGGAGCGAGGAGGTGAGGGGTTTAGATAGGGTGGGCCAGTTGGATGCTTACATGGCGCAAGGGGGGTCTCTGGGTTTGGGGCAGGGGGTGCAGGGGCCAGCAGGGGGGAGGGGTGGGGTATGTGTAAGGGGACCTTGGGGGCCGGGGCAGGGCCCAGTTGGGCCAGGGCTGGGGACCCTGCGGGGTTGGAGTGGAGCGACGAGGAGGAAGAAGGGGGGATAGGGGGTAGGCTTTAGACCTTAGCAAAGTGGGGCGCGCGTGGGTCTCTTGTACTTTAGGGGTTGGTAGAAAGAGGAATTGGGTGGGGAGGGATAGGGAAGGAAGGCCCAGCACACCAGACCAGCCCTTTTTCTTTCAGGCGGTGGAGCAACAGCGGGAGCCAGACTTGGCAGAGCTGGGAGAGGCTCAGAGGCGCCGAGGAGAAGGGAGGGTGGAGCCTCGCGCGGCGTGCCCAGTACCGGCGTGGGATCTCGACGCGGCTGGCACAAGTAGGCCCGAGCGGTTTTGCTGGCCCCAACACATGTTGGGCCTCAGCGGTCCACGGGGCATCGAGGACACAGGAGCGCAGGCGGAAAAAGAATTGGTGGGCCTAGGAGAGTGCAGTCTGCACCTCCGGTTGAGAGGAAATAGGGACACTGGGAGCCCGAGGAGTTAGATTATGAGGAGGACAGCCTGGAAGAGGGCGAGTTACGTGAAAGCGAGGAAAGGGGTGCGGGGGGCCGAGTAATGGTTCTTCTAGTATGTTGCAGGTGTCACGACGCCCGGCAGAGCCTACGGGTCGGACATCGAGGTTGGCGGAACCTACAGTTCCCTTGGCAAGGCGGACTGCAGTACGACGGGCACCCTCCTTAGAGCCGGGTAAAATGCGGGATGGAGGGGTGAAACCAACAATGGTATCAGTGGGAATCAGAGGGGGGTAAGGGGAAGGGGAGGAGGGGGGAGGTTACGAAGAGGCAAGTATGTTTTGGATGTGGGAGTGGGCACAGACGACACGGGTAAGGCGTCAGTAAGCACAGTTGAAGATACTAAGACGAAAGGCGACGCAGGTATAACAAAGACAGTTGAGACGGGCGACAAGTTAGAGAGCAAAGAGTAAAAACGACTGTCTTATATGGGGGTAACCAAACCGCTGGGCACACACCTAATGTTGGCCACTAAAGAGCGGATATGGAAGGGTGAGTATGTAGAGATGCTCAAACTGATGCACAGGGAAGTGCGCGCGAAGGAGGGATCGAAGGAGGAGGAGTACGAATTGGCCAAGCGGCCAAGGGTGCCTCTCACCATTGAGAACTGGACAGCAGCCTCTTTAATATATGCAAGCGTATACTGTGAAAAATACCCAGAGAGGTGTGTGGCGCTGTTTAAGTATATGGATGTTATCCGGAAGGCACAGATCACTGGGGGTGGATATGCATGGGCTCAATATGACGAGGAATTTAGGGCACGCATGGCATGGGACACTGAGGCAAAATGGGGGGAGTTAGATACAGACTTGTGGCAGCATACAATGGGGGCGTCCCGGGCAGGGAAGACGATCTTCACAGCCAGCGGGCTACCGCTCATGTATCAGCCCTTTCAGGGGCGACCCACCCGGGGAGGGGTGGGGGGCACAGGCAGAGGGCAGACAGGTTCAGGAGGGGCCTGCTGGGATTTTAATAAGGGCATGTGCACCCGGGAGTTCTGTAGATTTAGGCATGACTGCTCGAAATGTGGAGGCAGACACGCCTTGGTTAATTGCTTTGGGGGAGGGCCAGGGCAGCAGCAAGGGGGCCAGCAGTGGCATCAAGGGGGGTTCAATGCGGGCAGACAGCAACAGCAGCCCTTCGCGGGAGGATGGGGGGTTAAGGGGACTGGGCCAAAGGGCTCATACACCGGTTTGGGTGGACAGGTTAGTTGCAGCCTTACAGGGTTATGGCAACCAGAAGGCTGCAAAAACGTTACAGGCAGGTTTTCAAGAAGTTTTTAGGTTAGGGTATGGGGTCCCAGGACTAGACGGTGGGCGGACAATTTACAATCTTACAGGATTTCAATGGCATTCCTTTGGCAAGGGAGGAGGACATGGTTTGGGATGTTCATATTTTTTCAGATGCCGCAGGCAGCAAGGGCTTTGGCCTCTATTGGCAAGGAAAATAGTGCGCAGAGCAGTGGCCGACGGAGTGGGGGGTTAGGAGTATCGCATTCTTGGAGTTTTTTTCCCCTAGTAGTGGCGGTGACTTTGTGGGGGGGCCAACTGGCGCATAAGAAAGTGATTTTCAGGATTGACAACATGGCAGTGGTGGAGATTGTTAACCGACAGTCCGCCAGGGACGAGCAGGTATTGAAGTTGTTGAGAGTGTTTGTCTTGGGCTGTTTGCACTTTGATATAGCTTTTAAAGCGGTGCATGTGCCAGGTGTGGACAATGACATAGCGGATGCCTTGTCTCGTTCACAGTGGGGGAGATTCCGTGGGCTAGCCAAGGATGCAGACAGGACCCCGACCCCCATGCCTCGGCAGTTGTGGTACATAGGCGACACAGGATGCTACAAATGGTGGTAGGGTCCCTGGCACACTCCACAAGGACTGCATACAGTTTAGCTTGGGAGGAATTTCTGCTCTCGGGAGCCCAACGGCGGTCCACGACAGAGCATAGGAGGGAAGATGTGATACAGTTTATTCTTGATCTGATTGACAAAGGGCTATCTAGAGTGACTATCGTGGGCAAGTTAGCGGGAATTGCATTTGTAGGAAAACTGTTATGGGGTTATGCTCCATCCCCTGGAGAACTTGGCTCGCGGATGTTAGAGGGGTGGGCTAGGGAGCAAGGTCAGGTAGGCCGGGTGAGACAACCTTTGTCATGGAATTTGCTGACCAGGGTGATTCGGGTATTGCCCACGGTATGCTCCAATGGTTTTGAGGCGTGCCTTTTTTCCACGGTGATGGCATGGATGTTCTTTGGGGCTTTTTGAGTGTCGGAATTGTTGGGACAGGAATTTAAGGGAGGTATTGAATGGGGGATGTGGTACCACGTCGGGACAGAGTCTGTATATGGCTACGTAAATCGAAGCCAGATCAGCGGGGCGCGGGGAAATGGGTGTCCCTCCAGGCCGCAGACCCCCCTTTGACTTGCCCTTGCAGGTGGGAAGCAAGGTGGAGGGAGCTTTCAGGCAGTCAGGTTGTGTTGGTATTTTTACACAAGAATGGTCGTAGGGTTACGGCATTTCAGCTATTGACAGTGTTGCGTAAAGCGCTGACAGAGTTAGGTATTGATGGCAAGGGTTTTGGGACGCATTCCTTTATGATTGGGGTGGCATCAGAAGCAAGTAACAGGGGGTGGGGCGGGGGGACATCATGAGGTTGGGGAGATGGTCTTCAGATTGCTACCAGCAATACGTTCGTGGAGCTGCAGGGGGTAGCGCAGTTCTGTTTTTTCACCTGTTCATTCAGTTTTTCTTGTTTCAGGTTCGGTGGCTGGCCCCTCACCAGAGAGATGTCCATTTGGATAGTGGGGCATTCATTTGTGAAGTGGGCCCAAATTCAGGCACACGCCAGTTATTTTGGAGAAAATGTAGGGTTCAATAAAGATTTGTTTAAAGTATCCTGGAGAGGGCAGGGGGGCATGCGCTTGAAGGAGCTTTTGTGTGCATTGAACGGTTTGTTGGTGGCTGGTAGGTGCCCCGACATTTTGTTGCTTCATCTGGGCGAGAATGACATGGTCAGGGAAAAGGGGATAGTACTTATGAGAAGCATGAAGAGGGACCTGGCCCTGTTAAAGCGGCAGTGGTCCGGGTGCTCGGACATTTGGACTGAGTTTGTTCCGCGCAGGGTTTGGAGAGGCGCAGTTAACCCAGGGGCAATGGACAGGGCCAGGAGGAAGCTTAATACGGAAATGGTCCGTTTTTGTAGGGAGCTTGGTTTTCAGAGGATCGCGCATAAGGAGATCAGGTTTGACACGGCGGAATTTTTCAGGGGTGATGGTGTTCACTTGTCACGTTTGGGCATGGACTTTGATGGAAATCAGAGAGGTGCTGGCTAGAGTGTTGAATGTGCAAGGGCGCTATTCCTGCATTCCTATTAGGTCAGGGGGGGCAGTCAAAAGGGGAGGCAGCGTTTCCGCCTACGCTCCCACTTTTTCCTGGGTGGCGGGGTTGTTAAAAGTTGGCCAAGATTGGCAGAAGTTTTTAGTTAAGTGTTGGAAGTTTGTGAGCAGGGAAAGGGTAGGCAGTTAGGCTAAGTTTAGACTAGATGTTTGGTAGTTACAGTTGCAGAAAGACAGGTAGGGGTTTGGGTTTCATTGGAGGGCAGGATATGTAAATGCAATACTGTGTAATGTGGTTGTTATGTAATGTTATTATGTTATCGGTAGGGTGGGGGATTTGATGTGGGGATCGTAGGGGCAGGGGGGGAAACGGGGGATCAGTTAATTTATGTATAGTGAGGTTTTAGTTTGTAAGGCAGTTGCCTAGGTTGGACATTGTGATATGCACCTGTTTCAATAAAGCGGCCTTTTACACACACAAATATTGGTCTCGGTTTGGCTTGTCCCCCTCCCTCCCAAACCATGTCAAAAACAGTGGAGGAGCAATAAGATCAGGGCTGTCTTTCTGCATGTGCCCTGAATATGTCGGCGGAACAGAAGCTACGGCGGAATCAGTTGTGAGAGAAGCCCGAAAACTGGATTGATTGGGGTTCAGAACTTGATTGGATTCCATAAAAGAAGAGAGCTGGTTATCTATATGATTATCTATAATGTCTGCAAGAAAATGGAGAAGCGAAATTCGACCTTGGGGTTCGCAGTAGATTTAGAAGGACAACCAGAGCCTGTTTCCGAGTCCAGACATGACCCGTGAGAAGCCAGAGGTTGCAATGCGAGGCTAGTAATGAAAGAAATAAGTGTGGGGAGAAAGTTATTTTACCAGATAGTCTTTTTTTAAAGTGCCTTTGTTTTGATACCAGTTTTATGCTAAACTTATTCCAGTTGATCTTGTAACTTGAAACGGAGCCAAAGATTTAATTGAGCTCCAAAAATGCTCTAACATACTGGATCCAATAAACAGCATTAAGGGAGTCATGTTAAGTGTGGCAGTCGCACGCCACCCTTGATGCCAGCAGAGCCACCGGCCTCTGTTGCCCTGATGCAGAATCACCCACAAAATTGACTGATTCTGCCTCTATGCATGGACCGCATTCATGAAAGCGCATCTGCTAATTTGATCAATTCACTTTCATCGAACTTGGATGCTGAGCAGGTAGCCATGTTTTTTAGTCCACTTTGTGTTCTCTTTTACTCTTCATCTATAAATTCACAACACAGGGTTTTATTGCTGAAAAGAAAAATATTAATGTCCCTTACTCACAGTAAGGTTTCTCCCTTCACATCAGGAATATGTTTAGATTTTGCCTGCCTCGCATGAAAGTCCCACGAAGGGAAATAAGTGAAAGTTGCCCTTCCCTAAATTGGCCGGGGATGCCATTACTGTGACCCAGAGGTACAAAGGTGGATTGACCACTGGGACAAGGTTTTCCAGTGGTGGAGTCAGCTGTGCCTCCATCCTCGGAAACTCAGTGGAGTACAGTGTGACAGGAACATTGACAATTTATCACAGTGCTCCCACCACACCAAGCTCTGTGTCATTTGTTCGGGTGCGCGGAGCTAACGGAGTTTCACTCCGTTGGAATTCTGTGCAGTTACACAAAAACTCTGCGAGATTCCACGGAATGCTGCGAGGAGTTGGAATTCGGCATGTCGTGCTGCTCGTGCTTATTTTTAGCACCAGGCGCCTGTTCCGAGCTGTAAAATCAGAGTGAACGGCACCATGAGGTGCTCCAGAGGGCGCTGCTTCTTTCTGTCGCTCAAGTAGAGTTTTTACTTAAGCGGCAGTTTTCTCAGTGCAAATGGTCGCAACCTGCCGCAAACTCCCACAATGAGAAAGGATCGCCAGGAGGCGTTCTATTGCCAGAAAATCAAGCTAGGGGGCACAAATTCTCGCTCACCAACTTAACGTTGGTGAGCTACACCCAAGAAAAACTCTGCCATGTGGGCGCTTGGCGAAGTTTTTTGCCAGTAATCCGCAATACTCACGTAGCACAAAGTGGGCAAAACTCCTGAAACTCCTCCGACGGAGCGGAATTTTCCACCCACCCCTAGTCATTTGCATTCTCTAGTGTATATACTAATCAAGACATACCATGATGCCATTTGTATTTCAATGTCTGCATGTGACTCTTTGTTTTCAGAGGTTAAAGAGAAATTTCAAACAAGAGATTGAACAAATACCATATTTGTTTTGTCCTCTTGTGTAGTTTAAACTGATCCCATCAGTGATTCTGTGTGATTACATAGGCTTCGGATTTTTAAAAAGGTGCATTTAAGATGTCACAGTAGTTAAAGCTTTAGAGTAGATATCACATGTGATCACTCAATATTACTCAAAGTTTTTTCAGCATCACATTTACCCCTGCACGTGAAGATGTTTTCTTTTAGAAAGCTGCTTTCTGAACACTTTGAATTCAGCCTGAATTGTGTTCTGCCGATTAAGATTATACTATGCTTTCTGCTTTGATCATTTTCTTCTCTATGTTTTGTCCCTACAGCTTTTCTTGAGTTCATTTTCAAATATCGTAGTAGCGTTTCAACAAACCTACAATCTTTCAATAAGTTTTGCAACATAAAAAGTCATGACAAAAGGTAGCCTCTTATTGTTACCTTTGTGCAATCACAAACACCATTCATGTTGTCTACTCTTGAAAGTTTCGTCCGAGTAATTGAACACCAGCATTCCTTACCCTTTGTTCAAAGGGGACTGTTGAGCAAAGACATGTTGATCTGTTGCATTATCTGAAATGCCTCTGCTTCTAATTTTATTATCCAATGAATTATTCCTAGAGATTTTCCAAACAAAATGCAATTAATCAAAGAGAAAGAAGTGTGAGAAATGATACTAAAATATACATTTGTGAGGGCAAGGCCTTCATCTTGTATTATTGCTTTTGCTATAAGGCATCTGAATTCGTTACCTGGCTTGGTCTCTTTTATTTTAAGTTTTAAAGATACGTTCAATAATGAACTCACCAAACCAGATTTGTGAGAGAGAGCACTGTGTAATGCACTCGCACCCCATCATTTCTTGAATAGATTCTTCTTCTGATAAACTCGTTTGCAGTTAAAAAAAAAAAGCAAGTGCAACTCATTTTTTTCCAGAGTATTATGCAGTGGATAGGCCTAGATAGGACAATTTCATTGACATGCCATAAAATTGTCCAGATATGTAGGCTCATGCTGTAGTGCTTTAGATTTGTAATCTCCAATATATTTGCAAAAAATAGGAAAATACATGAAACTATAAACTATCACAAGAATAAAAGAGAACAACATATGTGCAAAAGAAGCAAAAATAAATGATAACAGGGGCCTTGATTCACAAAGGCAAACTTTTTTGGTATTCACAAACTAAGAGTTTAATTTTACTAATAGTAATATTACGACTGTCGAGACTCCAAACTTGTGGTGGAGACTCCGCACATAAATAGATAGACCTGGATATCTTTTTATGTGCGGAGTTTACCTTTGTGAATCAGTCCCGATAATTGTATATGTATGTATACTTCAAATAAATTTTAATGACAGCAATTAAAACACCACAAAGCCAAGAAAATTGTGCAGAGGAAGAGACATTGTATAAAGCATTGGTTAGAATGAACTCACTAGCAAAGACAATAGTGGAGATTAACGTCCTGGTATTGCCTTTAGTTCTAAGAAGGGTAAAGTAATATGCTTTTTAACTACGAAGAAGATCAAATATCTTCCTGCCCTAAGTTGAAGTGTTAAGCTTTTAAAAGTAGGTAAATTACCACAGTAATTGGTTTAGACAATTTACTGCCCTATTGATGTGTATACACACCTCATAAAATGATGTACCCAGCACTTGCTACTGATGCAAGTATATTTGATGTCCATATGCAAGCAATCCTAACTAAATTGGCTGTGCAATATTTGTGCAAGGTCAACGTAAATGATTTAAATTGTGTCCTGCGATAGAGCGCACACCCTCCTCAATAATTCCGGGGTAAGCATTTGTTAGACTTGGCATATTTAGCGTGGTTTCCCCTGACTTTTTGCCTCTACCTCCTGCATTTTTAATGCTGTGCTGGATTTTGTTTTTGCTGGCTTAGATGCTTTGGGCACTTTGCCGCTGCTGATCAGTGTCAAAGTGCAAGTGCTCCCTGTGTAAATTGTGATTACAAATGGTTCTCCCTGATTGGCATATTTGATTTACTGGTAAGTCCCTAGCAAAGTGCACTGACTGTGCCAGGACCTGTAAATCAAATGCTACTAGTGGGCCTGCACCACTGATTGTGCTACCCACACGAGAATTCCTGAAAAGGTGTCTCAGACCTGCCACTACGGTGTCTGTGCGCAGTTTGTTAACTGCCATGTCGACTTGGCCCTAACCTTCCCTTTTCTTACATGTAAGACACTCCTATGGTAGGCCCAAGTTACCGGCAGGGTGCAGTGTATGTGAAAGGTAAGACATGTAACTGGAGTGTATGACATGTCCTGATAGTGAAATACTGCCAATTTCGTTTTTCACTATTGAAAGGCTATCTTGCCCCATAGGACAGAATGGGAAATGCTTTGTAACATCTTACAAGCATAACTTCCCATTGGGACAAGATAGAGAAATAAAGTTTAGGCTCTCTGACCTCAGAATTTAATAACACATATTTTAGTTAAGATGGTTTTTAAATTGTATGTTTGGAAATGCCACTTTTAGAAAATAGGCATTTTCTTGTCTACCCATCTCGTGTGCCTCTGCCTGTTTGTGTATTGACTGTCTGGTTTTGGAGTGGGAGGGGCTGGGGATGGGCATTCACTGTAGACAGCCACTGGGGGGTGAGGTGTGCCTGGCCCTTCCTGGATGACTCACAGCCACTGTTCCCTTTAAGGTGTGCGCGCGCGCACCGCTGTGCCCCTGAGCACACAGTGCCGTGTGTGTGGCGCGCACACACATCCCCAGTGAGCGTTCGCGCTGCCGCCTTCAAAAGGTGAGCGGTGCGAAAAACGGGCATTTCCTGGTTGCGGAGAGGCAGCCTGTGTGATCAAGGAGGGAGCACTTGCTTCATTTCTTTTGTTTTGTAGAGTGCGGCTGTGGGGCACATTGTGTGCTTTTGTTTAAGTATTCATGTTAATTGCAGCGCTGTCACGAGCTGCGATTAACATGGATACTTTCACAAAAGCACGCAATCTGCCCCGCAGCTACGCTTTAGTAACAAAAGAAATGCAGCAAGTCTACAAACACGACTAAAGTATGCTGCCTGCTGCTCCCTGCTGGCTGCGCCTCTCCATACTTCACGAAGCGTAACTTAATTGTGGAACTAGTTTCAGCTTAGTGTTTCGAAGTGCTCTGAAGTAGCGTGCTAGTGCTATAGGGGGCACTCGTATACATAAACATTGCTTTCAGGTAAAGAATTGGGATAGAGTAGTATTTCAGTTGTGTGCTTGTGGCTTCCGGTCATTTGATGTAGCCTTCTTCCTGTTGATTCCCTGCTTACTACCTTGCTCCTGCGTGCGTTCATTCCAAGCTCTCGTGAGAGGGTGTCCTGGTTAGCACTTGAGGAAACCCGGGGTGCGCAGGAAGTCATGTAGACATCTCATTGCCTCAGCATGCGTCGAGATATGCCTCGCGGCACAAGTCGACCGCCCGTTATTCAGTGGTGAGGTATCCAAACTCGATGTCATGCAGCCTGTGCTGTATTAAAAATCCATAATTAATAAACGAATGCCAACTGTCAAGGCTCAGAATACAGCAATTAATGTGCCAAATATAGCGTGACCATGAGGTGCCGCGCTCGTGAGAGTATCTCACGTGGTTGGAAACGATGCGTCGCCCTTTTGCTTAATGTTCGTTTCATGTGGGACTCTGAATTGTTCGTTTTCGGCTCCATGGTTGGACTTGTTTGGGAGTGTTCTCTTCTTACAGCAGGCCGGCTCCGAAGCTAACCGCGTTTTTCGTTGCAACTTGATGTACATTTGTCTATTGGCACATCATTTGCAATTCGATTTTACCATGTGTTTTAGTTTCTGTTTTAAAGTGCCACCAATGAGGTATTTGTGTATGTGTTTTTTGTTGTTGTTAGTGTGTATTATGTGTATCTTTTCCCGTTTGTGATGTCTTTTCTCACTCTGTCTCGGGGTCCACATATTGATATTTAATTCACGGTGAAACACTCACTGAATATAGGCCACGGTCACGTTTGCTGTGTTCCATTTGTGTCCTGGGTGTTTCTGAGGTCAAACAGCTTCTTTTGTTGTTCTCATCGCTGTCGCCTAAGTTTGCAACAGAACATGTGTTAAGAAAGAAGCAATTCCTTCCAGCGGGGATGGCTGGAGTGAAGTCCGGTTCATAACCAGTGAGGCCAATGCAGAGCAAAGACCAAGGCAAGGCTGGAGACCAAGCAGCGCACATATACTTCTGGGCGTGCTCGGGAACAACATGACTAGATGGGCCTAGTGGCCCAGATTTGCAGTTGTTTCCTATTAATTTGCACCAGTTTTGAAGGGATGATTTCAGCACATTCCTGGTAATGCACCTTGACTCGGTGTGAAGAGCCAATGACAATTGTTTTGAACTGTGTGAGCTTTATTGCTAACCTGCGCATTTTTTTTATTTCCACTGTATGACACATAAAACCTGCAAGATACAATTGTGCTGTGCTGCTACCGTTTATATACACTTTTTACTTAATGTTTAACATTCTTAACCAGCACTCTGATGCCAGAATAAATTGGCACTTCAGCTGTAGTAAAGTGAACTGCCAGGTTTGCTAAAAGGAGTGTTGAGCATCATTGCCATGGTGGCTAGTCTTGTGCCATGTATGTGTTTTTGTGCAGCGCACGCAAGCCACTTGGCAGCACTGAGATTGTAAGTTTGTGAGCTTCTACCACCTTCTTCGAGGGGTGGTTGGGACTTAAAGATTCAGTGATGTATTAATGTTCCATGTTTCGTGGCCCTGACCTCTATTAACCCTGCGTGGGCGAAGGTCATTACAGAGCTTCTAGTCATCTAAAGCAAGGCTTCCTTAGATAGGCCAGCAGTTGGATCTTTGCACTCAAATGGTTTTCCTTCCATCTTTCTTTATTTTGAAGCATGAGGGTTGCAATAAGATTTGAGCTTCCTAATGGGATAGTATGGTTGAAGTGAAGTGCAGATATATTTTTTTACTTCCTTTTTTTTGTTCTACTGGGAGCCAGTGGTGCTCTTTAGAAGTCTATGTGATGTGAGCAGATTTAATCCAATTGAGGCAAATCTGATCGTCCCACTTCTGGATTCTGTAGAGTTTCTGTGTCTAATTTTTGTGGGCTCCGGCATCGACTACATTGCAGTAGTCTAGTTTTGATAGAATGAAAATTCTTTTTAACTGTCTATCTTGCTTTTCTTGCAGTAAAGGAGAACCTTTATAAGCATCATGAGTTGCAGTTTGCTGATTTATATGATCATTGAAATGTATGAAGAAAAGTTGTGTCAAATCAGGTGTCTGTGTTCCATTATTCTAGAATGGGAACTGCAGTGTGTCCAAGCTCCTAAGGCCATCAAAGGCTAGGGTTAAGCTGAAGCTGTCCTGATCAGTGACTTAGGACCTGTTAAGACCTAAGCAGCTCTCACTTATCCACAAGTTGTTTCTGAGACACCCCTTGATCTTGCTTTGATCATTTGTGTTTTCTGATTTGTAGTTTAGTCCTCATACATTTGAATTGCACTACGCACTGCACAATTAGGTGTTCCAGGGTCTCGTGCAGACACTGAAAAGCAGTGCGGATAATGAAGAGTTTGGTGGTACTGATGAGTGTCAAACTCTAACTTTCTGGCAGCAGCAGGTGTGAGATTAATGCATCAATGTTAAAATTGGGTATCATGACAAAGGTTCTTCTGATGGGCTCACAATGTTTTGTGTTGGGGTTCATGAAGGAAGGTCTGTGGTCTGGGACCCGTGTTGGATGGCGTTGCACTTGTGCTACAACAGAAGTCTTTGAGTAACAATCTAAGTTTGGAGGAAAAAACATTGTATTTTTATGTGTGGAGTGACACATAGCATTTTGAATTTGAAGGCGCAGTTGCATGCTCATATATGTTAGACAATTTTAGCGTGCTGGTGCTGCCTCATTGGCAGGGCGCCTCAATTGCAGTATTGTCAGAGGGGCGCTAGAATGCGTGACTAATGCATTTTAATGCCGTGATGCGGACACCCGCATTAAAATGCGTTAGTCTAACGCCTGATGCGGCCCTACCCTAACCCAGCCCTGAACCTGCAAAAAATAAAATTATAATAACTAAGTTATTATAATTTTATTTTTATTGTTTAAAGAGAGCATTTGTTAAAGTTTTCATGTTAATCGCAGAGCCCGTCATGAGCTGCAATTAACATGAAAACTTTAACAAATGCACACAATCACCCCGCAGCCCAGCTCTATTAAGAAAAGAAATGCAGCAACATAGCTGCCAAGGTTTCAAATTGCTATGAGGGACTGTTTCAAATCTGCCTTAACACTGTTCACATGGTGCTGTACGTGTGGAAATGCACCATCTTTTCACTTTTTTAAGCAAAAGTTTGGAGTGATATTTGGCGCTTGTTGGAAATGGCCCTTTTTGCAGGGTTATCCCCAAACTTTTTGCTTTTTCCTCCTATTTTTCCCTGACCTGTTTGTGTTGGTTTTAGGACTCTGGGCACTTTACCACTGCTAATCAGTGCTAAAGTGCATATGCTCTCTCTGTAAACTGTGTTATGGATTGGTATTTCCATGATTGGATATTTGATTTACTTGTTAGTCCCCAGTAAAGTGCACTGAGTGTGCCAGGGCTGGTAAATCGAATGCTACTAGTGGGCCTGCAGCACTGATTGTGCCACCCACGTGAGTAGCCCTGAAAAGGTACCTCAGACCTTCCATTGCAGAGTCTGCGCGCAGTTTGTAACTGCCATGTCGACCTTCCCTTTTCTTGCATGTCAGACACCCCTCAGGTAGGCCCAAGGTACCCCTGTGAGCAGGGTGCAGTGTAAGTGAAAGGTGGGACATGCCCTGGTGTGTGTGGCATGTCCTGATAGTGAATTACAGCCAATTTCGTTTTTCACTATTGTAAGGCTACCAGTTCCCCATAGGATAGAATGGGAGGTTTGTTTATAACATCTTATAAACATAACTGGCCCAGGGAATTCGGTAAGAAAATAGAATTTAGTATGCCTGAACTCAGAATCTAAAGATGCATCTTTTAGTGAAGGTGATTTTTACATTCTGTGTTTGAAAATACCACTTTTAAAAAGTAGGTATTTTCTTGCTCAGTCATCCTGTGTGCCTCTGCTGGAATGTGGATTGCCTGTCTGGTTTTGGATGACAGAAGGCTGGGGAGCAGGAGGGCTCCAGATAGTCTAGGTGGGTCAGGAAAGGGCTGAATAGACCTGGGCCACAATGGGGGAAGGGGGAGGAGATTTCCTTGCACCTCAAAGGGCCTGGTCTGCCTCTGACAATGCCGTCTCCACCTCCTGCCAGGAAATCACACCAGAGAAGGCAGAACTGGTTCTGGCTGGGCACAGACACCCTCTGCCTAGAGGATCAAAGGATTTTTGGATACAAATACTGGGGCCCAGACCCCTGAGCTTTAGAACTCTTTTGGATCAAGAAGACTGCCAAGAAGAAGAGCCGGAGAAGCTGTGAGGAGGAACTACCACTTTGCTGTGTGCTTTGCTGTGTTGGCCTGCAGTGGCTGCTTCTGTCTTGGGCAGTGAAAGGCCTGGACTGGACTTTCTGCAATCTACTTTTGTGAGTTTCTCCAAGGGCTTGAGGTAGAGCTTGCCCCCTGTTCAAGAAGTCTCAGGAACAGCAAAGACTTCAAGTTCTTCTGCCCTCAGCACTGGGGACTGTGTGTTTTGTGCTGCAACAGAAGAAAAGCAACTCCACGACGTCGACGACGCCGCCTCCGACTCCATGTCTCGAAGGCACCGCAGAGGGCACCGCCGCAACGCCGCACCTCAACCCTGGTCTCCCCGACGACACCTGTTGATGCCGCCACCGAGCCGCTGCTTGCACCGCAACCTGTGGGCACCGCACCCCGCACCGCCTCGCTTCACGCCGAAGCTTTGGCACCGCAGAGGGCACCGCCGCAATGCCGCACCGCAACCCTGGACTCACTGACGATGCCTGTTGATGCCGCCACGGAGCCGCTGCTTGCACCGCGACCTGTGGGCACCGCACTCCGCACCGCCTCGCTTCATGCCAAAGCTTTGGCACCGCAGAGAGCACCGCCGCAACGCCGCACCGCGACCCTGGTCTCACCGACGATGCCTGTTGACGCCGCCACCGAGCCGCTGCTCGCACCGCGACCTGTGGGCACCACATTCCGCACCGCCTTGCTTCACGAGGACGCCTTGGCCTGCCTGACACCGCCACTTCCCGCCGAAATCGACGCCGCTGCTTGCACCGTGGTTCGAGGGCACCGCTCGTCCCGCACCGCAGCCTTGGCCTACCGACGCCGGTGCCATCGACTCCAGTTCGTCAGCTGACGACAGCGCTTCAGCAACGACGACGACGCTGCTTGCACCGTGACCTGCCAGCACCGTGATGAGCACCGCCTTCATCGAACACCGCGACCCTGGTCTCACCGACGACGCCATCCGATGCCGCCACCGAGCCGCTGCTCGCACCGCGACCTGAGGGCACCGCACGCCGCACCGCTGCACTTCGCACTGCAGCACCCGACGCCTGCCGACGCCAGCGCTCCTGACTCCATCAGAGAGGAGATCGACTTGCAACGCATGTGACTTCGAGGGCCCCGACGACTCCTGCACCGACCTCCGGAACCGACGCCTGCGGACGCCGTGTTTTCGGAAGCTCAACGAGAGGTCATCGAGGCCCTGCATTTCTAAAAGGTACTGTTTGCGGGTCTTCCCGACACCGTAGCTGGCCCGCGACGCCGCGGTCAGCCAGAACTGTTTGGATTTGTTTGCTCACGACGCCGTGATAGCCCCGGACGGAGCTATTGACATCAAGGAACTGTTTTTAAAGCATATTTTGATAACTGAAGATAACTGAAGATTTTTAAGTACTGTATTGTGGATTTTTATCGTTTGTCCTTTTGTAGTGCTTACACTGTATTACTGTTGGTTATGTGCAAATGCTTTACACACTGCCTCTAAGATAAGCCTGACTGCTCGTGCCAAGCTACCAAGGGGTGAGCAGGGGTTATTGTAGGAGTGTAACTCCCTTATCCTGACTAGGGTGGTGGTTTTTGCCTGGCTTTGGCACATGCCCTAGCCTGCTAAAAATCGCATTTCTAACAGCGCTGCACCCACACGTGCGGTCTGGTTACTGGCGCACATAGCCTTGGTTGCAGCGCACATAGACCTTACACTGCCGCACACAGAGGAAAAAATTAGAGGGAACATTGCTCACAGCTGAGCTGAATAGGGCTTGGCTGCATTTAGATCAGTGGGAGGAGATTTCCTTGCACCTGAATAGGGCCTGTCTCCCTTGCACAATGCTGTCTCCACCCCCTGTGGTCATCCTGCACCAGTGAGGCCAGAACTGGTTTGGACTGGGCTCAGAGACCCTTGCACAAAGAGAACAAATACATTTTGGGGTATAAGTATTAGACCTAAAACCCAGGAACTTTAGATCATTTCTGGAATCCAAGAGGAACCTTTGCCAAGGAGAAGAGCTGGAGAAACTGAAGGAGAAGTACTGCCCCTTTGATGTGTGCTGTCTGGGGTTGGCCCGCAGTAGCTGATTCTGCCAAGGAAAGGATAAGGACTTTGCTGTGTGCTGTGTCCCCTGCTTGAAGAAGATCACCAGGGGCCTGTGTGTGCTGGCCTCCTGTTCTGAAGTCTCAGGGACACAAAGACTTCACCCCCAGCTCCCCTGAACTTCCTTGCTGGGAGTTCCGACCTGCCAAGAGGTGCCTGTGACTGTGTTAGGCCTCTGGAGGTTGTTCCTGCTGTTGGGAGCTGGAAAAGCAATGCAACTACCAGAAAATCGATGCATTGCTCTACTTGCGGCAGTTTTCCAGATGCAGCCCTCTGTGCGAGAAGAATCTCCACACATCGCCGCGCCGCTGCCGAAACCGATGCTGCGCCTGTCGCCGCTGCAAGAACCGATGCATCGATAGGTAGCTGCTGAAGTAACCGACACAGCGCCGCTCGACGCCGCCGCATCGAACACCGACGCTTCTCAGATTTCTTCGCATCGTACCTGTGCGGCAAATTTTTCCGATGCATCACCCACGGACCAGAACCATCCCGAAGAATCGACGCATCACTTCTCTCTGCAGACCGGATTCGACGCATCACTTCTCCTGCGTGCAGCAGAACTGTCGCATCGCCACCCCAAGGTCTCAAGAACTAATGCATCTCTTTGTTTTTCTACGCTTCCTCACTCTGCGGCTGTTTGGCCTTGTGGATTTTGACGCAACTACAGGTACTTTGTGAGAAATCACGCATCCATAGTTTTC
This sequence comes from Calotriton arnoldi, assembly GCA_963921515.1. Taxonomy (NCBI): domain Eukaryota; kingdom Metazoa; phylum Chordata; class Amphibia; order Caudata; family Salamandridae; genus Calotriton; species Calotriton arnoldi. The sequence goes on from CAWUFW010011805.1 coordinate 318,112, forward strand.
TATGGTCCAAGTTGTTTGAAACGTTTTTAAAGTCATATTTGTAGTACATGTATGTTGGATTTTTGTCGTTTTGGTCTTGTTGAGTTTAGATAAAGATTCTTTTTTTTTTCAAAACTGGTGTGGTGTCCATTTGTGGTGTTATTACTGTGTGTTTTGAGTACAAATACTTTACACATTGCCTTTGGGATAAGTCTGTCTGCTCGTTCCAAGCTACCAAGGGGGTGAGCAGGGGTTATCAAAAGTGTGTATCCCCCTTACCCTGACTAGAAGCAAAGCTCCCTATTTGGACAAAGGTACCTACCTCTGCCAACTAGAGACCCTCATTTCTAACAGCAGTCAATAAGTAAAATAATCTTGTTGAACCACACTAATATTTGAAAAATTTAAACAAAAAAAGATGGTTTCTGCATTTTCAGCCATTTCAGAATTAAAGCTTCTGAAATGAGTGCAATAGAGCACAACTACTGTTGGAACCAGCACCGTCTGGTTGGCCGAAGGGATGCCCCACCCAGGCAGAATGCATCGCTCCCATCAAGGGCAGGTGATTACACACCCTGTACAACCCGTGCTCCCCTTGGATAGGTTGGCACCGAGCAGTCAGGTGTCCCTCAGAAGCAATGTGTAAAGCACAGCATGCGAACAGAATAAATATTCCACACAACACAAAAGAGAGACTTTACACTTGTAGAGAAATCTCATTTATATTCAACACACACATTGATTACCCCAACATGAATATCATGCAGTTCTGGGCATAAATCACACTTGGCAAAGTACTAGCAATACTAGGCCCAATTCTTGTTGATTAGATCTCGATAATCTGCACACATGGGAAAAGTCCTATTCTAATCTCCACACTACACCCTTATGCGGTGCAACACATTGTCAGCCCCCCGGCACCCCTCACATTCCTATAATGCAATTTCACACAGCTATAGGGTGAAACCTGGGCTACAACGATGTCAGTAATATGTACATACACAGGATTTTAACACTTTTAGCAGAACTGCGGGACGAGGCCTCACGGAAAAACCCACTGTTGAGAGGTAAAGGGCTTTTGGCAGGAGAACAACATATAAACCAACACCGCCGACCAGTACCATGAAGCACACACAGTCACTCCAGCACACTCACATTTACTTTGCACTGCTATGCAATGCGACAGGTACCAGCCTGGTCCATATGGGAACTTTCATACACATACACACCCGTCATCCTAATGCAGTGCCTCTGATACCAAACAGGTCAATAGGTAACACTCTGCAGACCCCTTTGCTCAAAGTCTCCCACCACCCTCCAATTCACCCCCACTGTTCCAGACAACCCAGATGGAGTTCACCAGCACCTCGCTCGGGACACAAGGCCACTCATGGCTGAGGTCACACCTCGCCAGTGTCCCAGGAAAGCAGGTGGGGATAGACAGTAAGCATAATCAAAGGGTAGATGTAAACAAATGGGGTCTTGGAGCCACTTAGGAAGTTCACCAACAAGTTGCGAAGCAGAAATGGGTCAAGAGCAACAATTCATTACAAACAGGGGTCCACTAGCCTTCTGGCACCAGCCCTGTTCTGTGAAGCACCAGGGTGGGGGCGCAGTCTCTTGACATGCTCCAGAACCATCTCGAAAGCGTCCCTCCAGCCTAGTCAGTTCCTCTTACTCCTACCTGGTGCCACGAAGTCTTCGGAAAGGTCAGGTGGTGAGAAGGCAGTAGGCCCACTGTGATGGGGCCAGTGGTGACTGCTGCCAATCCAACGTGGGGTTGGTGGGGGGGGGGAAACCAGGGGGAAAATAATAAAAAAATTAAGAAATGTACACTTACCTTTCAACGCACCGAGCCTGATCTTCTGCTCCCGTACTGTGCTGCTCCTCTGCTCCCGGCAATGCAATCCCCATGATCACAGGCTCCCAGACTCCCCACGCAATCCCAGTGACGCCCTTATGCTATTACTTCCAGCATAAGAGAAGCGCTGGAATTGGGTGGAGCTGGCTGGTTTTATGCTCCAGCAGGGACTGGGAACCTGTGCCCCTAAGCACTGCTGATATCTCAAAGGTACAGCCTTGAGATATCCAAGTGTGCATGTCGATTTGGCTGTCCTAGGATGGCTGGCCAGACCAACATTGGCACTTTCAGTGCCTACCACTCCTCCTCCCCCTTCTGTGTGACACTGCGACATGGCCCACCCCGCACTAGACTCCACAAGTGAGAAATAAAATGATAATAAAATAGTTTTATTGTCATTTAATTTTTATTCTGTCTGCCGCCTTCTAGCAGTGGGGCATTGCTCCTCTGCCATAGTGGAGGAGCCGCCCCTGGATGGGGCCAGTAAGAGAACAAGCAGTGAATGGGGAACAACACATATGGGAACAACACACAGGGAAGCCTCTCGGCTTGAGGAGGCATCCCGTCTGGTACATGTTGATCTGGGTTGTGCCCAGGCAATCCAGGCACATGGTTTGCCGCACAACGAGATGAGTCGCACCAGACACTTCAGGTTACACAAAGTAGAGTTGCAATTCTGTACCACTCTGGAAATTAGGCCCATGTCCAACACCCCTTGATGTAGGTCGCACAGACGAATCCAGTCACACATACAGGTACAAGATCAGCAATGTCTCATGAGGTAGAATGAGACACTACAATGGGTGCGTCCCCCACCTCCAAGGGTTGCAACCTGTGAACCAGACACTGCACGCAATGAGCATGCAGTCGGCATGGTGCACGAGAGAAATAAAACACAGTCAATGAAGTGGGCCACTTAGGATACCGCAACTGGTAAATCCGCTCACCATCAACAACATGCTTATGCGTGCTGGGGTCCCTGCAGTACAGGAACCACTTTGCTGTAGATGCGGGCAATGTCTTGAGTTTCACACTAGGCACTCTGGTCTCCAGGCACGATTCTGTAGTTCCAAGCTCACAACGCGCTGTACAGCTTTCAGCAGGTGATGTGGTCACTTAGAGGGCACCGCTCTCCAGATATCACTGGTAAATGGTGGGAGATCTTTGATGTCACTGAGACCTCAGAGACAGATTTGCATATGGCTGGGTTTAAACTGGAATGGCATGGGGAGCAAAAAAATGATGGAATTAGGCTCAGATCTCTGTACTGGGGTGAATGTTTGACATTGTGCAGCATTCTGTCCATCAATTGTTCTTTTTGCATTTACATTTACAAACATCATGTCCGCACCACTTCCTAACATGAGTCGGAAGGTTGTGCACACTTTCACACTGCAACAGTGGGAAAGGTCCCAGAGCCCTGAGGCTCCACACAAGAACCAGCACGCCCACCGGCTTGCAGTAGCAGGTGGGTGGCCTGGGTCTCCAGGACACCCGTGGTGTCAGTGTGCTTTCCGACCGACAATGGCAGTCCGGATCCATGCTAAGCACCTCCTTGGTGTCAACACGCACACCAGCCCATCTTGGGAGGCTGGTGGTGTGGGCCTAGAAACATCACTGGTGCAAGGGTTCAGACCGCCGAGCACTAGCAGGCCAGATGCAGGCGCAGAACAACATTGGTGTTAGCGTGCCCACTGCTTGTCATGACAAGCGGACTATCCGTGCCACCCCCTCAGCTAAGCGTCACTTCATACAAGCGGTAGGAAGGGTGCGCACCTTCCACACAGCACCAACAGTGGGAAAGGGCTCCGGCCGTACGGCCACGAAGGGGCCTCTGCAACCCTGGGAGTCGTCCCATGGAGGGGAACTTACCTCTGAGGTAGGGGGACCCCACTTAGGGTTTCTCACATTTGGCAGCGGTCACGATTGGGCACGCTATCCAGCTACTTGCCAACCCCTAGCTTCACCCCTGGGGATGTATCCTAGGGCCACTCTGGGGAGACCCACTGTGGGTAGGAGACATCTCACCCGTAAAGACACGAACCTGAGTAGGAGACAGAATGGGCAGGTGAATCCCGCGGGCATGATCAGTGCCACATTGCCCTACTCGCCAATGCCGTCTCCGCCCTGGGTACCTGGTGTATCTTATTGTAGGGCACTCCTGGGACGACACTTAACCCAGTCTCACAGGCACCCCACTCCTAACCTGTGTAAGGAGGGTGCTTGCACCGTTCCACTGCAGTACAGCGGGAACATACCCTGAGTTCTAGGGTCACAAACAGAGAGTAGGCGAAGAGTAGGAGGACAAAAAAGCAAAAAGATTCTGGGATGCTCCCCTAAGAAATCCATGTCCAACAATTACTATGCAAAAGAAGATGGCAGACGTGGAGGGAAACAGCCCATTTACTCGAATAACAAGTAATGAAATATGCTTACAGAAAGGATGGTTTTAAATGCATTCTACATTTAAATGAGAAGAAAAGTGCTGCGTTCATGGCTTGTGCTACACTTTAAAAAAGACCAGCTATTTTTATTGGTTTAACAAGTAACATGCACAGGCTCTTTGCATTAATCTGCATCGTATACTTGCATACATTGCATTTTTCAAGTTTTCCATCGTATTTGCAGGAAGGATCGCATGTATGCTAAGTTGTACAAATACCATTTATTCATTACAGACATAAATTTCCATTTTGCGAATGGTCGCACCATTTCCCACAAATTTTGGCATACTTTTTCTGACAACCTTGGGTTCTGTATGCGATTCTTCAGTTGTGGCGCAGAAGTTCTTATCTCTAGTCCATTCCCTATTATTGGGAGCTGTCTGCGACCGCCAATACTTGACAGTGCCTCGCTCGCCTAGTAATAAACCCATCCAAACAAAGGTCTGATACTGTGTGGGCCACCCCAGTCATACATGATACCACAACATAATTTGTGGATTTATGGCGATCTTCCAACCCACCACCACTCTCAGGGTGTGTGCCAGTATTGGGATAATATTGGGCACGCTCAGATTGCATAAAAATATCTGCCGATAGCACTTTTGCATTTTTGGCAGTAAGAATTTAGGGTTCTGCCCATCGTCTATAAGCGCTCTGGGTTATAATAAAATCTATGAATATATTTAAACTGGATCAATCTAAGGCAGGAAGAGATCATCAAAGTTCTCGTGGCCATTTTAGCTTCTGTCCACTCACCATTGTCAAATGGCCACATGTCTATTTCCCATTTTAATTTCAGGGCAAGCAAAGGTTTTGGGGAGTTAACCAGTAATGAGTGATATAGTCTTGAAATACCTTTATTTCCTAATTCCACAATTACTAGTTTGACCTCCAATGCCCGTATTCCGGGACCTCATTTAAGTTATTAAGGTAGTTAATGCTCTAGGGCATGACTCAACTACAGGTAGTAGAAGAACTGGAGCCTATAAAGCTTAAATTCCTCTGCCAACTTGGTGTATGATTTCACGTGATCTTGGGAACAAACCTCAGACCTGATATACCTATTAGATCCCACGTAGAGAACCTAGTAGACAATCATGCCATATGGGCAAGCCAAGAGCCCTTCCAGAGTGGGGTTACCACATTTAGGGCGCCGTGCCATTTGATGTGTTTCAATGCTTCATGCCAGCAAATTACTGGGATCCTGGTAACAGAGGGCAGGGCATGAGGCACTGACGTGGTATATAATAGAGCCATTGGATTATATTTTTATGGTATATCTAGTTCCAGTCTTAACGCCGAATCATGCCAGTAGTAAATCTGGATACCATTGCTCATCAAACTCGTGTCCCCAAAAGTGACAGGTCTGTGTGTCACCAAAAGTGACAGTTTGTGCGCAAAAAGTTTGGGGACATGATGTATGTGTGGCAGCCCTACCAGGAGCTGAGCTGGGGGTGTGGCATAGGGTTTGTGTCAGAGTGTGAGCATGTGTTGAAGGCGGTGTTAGGTTAGCAGGGTTATGTAAGGAAAAAAACAAAATGTGTCCCTAAGGGTGTGCACAAAAGTGTCTTCATGGGCATGTTTTAAAACTGTGCCTGCAGGGCTGTGACAGATGGTGCTTGGGCATGTTGAGCTGTGAATGTGAAGGCAGGCCTCAAGTCCCCCACCCCCACGTGTGGCAGTGTGAGGCTCATGAAACGCTTGTCCTTAAAAGTGACAGGATGTTTCTGTCCTTAAAAGTGACAGTTCGTGCGCAGAAAGTTTGGGGACATGATGTATGTGTGGCAAGCCAATGCTGCGAAGGCAAAAACTTCAAACAAAGAAGCTGCTTCTAGCTTTCCAGGCAGGGCACGGTCATGATTGGCAGATGTTAAAATGATAAAGGGACAACAGACGTGGGTCCCAAACTTCCCCAGGAGAATCGGAAACCTGTTAACACGGGGCAGGAAAAAAACACTGCAGGAAAACACGATGCAGGAGATAAAGCTAGCAGTCTCAGCAGCCAGGGCTGTGCTGACTCAGCAAGACCTACAAACACATTTCCTGGGCCTAGCTCCTTACGACAGTGCTCAGGGGTGATGCAACTGTGAAAATGTTCCCACAAAAGGACCCCACTACATGGTTCTAAACCCTCCCACCCACCATAAAGTGTGGGATCTTCTAATTAGCATGCCAGGACAAGTATAAAAAGTGTACTTTAGGGGCCAGCAGAAACAGACATTTAAAAACCCTTTTGGAACGCCGTGTTTGGACTGTTTGCTGCACAGACCTACATCAGAAACTTAAAGGCCACAATGGATCAGAGCAACTTCTCACAGATTGATGAGGCATGCTGCGCTCTAATGAAGGTAAATAAATAAGGGGTACATGATTATGGGTGTAAGGGTTTATTTAAAGTGGAGGTGAAATCTGGCTGTAATTTTAAGTTTTTAAATTGAGCATAGCGCAAGGGGAACTGTATGCAATGTGAATAAAGGCTGGTTTTGGTTGTGGGGCAGGGTTGTAACCTTAAGATTATGCAGTTTATAGAAACATTTTACCATGATGGGGTACATTTAATGGGGGTAATGCTAGAGGCTATGAGGGTGTAAATGCTTGCAACTTAAGGTTTTAAAGGGTGTTTAAAACATATTGGGCTTGTATATGAAGTGAATAATAGTGCTGCTTTTAAAGCCGGGAGTTTAGCGCTATGTGTGTAAGCATTTAATGTGAATACCTTTGGGGGTTTTGGGGTGGCGCATAGGATGCAGGGGTGTGTATTTAAGGTGCATAAGGCTAGAGACCTTAGCAGGGTACATGTAGAGGTAACCATATATTTTACAGCGCCTAGAAACATTTTACGTGGTATGTGTGGTGCTGTAAGGGATCAGAACACACCTAGATAATAAACAAGGTTTATAAATAAAATTTTAATAAAATAATACAGTTTTGTACTCACCCTCTGGCTATGCTGTTGGTGAACTGTCTCAGGCTGCGTCATCTGCTGCTAGTTGTCCAGGTGTTTATGCTAGAGGCCCAAAACGGTAGCAAGTCAACCATGGGGCCGGGTCCAAAGGTTGAAAGGGACAATGGTGGGCCCCCATAAACTCCGGCTGTAACCCCAGGGTCCTCTGAGGGCCGTGCGGTGCTGTGGGGTTGGTGAGGTACACGTTGGTGTGGGGAGCTGTGTCCCCAAAGGCTTTTAAAATTACGCACCCCAGAGCACGCTGAGGGCTGGTCGGTGCTCTGGTGCCTTGTGTTGCACGGGGGTCTGTGTGGGGCTTGAGGTCCCATGATTTTAAAAATAAAAGACCCTAGAGCCCTCGGCGATCCTGGAGGGCTCTAGGGTGTGCTGAGGTATTGGGCTAGAGGCCCTGGTTTATAAAATAAAACCCCGGAGCACGCAGAGGCGTTGCGGTGCTCCGGGGTTGTGGGGCAGAGTGCGGCATTGTCCGCGGGGTGTTGGGCGGCCGGGGCCCCGCGTTTTTTTTTTTTAAATAAAGCCCCCGGAGCACGCTGCGGCGTTGCGGTGTTCCGGGGCTGTAGGGGCCGAGTGCGACATGGTCCGCTGGGTGCTGGGACGACAGGGCCCCTCAGCTTACTTTTTAAATAAAGCCCCCAGAGTCCGCTGCCCAAGTGCGGGACTCTGGGGGATCGTGCGGCCGTAGTGTAGGGGCTCGCGGCCCCAGTATTTATAAAAAATAAAGGCCCCAGAGCACGCTGTCCACTAACGGTGCTCTGGGGATTGAGGTCGCATTGTTTTTTAAAATAGAAACACCCCAGAGTCTGCGTTGTTACATGCGGAGCTCCGGGGTGGCTTGTGCGTGGGGCTTGTGCGGCAGTGTGGCTGGGGTGGGCTCGAGGCCTCGTTTTTTTATAAAAAATAAAGGGCCCCTAGAGCTTGCTTCCTGGCGTGGTACTCTGGGGGCTTGTGCAGGCGCGATGGGGCTCGAGGTCCCATTTTTTATCAAAATAAAGGCCCCCAGAGCCCGCTTCCTGGTGTGGTACTCTGGGGGCTTGTGCAGGCGCGGTGGGGCTCGAGGCCATTTTTTATAAAATAAAAGAACCCCCGAGACCGCGCGGGTCCAGGCAGAGCTCTGGGGGTTTGTGCGGGCGCTGGCTCTGGGGCGCTAAGTAGTAGATAAGCCCCAGAGCCCGCTGTGTACCGTACGGGGCTCTGGGGGCATGTTCAGGGCCCGCGCTGTTGGGGCCCGAGGCCACGACTCACGGTTGGAGGCCCCCGGGTCCCCTCTGTTCCGGGCGTTGGTCAGGGGCGCATGGCGGTGATCACCACGTGGGGTTGGTGGAGGCAGCATGGCCGCCGCGAGATTCCTCTCCCGGGCAGCATCGGAAGGGCACGCCCCTCCGTGATGTCATCACAGGGGACTCCCCTGACATCACGGAGGGGCGTGCCCTTCCAGCGTCATCGCGGAGCGGGGAGTTCCAAGGAAGGGATTCCACTGTTGTTGTTGTGGGGGCCGGCCTCGAAAAAATAAAATAAAAAAAGGTGTTTACAGCCGCAGGGACCGCATTAGCAGCGTCCCTGCGGCTTTCAGGATTTGCTGTTTTTGGGGCATATTTATATAGCACAAACGCGACCCAAGGGTTTGGAGCGCTTTTAGGAGCCACTGTTACCCTACACAAGCACACATTCATTTTAGACGTGTAGGTTTAGATTAAGTTATTTTGCCCTGAACCACAGGATGTTGAGCAGGCATAGAGGTTCGAACATTGTTCCCCAGCTCAGAGGTTGGCAGATTAGCCCTGAGACCAGGGGGCCTTGTTTTTAGGGATTACCCTATTGTGGAGGGATTTTCTATGCAGACAGGGGTCATGTTAGCAGAGCCCCTGTCTATAATTAAATACAATTTTTTAAAATAAAAAAAGATGTGAATGGAAGCACATAGCTTATAGGTTTATTTATTATAAAAGCATCAGATACCGCAATCAGTGTTTCCACAGGTTCCAGGGAAAAATAAAATAAATAAATAAAATAACACATGTGATTAATGCTCTTTCTGGAGAGGGATATGTGATTTTGTCTAGGGGCTGCTTTGAGGGTGCCTCAATTACCCCAGAGGTTTAATATGTATGCTGTAAAGAATGTGTCCCCTGTAGACCGCGCTACACATTAACGTATTTGGGTCCAGATTGTGACTGTTTTTTCCTAGGAGATATCCTTTTGTTACTTGCAGTTTATAAGTTAAAATCCTAACCTGGCGCTGTGGTTATTAAAGGGGGTTACAAAGAACATCTTGAGGACTGTATACTATTGATATGCACAAATGTTATGGGTGTACATATGGTGGGGCCTGTGGGTGACAACCATGGGGTTCTTATTAAAAAGTAAGCGGCATTTTCATAGATGCTGTTTTACGTATACCCTGTGTAAGGATGCTTGTCTCTATGTAATATGTATTTACGTTTTCTAAGGTGACTGTAACAAACGGTAATGCCTTGTTTATGAGCGCTAGTTTTAAAACAGTCATTTTTAATTTAACCCCCGCCACAGGCCCTCCCGGAATTAACTATCACCGACGAAGAAATGCGCACCCTGCAGCCAGGTATATGTATTTAGAGTTGTATAGTTCTGGGTAGTTTTTGTACAACGGTGTCTCAGAAACTCTGCTTTTCTAATGGTATTCTCATGTATGTGTGATTTTATAGGTTATGATACCGAACTACAACTAGATCTTGACGGTTTTGAATGGTACATGGAGGCTCAAGGCGCGTCATTGAGTGTGCCGGATAACACCATTCTTACAGGTAAATTAAAAATAATGCCTGTGTTCTTTAAACTGTCTAAGACTTGGGAGGGTCTAGTCCCAAAAACCACAGCGGTGAACTATAGGAGTGCTCCTCAGAGGGGACTGCTAAGGCCAGGTTTATACTACAATTGTGATTCTTTTTTTCTTTACAGGACCCACGGTGTCATGCATGGTCGGCGGGGATGTGCAAGAGGCTGCAGAGTCGCAAACAAAAGAAAGGCCGCTAAAGAGGAAAGCTTCAGCATCTAGAAAGGGTTCGGTGACAAAGAAAGGAGCGGGGAAAAGACCTCTAACAGGTGTGTTTTTCACAAAAGGGTGCCAAAAAAAAAATAACTCTCTGGGTTTTATTCTCTTAAGCAGAAAGGGCCGGCGATACGTAGTACTGGATGTATAAAGGGTCGTGTAGAAATTATGGTTGGGGTGGGGTGTCTGTGGTTCCTTATTTTTTCAAATATATATATTTTTATGTTTACATTCTAGGAGTGGCACATAAGCTCTCTGGAGAAGATTCGTGTAAGGCTAAGAGGTCTGCGACACCGTTAAGCGACATCACAGAGACAGTCCAGAACACCGTGCCTACAGCAAAAGGTGTGAGTAGGCGTGTACGCCAGGACCAACTTTGCTCTTATTATTCACACATCCAACAGAGAACTGGTACAGAGATGAAATGCCGTATCAAGCCAACCGCTAAAATGATGAACCATCTCCAGGCCTCAAAAGGGAATCTCATCTCGAACAAACCCCCCCTTAAGAAGAAGCAGATGGATTCGGAGTCCCAAGCAGCCCCTTTAGACCCCAAGAAGAAACAGGTGGTCCCAGAGTCCCAAGCAGCCCCTTTAGACCTCAAGAAGAAACAGGTGGTCCCGGAGTCCCAAGCAGCCCCCTTAGACCTCAAGAAGAAACAGGTGGGCCTGGAGTCCCAAGCAGCCCCTTTAGACCTCAAAAAGAAACAGGTGGTCCCGGAGCCCCAAACTACTCCTTTAGATCTCTCATTAAAAAATGTTGTTAAGCCGGGGAATTAATCCTCTACCCCCACAGTCTCTAAGGGGCCAACGGATGTGACGCCGGTTGCAGAAGCTCTGTTACAGCCCCAAACCCCTAAAGTCAACCGCCTCTCGAGAAAATATCTTAAGAAGAAGCAAGGGACCCCCACGCTACAAGTAGAAGCAATGGAAGGGCCCTTAATCAAACCCATTACACGGAAGGACCCTTCCCATCCTCTGAAGCCCTCTATAGTTTCAAATAAACTAGCGGCGCAGGTAGAGGAGCTCCCCCTAGACCAGCCCCCAAAACCTTCTATAATCATTCCTGACGGGTTTAGGAACCCAACGCCTGAAAATGCTCAACCCTTAGAAGCCCCTTATACCACCAGCCGGGGGTGTCTCAAGGCAGTGACAGGGTTGGTAGACAGCCTTGATAGCCCCTCAGAAGCAGCGCACGATGGGCCTTCTAACATGCACAATGGGGATTTGCACACGCCTGTTACACATTCACCCGACCCCATCCCCGGCAATTTCTTCACCGCTAGGACCCTCGATTATTTTGACCGCCATTTACACTCCCCGTGCCCTATGTCCCCTATCCCCCCTCCAGGAGCGTATGACCCAACCAGCCCCGCGTCCAATGTAAGCCCCGCATCACACCCTTCAATATACGCCGATAACAGTACTGCCGGGGGCGACTGTCCAGATCGGAGTTTGGAGGTGTCATTTAGTGAGGCCCCTTCTCCTACCGCCCCAGGGTGTTCGCACTGGGACCCTGTTTCTATGATCCCCCGGGCCCGCCTTTACAGAATGGTGTTGCGACGGTCGGTGTGAGAGAGGGCGTTATACAACCCAACGGGGTGTTCATCCCTAATCCGCCGCAATACGATTCTGTAAACCCAAAAGAGGTACTAGGGGCGCATGTGAAAGATATACAGATGGCGGTCAGAAAGCTAAAACGCCAAGCGAATGCCGCAACCTTAAAACTGGGGATGGGTGGTAGCGAGGACATGGTCAAGATGGAGGTGCAGCGGAAGATACTGCAAATGGTTGACAGGTGTAAAAGGGTGATTCTCCAAACGTGTCAAACAACTGTGTCAGACATATGGGGTATACCGGCGTGACTAGGCCTACGCCGCCCCCTAAAGATCCCCTATGCCGCGTGTATTACTAAAAGCACACACAAATCAAAATATAGCAGTAAGGTCCATACTGTACTGACAAAGTCCCTGCGCTTCTTACGCTTGCTCAGGCGTAAAAAGTACATAGAGCCCCTCAAACAGAGTCATACAGTTTCACGAACGGTACCTGAAGCACATACAACAGTACCAGCCACCCTCCAACACACAAGTTCAGGAGAGAACAACCCAAGGGGAGGGTGTTTGAAGGGCTCGGTTGGTAGAGCGGCGATACTCCATCACCCGGAACACATAGAAGGGCCGGGGGTGGGTCTGTAGCAGAGGCCTCCATGAGTACGTTGCACACAGGTACAAACCATACTGTTCAGATAGGCGGGGGGAGGTTGCCTCGAAAAGACTGGTACCGTAAAAAGCAAAAGTGGGCTAATAGCACTAAGCAGCGCAGGCTTTTAATAAGTAAACTCAAGAAAGCCAGAATATGCGCTACACGGCGGCTTAAAAGAAACCCTGAGCCCGTGCTAAGCCAGGACCCCCAAAATGACACAACAGCGAGCTCCCCAGCAAGTTAAATTCCTCAAGATGAGGATTCAGAGGCCGTCTTTTTAGAGAGCGTTAGAAGCTACAGTCGTACTGTAGAGAGATTTAACGCTACAGAACACTACGAGGAGTTTAGGCTTGTTAACCTTCACCAGATAAGGTCCTCCGATCATGGGGTTTTAGCCATACATCAGGCTGTGCAAACACTCATAGAAAGGATGTTACGCGATGTGGATCCTAATGATTTTTTCCAACTACGCTTCCAGGGGCAGGGTTTTGACAGCCCTTTGTTCACCAAACGAAAGTCCCGCACTGTGTTTGACGCTGTGTAATTTTTAGAAAACCTCTCGAGGCTTTTACAGAGTAAGGCTGAACTAGTCGCCTATGGCACTTTCAGAGTCATAGCCATCATTGTACGGGGTCGTGAGGGGGGTGCTTCCAGGCCTTTAAAGAGCGTACTATACAGCAAGATAATTGGTAAGAAACAACGTTGGCTGCTCAACTTTAACAACGGTGCAGCCAACACGTGTCTGGCGGCCAGCATCGAAGGGTTGCTGATGGGGCGCAACACCACTGACGCTGTCATCACGTCTAGAGCGGCTGAAGCCCATGAGGTTCTTGAAATACCTCCAGACCGTTTGGTCGGCTTTGGCGACATAGGTCTTTTTGAGAACTATTTCGCTGTTACGGTGAAAGTTCTTTATCACAACGGTTCTTGGAAGTACTTTACAACCGGGGAACGTGTGAGAAACAAGATCGTATATGTCCTTCACCACGAAAACCACTTTTACGGTATCTTGAACCTTAAAGGTTTTCTGGGAGTCAAGTACGTGTGCACATATTGCAAACACATATACAACACTAAGGCACATCATCAGTGTGAAATGCACTGTAAGATGTGTGAGAGGGACGGTTGCGTCGTAGACGCCGCCCTGAAGGTGAGGTGTCGCACCTGTAAGATATTTTGTCGCTCGCAAGACTGCTTGAGCATACACAACAAAGCTGTTAAATGCGTCCCTAAAATGGATTGCTTTGAGTGTGGGCGGTACGTGGCGGAAGATCACAAATGCAAAGGCATGAAATGCCCAAGGTGTCACACTCCTTATAGGGCAGGAACAAATCACCGGTGTTACATGGTTAAAGGCAGACCCCAGACCAAAACCGAAGACTACATAGTGTTCGATATAGAGTGCACACAAGAGACGGGTGTACACCAACCTAACTATATTTACGCCCACCATCAAACTTCCGACGACAGCTGGGAGTTTGAAGGGCGAACGTGCGTTGGTGATTTCATTCAAACCAAATTCAAAGGGTATACCATGCTGGCCCATAACTCAAAAGCATACGACTCATTCTTTATTTTACAAAATCTGATTCGTGAAAAGGTACAAGTAGAACTCATCACTCAGGGTTCCAAGCTGATGTTGCTAACGGCTGGCCAGTTACAAATAAGGTTCATAGACACCCTGAATTTCCTGCCCATGAAATTGAGTAAGCTGCCAAAAGCCTTTGATTTCCCAGGGTGTAAAGGTTATTTTCCACACTTTTTTAACACCTGGGTGAACCAGGATTATGTGGGGCCCATGCCGCCTCCGGACAGCTACGGAGTTCAATATATGATGCCTGCCGAGAAAGAGAGCTTTCTGCAATGGTACTCTGAAAACAGTGAAAAGGAGTTTCATTTTCAAACAGAGTTGAAAGCTTATTGTCAGGCGGATGTAATGATCCTACGACAAGCCTGCAACCTCTTCAGAGACGTTGTGGTGGATATGACTAAGAAAGTCAGGGTCTTGAAACCCAAGACCCCTCAAATGACAAAGAGGGTCGAATACATAGACCCTTTTCAAAACATCACTTTGGCCTCCATGTGTATGTCCATCTACAAACACATGTTTTTAAGACCAAAAAGTATCGCTCTAGTGCCGCCAGACCTCTATAACGGTAAACAGAAACGTTATTCAACCCCCTCTATCCAATGGCTCATGTACGTCTCTGAGAAGGAAGACATACATATTCAACACGCCTTACAGGGGGGTGAATACCGCCTGGGTCCCTATTACCTGGATGGGTACGCCGTAATTAAGGGAGTGCCGACGACCTTTGAATACAACGGCTGGTTTTACCACGGCTGCCCCCATTGTTACAAACCCCATGAGTTTAACAAATTGCTGGGTGCCAAATTTGAGCACTTACACAGGCGTACTCTGATGAAGGCCCAGTATGTTGAAAAATGTGGCTTTGCTCTGAGGGTCCTTTGGGAGCATGCGTGGCTAGATATGCTAACAACCGACACCACGCTCTGCTCTTTCCTTCAGAGTCATGATTTACCACAACCTCTGGAGCCCCGCGATGCCTTATTCGGGGGTCGTACAAATGCCATACAACTGTACAGAGCCGTTGGTGAGGGTGAGAAAATACACTACTATGATTTCACCAGTCTGTACCCATTTGTGAACAAAATGAAGGTATACCCCTTAGGATACCCCACCATCATATATAGAGACTTTAAGCCCCTTTCCGAATACTTTGGGCTAGTCAAATGCGAAATCTATCCGCCAAGGCAGCTTTACTTCCCAGTATTACCATAGAGAGTCGATGGTAAGCTGATGTTCCCCCTCTGTCGAACATGTGCAGTGTTTAAAGAGGTTGGTGGTTGTAGACACACTGAAGAACAAAGGATGCTCCCTGGGACCTGGTGTAGCATCGAGGTCCAAGCTGCCTTAGAGAAAGGCTACATACTCGGGAGAGTACACGAGGAGTGGCATTTTAAGAGGACCACGACACGCCTCTTTTCACGCTACATTCATTTGTTTCTCAGAGACAAACAGGAGGCCTCAGGATATCCCGAATGGTGTACTAGTCAAGACGCAAAGCAGAAATACATCGATGACTACTACGCACATGAGGGTATACATTTACAACCCCATTTGATAGAGGGCAACCCTGCCTGCCGACAGTTAGCCAAACTCTGCCTCAACTCCTTATGGGGAAAATTCGCACAGCGTACAAACATGTCAAATACAACCTTAATAACAGATCCTGACGAACTGTTTAAGTACCTTTTTGCCCCTTGTTACGAGGTGTCCAGCTGCGAGTTTATCGATGACGAGACCACGGCTGTGTGTTGGAAATACACAAAAGAGTACCCCACAACGTGTAACAACATAAACATCTTCATAGCCTGCTTCACGACAGCCCACGCACGTCTAGAGCTTTACGGGGTTATGGATAAACTCCAGGACCGTTGTTTGTATCACGATACCGACTCTGTGATTTTTCTGAGTAAACCGGGGGATGAAGACCCTCCTCTTGGGGATTACTTAGGTAATTTGACCAGCGAACTCGATAAGGATGAACATATAATAGAATTCACTGCCTCCGGACCTAAGACCTACGCCTACAAAACAAACAACAACAAGGTGTGCATGAAGGTCAAAGGTATAACATTAAATGTCAGCAACACCCTAAAAATTAATTTTGACAGTCTGAAGGATCTGGTGCACGAATACTCGGCATCGGACGCCCGTGAAAATGATAAAACCATAGTTGTGAACCAACCCTGCATAGTCAGATCCAAAAAGAAGTGGGAAATTACAACCCAGCGTTATACATAAAACCTTACGCGTTGTTTTTGACAAAAGGGTCCTGACTGCTGACTATAAAACACTGCCGTACGGTTATTAGACACATTAGAGAGGTCACCACCACACTATGGACACCAGATTACAGCATCCGTTCTCCTGCGTGTTAGCAGGGCCCTCAAACTGCGGTAAAAGCTACTTTATAAAAAAGCTCTTAGAAAATGCTGCCTGTGTTTTATCCCAAACACCTAATAACATTGTGTGACTTTATTCGTGCTGGCAAGATCTTTATACCGATCTGGCCCGCAGTTTCCCACATATCAGATTTATAGAAGGTATACCTGATAATCTCAACGACGATGAGCTGCTGCCACCGACCCTTGTAAACCTGGTAATTGTCGATGACCTTATGCGTGAAGGTGGGGATCATCCTGAGCTAGAGCGAGCTTTTACTCAATATTCACACCATCACAATCTAAGCATATGCTACATTGTGCAGAACTTGTTTTACAAGGGTAAGAACAGTCGCTCTATAGCACTCAACGCCTCATACCTTGTTTTATTTAAAAACCCCCGTGACAAACAGCAAATATCCGTCATAGCTAAACAGATGTACCCGGGAAACACGCATTTCTTCATGGAGGCCTTTAACGACGCTACAGAAAAACCCCACGGCTACCTGCTGGTCGACTTAAAAAATAACACTCTAGAAGACTACAGACTGAGGGCTGATATTTTTCCGCCTGATCTCCCTGTCGCTTACACACCAAAGACCAAGTCCAGAGCCTATAAAAAGCCTCGCTGAAGACCTTTAGAGACATTTGTAGTCCGACCCTTATAACACCCTGTGTTAACTATGTCTGACCGCCTACGCCGCAATTAAGCTCTCCTGAAAATGCTGGTTACAGCCAGTCCCCAGCACAGAAAGGCCATCCTCTGCGCTGCTTCTGACGATTTAGTGGCGGCCATTTCAGAAATAGCCCTAAACACCCTAAAAGGTAACGTCCCTATATCAAAGAGCCAGTTACAGGTGTTGAAGAAGAAGTGACATCTTATCAAGAAGCTCAGTAATAAAAGGGCCTCACTCATTACCAAGAAGAAACTGGTGAAACAGTCTAGGGGTTTTATAGGCTCATTGTTGGGCATAGCTATACCCATAATTACAAGCCTCCTCTCGGGCCGGTGATGGAGCATGCCGCAAAGATGTATTTGGTTCCTAGACAACAGTTGGAGCAGCTGGGCTCTTCTGCGGACAATGCTTGGGATATACTGTGAAATGAGACTCTACGACTGGATGCTGAAATTAAAGAAATTTTGAACCGGACGGATCTAAACCCGTACGACAAAGCTTCCCTTTACACCAGCACCCTTAAAAAATTTCTAAGCTACTACAAACAGTGGGATACCGAAAAAAATAAGCTAACTCTATATGCCCTGGACTCTGAACAGCCAGCAACGCCAGCGCCTGCTCCGCAACCCCAACAGCCGCAGCCGGCCCAGGCCCCGCCCTCGGATATCTTTGTTGACGACCTCCTAAAAAATATAAGTCAGAAGCACAGGGGGGCAGCGCAAATGTTGATGAGTAAACTCGCCGCTTCTAAAGACCTAACAGCGTGGAATGAACGAGGCGAATTTCTCTACAAGGGGCAGCCGGTTGTTGGTTCACACATGTACGATCTAGTCAAAGGTCTCACGCACCCCAAAACCCTAACGCCTCAAAATGCTCCTAGAGGTTGGGATCAGTTTCTATGAGCCGCCGCTGAACTCAACATCCCTTCCACACTCGTGGGTAATAACGATCACCGCCGTATGCTTGAAAGTTTAAAGGCACCCCTCCATCCATCGCCAGCCGACTCTGACGTCCCACGACTATCCCCCTCTTGGAGCACCCAACCTGCGACGGCTGTACAGAGAAAAAGGCAACTGTCCAAATCCCATACGTGGATTAATCCTTAATGTTTCTACAGACTTTTTGAATAACTGTGCCTATTACGTGTATAACCGTGTCTGATTTTTCTTCATATATTTCTTTAGTAATGGATGTCATTGTAATGCACAACCTACATAACTGTTTGTAATAAACACTTTTATAACTTTTCAACCCGTCTCACTCGTTTTTTAAAACATTTTTAATTATGGTGTATGTGGCCGCATAGAAATACAGAGTCTGAATGCGTGTTTTAAACTTGCCTTTATTTTAAACGTTCATCATTAAACATACACACGTTACATGCCCTTACAATTTTGACAAATGCTATATTCTGTTTTCACAGGTCTGACCGAGGCCCTTGTGTTTTCTTTTACATATTTCACAACTAGACTGTCATTGTTAACAAGGTCACTCGAATATAGATTTAAGAAATTTCTAAACGCCACACCCTCCGACATTTTACTGATAAAATAAATACAGTGTCCCCCGCATGTGATGGCTAATGAATCCTGGACCCTTAGCTTGTTATACTCAACCCTCGCTGCGGCTTTTTTCACAAAATTGAATATGGGCTGTGTATAGATACTGTGTTCGGGGAACTCAGCTGTACTGTCAAACACTGTAACCTTGTCACTATCTATAAACAAGGCCGCCCAGTGTGTTCCACCCTTGTAATGAGGATCTGTGTTAAAGACTAGGGTGCGTGGTCTTTCTGGCCCTATTTCGGCTGGTAACCCGTCGTTAGGGAAAACACCTAAAAAGTATTTCCAAGCGTATTTATGCCTGCTTAAGAAGTCCCGTATCTGCACAGTGTCCATTTCACAAACATTTTAAAGATAGTCAAACAAAATCTGTCTGGCGTGGTTGATCTGAATGATGCTGTCAAATACCGAGAATACGACCATGTTCACATTCGCAGGTAGCGGATTACTAAATCGTATTTCAGCTTTTAGATTGCCGTTTTTGACCAGGTTGTAGTGATCGCCGTCTTCCATGTCGGGAGTCAGGTCGAATGCGAACAGCGTGTATCCGGCCCCATAGCCTTCTCTTGACACGGCTACCCCGCAGTCCCGTAGATGCTTCCCGGTTATTGAAACCAGCCCCTGATATTCCCTGATGTAGTTGGAGGTTATAAAACTGGGTGTGTAGGGTTTTGCAGGAATCACAGTGCCCTCGTGGACCAGAGCAGCATAGTTGATGTTGTAGTGCTTAAAATTGAAGGGATTTGAGGCGTAGACGCCGCTAAAAGCTGTATTGTCCACAAATCCGATGATGATAAGCTTGGGTAGTTGTCCCAGAAATAAATTCTGTTGCTGAGTTATTCGGGTGCCGGCAGGGATGCTGAATACCTTCAGAGCTACTCTTTCCACCACGTACTTGGCGTTTGATATTTGCAAAGCGTCGGCGTGAGCTAATCTGACGCTCTGGGACACTTTCACCCTCTTTACAAACAGACTCGCTGACAGTATGTCCAGCATGTACTGGTCCGCATCCTCGCTGATGAGACAGAATGAGTCCTTGTTGCGAGTGAGCTTGATCTTAAGATCAATTCCGTTGATGAGCAGTTTATCTTGGAAGAAGAGGTCTGAATGTATGCGGCCCAGGAGGTCAAACTGGCGACTGCCCGCCGCAAAACTTTCTCTTTTTACAAAACCCTGATTGTCACCGTCCAGCTCTTTGGCTTCAAAGTGTCCGTATGTGTCCTTGTAGAAGAGCCCCGCTGAAAGCTGCGTGTCGAGGGCGTCGCTACTGTAATTTAGAATGCTCTCGAGGTAGGCTCTGTAGGCGTACATGTTATCGCTCTGTGTGATGAGACGATCGCCCAGGGTGATGTCCACCTGATTAAACACGGTTGCTAGGGGGTAAGCGATCGTCATCACTTTAGCGTCTGCTGCTATGTTGGAACCATCCGCTTTTACGATTTTACACATAAGATGGAGTAGCGTGTTGTTGAGATCCAAATACATATCCGTGGACCCTGATACATAACACTCTATAGGGGCCAGAGGCGTCAAAGCGGCTAAAGGTGATACCTCCATGAAGAAGCTGTTTTTGATGCTTGTCTGCGTGGGCTTTAGAGTAAACAGGTCTAACTCGGATTTGGCGCACTCGCCCAATGCACAATGTACGAAGGGCATGCTTTAGTTTGCGCCGCTTTAAAAAATATTTACTTTAGAGGCGGTTCTCTTCTTCTTCGAAGCTCTCTTCCGTCTTGGGGTTTTTGTTTTCTGAGCGCGCTTTGAAGAACTCCTCCTTTTTTTATAGGGGGCAGGTGGTCCTCTGCGTCTCGAAGCACGGCGCTTCCTTTTAACACTCGCGCGAGGCCTGTACACCAAACCAGTGCCTTCTTGCAGCTGTTTGTTCATGCGCTCGGCAACCGCCGAAGTAACGGACCCTACAACGTCCTGGGCAATGTTCGTAGCCGCCGCTTTAACATGCGGTTTTGAATTTCATAGCCTCTTCTCAAGAAGGGCATAGCTCTTCTAAACAGACTGCGGAAGAAACCTCCTAGACCAGCCCCGTACATAACCGGTGACCCTTGAAAGTATGGAGGGCCTCCATATCCGGCCTGGTTTCGGTAATAGTCCCTATACATAGACGGGTCCCCGTATGTTTTCACAACCACCATGATGCCTGCTTAATAGCCTCTGTCGCGTCTCGGCCTTAAATGAAGCTTAACAATAACTTTCCCGTATTTAAATGACACCAGACGGACTGATCATCGAAGATCATAATTGAAATAGTGTCAAAATGGTTTTTAGAAACTGCAACGTAGTCTGGTTTGTTGAATTGAATATTGACCATCGTATTATTTTCACCCTGTAAATGGACCCATCTTAACAGCGGCGAGTAACTATCGCTGATCCTCTGGGCCTCTACAATATCGCTATACACATAGAGCATGTAGAACCCCCCGTTAATATCGGGGCACGTGTGATCCTGTTCGATCGGGCTTTTCGCATGCTGTACTGTGCCTAAAACTCTTCTTAATTTACCGGAGCAGTTAAACGTCGTGGTGCGATTAGGGGCTATAAGAAACACCTTCCTTCTGACGTTATCTAGCGACAGATGAATATTCGTATATGTTTCGATGCTGGCTATGGATTTGTTGATGGCGTCGACAACACTTGAAACGGTTGGGTAGTAGCCGTATGGTATGCTCTTGTGCATGCTCACATGGTCCTGCTCACGCTTTATGTAAAACTTGGCCTCGCTCTGTGTAAATGTATTCCAGGTTCTAGGGTATTGGATTTCGGTTAGGGCTACCTCCCAATCCCCTTTCAGGTCCACCGGCTTAGCCAATTTCACGGTATAATTATAAATCTGGTTTTCGGGGAACATGCCCTTAGAAGCGTTGGACGGCAGGGTGATATAAAAGGGCGTTGTCTCCATCTTATCAGCAGCTTTTAGATGGTCCTTAGCTCACACACCCTTCAGGGAGCTGGCCAACACCCAACTGTTAATTTTCTCCGGCCAGCCCCTCCATTTGACATATGCCTGGCTATTAGCACCTCTACCTTTCCTTTTCAGAATCTTTTCAACCCTATACACCCTGTGCGGATCGACGGGTATCCTTTGTAACTCTTCCTTGTAAAAGACCCCAGACACCGCTTCCCCATCGTAGTCCTTTAACCTGTAAATATACATCCCTTCTTTAAGCTCCACACTTTCCACTATAAATATTTCGTCGCTAAAAGTCTGTTGGTAGCCCTTCGTAAAGACCCCTTTCAATTTTGAAATCCTCACATGATCACCTTTTTTAAAAATTGGCTTCTTCACCTTTGTAGCGAAATTACGCCCATACACCGTTCTCCAAACAGATAAAGAATTACTAGGAGTTACCTCTACGGGCGTTGTTTTGATGGTCCGGTGATAACTGGCATTATATACAGCTAAAAAGGCCTGTAGAACATCAACGTATCTGTAGGTGTTCTGGGCCGTAAAATACCTCCACATCTTAGACTTTAAAGTTCTGTTAAACCGCTCTACAACCGCTGCTTTTACCTCCGTGTGTGTTACAAAATGTTGAACCCCATGGTGCTTTAATAATTTCTGAAATGCCTTGTTTAAGAATTCTTTACCGGCGTCTGTTTGTAGTTTTTGAGGAATTCGACCCTTCTCGAAGATGGCTTTAAAAGCGGCCGTGACGCTAGCCCCACTTTTATCACGTAGCGCTTCTGCGTAGGCGTACTTGGACAAGACGTCTATGACGGTTAATATATAACGAGCGTCGCTGTTATGTTTTGCTATATCTTGAAGGCTGATGATATCCGTCTGCCATGGATAATCTATTTGCGCATTAACAATTGTAGGGCGCCTCTTAAAGCGTCTTCTGGCGGGTTTATGGAGTGAATACGCCTCCTCTCCTGATAACCAGGTCTTCACCGGGTCTCTGCTTACAGGCTCGTTTTCATCTACAGCCCTTCTATACAGAGCTTCGGCGCTTCCCAAGCTGCCAACTCCCCTTGTATCATAATAAAGTTTTCTTAACCCGTGCCCCCGGCATGTTATCATCCGCTACACCACAGGCAAACAATGACGCTTGTTTTGCGTAAGGACCTTTTATTAAAAATAAAGAATATTAACAAAACATAAACAGAAGGTACTTTACATTTTCATAGTAAGCGTCGTAAGGCCGGATTAACACATAGCCACCTTGCGGTGTAACATTCTACTGGCTGGTTCTAAATACACGCTATCATG
The DNA here is from genome assembly GCA_963921515.1 of Calotriton arnoldi. Taxonomy (NCBI): domain Eukaryota; kingdom Metazoa; phylum Chordata; class Amphibia; order Caudata; family Salamandridae; genus Calotriton; species Calotriton arnoldi. The sequence continues at coordinate 341,020 of CAWUFW010011805.1, forward strand.
TAATGTTAAATAAGACCTTATTTAAAATAGTCTTCGGGGGGCCAAAGACCCTATTTTTCTATTTTTTTTATACAGATTACACATACACCTTTCTACGAGTCTTTCTATCATCTTTCTATCAAAAGCCGTGCACATCCCCTGCATACATGGTAGTTTTAAGCTCGGGTCATGGGCGTATCAGATCTCATTGAGTGCCGCTGACAAGATCCTCACCATCTCAGGGTGGACATATTTCTTTTCAGTGTACAGCCCGTACACCACCCTTATCAGTTTATACACCTTGTACGGGTCTAACAAACTACAAATATATCGTATTGTTCTTGTTCTGTATGATTCGCACAAACATTCGTGCGCCGCCTGCTGAGGATCGTTCATTTGATGTCCGTGACAAAGGCTGTAATAGTCACGCTTGACGCAGTTTAGTACCACCGCCGCGGCGAAACCCTTAACACACTGCATGGCTTTGTAGGACACTCCTGGATCATCCTTTTCACACGCGTCGTTCTTAGAGCCGCATACACACTTGTCGCACCCATCACTGTTTTGGCATGTGGAACTTTCCGCCTGTTTTGAACACCACAGACAATTGAAAATTACGTTGTTCGCTTTTGCAGGCTGCCACTCTGCCGCAGGTCTTTTTGGGGTTGCTCTCTAGGGTTCAAAAGAAGAAAGATTGACAGTCCGTTAGTTGAAGAAATAAAATAAATCACTATGTATCTGCCAGCTCATAACATTTTTACTAACCTCTGCATTTTCGCCGCCCTCTGCGGCTGCTCTGAAATCTTGAGAGACACTAATGTCCTGCGATGCCCCATCATCTTCGACGCTTGTACCCGGCTGTTGTACAACGACCTTCTCAGGAGCCGTATCCTCCTGAAAGCCCATGTCTTCACAGACGGGTGTGTTAGGAGGTGCTACAGCTTCTTCACCATAGTGCATTATGAAGAAGGTGCATCCAGCTGGGGTTGTTCGCTAGGGTCAAAAGAAGAAAGATTGACAGTCCGTTAGTTGAAGAAATAAAATACACCCTTAAGTAACTGACTGCTCATAACATTTTTACTAACCTCCGCATTTTCACCGCCCTCTGCGGCGGCTCTGAAATCTTGAGAGTCGCTAATGTCCTGCGATGCCCCATCATCTTCGACGCTTGTACCCGGCTGTTGCACAACGGCCTTCTCAGGAGCCGTATCCTCCTGAAAGCCCATGTCTTCATAGACTGGTGTGTTAGGTGGAACTATCGATTCTTCATCTTCCTCCATGTCCACGAAACTGAGGCCTGCATACACGCTGCCACTACACGAGCCCTCACTCTCGCTGCTGTCGCCCTTAATCAGGGACATCCGGCATACGCAATCCTTGAGACTGAGTGCTTCCATATGCCGACAAAGGTCGTTGCCAAAACCAGTAACGTCGCAGCCCATATCCTTAGGTGTTTCTTGTTGAGCATTCTCGTCCATTACCAGGGGTGTTAAGCTGCGGTAATATCTATCGATAGTGGGTTGGGCGCCACCCAACACGGGCCTTTTCACGAGCGGGTTGTATCTCTTCATGGCGTCTGCTTGCTGTACAAGGCTCTTAAGGAGGCCTTATATGTATCCTAAACAGCCCCTAAAAGGGGCGTGCACCTCTACACCACAACATGGCCAACCTCCGTCATAGGGCTCTGGTTCGATGCTATCTCCAAAAACAGCCCCGCCCTATGGCAGGCCGCCCCTTGGGGGCAAATGGTCACCTACATCCATCATGAGGGTTTGGGACCTGTCACTTTTAGTGCAAGGGGCGTGGCACCTGTCACTTTTGGGGACACGAGTTTGATGAGCAATGGTATCCAGATTTACTACTCATGCCTATCTCTATGCAGCTAGTCATTCACTTGGATTAGGTCTGAGGCCCAGTACTACAATAACTTCCCATCCTAGGCCTGTGTCGTACATACCCTGACAAAACTTGGAAAAGGAGACCCATGGACTCTTGTTTCAGGAAAGATGCAATCAAAGATCGAAGGTTCCCAAAGACAGTGGGTAGTAGTAAAAAGGGGTGATTCTGCAACGTATATAAACATTATGGCAGAGGAATCATCTTGAATAGAGGTCCTTTACCCATGATCGAGAGGTAAGGTTGCCCATGACTTGAATTTCTGCTTTAACTTAGCAGGGGGACGATGTTCAATTCCCAGCCCTTGTGTGGCATTTGTGTGATCTCCATTTTAAATACCCACCTCCTTCATGAGGGTATTATCCAGGCAGTATGGATAGTGTCCCGAGAGAAACACATAAGTGTTTTTTTCCCGATTCAGCCTCAACCCAGAGACCCCATGAATTTGTAATATTTCTATAATGCTCAGGATTTTTTTTTGTATAAACTCTTTTTATTTCAATGAGTAACATAGCACAGCAATGGCGATCCATATTAGCATAGGAGATAACAAGAGACATTGTAGCAGCAGTCGAGCCCCCAGTGCTCTTGATGGCCAGGCGGTGTTGCACCTCCTCCGGGTCAGCTGACATTAAATCAGCCTGTAAGTCCTGGATCTCTCGCTCCAAGTCTGCTAACTTTACTCTTGTTTCCTTCTTATGAACCCCCGATCAAAGAAATTCACTGGCCCCTTTTGACCGTCTTAAATGCTTCCTGGAGTCCTCGGGCAGCATCTACCGTCCCATCATTTTCTTTAAAATAGTGATCGTGGCCAACTGAAGGCCTGTCCTTATGAGCGGCACCTTGAGGTATAGGGATTGAGTGCTATTGCATGACCTGCCTCTGGAGTTCTTCGACAATACGCTGCATGAATTGGGGAATGATCTGAAATCCCCCTCGCTAAATGTTGTATGTCACTAAAAGCTGGCAGTTGGTCAGCCAAGCCAAGTATATAGTCTATTCGGGACAACTTCCTGTGGGCACCCGAATGGAGGGTATATTGGTGGGAGGTGGGGTTAAAGGCACGCCTTACATCCACTAGGTCCAGTGCCGACATGAAGTCTGCCAGGTCTTTACTAGAGGTTTCTCCCTGGCATGTGGGCCAGCGGTCTACCTCTTCACACAGGGCTGCATTGCAGTCACCTCCTAGCAGCAATTTTCCCTCCGGGAGGCGGACAAGGAGAGAACCTAGGTCTGCAAATGCTGCAGCATGGAGTCTCGGGGGAACATAGAATGAGATAATATTAAACTAATGGCCTTCCCAGTGTCCCGTGAGTGCCACAAAACACCCTTGAGCGTCCTGGGTAACATGTTGTACCGTACAGGGAAAAGATTTATGGAGGAGGATGCCCACCCCCCTGGAGCCCCGTGTGAAGCCTGCATGGGCCACCATTTTGTGACCCACCTGTTTAATGCAGAATAAGTTGTCCCCTGTTCGTGGGTTTCCGGTAGGAGGAGCACTTCAGGGGAAAGACATTTCAAATACTGCAAAAAAGCTACTCATTTAATCTTGTCCCCTAGACCATTTGCATTCCAAGAGAGAAATTCAAAATGGAATATCGTTAATGTAGTTAGCATTCGTTAAGGATCACCAACGGGCACCATGTAAACTGGGGGGGCCTGGGCACAATGTAAACTGGGGAGGTGGGCCAACCCACGCAAGGGAGGGGATTTATAGCCCTTTAGCTGCTAAATTTGACGGGGGAGAACTATTACTCTGTCTCTGAATCTAGTCAGGTTCTGGACTGATCTATTATGCCCAATTGGACTCTGCAACTGCCAGAACTCACCAACGCTGCCCTTACCACAAACATTAAGAACAAACACACATAGAAAACCCAAAATATTAGACCAGCAAACCATCACAGGTAGGCAGTTTGGCGGCAGGGGGGGAATTCCTCTCCACCCTCCCCTCCCATATGTTTCATGACCATGGAGAATCAAAAAAGTCCGTCCTGCCGCGCTGAGGTTATGTCTAATCTGCAGAAGAGTGTTGCTGTTCCGGACGTCTCCCTCGCAGCATCATCATCAGTTCGGCTATGTTGCTGTCTTTGATGCCCTTGGTTCTTTCCACTCTGTGTTCACCAGGTATGAGGCCGCTTTCCTTGACCGTACACTATACATCTAGTCAGTTCCAGGACTCCTCCGAAGATTCAAAAAAACATGTTTGACCCTCCGCTACCACTTGGAGCTTAGCAGGGAACAGCATCGCATATTTCAGTTCCCAGTCGTGCAAGGCTTTCTTAACTTCAAGAAATGAGCAGTGCAACTTTTGGAACACTCGAGTCCCAGGTCGCACCCCTCTCACTAGGCCTCAGCGGTTGGTGTCTCCCCAGGAGCAAAGATGATCGGAGAAAGCTCAGACGGGTGTCTTGAGTCACTGCATAACTTCCCGCAGCGGTCTTCTGAAGAGGCAACCGGATAATGTGTCGAATATGCGGGGATTTTCACAGCGGGCAGCGAGAGCCCTGTCAAGATGCGACCATCCTGATCAGCAGTTGGTCTTGTCCCCCAGGAATTAATTGTTTAACCACTGTACATAAAGGAGCATGTCATCCAGGTATAGGGAGACTCTGTCTCCTAGCCATTGTTCCAAAGAAATACCCCTATCGGTGCATTTGCCTTTAGCCATTCAGCCATGGGATCTATCACCAGAGCAAACAATAAGGGTAACTGCCCCTCTCAATCGATAATGGGTCTGAAAGGGGTCCATTCACTCTCACTTTCGCCTAAGGGACAGCATATAGATTTTCAACATACATCAGAAAACAGGGCACAATGTTCATCCGATGCAGTACTCTAAACATAAAAGGCTAGTGGATCACGTTGAAGGCCTGCTATATATCTATTAGTATGAGGCCACTGTCATCGCTGACTTTCTCTGCAGGAGCCAGGATGACATGAAGGCTTCTTCAGCAATGTCTGGTGTTCCTATTTGGCTTAAATTGGTTTTGGTCCTCTTGTACCAGCCTGCTAATCACTCTGGATAATCTAGTTGTGAGGACCTTTTTCAAATGTTTGCCTCCATATTAATAAGGGAGAAGGGGCGGTATGCTCCACACTGACTGCTGGCTTATTTGGTTTCAATACAACAGAGATTGCAGCATCTCAGAGATCATGAGGGAGCATTTTATCACTGTGAGCTTCCAGAATAATTCTCTAATGTGAGTAGTTATGAATGAGGAATATTGGTAAAAGAATTTGAATGGAATGACTATGGGGTCCAGGTGCCTTGCTGGTTGGCATTGCCATGATGGCTTGTTGGATCTCTTCTTCTGTTATCAGACAGTCCAAATTCCTCCAGTCTATTTCTGATAGTGCATGTGGTGAGAGATCCTTCCAGATGGGATTCTTGAGTTCTGGATTAGGGGAGTGTGCTGAGGTGTTAGTAATAAGCAACAAACTTGTTTGCAATAGCTTCCACCGAATTAGTCAGCTGTCCTTATGGTTATTGATTGGTGGGACTATTCTGATGGTCTAGTTTTTATTGGCAAGCCAATATAGTTGTTTTCCTGATTTGTTGCCCGTTTCATACATTCAACCCAAGAGAGCTGCTCTTGCTGCCCGAACATTTTCTCTCTCAACTGTACCATATGTAATTCTGGCATCAGCAAATTATCTGTGTCCTCTATCCTTACAAACTCCCCTTCCAATCTACGGAGCTTTTCTTCTATTTCTGAGACCTCCCTCTTTCTTTTCTTTGTCTTGCCCCTAATGCAAGTCAGGGTTCAATCTCCGCTGACTGTTTTAAAGGCCTCTTAGATGGTAATTTTGGATGGAATGAAATCATTGTTAACTTCAAAGTATTTTGCTATTCTATATCTGAGCAGGTCATCTATGAACCACCAAGCATTCAGGTGCAATATTAGTTTCTGCCCTGGCTTGAATGGGGCATTAGTAGTTCCATCTGTAAATGGTCCGATAAACCTCGGGCATGATCCAGTTCTGTCATACATTCCCTATATCAACCTTGGGGAGATATCAGTTATCAATTTGAGAATATGTACCATTGGAAGGGGAACAATATGTGAATTGCTTATCTGAGGCATGCAATTTGCACCAGGAGTCAACCAATTCCAAGGCACTCACCCATTGTTCAACACTTACTGATCAGGTCCAAGTGGTGGGATTGCTTGTGCCCAATTCTATGTTCATCCCTGAGTTAAAGTCTCCCCCTATCACTCATTCCTACTGGGATTTCTGCTAATTATCTATTAGAGTGAGGGTGTGTGTATACTTACAATCATCCACAAATCATCTCCCAAGACTTTGGCCACAAAGACATATCTACCTAATTTATCAGTAAGGGCCGATTTTACTGTTAATGAATTGATCTTCTAGTGAGAATCACAATCCCATGGGGCTGTGGGTGGATCCTACATGATATACTCTATTATATCTGTGTTTTCTTAATAAAGGACAATTTGCATGTAGCTAGTTGCCTTCTCGAAAATGAAAACTTGCCCCTCAGATTTGGCCCATGTGATGGCCAGAGCAAGCAAAGCACTATGCACTTTATACTGTTTTGTGATTTTTATTTAAGTTTTAGAAGTTATTACCTAAAACCACTTTTGCTTGCACAAGGTAATAGACCGCATATCGCAAACTTAAAATATATGTCTGAGCTAAATGATGTTAAGGTCTGTTTTAATGTCGCACGTTTTATTATAAATGCAATCAATATACGCAAAACTATGGTCGTACCGACATAGTGATGACCTTGCGGAATCTAGATGGACAGTGTATCTTTTTAAACATTTTTAAGCGCCTTAGGCATGATTAATTATGGTATTATGTTGTTTACTGGGTGTTGTCTTATTTTATCTCTCATAATCTTTCATATTATTTATGTGTAATGTGATTTGTTTTTTATCTTCTCTTGAATACTTTTATGGTTAATTTATACACACTGAATAAAGTTTTTGAAACTGAAACTGCATGCAGCAGATGGGTTTCCTGCTGCAATTCCGCTTCGGGAGCCAGTTTTTTAATGTATGGCATTACCGCCTCCCCTTTTGATTTACATATTTAGCTTATTTACATTCCAGAATATTTCTCGATATTCCTCCTGGGTCTTAGTACCTTTAATATCAGACATTGTTAGCTTCAGTTAGATGCATAGAACCATGGGATTCTTGCCTGTTGCCTGTGATAAATAAAAGGAAAACTTCAAAAACCCTCATCAACTCACCACACTCTGACTTTCCCTCCCTATACTTCCAACCTAGAAGCATCTGTCATCACAAAACATTTTAATGGCAATCAACTTTTCAGTAACTTGAAAATAGGTTTGCACTTCTGCTTAACGCTCAACCCCAAAGCAGTATTTTAGGAGTCCATTAAAATGTTCAAGAGATATACCAGAAGAGAAAGCATAAAAAGGATATAGTGCTCTTGCATCCACAGAGCTAGAAAGCTGGTCATAATGGTACAATAAAAGATGTCCTCCTTGACCACTGGTTTATGGCCAAGGATCTCTCACTTATTTCTGTCTGTAGCAGGTCACCATTTGCTCGAACCTTATGAGCAGCGTGACCCAGAGGAACATCTCCCATATCAATGTCTCCATCAGAGTTTTAAATATCTCTATCAGTTGCTCTCCTTCCTCATATTCACAAGGACTGACCAGCTTTTGGTGGTTTGTTTGAGAGGGGTCTGTGTCTCTTGCAGTTTCTTCACCCTCTGTCTCACCATATTGAACTATGATTTGACAAGTCATGCATGTCCATTTGTCTCCCCACTCATTTGGGGGGAAGCACCTTAAGCCAGGTCCATGCTTCTTCCAGTGTCTCAAAGAAGGATTTATTATTAAAAACTATTTTGAGTTTTCCCAGCAACATTAGCATGTATTAACGTACCATTGAACACATTTGTTGCTTTATTTGGTTCAAGGTTTTCCTGCGCTGCTGAATAATCATGTAGAGGTGGGGAATGTCCATATTTTCTTGGAGTACTGCAACAGTACCTCTTGTGATCTGGTGAACTGCAGGATAACATCGTGATCTCTAAAATTTAGAAATCTGGCAGTGAGGGGGCGAGGAAGGGCAACCAGCGGGGCCCCGGGACCAATGCCTGTTGGGGTAGTTATATTAGGAAGCAAGAGGACAGCAGTCAGATAGTAACTTTGACTTCAACCAGTCCTCCAGGAAAAGTTCTGGGGTTGTGTCCTTTACTCCGTATGGGAAACACACCAGACATACATTGTTTCACCAAGATACCCCTCCAGCATCTTCCACTCTAGAGCACAAATCAGGTTTGGTAGTTTTCAACTTTTGGATTGTTGTCGAGAGGCTTTTGACTGTGTCATCCAGTCTTGATATTCTGTCCTTAGGTCTTGGCACAGACTGGTGACCTCATTACCCATTGTATCAACTGAAGCTTCAAAGGCCTGCCTAGAAGTCTGGATCACCTAGAGTATTATGCCTGTCAAGTCCTTAGGGTCTAAAGTAAGGATAGGAGGTTCTGTAGACTCCGTCGCTTTGTGTTCATTTAGTTACGCCCATGTGTTAATCAATTTCATAAATGTGTCCAGTTTTCATTGTCTTGATGCCCAGGAGCTCTTGTCTTTCGTCCTCTCTGGTACTTTATCTGCCTGTATTGGATGACCTTCAGTTTCCAGCTCATATCTCCAGGTAGAAGCCCTTTTCTGCAGGGGATATCCTTATTATCCTTGTTGCTGTGTGTATCACAAGCCAGAAACCTGCATCTGTGATGCACCAGCCCCAGTGGTATGTGCAGCATGCTCATTCAGGGATACCCCTGTCACCTCAGGCATGGTGCTGGGGTGCTCCCCTCCCCTCAATGCAGTTTTGTTTTGCTTTTGGACCAATGGTGGTCTCTCAATCTCTGATCTGCCTGCCTCTTAAAGTGGGGCTGCAATGTTCAAACTTTTACTCATGATGCCCAGGCGGCACTGCCAATTCACTGTCACTAGCTTTTCATTGTGACCTAGACCGGGGCCCCAAGGTGACCCTAAGTGCCCTGGGTTTAAATGAGGGTCTAGGCTCCCTTGAGTTAATGATCATAGTTATTGCAAGCGATGTCAGATGAAGGTAGAGAGGAGCCCCCACCCCACACTTTCATCAACTTTTTGTGCCCATAGGCTGACTGATCTCCTTCCCTACTGTTCACTTCAGGCTTTGGGCCACGCTGAAGACTGCTTGGCCTACTCCATAGTCCCTTCTGCACCTCCTATGAGTGTCCCACATGTAAACTCAGATAAAGGAGGCCTGGGGGGAAGGCTACCACTCACCCCTTACCAGGACCTTCCCCAGAGGTGGATTGTCTCTTATCACTGCTCTGTGGGTGCTCTACAATTATTAGAACCCTGCGCATGGCACACTGCTGCTCTGCTCCTGTTTGTCGGCAGCTAAGCCCACATTCAGAAAAATCAGAGTACCCAGCCCATGTGTTTCATTCTGGGCCACTCAGAAATAATGGGCTGTCCAGTCGGAGGGCTGCCTCCCACCTCTTACAGCGAGTTGTCCTCTTGATGTCATCCTCCCCCTGTTCTCACCACAGTGTGCCTGCCTCACTTCGGAGCACATCCACTAGAGCCCCTCTTGCCATAAACCAGGTCCCAAGAACTCAGTCATTTCCCCTGGGCCCATGTACCAGTTAAGGCAGACCAGAGGGGACACAAATATTTTACTGCAAGTAGCAAAATAGGCATGGATGACCCCTTGCCGAGGATAGGAGTGGTAGCTCTGCAGCCAGAGGCAATCTATTAAGGGCTGCTAGGCAGGGCATACTGTATCCTCATAGGCCACAGATCCCACAGCACACCAGGGGCCACAAAGAGTCATCTCTTCTTTGCTACAACAGTAGCTCTCTTCCAGGTGTATAGTTCGTGTGTCAGCTGGGATATGAGAAAGCTCCTTTTAGGAAGCATTTTGAAGGATTATTGGGGTTGAGAGCGGCCAATTCAATGAGTGGCATCCACCATTTTAGACAGTTGGCCACGCCCCCAGCATTCCACGTTGAAGTGCCAGGTATATGTTGCCACACCAAAATGGACCAAAGCACTAGCATTGTGGCTAAAGAACAGCTTAGAAGCTCAAGTTTAGTAATATCTATAAAAATATGATTTAATCTAATTTCATAACAGGATACTTCTGTAAATATAAAATCAATCAGAGTAGAACAATTTTCAGCCACAAGATATGGGATTAAGTACCCCTGGTCATACGTTATAATGATATGGCAGGTCACCAAGGAGTTCTGTGTCTATATAGAGAAATACAGCAAAAGGTCATAGCACCCGAAGGTGACTAGCAAAATATTTTTCAATGTAAGGTAGAGGTTATTTTATTCCTTATAATACATGGTCACATCATCACCTTTCCCTTACACTACTTAAATCCTTGGTGTTATGTTCTTTTGTATGAAAGATATAGTGTGTTTGCAGACATGAAGACAAAAGTAGAATCTATAGTGAAATAAGTCACACCAAAAAGCATTTAGTAATTTGTTGTGAAAGGTACTAGACTCAGTTTAATGTAAATGAAATTAAAAATGCTGTAGCTCAGGTTGTGTGCAAACATGCAGGATAATTCTGTGATGAATTATACCGTTGTCATTAGTATCTCCTTCCTGCTGATCAGTGTTCATTTTAAAAAACAGACTTTAGGAAGGAAAAGCTAATTATTTTTTTCATTGTTTTAACTACAGCTGCAATGTGCTCCATGACCTGCCTTTCACCGAGGCTGCTCGGTCAAGCAGGAGCCATTATGGTGTCAGAACTCAAGTGTAATAAATTATTAAAATGAATCCCCTACCTCATTTCTTTACTACTGGTCACTAGAGATGTCACAAGTTATCTATAATAAGGAAATTAGAGGCAGATTTTATTTACAGGGATTGCAGGCTTCCATGTATTATAAATAACAAAGAATTACTGTAGCATAAAAAAATGGTAAGTGATGGGCTAATAAATGCATTTATCCAATAGTATTAAAAGAAGCTCACACAACTTTAAGAAATAATTCGGTAAACTGTGGTCTAACAAAAACATAAATCTGGTGGTATTAAGGGATGCTTCCAAGATTTTGAAAGATCAGGAAATTATGAGTAGCTTTGTGCTCTCACCAGAATTTAGTTACAATATTTCTCATGAGAATATTGTCAAGATAAGCATAGGTAAGGCATGCATAAGGAAGTACAGATTTGCTATTCTAACTCTACATCTACTTACCTTGACAATATAATGCAAGCTTATACCGTGGAGTTTTCAAAAGGATCCTTGCAGACAAATATTCTGTATTAATGTTGATCCTTCCCTGCAATCAAGACAAGTCAAAATTATCTTCCTGTGATAAAAAAAAACTGGGTAAAGGCTAAGGAAATCTATTAAACTACACAACGTTTGTGAAGTGTAAAAATCTGGAATGCAGTATTTTGAATATACCATTACCTTTGTAAATGCTGATGGACACTGCCAAAAAATAGGCCTACACTAGTTTAATGTCATTCTGAAGGATTGGTAGGCAGGATGAAGACCTCAGAGGGAAAAGCAAAATGTCCTATTTGGTATTCCATCTTCTATTTTAGCAATCGTAAAAAGATTTTGTTCTGCTTTATTTATTCTGCTTTATATCTGCCAACTTTAACGCCCTTGATCACCCACTCCTTAGGATCGATAAGATGATGAGGATAACTTGGGGTATAAAATGGCACAGCGCGGCTCCGCAAGCAAATCTGCTGCGCCGAGCTCCATCATTTAAAAAACGCAGGGATGCGCCATATTAACAAGAATGTGGCACATCCCTGTGCTCACCCCTGCACCAGTGCTAAAAAAGCTGCCTAGTGCTAATGCAGGCAACCTTGCTCCATGGTGCAAGGGTGTCTGTGTTGCACGGATGATTGTTTATGAGCAGGAAGGGACTCCTTCCTGCACATAAGCAATCATAATGGCAATTTGCTCCTTCTAAGTGTGCTACAGAATGCAGCACACGTAGAAAGAGCAAAACATGAGGAGAAATAAAAGTATTTCTCCTTTTTGCCCGACTCTAACGCCTTCTTTTGAAAAGCGTTAGTTTTGAATGCTGCCTCAGATTTCCATGTCCTTGTAAATCAGTGGCAGTGTCAAAAAGCAATGGGTGTTACGTGGGTACGCCCACAACAACACCCATGCACGCCCCTTTGACACAGAAAACGGCATCAAAGGGTACGATATTTACAATGCCGCGTTAAGCCACACAAAGTGGCTTAGCGCTGCATTGTAAATATGGAGCAGGGCATTGCGCCACCAGAGTGTCATAGAAAGTGACGCTCCGGTGGCGCAATGCCCATGTAAATATGCCCCCTTGTTTATCTCGTCTTGGATTACAGACAGTATCAAGTCTGTTAATGGGGTATAACACTACAATAGAGTTGGAAGAATATTGTTTGACATACATTTTATTTCCGAATTATCATTTGTAAAAATAATGCCCATCTGGAATTAATAATACAAAATCTCCACAGGATGGGACAATATTTCAATATTTCAGTAAACTATATTTAAGCCACAATATTTATGCCAGACAATCTTTCTGTATATGATATTCTGACATATATAGCAATCCATTTCTACCCAGGTAGATACTACTAGTCCAGTGCCTAAGGGCTTTGGATTTAGCCTGTCTTTTTTAACATTTGTGAAAAGCCTTTGGATCAACTTCTCTTGAAGCTGCGTGTGATCTTTTGTGGCTTTGCTGATGAAATAAAGGCATTTTTTAATCTTTCCTGTTCTCACGAGCATGACAGAGATGTCATAATGACCTTTATTTGTATAAGTAGCAAATGGTTGAGTGGTATTAAAGCAAAATGTCAATTTTTTCTTATCCTTGCTAATGAAGGTTGAAAAAATCAAATCAAATTTTCAGAAGATAAAAGTAGCTGACACTAAACTTAGACCTTAAGATAAATTTAAAACTCCAGTGGGCCTACAAACCAGTACTAAAGTAGATGAAACTGGCGTTTTCACCAAATATAGCATTGACCTCCATTATTACTTAAGTATAAATTGCACTGTTGTGTTAGTCTAGATTTGTCACCAGGTTTTCCAATATGGTAAGTGCCCAGACAAACCAGAGCATAAATGGTAACAGAGCATGCAAAATAGGTTTAGACTTTGGTATAAAGAACGGTAGCGTATGTATTTATAGAAATATAAAAGAAATGAAAATCATTCATGAGACTCCAAATAATGGAAAACTCATTTGGTGAAAAAACTATTTATTAGAAAAAAGAGTTTAGTTAAAACTCACAGAAAAGACCTCTAGCACAGTTACAAAAATGATTAATTTATTAAAGGATTTGTTAAGAAATATACAAGAGTAAAGCTCGAGTTGTCTCTGATGTCAGTCAGAACCCAAAAGTGAAAAACAAACCCCTTTATAATTTTATATTAAGTATGACTCAACAAAATCATCCACCCCTCCTTTCAAGACTATGCCGGGACATGTCAGCAATAAAGAAGTCACACATAACATGGCCTCTCCCACCACTCTCTGTACCTTTCTTTCTCGTTTCTCCCCTCCCGATGTGCTCTCTGCTTGGCCAGCACTTTGCTGACAGGCTCTGTGAGAGCCCTGACAGAGCAGCCTGGAATTTCATTATGATGGAGCAACAACAGTGGGTAGCAGCTTTCCTTACCCAATACTGCTACCTCATAGCAGTGAATTACCAGATTTAGAATCTGAAATTCAGGCTAGTGTGGCTCAGTGTGAGTCATGCATAACAAATACGTTATGAATTCAATAGTGAATCTTGGTTAGGGAGCAAAGGGCAAGATGTACATACACTGGATTGACTAAAAGTGGTTGCAATTTGTGCGCCAACATTAGGGAATCCAGTGATATTTTGCAAATGAACCTATGTACTAATAGTCAAATTTCAGGGTCGAAAGGAATTATTAGCCAGACGCCTTCAACTCCTGCACAAAATCCCACCAGTGCAGTCTTGTACATGTTTACTTCACAGGAGGTCATTTGTTTACTATCAGAGATCATAAATCCAATGGCACTCCTTTATTTGAAACTCAAGATGTGCAGTTTTTATAATTAATCTTCTACATACGTTCAAATAAATTTAGCAGCAAATTTCTAAAAGTACAGCCGGCCAAACATGCTTAGGGGCCCACCCCTTTCTTGAGGCTGTAAACAAGTAAAAAGATACATCATACAAACATCATATTTAAAAACACATTTTTAAAACCTGATACAGTATTGTACAATGATTGTTCCCCCTAAAGGAGAGAGTCACCACAAAAAGATTCACACTTCTCTTTAAATTATAATCGGCTGCTTCCCAATATTCAATGTCAGTTAGGAGTACCCAATGCAACCAAGATCTTCAACCTACATCTTTTATGCATATTTATACTCGTCCGTCTATGAGATAATTCATATCTTTCAAACACAGTGCCATGAATTTAGTTCTAAATCCACATTTGTATATCTCCATTCATTTCTTCAATGTAATCCTCCATCCTTCCAGCTCATCCATAATCAAGGTAACAGGATCACAACCCACTAACCATTTTTTCATTTATAAAAAATGCATTTCCAAACATTATTGCTGTCCCTTGTTCGCAGCATTCATAATTATGTCTAGTTTGCTTGTAACTTCACTTTCGCACATATAGAGAAAAATCCTTGATCTAAGGCTATCAAGTGCATTCAGTAAAATTTTTCCAGTATATTTCAAACAACCGCTCGAAAGTATAATGCAATGGGAACATGCAAAAGTTACGCACATTGCTCAAATAAGAACATTTAAATACAGAGTGAGAAAGTTTGTCTACTGAGCATCAGACTTAAAAATGCTGTCTTTTTCAATTTCGATTCTTTTTTTAGTGCCATCAGTGTCCTGCTGATCCTGCAAATTAAGTAGTATGAGAGTAATTTAGATCACCTGCCTGCCAGGTCAGTGGAATCCTGGAGCCCCCACCCAAGACAGAGGACCACTCACCCAATTGAGAGATGCCACATGCCTGCTGGGGATCTGTAAGCCTACAGTGGAACGGCAGCTCCACTGTAGGCTGGCTGAAATGCTGAGCAAGCATCATTTTATTTTTATTTTCTCAGCATTTCTGTTTGCTACACACCATCAAACTCCAAAAACATGATTTCTTTGTGTAAAAAAAATCAATGATCTTGACTCTCAGGATGGTTTCTCTCTGTGCTTGGGGACCAATAATGGATATCCCTGCTAGCAATTCAGTCAGAGAAATTGCTGGGGAGCCTAATGGTTACGTGTCCACCGGGTAACGATTTTACAGATGCTGATTCTCTTCCGATTGTTTGGCCATCTTTAAATGAAATGGGCAAACCGTGAATTTATCAAGGCGGAAGCCTTGCTGAGTTACAGAAGGATTCCTGCTCTGCCAAACTCTAAATGATCCAATGTATGAGTAATGTTCTCAGTTTTTCTGGGCCAAACACTTCGTTAACTGATTAGTTTAAATAAGTTAATCTGCTTCACTCATCTGTCCAATTTCAGAGCTGTGAAGTTTAAAAACAGCATCCTTTTTGTGGTTTTCCTTAGATGTAAGATAGCTCAGAAAAACGCTTAAGATCCTGAAAGTGCATCCCAGATGTTCTTCACACTTGTCCAGCAAAGGAAGTGCTTCCTGGTACCTCTAGGTGTTGCCAAATTGGAATAAGCTCATGTATAGTCGGAATGTTATGCAACTCCTTTAATGACCTCCACTAGCACATTCTCAAGGGCCGTTGCCAATTTCATGGTCTCTTGGCATTTTCTATTGAATGGGCAATTGTGCCTCTGATTTTCTGAAAAGCATTTCAAATAAAAACATGGGTTGGCTAAAAAAAAGTATCTTTCTACCTGTGCAAAATGGTGAATTGTGTCAAAGTTACAACTTCCAGCCTGTCCTCATATAGGGCAGTTTATAGTGTAGATGATATATTTTGATAGTCACTGCTAATACCCCAAGCTAGTGCTGGTGACACCAAGTTAGCCTAGTGTATTTGTAGTGGGACAGATGCTTTCATATAGTGAATCATTGACCTATAAGGTCAACACTACATTTGTTTGGGACTGACTAGAAAATAGCAATTTCAAAGACAATGAGGTAATAAAAAGGTTCCATAATATGATATTGTGTAAAAGAATATCTACTCACCAAAATATGGACAAAATATTTTTGATTATCGCCATCTTATCATTCTATACTTAACAAAGATGACAACAATATTGAATACACAAATATCGAAACACAAAATATCATCTACTATTTAAATATATACACAATATCAAAAATATCAAAACAGAAAATATTGACTAAAGCATTATTTCTAAAAAGAAGGAAAAATAATATTTCACATCATAAACTCTCTTTTTTAAATAAAATATATATAAAAATTAACAATAAAAAGGACAATACAAAAAATGAATAACGCATTAAAACAACAAATATAAAATTGTTCACATACATAACCATATATATCCACCATACATTTACTAATAAAAATAAATGCATTAAAAAAAATATAGTCTTATTAGAAAATGATACTACAATACACATTAAAAATAAATTAAATAAATGTTACATTTATAATATATCGTTAATAGACCAATTCAAGAAAATAATACTACAACACACGTTGAAAATAAATAAAATAAATGCTGCATTTAAAATATATCGTTAATAGACCAATCCAACAAATGCACATTTTATAAAGTAAAACAGAAACACTAATTATTATCCACCAAAAAGGTCATAACTGAAAAAAACCAAACTACACACAAAGTAGCCAATACAATTTACAGTAAAACAAGTCAAGAAATATAAATTTAATTAAATGAACACTATAAAAAGAGCAAACATCTCTCTTTTTACACAGCAAAAATTTAACAACTGCAAGAAACTGGCACTCTGCCAGACAGTACCATGAAAAAAAGTATTAAGATTTCACGAAAATTACAAGGCACATTCCCAAGTAATTTTAAAAATTAAATGAAGCACAATGTAATGTGACAGAATTTTAAAATTGAAATCTATATATAAATTACTAATCTTTCTCTTTTATCATGTATATTAATCCTTAGATGCCAAAGAAGCACTACAGCGAACAGGAAGGACGTCAAACTAGAATATCCAACTCCCACTCATAAACCTGGACAAAGACACTTTAAAAGTAAGTAAAATAAACACAGTTACAAAAAAGCCCAACCCCTATAGGTTTAACTTAAAACTAAAATCCCCCCCCCAAAAAAAAGAAACCAATATTCTTAACATATTAAGATATAACTAAAATAAAACATTTTCTCCTCAACAGAAAAGAAAAGCCCACCTGATCCAAATCTCAACGGCATTAAAGAGAAATAGAAGAAAAGTGCAACTTATAGCATGTAAAATGCAAATCATTTTAGAGCACATTATTATAATTTACGTTGGCAAACAAAATAAAAGGTTGTAATACAATAACTAAGTTCAAAACTATGCTACTTTCAGGCTGAATGGCAAAAAAACCCACATATATCACAGAAAGGCAAACAATTGCTTTCGCACACGGGATACAAATAAAAACAGGAAAGCAGAAGCACTGAGATCGTGAATTGGAAATTCACTGAAGTTTATGCAGATGCTTGTTAGAGGTGGGCTATGATGAAAAACAATAACGTAATTAACGTCAGAAACATAACCACCCCCAAAATGCAACAGAGATAGAAGTAAGACACATGCCTCAAGATTTAAAAGAGCGAAGCACCAGTCCCCAAGAGCCCACTAATAAAACTTTAAAAGACGTACTCCCTAAAGTTCCTGAGCACATCACAGTCAGCTACCAGCAACTCCTATATTAAAACAACAAATATCATGTATGAAAAAATCCACAAGTCAAAAAGTCACAATTCAAACCCCTCCTTCCCCTAGAAGATACCAAGACATGCAAATTCCAGAACACCTAACCACTAAGCATAGCAAAGAACCTTTCCTCTTACACAACAACCAGAATATTTGCAATTGAAAAACACCTTCTAAGACTAAGCCAATGCAAAATGTAGATGGTGAATGGATGTTTTAAAATGTGCCCTGCACCATTCACACATGGTGACTATCATGAAGCTAACATAGCCCTCACTTTTTCACTGCTGCCTAACAAACAAAGTGTAACTTGCTATAAACTTTTAAACCACATCAAAGTAAAACAAAAACTAACTCTTCACATAAAATTATAATAAACTTAAAACAGGCAATAATACAAACAATACTTAAACTATACCCACACACAGTCATATGAAACCACTTCAACCAAAGCATTTGAAAATATCTGCAAATATCTACACTAAGGGCCTGATTACGAGTCTGGGAGTCTGAGGACAGCCAGACTTGTGGTGGTGCGGTGGTGGCAGTCCAGCCACCACCACACCGGCGGTCTGACCGCCAAATTACAAGTTTGGTGGTCGGACTGCCCTGGGATTGCCAACACCACCAGAGAACTGCCATTGCCTGGGGGTGGCGTGGAAATCAGGAGGCCGCAATATGCTTGGCGGGACCTTCCTGTACATAAACAATCATTGGCCTTTTGCTGTTTTCATGTGTGCTGCACAAGGCAGCACATATGAAATCAGCAAAAACGAGGAGAAATGAAAAAAAAATTCTCGTTGCGCCAGGGTAAGACCATGTTTTCCCTGGTCTTAATTCTGGCTCTGCCTCCTATTTACGCCTCCCTTGTAAGTAGGAGGCAGCGTCAGAATCAATGGGTGTTGCGGTGGAACGCCCACTGCAACACCCACTGCTCTCCCCTTTCTCGCTAAGCATAGCGTGAAAGGGGGCCTTATTTACAAGGCAGCGTTAAGCCACATTAAGTGGCTTAACGCTGCCTTGTAAATAATGCGAAGCCCCTATCACCACAGGAACATCGAAAAAAGTGCCGTTCCTGTGGCGATACAGGCTTGTATATATCCCCCATAATGTATCCTCCTAGGACGAACGTCACACCTCATCAAGAGCCAACTACTGGGTCTGGAGAAGTGAAGGAGGCTGGCAGAAGCAGAAGAAAAACCAAATTAATTACTGTTGAGGCTCTCGGGCACTTGTAAGTTATTCTTACACTTCATACTAAATTTATAACTTTTAGCTATTAACCATTTCTGAGAGTAAATTTCATACAAAGTGTTGGTTCACATGTCCTCATCTCCTGAAACAGGGGGTTGAAGCAAATTGACAAGTGCAAAGTTACTACAGCCATAAAAATGTAAGTCCAGCACCCTTTTGGCCAACCTCTTGAACTGCCGCAACATTACACAGAACAGAAGCAGGGACCTAAAATAGAACCCCATAGCATGTAATGGTCAAATAAATATATGTTTTTTACTTTTTAAAAATATCATAGAAATTTAATATAATGTTAAAAACATATACATATATATATATATATTTATATCTATTACCTACTGGCGGTAGCCAGTAGGTAGTTATAGTTAGAACCTTGTTTCCATAGGCAAAGCATTTTTTGATTTGCCAATAACTTTGGCGCCTTTTGACGAATCTTCATGAAATTTTCACAACTAATTGTTCACTCAGTTCAGCTCCTGTCTTGAAAGTTTCAGGGTGATTCGTCAAGCGGGGGCTTAGAAAAAAGGGGGGTCCCAAAACGTGTTTTCTCCATGTTAATTTCCATAGGAAACTTTAGACAAGGCTACAGCCTGAACTGCTGAACGGAATTACACCAACTTTGGCAGAGCGATAGCTCTTGGTCCAGAAAGCACGCTCGTTTTTAAATGCTGTAAATCCGTTCTGTAGTTTTTGAGATATTTAAAGATTTACAGATATCGATATTTGAGAATTGTGAGATCTGATTGGCTGAGCCCTCCCGAGCACGAGCTTGCCTCTGATTGGCTGTCAACACTTCAAATCAGGAAGTGTTGGCAGCCATCTTGTGACTCAGTACCGAGGAAGAAGGAAAAAGGTGAGAGGAACATTAAAAAGGAAGAAAAGGGGGCAGGGTAAAAACACCCTGACCCCCTAGGCCTGGTCAGGGGGTCCCACAGAGACCCCTAGGGCCAAAAAAAGCATTTTTTTTTAAAAAAATCGGCCGGATTCGCGCACCCGGCGAGACTCCAGCCGAAAATTTTAAAAAAAACGTAGCGCAGGCTCCAGTGCTTCGTTTTTTAAAGCCCCCGGGTGGGCCAGGTCCCGAGGGCAATCCCAATTTTTGTAGCAGGGGCCCGCAGGGGCCCCTGCAGCCCCAGGCACCACGACCTCCCTGGGGCTTTATTATTTATCTGCGGGGGGCATGTGGCCCCCCGCAGCCCCAGGGACTGCCACCTCCCCGGGGCATTGTTAATTATGTTCGAGGGGGCCTCACGGCCCCCCCAAGCCCTGGGGACCACCACCTCCCCGGGGCTTATATAAAACTAAAAAGTGTGGGGGGGGCTCCTGCCCCTCCCCACACTGCCCCAGGGACCACCACCTCCCCGGGGCACTCATTATTTAAATGCGCGGGTCCATTGCGGACCCCCGGCCCCGGGGACCACCAGTTCCCCGGGGCTATGCAAATGATGGGCGGCCCCCCTCCTGGAGGCCTTGATGGCCCTGGGGACCGCCACCCACCAGGGTCGGCTCCTGCAATGTCTTGGGGTGCCCACCCCCGGGACATTGCTGTTTGCTATGACAGGGCGGGAGCACGGCTCCCGCCCTGTCATAGCAAACTCTGATTTGCTTCATGGAAGCGAGAGCAGGAAACCTGCTCTCGCTTCCATGAAGCGAAGCAGAATTGCTTTTGGGCAAGGGGAGCTGCATGTCAGCAGCTCCCCTTGTCCAAAAGCAATGCCGGCTCCCGCAGGAGGCGGGGAGCCGGCAGGGACCGTGGGGGCATTGGGGCTCCCCCATGGTCCCCAACGCTAAGGGCTGGCCCCGTAGGGTTTGGGGTCCCTGGGGCCAGAAGTAGCCCAGGAGGAGGGCCATGTGGCCCCCCTCCCCTAATTAAAAAAAATTAAAAACGGAGGCCAGGCCCCAGGGGATGGGGTCCCCGGGGCCAATAGTGGCCCAGGGGAGGGGGGCCATGCGGCCTCCCTCCCCTAATAAAAAAAAATAATAAAAAAGGCCAGGCCCCGGGGGATGGGGTCCCCGGGGCCAGAAGTGGCCCAGGGAAAGGGGGCCATGCGGCCCCCCTCCCATAAAATTAAAAAAAAAAAAAAAAAAACGGCAACTCGCCGGAGGCCCCGCCCCCAACCTGCATGACTCTGCAAACGCGCCTCCTGGCACGCTCTGCGTTGGGGGATTAATTCCCCGTTGCTAGTGAGGGTCCCTCACGGCCAACTAGGCCACCAGGAGCCTCCAGTAAGCCCCACACAGTGGGATTGCTTAGAGGTGGTACAAGGCCACGCCCCCTTTTTACACCACTCTGCAAACACGCCTCGTGGCGCACTGCTGGTGGGGTGATGAAGTCCCCTTGTGTCCTGAGGACCTCAGGACTGAAGTGGACTTCATCCCCCAAGCAGCAGTGCGCCAGGAGGTGCGTTTGCAGAGTGGTGTAAAAAGGGGGTGTGGCCTTGTACCACTCTAAGCAATCCAGCTGTGTGGGGCTTACTGGAGGTACCTGGAGGTACCTGGTGGGCTAGTTGGCCCCGAGGGACCCTCAGTATTCAAGGGGACTTAATCCCCCAACTTAGAACGCGCCAAGAGGTGCGTTTGCATAGTGGTGGAGAAAGGGGGCGTGCCCTTAAAAAACCTTAGAAGTTCACTGAAAAAAACATAGGTTTCAGGGATCTATAGTTAGAAATTAGCACTTAAAAAACCTTAGAAATTCACAGAAAAAACCATAGGTTTCAGGGTCTTTATAGTTAGAAATTAGCATTTAAAAAACCTTAGAAATTCACTGAAAAAACCACAGGTTTCAGGGACGTTATAGTTAGTTGGACATTTCACTCGTACAAAACCAGAGAAATTCGGCCGTTATAGTTAGTTGAGCTAACTATAACTCGCACTCACGCAATGCACTGCTGATGATGTCACATATTACATCATTCATGGCATGGTCAGTGATATCACTGATGACATCACTGATGACATCTCAAATGACATCACTGATGACATCACTGATGAAATCATCCCCGTGATAATCTTATGCACCTCCTCACACCCTAATATAACCTTTGATACACCCACTATAAAATACAGACTACCATTTTCGAAACCATAGACACACCAATACCAGTTACTACATACCCACTCACTGATTCCTAGGTCTACACACACATCCACTCATTCACCCATACAGTCACTCATCAATACAACTCTATCATATGCACTCATACACCTATACAGACACTCACACACCACCACTCATCCATAGAGTTACTCACACACCTAGTCAGTCATGCAAAGAATCAATCACACTCCCATTTACTCACCTATATAGTTATATACACACCACCTCACTTATTCATACAGATACTAACACATACTTACTCTCTTATGCAATCACTGACACAAGCAAACACTCATCCATACAGCCACTCTCACAATCACTCTCTCACATATAGTCATTTATGTACTCCAACACTCACATATACTGCCTTTCACATATGTAGTTACTCACACATGTACCACTGAGACATCCATTCACTCACCAACACACCCATACACACACTCACCCACCCATACAGCCCTTCACAGATGCACTCTTGAACCCATATACCCAGTGAATCACCCACTCACACATCTGTGCACAGAGTCACACACCCCCCACCCACCCACACAGACACTCAGGCACCCATATAGATACTAAAACAACCAATCAATAACACATATAAACACTCATGTAGCTACCTACCAACCCATGCAGGTGCTTACACACCAACTGACAGACTGATACAGACATTCACACAGTTTAGTCACTAACCAATGCATTCAGTAAGACACGTTCAATCACTCACTTATACAGTCAGTCATGCACCTACTAAATCATCCATTCAGACACTTATACACCCACTCATTCTTCAATACACCTTGGCATATATATATAAATCTATAGAACATATTTAAACTTTACAGAATCACACAATCACTGGATGATGTCATCAGTGATATCATCAGTGATGTCATTTGAGATGTCATCAGTGATGTCATCAGTGATGTCACTGACCATGTCATGAATGATGTAATATGTGACGTCATCAAAAGTGCATTGCGGGTTATAGTTAGCTCAAATAACTATAACGCCCAAATTTCTCTGGTTTTGTACAAGTGAAATGTCTAACTAACTATAACGTCCCTGAAACCTGTGGTTTTTTCAGTGAATTTCTAAGGTTTTTTAAATGCTAATTTCTAACTATAACAACCCTGAAACCTATGGTTTTTTCAGTGATATATATATATATATATATATGCACACACACACACGTATATATATATTTATATATATATATATATATATATATATATATATATATATATATATATATATATACACAAAATGATTAATTTATTGTGATAAAATGGGTTTTTTTCATTTAAAATTAAATGGCAATACTATGAGTTACTTTTGCAATTTTCAAGTTAGTTTAAGTTGGAGTTTTAAGAAATCTTTGAAAATTCATTAAAAAATTATGTAATATATTTAAATAATTAAATATTTAATTCAAAATTAATTTAATAGTGTAAAGTTACTCCTAATATTTTTTAAGATGTAGACAGAATTCTCTAGCACCAGGGAAGAGATCGTTCTATAATAAAGTATAGGGAATATGTTAAAAGTTTATTAAAGTTTATTTAAAAAAATGAGTACAAATATTTTATATTACATATTAGCACAAAGTATTTGTATATATTTAATTTAAAAGTTATAACAAAATAAAATAAAAATTCAGCACTATCAACTTAATTTTAAATTAAATTGAGAAAAAATGTATGGATGTAGAACCAAGCTGTATGGATATTAGCATCTCATACTCCAGCTGATAGAGGGAGAATCTTCGATCCATTGAATTGGCAATTGCTTTCCTTATTTTCAATACGTGCTGACAGTTTTGGCATTTATAGAGGCAATTCACAGTTCTTTTCTTTTTAAAGAGAAAAACGAGAACAGGTTTAAAAATGCGTATTTCTTTCCACTGTCTATTGGGAACTCCTTATGCAAAAACAACAATTGATGGACAGACTGCAGAACAATGTCGTACATTCACCCCAGTAAAAAGATCTGGGCCTAAATCCATCGTTTTTTTGCTCACCATGCCTTTCCAGTTTCGACCCAGCCATATGCAAATCAGTCTTGACCCTGCACCCAATGGGAACAGTCCAGCCCGAACTGCCAAGCCAGGTCCTCCCTGGACTGAAAACAAGCATCCTAGGACCGGTTTCGGGCTTTCAGCCCTCATCAGCCGGGATAGCTTGACTCCAGTGGCATGGAGAGCACGGGACCCACGTCTGGGCATACCCGTCCCACTCGGGGTGACAAATGCAAAAACAACAATTGATGGACAGAATGCAGAACAATGTCATACATTCACCCCAGTACAAAGATCTGGGCCTAAATCCATCGTTTTTTTGCTCACCCAGCCATATGCAAATCAGTCTTGACCCTGCGCCCAAAGGGAACAGTCCAGCCCGAACTGCCAGGCCAGGTCCTCCCTGGACTGGAAACAAGCATCCTAAGACCGGTTTCAGGCTTTCAGCCCTCATCAGCCAGGATAGCTTGACTCCAGTGGCATGGAGAGCACGGGACCCACGTCTGGGCATACCCGTCCCACTCGGGGTGACAAATGCAAAAACAACAATTGATGGACAGAATGCAGAACAATGTCATACATTCACCCCAGTACAAAGATCTGGGCCCAAATCCATCGTTTTTTTGCTCACCATGCCATTCCAGTTTGGACCCAGCCATATGCAAATCAGTCTTGACCCTGCACCCAATGGGAACAGTCCAGCCCGAACTGCCAGGCCAGGTCCTCCCTGGACTGGAAGCAAGCATCCTAGGACCGGTTTCGGGCTTTCAGCCCTCATCAGCCAGGATAGCTTGACTCCAGTGGCATGGAGAGCACGGGACCCACGTCTGGGCATACCCGTCCCACTCGGGGTGACAAATGCAAAAACAACAATTGATGGACAGAATGCAGAACAATGTCATACATTCACCCCAGTACAAAGATCTGGGCCTAAATCCATCGTTTTTGCTCACCATGCCATTCCAGTTTGGACCCAGCCATATGCAAATCAGTCTTGACACTGCGCCCAATGGGAACAGTCCAGCCCGAACTGCCAGGCCAGGTCCTCCCTGGACTGGAAACAAGCATCCTAGGACCGGTTTCGGGCTTTCAGCCCTCATCAGCCAGGATAGCTTGACTCCAGTGGCATGGAGAGCACGGGACCCAGGTCTGGGCATACCCGTCCCACTCGGGGTGACAAATGCAAAAACAACAATTGATGGACAGAATGCAGAACAATGTCATACATTCACCCCAGTACAAAGATCTGGGCCTAAATCCATCGTTTTTTTGCTCACCATGCCATTCCAGTTTGGACCCAGCCATATGCAAATCAGTCTTGACCTTGCGCCCAATGGGAACAGTCCAGCCCGAACTGCCAGGCCAGGTCCTCCCTGGACTGGAAACAAGCATCCTAGGACCGGTTTCGGGCTTTCAGCCCACATCAGCCAGGATAGCTTGACTCCAGTGGCATGGAGAGCACGGGACCCACGTCGGGGCATACCCGTCCCACTCGGGGTGACAAATGCAAAAACAACAATTGATGGACAGAATTCAGAAGAATGTCATACATTCACCCCAGTACAAAGATCTGGGCCTAAATCCATCGTTTTTTTGCTCACCATGCCATTCCAGTTTGGACCCAGCCATATACAAATCAGTCTTGACCCTGCGCCCAATGGGAACAGTCCAGCCCGAACTGCCAGGCCAGGTCCTCCCTGGACTGGAAACAAGCATCCTAGGACCGGTTTCGGGCTTTCAGCCCTCATCAGCCAGGATAGCTTGACTCCAGTGGCATGGAGAGCACGGGACCCACGTCTGGGCATACCCGTCCCACTCGGGGTGACAAATGCAAAAACAACAATTGATGGACAGAATGCAGAACAATGTCATACATTCACCCCAGTACAAAGATCTGGGCCTAAATCCATCGTTTTTTGCTCACCATGCCATTCCAGTTTGGACCCAGCCATATGCAAATCAGTCTTGACACTGCGCCCAATGGGAACAGTCCAGCCCGAACTGCCAGGCCAGGTCCTCCCTGGACTGGAAACAAGCATCCTAGGACCGGTTTCGGGCTTTCAGCCCTCATCAGCCAGGATAGCTTGACTCCAGTGGCATGGAGAGCACGGGACCCACGTCTGGGCATACCCATCCCACTCGGGGTGACAAATGCAAAAACAACAATTGATGGACAGAATGCAGAACAATGTCATACATTCACCCCAGTACAAAGATCTGGGCCTAAATCCATCGTTTTTTTGCTCACCATGCCATTCCAGTTTGGACCCAGCCATATGTAAATCAGTCTTGACCCTGCGCCCAATGGGAACAGTCCAGCCTGAACTGCCAAACCAGGTCCTCCCTGGACTGGAAACAAGCATCCTAGGACAGGTTTCGGGCTTTCAGCCCTCATCAGCCAGGATAGCTTGACTCCAGTGGCATGGAGAGCACGGGACCCACGTCTGGGCATACCCGTCCCACTCGGGGTGACAAATGCAAAAACAACAATTGATGGACAGAATGCAGAACAATGTCATACATTCACCCCAGTACAAAGATCTGGGCCTAAATCCATCGTTTTTTGCTCACCATGCCATTCCAGTTTGGACCCAGCCATATGCAAATCAGTCTTGACCCTGCGCCCAATGGGAACAGTCCAGTCCGAACTGCCAGGCCAGGTCCTCCCTGGACTGGAAACAAGCATCCTAGGACCGGTTTCGGGCTTTCAGCCCTCATCAGCCAGGATAGCTTGACTCCAGTGGCATGGAGAGCACGGGACCCACGTCTGGGCATACCCGTCCCACTCGGGGTGACAAATGCAAAAACAACAATTGATGGACAGAATGCAGAACAATGTCATACATTCACCCCAGTACAAAGATCTGGGCCTAAATCCATCGTTTTTGCTCACCATGCCATTCCAGTTTGGACCCAGCCATATGCAAATCAGTCTTGACCCTGCGCCCAATGGGAACAGTCCAGCCCGAACTGCCAGGCCAGGTCCTCCCTGGACTGGAAAAAAGCATCCTAGGACCGGTTTCGGGCTTTCAGCCCTCATCAGCCAGGATATCTTGACTCCAGTGGCATGGAGAGCACGGGACCCACGTCTGGGCATACCCGTCCCACTCGGGGTGACAAATGCAAAAACAACAATTGATGGACAGAATGCAGAACAATGTCATACATTCACCCCAGTACAAAAATCTGGGCCTAAATCCATCGTTTTTTTGCTCACCATGCCATTCCAGTTTGGACCCAGCCATATGCAAATCAGTCTTGACACTGCGCCCAATGGGAACAGTCCAGCCCGAACTGCCAGGCCAGGTCCTCCCTGGGAACTCCTTAACAGCTGCTATCAGACATTCGGTGTGCAAGTCTCTGATAACGGTGATGATCAGTCAAATCACTGTGTAAATGTGAATCTTATAGATTAACATTTGTCGTTGAAGGGTCTGGCCAATTGGGATTCTAACTGATCACCAGACATTGGTGTTTATACCAACAGATCCATGTGAACAGGAAACTAAGGGCGAGATTTACTAAGATTTTACGCTGTGTTTGTGTCACAAAAGTGACACGAATCAGCACAAAATCTTTTTTCCCGATTTACTTTCCACTGCTAAACTTGTTTAGCGCTGAAAGTATCGCAAAGCAGTGCATAGCACTGCTTTGCATTACTTAGCGCCAAGAGGGCGTACCATGGGTGGAGCACGGGCATTCCCATTTAACCACCCAGGGTTTCTGACTCTAAACCCCATTTACTAAATAAAGTAGAGAGGATTTAGAATCAGAAAACTGCATCCTTTTGAAGTAGGCGCAATTAAGGAGAAATTGTTTCATTTTGCCTTCCTTTTCTGACTTCGTATGTGTGCTGCACTTTGCAGCACACATACAAGGAGGAAAGGGGTTAATGTCAGTCTATGCATAGTATTTTGTACTGAAAGGGTACCCTTCCAGTACAAAACCTATGCTAGACTCACGGAGACACTCTTCCACTATGACGCAAAGTTGTTTTTGTGATGCATGGCAGCTTATTTCAGCATCATCGCTAGGAAGATCGGAAGCGAGTGCCATATTTCTGTAAATATGGCACTCTCCACCTCTCTCCTTTTCATGCAGTGCAGCATTTGCCTCTTTCATCATGAAATACACTTAGTTCACAATGTTGTTTGCATTCCCGGAATATGTCATTGTTAGGATCGGCTCTATGCCAGTTAGTCAAAATATGTTAAAATGATGAACACGACAATTTACTGCCTGGTTCAAAGAGGGAATAAAACGTCACCATTTCAATGGTTTTATTACTTTGTTTGAGGCAGTGCTGGTTTGTTCCTTGCATTGCTTCACAAAATACCCAGGGCTTGAGTCTAATTCATCTAAGATCTGCTTCAAGATCAAAATAATTGAATTAGTCCTGCCCCCCCAACCCTAACAAAAAGCAAGCAAATAGGAAAATGCCTGCTGCTGGCCTCTTCAGGCATTCTGCTTTGCTTGTCCATGATAGGGGTGATGGACAAGCAAGGCAGACTACTCACAACAGAGAAAGACCACAAAGCATGCTGGGCTGAGCACTTTAAAGATGCCTTGTACAGCCCAGTATCAACAAGTGAAGCAGACATCCTAGAAGCAGAGACAAACTTTGATGTGAACACCATACCACCACAGGAAGTAGAAATCATCACTGTCATCCGATTTCTCACAAACGGAAAAGCTTCTAGCCAAGACAAGCTGAATGCAAGAATGTTCAAGGCATAAGTTGAAATGTCAGTTAAGATTCTTCAACCACTGTTCATCTTGATTTGGGAGGTAAAGACAGTACCAGATGACTGGAAACAATGTAGCATTAACTAAGTGTAACAACTGGCATGGAATCACCCTTCTGTCAATCTCAAGTAAAATTCTAGTGAAAATCATTATACAGTGGATTTCTGATGCTGTGGACAAGCAGCTAAGAAAAGAACAGGCTGGGTTCTGCAAAGGCAGAGGGTGGGCCAGATGTACGAGCCTAAATTGCATGCACAAACGGGTTAGTGGCCCGTTTGCGCATGCAAAAAAGAATAGTGCCGTGTACAATTCCTAATTAGCGAGTCACAATTTTATTGCGACTTGCTAAATAGGAATTGCGACTCACTATTAGGAAGGGGCGTTTTAAGGGCATCCCTTCCTAATAGCGACTCTCTACCCCATGTATGAATGTTTTGCGACCCCAATTGCGGTCGCAAAAAATCAGCAATTTACTGCCCTCTTCAAGAGGGTGGTAATGCACCTGCAAAGGGAAGGGGTCCCCAGGGGACCCCTTCCCCTTTGCAAATGCAGGGGAAAATATTTTTTAGGGGCAGGCAGTGGGCCCAGGGACCACTACCTGCCCTTAAAAAGTGAAACGAAAAAGTTTCATTTATTTTTTTTAAAATGCATCACGTTTTCTTTTAAGGAAAACGGGCTGCATTTAAAGAAAAAACTGCTTTATTTAAAAGCAGTCCCAGACATGGAGGTCTGCTGATCCCTGGGAGGGCCAGCCATTCCCAATGGGGTCGCAAATTGCGAGTGCCTCATGAATATTGATGAGGCATGCTATTTGCAACCCCATTGGGAATCGCAAACAGTGTCTCAGACACTGTTGTACATGGCAATTTGCGACTCGCAAATTGCGACTCGCAATCGAGCGCAATTTGCAAGTCACAAATTGTCATGGTCGTACATCTGGCCCGGTGTGTTGATCAGAATCTTACCCTCTGCAACATCATAGAGCAGTCCATGGAGTAGCAGAGACAATTATACATCAATTTAATTGATTTCAAGAAAGCCTTTGACAGTATCCACCGTGACAGGTTCTGGTGTAAACTGAGTGTCTATGGCATACTGTGGCAGATAGATCTCCTCATCATGAGCTTTTATGATAATTTTACTTGCAAGCTGGGAGGTAGTGAGTACAGATTCAAAGTCAATACTGGTGTGAGACGGGGATGTGTGATGTCAGATCTGCTCTTCAACCTAGTCATTGACTGGATGATGCAATGCACAAATGAAGACCAAGCCAGAGGCATCAGATGGGCCTTAGTCTCTATAATGGAGGACCTTGACTATGCAGGAGATGTAGCCTTGCTCTCTTACATGCACCAACATATGCAGGAAAATACGTCTTGCCTCAACATCGAAGCAAAAGACACACAGGATGCTTTTTTCTGGTACAGGGAGGACCTGGCCTGGCCATTTTGGCTGGACTGTTCCCATGGGGAGCAGGGCAAGACTGATTTGCATATGGCTGGGTCTAAACTGGAATGGTGTGGCATGCATAAAAATGATGGATTTAACCCAGATCTCTGACGGGGGTGAATGTTTGATTTGTTTAGCATTCTGTCAATCATCTGTTCTTTTTGGATTTGTCACCCTAAGTGGAAAAGGTATGACCAAACGTGGGTCCTGTGCTCGCTACTACACCAGATTCAAGCTAGCCTGGCTGATGAGGGGTGATACCCCGAAACCGGTCCCAGGATGCTTGTTTCTGTTCCAGGGAGGACCTGGCCTGGCAGTTCGTGCTGGACTATTCCCATGGGGAGCAGGGTCAGACTGATTTGCATATGGGTAGGTCTAAACTGGAATAGAGTGGTGTACAAACAAATGATGGATTTAACCCAGATCTGTGACTAGGAGTGAATGTTTGATTTGTTCAGCATTCCGTCCATCATCTGTTCTTTTTGCAATTGTCACCCTAAGTGGTCAAGATACGCCCAGACATGAGTCCCATGCTCGCAACGCCACCAGATTCAAGCTAGCCTGGCTGATGAGCATTGATACTCCAAAACCAGTCCCACAATGCTTTTTTCTGGTCCAGTGAGGACCTGGCCTGGCAGGTCGGGCTGGACTGTTCCCATGGGGAGCAGGGTCAAAACTGATTTGCATATGGGTGGGTCTAAACTGGAATGGCATGGCATGCAAAAAACGATGGCTGTAACCCAGATCTGTGACTGGTGGTGAATGTTTGACTTTTTCAGCATTCCATCCATCATCTGTTCTTTTTTAAATTGTCACCCTAAGTGGGAAGGGTTTGCCCAGTCATGGGTCCTGTGCTCGCCACTCCAACAGATTCACGCTAGCCTGGTTGATAAAGGGTGATACCCTGAATCCGGTCCCAGGATGCTTGTTTCTGGTCCAGGGAGGACCAGGCCTGGCAGTTTGGGCTCGACTTTTCCCATGGGGCGCAGGGTCAAGACTGATTTGCATATCGCTGTGTCTAACCTGGAATGGCGTGGCATGCAAAAAAAATTACCGATTTAACCCAGATCTGTGACTGGGAGTGAATGTTTGATATGTTCAGCATTCTGTACATCATCTGTTCTTTTTACAATTGTCACTTTAAGTGGAAAGAGTATGCTCAGACGTGGGTCCCGTGCTCGCTACACCACCAGATTCAAGCTAGCCTGGCTGATGACCGATGATATCCCCAAACTGGTCGCGGACACTTGTTTATGGTCCAGGCAGGACCTGGCCTGGCAGTTCTGGTTGTACTATTTCCATGGGGAGCGAGGTCAAGACTGATTTGCATATGTCTGGATCTAACCTGGAATGGCGCGCCATGCAAAAAAATGATAAATTTAACCCAGATCTGTGACTGGTGGTGAATATTATATTTGTTCAGCATTCCGTCCATCATTTATTCTTTTTTAAATATTTTCCACATCTATGCACAGCACGTGGGCTTGAAGATCAACATGAAGAAATTAGAAGTCATGGCACTCAGCATCCCCAACCCTTCACTAATCAGGTGGATGGAGAGGACCTAGCTACTACTGAAGAGTTCACCTACCTAGGTAGTACTATCAGACATCATGAAGGTATAGGTACTGACCTCAAGAGCAGACTGAAGAAGGCCAGGATTGCCTTCAAGATGCTGAAGAATGTGTGGTGATCATCTCAGTAAAGTACTAACACCAATCAGAATCTTTACCAGAACTGCATTCTGTTTACACTCATGTATGGATCAGAACCCTGGTGGATGACAAAAAAGTGACATAACCAAACCGTCTGCCTTCCACACCAGTAACCTGAGAAGAATCATTATGAGAAAAAGATGGAGATCAATAGGACACAACATCAGATGAGACTCCTTTACAAGAACAGCTCTCTACTGGACCCCAGAAGACAACTGGAAGAGAGGCAAGTTAAAGAACACCTAGAGGCAAACTGTGGAAACAGAAATGAAGACCCTGAACCACAGCTGGGGCACCATACAGAAACTTACCCAAGATAGATAGAAGTCAGGGGCGTAACAAACACCCCCGCAGCCCCCGCGGTGCGGGGGGGCCCCCAGTCTTCGGTAGGTGAAGGGGGCCCCCTCAGCTCTTCCTTAAAGAGCTGTGAGTGTGAGAGAAAGGCTTGCTCTAGAAAGCAGGTGCAGTCTGCAGCCTGCTCTGAGCTCCTCCCGCTGACCCAGGACTGAAGAGAAACAAAGTAACAAGTTACATTGTTTCTCTTCAGTCAGAGCCACGACCGGAAAAAGGATGGGGGTGGGGGCCCCAGAGAGAGCATTCCCCACAAGGCACGAGTGCTCCTCTGAGAATGGATGAGGCAGCACAGAGCTGACAGGGCCAGGAGAAGGTTTGCAGCTCCAGGAACAGGACTCTGCTGGGACGCATTGGAAGGTAAGCAAGCATTGGAAATGCAATTGGCCTCGCATTTGTTTGAGTTGGAGCGTCTCCCTGGATGGCACGGAGTGTTTCCTCAGTGGCCTGCAGTGTCCCCGATGCTGATAGTGAACATGGAAACGTTCCCAGGTCTCCACAGAAAAGATTTTAAAAAATGGCTCAAGAATGTTTGAAAATGGATGTACGTGTAGAAAGTGACAGAAAGTACTTTTTTTAATAGTTCAATATAGCGCAAGCTCGCCCCCAAGGTATTGGAGCGCTTTACATGAGCACCAGTTACATTACACAAGGCCACACTTATTTTTTAAGCACTGGGATATTAAGTGATTTGCCCAGAATCACAGGATGTTGAACAAACGCTGAGACTCGAGCATGATCCCCCAGTTCCAAAGCCAGCATCTCTGGCTGTTATGCCACATTTCATTTGTATCAGTGGTCTTCCCAGTTGCAAAGGAAGGGAGAACATGTCTGTGGTTGTTGCACATTTTTGAGCGACATTTGAGACCAAGTGCAAAACTATCTGGAGCCTTCAGCAAAATTCTATTTTTTATTTTTTGCTCCCTCCTTGGAACAAATAGGTAATATTTTATACTTTTGGTGTCAATTTGGCACTGTCTGGTGCTGGCACCCTAGGCACCTGCCTAGTATTATTGACTCGCTTTATCATCAGCCCTTTATTTATTTTTAGACTCTGGCCATGGGTGTTCGTACCAATGGTGCAGCATGTGCAGTCAGTGGCATCGGGGCCTAGGAATGGGAGGGGTACACTGACTATAGCTGTCTTTCACTACCCAACCAGGAGCCAGGGGGCCATTTTCACCTCCTTAAATGAGGGCGCGTGAGGCTTGTGCTACGCCACTGACTCCAGCTTAACTTAAAAATTCACATTTTAGGGGCCTCCGGAGTACTATAGAGTTGGGGAAAGTCATTCCCAGGTTCCACAGCACAGAACCTTCATTTTCTTTTTTTTAAATACATTTTAGGTATTCAGTTTCCGCCCATGCTGTGCACTTTTTATTTTATGTTTTTTTCCTATGAATTCTATTTGTTGTTAGTCACATTGGTAATATTTTTTATTGAAGAATCCAATAAAGAGCATGTTATAAATTGGTACTTAAAGTCTAATGAAGCATAGAATGAGCCCCCAGAACAGCAACGAAATGCCAAAAATAATAGAGATATATTCAGGGAAATAAATGGGACTGGAGTGTAGCAAACTATCACCAGAGTCATATGGGAGAGAGTAGGACACACATAAGAAGGGAAGGACATTGTGGGTCGGAAGGGGAGAATCCATGTAAGATGTCATATCTAATAAGCGTTGGCAAAGCCAATAGGTCTGACGTTGGTTGCAGAACTATTGGCTGTGCCAAAGTATGTTTCTTTTGCTGTTGTTTATTATGACTTTATTGTTCCAAGATGGCTAATGGAGGCTGAGAGAAGAAAGACATGAAGAAATCATTGAAATACGAAAGGGTGTAAATACAGTGGGTGGAAAGTGGTATATGAGAGACATTGAAACACTACAGGGTGTAAATACAGCGGGTGGACAGTTGTGTATGAGAGACAATGAAATACAGGGTGTAAATACTGTAGGTGGACAGTGGTGAATAAGAGACAATGAAATACTACAGGGTGTAAATACAGTAGGTGGACAGTTGTGTATGAGAGACAATGAAATACTATAGGGTGTAAATACAGCGGGTGGACAGTTGTGTATGAGAGACAATGAAATATGAAAGGGTGTAAATACAGTGGGTGGACAGCGGTGTATGAGAGACAATGAAATACAGGATGTAAATACAGTAGGTGGACAGTGGTGAATGAGAGACAATGAAATACTACAGGGTGTAAATAAAGTAGGTGGACAGTGGTGAATAAGAGACAATGAAATACTACAGGGTGTAAATAAGGTTGCACTACATAGACCATGAATTAACACAGGGCAGGGAGTAAACACAGTGGGCTCTGAAGTCGTGACCCTCAGCTGTCCTGCAGAGAACTGTACGCCAGTGCCCCATAGCCCATTACAGACCCCGCATCACCCATATAGGTCAAGCTATTTTTATTCTCTAAAATTTCTTCCCATACTTTCCTAAATAAGTAACCATTCCAGGATGGTTGATATGCATTTGACCTGTAGAAGGGTACAGGGGACATATGGGTGTGCTTGTGTACTGTGGGAAGGGCTGTGACGAGAGTGGGTGGACTGTTAGAGACAAAGAAGGAAGCCGTTCATATCTTGTTCTCTCTTTTCCATAGTGCCTGCGACATGCCTTTGTGTAGAAAAAACTATCACTAGGTAAAGAGGGGAGCTTGTCACGGCCACTAGTGAGATTCTACAGAGCTGCCCCATTTCAACACCAGCAATGTTCCATGATTGTGTACTTAATAAATAAAATAACATGACATAATGTTGGCCCTGCCATAATGGTGGTACATATCGGCCCAATGTGCTCACCCATGGTATAATGGTGCCCAAACCTGGTAAAATGCGGGCCCTGGCATAATAGTGGTAATTCCTGTCTCATTGCGTGGTGGTGCACAGCCCTCGTGCTAGCTTTGGCATAATGGTGGTAATTCTTGGCATACGATTGGCGCATATGACATGCAACTATGACACATAGATATTCAAGGCAGAATCTATCCATGTGTTGCAGTGGTTCATGACAATAATTGAACTTTTTCACAAAAAAGATAACTTCTTGATTTAGGGAATTTAAATTATTTGTCAAGAATGCAAAGCTAGTATTTAATAGCAAAACGTGTCTGCTTTCATAAACCGACAAGCTGATGTTTTGGAGACAAATGACTGAATTTATTTAAAGCTGAAATTTGAGTGGTTAAAGGGCCCACTTGGGAAGGCCAACCCCGAACACTCCTCTTTCACTTTGGTGTGCTTGCTCTACTCACTTGCTCCTTCAACTTGGATCTCAGCTTTTCGTTCCACCACTTTTAGGATCCACCAGCCGCCACTGGTGCATGCGCAGTAGGCCCCTGACCTGAGAGCTCCTGACTGAATCCAGAGCGTGGGGGGCCCCCTCCATGTTCTTTGCAGGGGGGCCTCCTCAAGTTTCGTTACGCCACTGATAGAAGTGAAGGGCCTTCATTGCTGCCCTACATGCAAGTCAGCAAAACTGGCAGTAAGTAAGTCTCCGGGTCTGCAAACTACTATCACAGCAAAGAAGAAAACTATTTTAGGAAGACCGACAGGAAACACTGGGCAAAGTAGACAAGATGAAATCTACAGAGGATGAAGAAGATCTTATTCTAAACACAGCTAGCAATAAACTGGAATAAGAAAATAAGGCCAATTCAAGAATTAATAAACTGACAAAAATTAGGCATTTATACTATTCCTCAGTACATCACACAATAGAGTTTCAAAAACAGATAATGAAGCCACTGTTTTACTGAACAAGGAGCCAGGAGCTTGGGAACAGGCTTCACAATGCTCTGAGAACAAACCAAACACCTGGCACAGGCAGCAAAAGTCAGTTCTGCAATCTTGCAGGAATAAAACCCTATGTCTCAGAGCATCCCTTCTCAAGAGACTGGTGTACAGGTCCTTGCATTGAGGGATGCATAATACATCAGCAACAGAGGACAGAAAGCATCATAATAAAAAAATAGCAGCTGGATGGAGACGCAAAATCCCAAGCAATCTAAAAACCAAAGCCTGCATCAAAGCATCTTTCAGCAGATCATCAGTCTTTCAGCAGTGCACATCCGAGTCCTGCTGCTATTTGTTGACCTAGGCTGCCCATCGCGATAGTATCTCAAGTATCACTGTGCAGTAAATAAACCGGGCCACAGTGTAAACTCTGCTTTCCCTAATCAATTTAATTAGCAGTTATAAAAAATAGTAAGAAAAACGTAATTTGTTCTTTCCCAAACGTTTTCCACTGCTCTAACCACATACGTCCAAGGTTCCTGCAAAACAGAGTGGTGGTGTACGGAAAGGGTTGGACAGTCGCAAATTTCATGATACAAAGTGGTAAGTGAATGTGTGTAATGTACCCTGTTTCACTTGTAAGAATGTGTCAATGTTACAATCATAGATTCTAATATATTGCCTTACTGATTTCCAACGATGTACTGCAGTTTGTTGTATACTGGTACTTTGAAGGTCATTTAGACCTCAGGTGGCAACCTGCCAGCCTGCAAGGTCAGCGGAGACCTGGGCTGACACTTCCCTGGTAAAGGACTGCCTGCAATATTTCGAGATCCCTGCCTTCCTCAGATGTTTTTACAGGCTGTAGTT
This sequence comes from Calotriton arnoldi, assembly GCA_963921515.1. Classification (NCBI taxonomy): domain Eukaryota; kingdom Metazoa; phylum Chordata; class Amphibia; order Caudata; family Salamandridae; genus Calotriton; species Calotriton arnoldi. The sequence goes on from CAWUFW010011805.1 coordinate 378,001, forward strand.
CCATATACCAGTGCGGCGGATGCATGCTGAGCCTTGGAGATTGCTGAGTGGGTGCTATATTTTCTTGACCCAACTGGTCAAACTTGTTTGGTTCTCTGATCCCCAAAAAAGAGATTTTGTTTTAGAAAAAACAAAAAAAGAAATGGCCAAGACATACAGAGATAATTCTACTTGTGCACCAGACCCACTGATTGATTTCCCTGTCCCCAGTAGAATAATCCAGTGAAGGTCACCCCTCCCTAAGTAGTTTGGTGACACCATCACAAATACCTGATGGGCCAGTGATAGACAGATGTCAAGTTATGGGTTTCTGATTGCACAGCCAGTTGAGGCTCCAAATCACAAACACTAGCATAACCCACCTCTGAAGTGGTTAGGGAAATGCCAAATTTGGCTGATGGCAATCTCAAAATAACCTCCTTTGTATGTGAATGGTCTTGTGTAGCACACCATTTAAAATGGTGCGTGCCCCTTGAAATTGGAAATCGCAGTGACCCTCAGAATCGAATGGTGTCAATTGCGCACAGACATTAAGACTTAAGCATTAGAGTTCTTCAATCTAAGAGACAATCAAATCAGCAGCACCCAAAACTATGAAAGTGAAGTAAGAGTATCTCAAAGGATTTCAAGGAGCCCCCAAAACTAGGACAGTGAAGCAAGAGTACCTCAAAGAATTTCAGAAAAGGGGGAGCGCTAGACAGCTGGCTAGCAAGATGGCCGCACTGAAGTGAGGCTCCTGCTCCTGGCTCAAATCCTTCATTATCCTGCCTCAAATACCTGCATCTCTTCTGAGTCACAATTTGGGAAACGCCAAATTAGCACTGAGTGCTACTTGATGCTGTTTGTGAGTGAAAACAAGGGGCATACCTGCAGGTTATGAGCTTGCAGCCCTGTTGGCGGATACTGGCGCACTGTGCATTTAATGGTGGCCACATGTGAACTGATTGCCACTGCACCTGAACATCATCAGCGCTGGGTGGCAGACCGAAGTGAGGCTGTTTGTGTTAACTGCCACAGAGGGACGAGCCCCATCTGACTGCCTCCCTGGTGGGCTGTGGTGTGAGGACGGCACCAAGGGGGGAGACCTACCGACTTTGCCTGCGGCCTGCTGTGGGGAGAGTGGGAAGAGGGTGTTGTTTGCTTTGGGGTCGGAGGCCCGTATACTCTGCTGAAACCGGGGTCGGGAGCCCGCTGCCTACCTCCCCTACACTGCGTCGGGTCCTGGTCTGGATCACCGCTGCAGTCTGAAGCCTACATCGAGGTGAGGAGGGGGGCTACTTAGTGTGGCTGGGAGGATGCTGGGAGTTTTGTCGGCGACCAACGTGGAACCGAAGACTTGAGACTGAGCGGATCGAGCAGGTGCATTGACTTTTGCCCCCCATTGTGCTTCGCTGACCCATCAGACGAAACACGCATATGGCCGCCCCACCTGAGGGCTTAGTTGAAAGCTGTATTATGGTGCAGTGGGAGAGAGGTTGCAATTTTCACTCACTGATGGGCTCCAAAATGCTGATCACATGGTTTAGATGCAGTGCCCCCCTACAATCTGTGAACCTTGGTGCCTAAAATGTCCTAATGCCTGCCACATGTACCCCATCTACATGTGACTGAGTTGGCATACACCTATAGGATCATATCTTTACTCAACCGGACCACAGATTGTGATTGGCTAATTCCACTGATTATAGAACTCTGTCAAAGCAGTGCACCTCGCCTCTGCCAGTGCTGTGGTGCCTGGATCTGCCAGAGCCTTCTGGTTGTGTGGGATGGTGGAGGCGGGGTCTTCAGCCCACACGAACTGCCTGGGCCTACTTATGCCCCTCAGATTGCTTTGCGGGGGTGCGGCGGGACTGTAGGGGAACTGACTCCTCTCCTGGCCTCGGACGTGCAGATGAAACTGTTCTGGGCACTGGTGGCACCGCATAAGTGTGAACAAGCGCCTTCACTACTTGGGTTCCTAACACCACACTGCAGCTCGTCCTGGAGGAAGCAGCCAGCATAAGCCACTTGCTGTCACCATGGGGAAAACTGACACTAAACAACTAAATTACAATTTGACTTGCGTAGATCCACTCACACACTGGGTGGCAACACTGACCAGATTGGCTCTGACGGTTCCCAAAATGGAGGAGTCGACTGATGCTGCTGACATAAAATCCCTCCTCCTCGCTATGCAGCCGAGCCACAATTGAATCCAAAATGGATACCATGAGCTCTAAGATGGACTCTATTACCCAAAAACTAGATGGCCGCTTCTCCGAAACAGAACAGAGGATATCCGCGGTGGAAGACATCATCTCACACAAGAGTGAGCAACTCTTAAACCTGAAGAAAGTGGTCAAAATAATTTCCCCCAAGAACGAAGTCCTTCTGTGCATCATTGGAACCTGCGAAACAGCCAACACTGGAAGGATGGAGGAATTTGTGGAACGCCTGCTTGTCGCGCTGTTTGGAGGAGACTCTGTTTATTGTGGAACGAGCTCACCGGGCACTGAAGACTCGCCCACCCGCTGGATGCTTTTTCATGACCAATAATTGCCCGCTTGCTGAGTCATCATGACAGGGACACTGCCTTAAGACTAGCTAGGGAGAAACGTTCGCTATAATTTTAGGGTAGTACATTGGCCATATAACTACACTTCACACTGGCAGTTCAGAAGGCTCATAGGGAATACATGCCTGTCAAGCAAAAGCTGCAGCAGGGCAATATTCAGTATGCAATGCTCTACCCTGCAAGACTCTGCATTACCTACCAGGGCAAATTCCATGTCTTTAACAATCCGCAGCAGGTTGGTGAGTTCATGAAATGCAGTGTGGATTGTATCTCCCCTGTCGCCTGTACATCACATTCATCCAGACCGTCCTTGCCACTCTCGAAGGAGGGTTAGCTCCACTGCGTGGGGAAAATCAGTGGAGTGCTCGGCAGGCTTCTGGGAGACATGAAGAGCCTCATTGGTTATTCATGCGGAGCACAGAATAAGATCGTTTCTCCACCACTTTCCACTTGCAGTTTCACAATTGTCCCTGTCCCTGTAGGAGAGGTTCTTATGGTGTGCAGACCAACCCCACGAGATCTGTGATTCTTTGAGAAGAAGCATTTGAGGCATGCATGCATGTTCCCTAGACACCCTCGTTCACCTGAGGAGGACCCGTCTGTCTCTCTGGCTGAGCACCTCAAAGGATACCTCTAACTTGTTTTGCTGTCTGTAGATTACCTCTCACTATCACTCTTTACCTATGCCTCATCTGTATATGCACTCCCCCCTTCCTCTTCTTTTCTAGTCTTTATCGCTTTCACTCACTGCTCTAGCTCTCCTATTGCCCCTTCTATTCTATTTGTTGTTTCTCCTTCTATTCTTGGTTGCTGTTTCTCAACTTACTAACCATGGACCACCCCCTTTTTTGGTCTATTTTGAAACTGAAACCTTTAATGAGTCCATTGGTTGACATTAAGATTGTTTTAATATTATTTGTTTATGGGGAGTGAGACAACTTCCTGGCGAGATTGGGCCATCAGAGTGGGAGGAGGGAAGGATGGGGATTGTTACATTTGTGTTTTTGTGCGCATCCACTCATGCTGACATTACTACGCTTGTCGACCCTACGAACCCTTTCTTCTGGTACTTGCAGCGATCTAACAGCACTTTAACACTCCACTAGGAATAGCTGACCGTGGCCAGAAACAAAACAACTTCACACGGGTTAGATATAATTGCTAAACTTGGAATGTCCGTGGGTTGGGCGATCCATGCAAGCATCGCCATATACTGGCAGACCTTGATAGGTATAATATTAACATTGGTCTCCTGCAGGAGACTCATATAGGGGACCCTGCACACAGTACATTTGCTGCTCGCTGGGCGTCCTATCGATATTTCGCGACATACTCTATTTATGCTAGGGGCACCACGACACTTATACGTAAGGGTGCTCTCAACGACCCTCACGGATGTTACTCCTTGTTGTGAGGAAGACTGGCCTCTGTATCTATCACCATTGTTATGGTCCAAACACTGATGACCCTGTTTTCTTTGGCAGGCTCTGGGAGCTGATTGTAGAGACCAGCTCGACATACATAATAGGAGTAGGAGATAGGTCTCACACAACATCCCATTGCCATGCTGTCGCAGGAAGGCACATTGAAGCCATTGTGGATGAACATTGCTTACTGGATGTGTGGAGGACACTCTACCCACTGGAGAAGGAGGGCACCTTCCACTCGGGGGTCCCTACCAGCTGGTCCAGAATAAACTATTGGCTCATAACTAGAGGGATGGGAAACTGGCTGCATGGGGTGACCCACTTAGCATGTTCCTTCTCTGACACTTCCCCGGTGCTGATGGTGCTGTGCCCCCTCCCCCCGGATGTCACCTCCCCTTTGCGTCCTGGAGACTTTCCCCAACATTAATCCTAGATGAGGCATTTCACAAGGAGGTGAAGCAGGAGGTTATGTAGTTTTTCAGAGTCTCAGGCCCCCAGATTAGTACAATATGTGAAGCCTTTAAAGTTATCACTTGGGGAGTTTGTCTGGCCAAGAGTGGGGGGATCCTGAGCTCTAACAGAGATTGCCATAGGAGAATGGAGATGGACATCAAAACTCTGGAAGGAAGTCTAAGGGATCAACCTAACCCTGAGGTGACTGGTAAGATTAGGGAGGTCCTTACTGGCTACCAGAAAACAGCTAAGCAAGAATGTCGATTTCGCTGCAAATACTTTAAGTCAAAGGAATACAAGGAGGGGAAAAGGCCAGTGCGTGCACTGGAAACTATGACACACAAACCCGAAACACTAATGCCGTTACACACTGGAAATATTAAAAGTAAGTTTTGCCAGTGCCTTTACACCTCTTGCAGGCTGCAAACAGTTGATGTAGATGCATATCTAGAGGATATTAAAACTGGGGTGGTTGAGCGATGCGCAGAGGGAATTCCTTTCCATAGACATAGATAAGATGAAATAAGGGAGGCCATTATGCAGCTATGCTCAGGTGAAGCCCCTGGCACTAGCAGGATACCAGCGGATTTCTATAAGGCATACACTGGCACAATGGCACTGATCCTGAAATCAGTCTATCAAGAGGTAAAGGAGGTTGGTCTGTTGCACACTTCCGTGAGAGAGGCGATGATAATTACCTTACGTAAACCTGGCAAACCAGTGGAGTATTGTGACTCTTACAGGCCCCTGTCTGTTATAAACTGTGATACTAAAATTCTCGCAAAGATTCTTGCGAATAGCCTTTGCTTCTTGATGACTTTTCTGGTGCGACCTGATGAGTCATGTTTTATACCTGGGAGGACTACCTCACATAATTTGCTCTCCTACAAGATATGGACCCAGATCTTGCAGCAATGGCTGTGTTCCTTGATACCACCAAGGCATTTGATTCTGTGGAATGGGACTATCGGCTGGTGGTTCTACAGCGCGTGTAATCCTCCTCTCCCTTTTCTGTCCTGATTCACTCTGTTTTACTCCCATTTAACAGCTAAAATACGCATCAACGGGACCTGCTCCGCCCAATTTTCCATTGAACGCGGCACTAGGGAGGGGTGTCACCTGTCGCCACTTATTTTAGCTCTTGCAATGGAGCCCCTGGTGGCCAAGCTGTGACAACATCACTGTGATTATGCCATCAGATATCCCCCTAGGCATATACTGGTATCATTGTATGCCGATGACATCACGCTATATATCAGGGTTCTCTTGGTCAACCTGAATGGCGTGCTTTGTGAGTTTGTCCATTGTTGCTGCAAATCAGGCATCCAGATCAATTGCGAGAAATCTCAACCTTTTCCCTTCATCCCTCCACCACGCACTTCCAATTGGGCTATTCGCTGCAGTGGTGTGAATTGGAACTTAAGTATTTGGGAATATTGATCTACAGAGACAGAGGATAACTAATCTGTGTGAATTATGCCACTGCCCTAGACACTATAACAGATAATATCACAAGATGCATATCACTACCTATTTCCCTGGTGGGACGTATCTCCTTATGAAAATGATTATATTATCAAAACTGCTCTATTTGTTTCTCAATATTCCTTACTCGCCAGGGCTGAATTTTTTCAAACCACTGAAAACACAACTGATACGATTAGCTGGGTGGGTAACCAACCACGCATACAATGGAATGTACTGACATATACTTTTTCTAAGGGGCATTTTGAGGCATCTAACATGGAGCTCAATATTTTTTATGTGCTCAGGCACACTTTGTCATACATTGGCATAGACCCGCTCCTTCCATGCCACACCTGGCTATAGAGTAGGGTTTCATGGCCCCTATCCCAACATCTGCTTACCTAGGCATGTGTGTGGACCCTGCCATGACAGCGGATTCCACTGTTGCATGCCCTACAGTGGCGTAGGATAGAATAGCTAAATGGCTTGGTAGACCACTACTCTACTCATCACTAATCCCACTGGAATAGCATCTATTACCATGCGTGGCTTAACAACTTAGTCAATACCACGACTGTGTCGTTACCACGAATTCAATTAGGGAAGCGCTGGACTGTGGAATAGTTTAAATTACTATTCCAACTCCATTCGGCGTATCAGTGGGGAAGGTTTTGGACTTAAATATCCGACAACGGTCCAACACTGCATTCCCTAAAGTAAGTTGTTGTAATGACTTGTGTTGTAATGGAACTCATGGTAACATCGCAGTTGTGGTACTAACAACGTTGTAAAGGGACTTCGATGTAATGCCTGCGTTTTAGTAGACGTTTCCCATCCCATTGCCCTATCACTTCACCTTTCCGGTGACATATGAGGTGGCTTGTAGAGTCATGCTCCTGAAGGCTGGGCTTAGCGCTTGGGAGATTTATACTCTGACGGTCTATTTATGAATTGCAAGATGTTTTTTGCCAGTGCAGTGCCGACACCGGGAGATATATTTCTCTACATCAGGCTTTTACACAAAAGTAAGGCAGCTACTCCTGACGTTCCCTAGGAGCCTCCCAGATTTAATACTCTAAATACCCGGCTCAGCTCCACCACTCCTAGACATTTGGTTTTGGCTTTAATCATTCGGCTCAGCTTGAAGTGTTGGAACTAGCAGTTAACGCTCGGGCTGGATGGGATTTGAACTATCGACATTGCTTACAGATAAACATTGTTTATATTGCTGTCAGCAAACTAGGCGTATAGCCTCAAGCAGCAGACTACATATTATCCACTTTAAGTTTTTAAATCGTAAGTACTACACGCCTGCAGGGGCTAACTTCCTCTATCCGTCCTGGTCTTGTGGGTCTATTCAGGCATACTGGGGAGAAATAGCAGGGGCATTATCCCTTATGATAGGCCACACTGTAAACCTCACACCACTAATGGCTCTATTGGGGCACACAGAAGAAATAGAGGCATGCTTCAGGAAATATATAGCGCTCAGCCTTCCCTTGGCCAAGCATAGAGTTACAGGCAACTGGGGTAGAGGCCGCGCACCGACATTTAAGGAGTGGCTGCAAGACCTTGCCTATTGTAAAGACCAACTGACCACATAGTCTGAGTTACTGCCCCCCAGCTAACGACCCCGAGATATTTGGGACCCTCTACAAACATACCTGACAACACAAACACTCAATCATACGGAGAATTCCCAAGACGGGAGCAGTGAATGATTATTGAGATGTTGCACAAAGTTATTGCTTTGACATTTTATTGAAAGCTATTGACCTTGTAATGTGTCTTGTATGAAAAAAAACAAATTTTCTTTTTTTTTTTAAAGAGTTTCAGAAAAGAAGGGTGCCAATGACAGAGAACAACAGACATGAAGGGAGGCAGTGAAGCTTTTCCGTCTAAAAAAAAAAAAAAGAACAGATTCTCATATGGAGCTCATTTGAGAATCTCACCTCGCAATCTATTTCCACAGAAACAGTAAAGTAGATGCTAATTATGAAATACATCTGTGACACCTGCTCTCAAACAAGGTCAATTTTTGAAAAATAACACGAGTTATGAGAAACACATTAAAATGCGTCTTTACAAATTGCATATATTGGCTGGGTGCACAGGTATCTGCAAGGGGAATTCAGGAACCGAAAAAGGTGTTTGTGTGTTCCCTATCTTATCTACAGCAAATCCACCCTCCCTCCCCATTTTCTGCCACTCTTAATCACTGCACACGTCGTGGCTCTGGCTTAATGCAGATATTGAAGTCTACGTGAGCCCTCTGTCTCTTTCGATCTTGGTGCCCAAAGCTCTAGTTTGGGATTTCATGAACGAATATCAAATGGATGTTTTCTGAAATAAGTTTTAATTTTGGAGTGCAGTTTACCGTAGTACGTTGTCTGGTTACATTTTCGAGAGAGGTGCCGCAAATGTTTCTTGACGTAGAAAGAGCAGTTCAAATTGCTTCTATCAATCATACCCGACGATCGGAGGAGTTACCTTGTGTGCAGAGGCTATAGCAGGACAGGCTAATGTACCAGAGCCAGGGCTTTAAGTGGGCCGGGTCTCACCGGTGCTGAGCACCGGCTGTTTTTTAAAGGGAGCCTCGAAACGGGTCTCTATCGGGCTCTGTTTTGTGCCCTAGCACAGGCGGTCCGTTTTTTCCCGGACTGCAGTGAGAGCAGGTACATTGATGTATGTGAGCGTGCTCACACTGCTCACTTCTCACTAGTGGACAGAAACAGCAAAATACAAGTCGGGCGGCAGACTATGCTAGGCACAGATTTTTAGTTTATCTGTTGTTTTAAGCCACGCCCTTAATTTCATTGGCCACGCCCCTTTGAGAGACCCCCTCCCCCAGTTTTTTCATCCCACTTAAAGCCCTGACCAGAGCCATCCAAAATTGGTTCAGGAGGAACAAACCATAACAGTTTTCAAGATAACCACTGAATATACAACGTTTTGCAATTTAGATGAATATTATACAAATGAATCTCGTGGAGATTCTGACATTTTTGCGTGGATCCAATTGGAACTGTGCCTGGCATCCCTGATTAATACGGTTGCTGTAGCACCAACACTTATTGACCAGGCCACAACACTCTTTAAATAGTGAGGTTCTTTAATTGCCTATTATTGGACACATTTTAGATAGGACTGGATGAAATTTTAATTGCACCAGCGTAATTTACATAAATTTGGGACTCTTGCCACATGCTTGTGGCATGAAATTTCCAAAATCATACCATTACGCTATATTGCATATTTACGCAGGTATCGTTTGTAAAATAATAATGCAGGAGCGTGGGACATAGCAAAGAAACCAGAAGGCAAGTGGATGTTGTTTGCTGCAATTGTGTTTTTTGCACTATATTTTAGGGAGAAATTCATCCTCCATCAGGACAAACTTCGTGCTAAACTATAGTACAAAAATGACAGATTTGCATGTTGTGGTTCTTACTCAAAACTTTGCTCAATTGTGAAAGCAAATTACATGAATTTTATCACCCCATATCTTAGGCTATTCAATACAATTAATTTAAACTGGAAATACGTCCAAACCACTGAAGTAGAAAACGTTGCAGAGCAGATCTTTCTATTTGAATACTCTCACAACGTGATCTTTGCAGAAAAGGGACCTTTAGAGTCGGTCAGACAGGTATTCTCCTCTGTTTATGATTGACTGATAGGCGTTTGTTGACCTCCATTGATACTATTAGCTAGACTTGTTCTGTCATTTTGTATTGATGATTGATAGCCATGATATCCTCTATTGATAGGTGCTAGACCTGACATCCTTGATATTCCCCAGACTTTATACCTTCAGTTCCTGATTTTTCCTGAACTCCTTTTTGTTGGTATTATGACTCTGTGTACTTTCCCCCTGCTAAACAGTGGCAATGTGCTCATGCTCTGTCCTTTAAATGGTACTACATGTACTAAGGCCTGTAAATTAAATGCTACAAGTGGGCTGGAACACACATTGTACTACCCACTAAAGTAGCACTATAAAATATGTCTCAAGCCTGACTCTGCAGCATGTAGTGGAGTTTTATACTGCCATTTCGACCTGTCAAAAGAAACAGTTTGCCAAGCCTATACCTTCCCTTTTCAATACCTAAAAGTCACTCCTAAGGTGGGCACTAAAGGCTCATTGGGCAGGGTGCATGGTATTTTAAAAGTAGGACAAGTGTACTTAAGTTTTACATGTCCTGGCAGTGAAAAACTCCTCAAGTTATTTTTCACTTTTTAAGGCTCTCTTTCCTATACACTAACACCAGGTTACCTTGTTACACTTAATAAGTGATAGCTTCAGTTTGGGACCAGCTAGAGAAGTGTTGTTCACATTCGAATGACTTGTAATTTAAACTCCTATTTAATCGTAAAGTCAGCTTTAAGCTAGAATTTTAGGAATCTAGCATTTTTCTGCCCAAACCAACTGTGCCTTTCTGTTAATGTTGTCAGTCACATGGCTGCGAACAGCTCTTCTGCTGTGCATTATGTATTCTTTCCAGACATTGGGATAAAAGAGGTCTAGGTGACCTCCAGTGTGAGCTATAGGGGCACAACAAGTTTCCAGAGGGCTCCCTGCAAACATCCATCTGACCAGCACGAACTGGACCTGCATGAGCCCTGCGGCTTGCCTCTTCTGGAGTGAGTCCCGGTCCTCAAGAGGTGTCCCCAGGACCCATTTGGCTAACATCAAAGGGTACCCCTACTGAAGAAACTGGGAAGATACAGAAGACTTGGACTCCTTGTGACTGCAAAGTGACCTCATTGTGCCAAGAAATGACCACTTTCGACATCTGCCAATGTGAAGCTCCAGCTGGACCTGCACTTCGAGCCGACTGAGGCCATCCATAACAATCCCCAGTGCAAGGCTCCAGCGAAACCTGCACTTCACGCTGTCAGTGACAGCGTTGACAGCCAATGCAAAGCTCCAGCCAAGACCGCCTCTTTGTGCCAATAGAGTGACCATCTGACATCCCACCCGCTCCTCGCACCGACACCTACCTTCTCCCGGCCCCCACCAATTGGAATAGCAACTCCTCAAGTAGAGTTGAGAAGGTAACTGTTCAGTGGGGCAAACCTGGTCCCTGTAGTCCACCTGCACTCCCATCGCAGTCAACCTGAACTTGTGACTTTCCCCATGTCCAGTGTGACCAGATACCCCAGAGTGGCACTTTGTGCTTTTAGGCACTATTTTCACTAAAAACTTTAAAGCTGCATATCTCCGGTTCTACTGACTGGAATTTGTTATTTTGGTATTACTTTAAGTATTAAAAGGTACTCTTTTTTTTTGGATTAGTGTGGGATTTTCCTTGTGTTGTGTTCCACTTAACTTCTGGTCAAGATCTGCATGAATCTTTACACATTGCCTTTAAATTAAGCCTGACCGCAGTCAGAAGGCAGTGCACGCTACACTCCGCCACTTGCGGAACTCCACAGAGTTTTTTTGTCACTTCGTGGAGTTCTGAGTAGCGGAACTACGCAAACTATGCCCAGGCCTACTTATATGCTGCCAGCGTATAATGCATTTCTCACCTGTGACTATCATGTGCATTAGTTTCTTGAAATAATAAAATGGTCTTACGGTTGTACTCTACACAGCGTGATTTCCATCTTGTGAACAAGGCATATGCATTATGAAGTATCTAAAACTGAATGTATGAATAAATATATAAGACTTGTCACAGTCCACCTTTGACTCCTGAATTGCACTAGTGCCAGAGTAGCTCAAGTTTACCCTTAAGTTAAATCCACCTTAAGCGTGCTGTCTTGCTTCCTACACAAGTTGAGTGATTGATCTAGACAAGAATATCAGAAACCCATGCACTTTAAAGGGCCATTCAGTGACTAATGTCACAAATGGTTTATAGCCAAGCAGACATCCTCGAACAAAGGGGCAATCTAGAAGCTGAATGTTGGTGACTGTTGACTATGTAACTTTGCGTAAAAGGACAATCTTTTTCTCTTCACTGACTGGCCCCTTTGATGCCACGTGTCATTACAACATTATATGTGTTATTACAAAATTACAATATATGAAGAGCTGGCTCAACTAGCGGTACACTGGAAAATGAAACTATAGAATATATGCCAGAGCGGCACCCAACAGCGTACACACAGTGTAACCGCGCAATGTGACCCCTGAAATTCATCCTACAATGTTGTTCAGTGTAACACACAACATGACAACACAGTGTGACCACAAAGTGTAACTAATAAAGTAATACAGTAGCCCAGGCGTCACAGACAGGCAGGCTGCAGCTTTGCGTTGGGAGTCCCTTGCGGGCTGTCGATGCTGCTGTGCAAAGAGACCAGCTGGTGGCGGTTCAAACTGGATTTCAGTGCAAGCAGCACGATTCCGGTGTGCACAGGTCCGTTCGCAGTCGCAAAGAGCCCAAAAGCTTGATTTAAGAGCCACTGAGCCACACCATGGATCCAGGACCTGAGGAACACCACTTTGGGGGGGGTCAGAAAATCATTGCAGCTGGGTCCAGGAGTTGGATGGGGAACCTTTCATGTACCTGAGGCTCAGACTAGCCTTTTGAGTCACTCTGGGGTCCTGGGTTCAAGATGAAATTGCAGGTCCAGTTCTCCTTTCCTAGGCAAGATGGCAGCAGGTCAGAACAGCAGGACAGCAGTTCCTTTAGAGCAGCAGTCCAGCAGAGTGGCAGTCTTTTTAGCAGCATAGCAGTCCTTCTTCCTGGCAAATGTCCACAGGTCGAGCAGTGTACTGAAGTGTCCTGAAGAGATGGTGTCTGAAGTCCTTCTCCTATACACAGTTGTGCCTTTGAAGTGGGGAGAAGCTTCTAGAGACATGTCTTTGAAGTACACTTCCGTGGCCTGGCTCTAGACTATCTACAGGGGGTATGCAGCCCTTTGGAGACAAGACACAGCCTATACAAGTGTAAGTGGGAATGAGCCAAGGTCCTCCCACCCATCCTGCCAGGGAAGGCCAATCCAGTCTCACCCAAGCTCCCTATTTTGTGTGCAGCTGTCTAGGAGGAATACACAAAGTCTGTCAGCTACACTCAGTTGTGATAGGAGGCAGATTACAGACACCAAATGGATAAGACAAGAACATGCCAACTTCAAAGAGTGGCATTTTCAGAACTGCAACATCAAATTTGACTTCACAATAAGTTAGGATTTGAATTTGCGATTCCAGAGAAACCAAACATTAGGCCTGGGCGGAGTTCAAGTAGTTGTGCTATGCGGAAGTCCGCGGAACTCCGCGGAGTAGCTACAAAACATCACCGCTCAATGCGGAGGTCCATGGGCAGGTGGAGTTTGCCAGCGTGCCCATTCGTGTTGCGATGGGCAGCGCGGAGTGCATCCTTGCATTCCAAATCTCACACGAACAGCACCACGTGGTTTCATGTGTGTCCTTGCATTCCAAATCACACGCGAATGGCACCACACAGTTCGCAGAGGTGCGGCCATCTTGTTTTTCCACTGCGCCTAATTTTCAATCCCTCTTTAATCCTCCCCCTATCAAACTTATCTACCCCATGTTTTTATTTATTATATGTGTGTGTCTTTGTGTATTTTATGTTTTTTTATAAAAATGTTTGTGTTTTTCGTGACTTTTTGTATTTTGTTTATTATTTCCCCTTACTTCCTTATTTCTTCTTTCCTTTCTTCCTGTTTCCTTCTTTTCTAATCTTTCCTTAACCCACCCAGCACCATGATAGAGGGTTGCCTACCTTGCGGGTGGCACTGCCGCCCAGGTGTGCAGCCCCAGGCGATCTTCAGCAAGGAGGGGGTGGCAGCACTAGTTTTTTTTGTGCAGCGCTACCAACCCCATGCTGGTAGAAGGCGACAAGCCTGGCAATGAATACCCCCTGTGGGATCGTCTCCTGCACTGGAGGATGGTATGCCAGTGCACCAGCCAGGTTCAGTACATCGTCCAGCAGCTGACGCACCACTGGGTGAACATTCTTGACAAAGAGCAGGACCTGCTCGACCTGCTCGGTGTCTAGATTCCGGGCCTGGCGAGTATTAATTTAGTTGTGTTTCTACAATACTAAAAAATTTTTCCGAATAGCAGCTCACACTTAGAGGTAAGTTACATTTAGGGGCCGATTCCGATGTTTTCAAATTCATTTCCGACCAACCCATTTGGATGGAGTCAGTCGGAAAGGAATCTGATCTGGATTTCTGAATGGCTTCCGACGGAGAGCCCGTCTGCCATTCGGAAAGCCTCCAGTAATCCCAAGGGCGGCTCTTTCCGCCTGAGGGATTGCAATATCAGATTCCGACAGCCTTTCTGTGTCGGCCTTTCCGACACAAACAAGCTGTCGGAAGTCGACTTAGGGGGACCCCAGCAGGGCCACCATGGGTGCACGGCCTCTGGTTGGAGGCCGAAGGGGCACCTATGGTGCCCCCTGTTGATCCCTGCACCCCTTGGCAGGCACCTTGAGGTGCCTGCCAAGGGGTGCAGGGATAAACTGCACCTCTTCTCTACAATGAAAGCATGCATTCCAGTCAGTGTTCAGTTGCATCCTAATTGCTGGGTTGGGACCGCCGACAGGAGGTCGGTCATTCCCAGTACCGAATCGATGTCGGACAGACTCAGGTCCATCCGACATCGTAATCAGGCCATTAGTTTATGTTAAGAATATTATTATTATGTGATCCAGTTTCTAGTCTCTGCTAGGCAGGTGTTCAGCGCTACCTAATCGCACTCATCATTGGCGCTCGATTTGACTGATTAATTAAAAAGCCAATGCAGACAGTTCGCCTGTTACCATAGTGAATCAGTGATAGCAGTGAGTTAGCGTTCTCTCTGTGACTTTGTTTATGGAGCTCGTACAGTTCCAAGCTAAGAGCAATATGTAGTATGCATCTATGCATTGTAAAAAAAGGGAGACTGAGTTGGTCCATCATGGGAGTTGAGATTGAGAAATGAGAATAAAATCAAAAATCATTCACTGCAATGCATTAGTTCCAAATGTAGTTTTTGTTAAGGAAATTTGGAATAGGGATTTTAGGATTTTTATGGACAATTCAAAAATAGCCAATAGGCTCGAAACTAATGCTACAGGTGATCTGTTTTAGAGAAGTACGATTATGTGACATTTGCCTGTCATAATAATTTTGTGGAGATTAACTGCGTCACTAATCTATTTTTTTTATCTTCATCTCTTACATCAGCACCCAAGGGCAAGAAGAGGGACGTTGCAGAGGGTCCGGGAGTAGCTGGTCAGCAGGAGGCACCAACCACCAGCTCCGTTGCCAAGGGCTCTGCTAACCCCAGTAAGTCCTAATATTTATTATTTTTTTGTCCCTAATGTTGGTTTTATGATTTTTGTGGGCTTCGGGTAGAATCTTGGGGTATTGGAATGTTGGTGCTGGGTTCAAGGATGGGAATTGCTGCCTGGCGGCTAGTAAGAAATAAAGTTGCTCTGACACCCTTACCTGCCGTCTTCCTTCCACGTGGCGACAAGGATGGGATACGAACCCACCTGTGCAAAACACAAAGGATTAAATTATTGTTTAATTCCTGTTATCCCTGAATTATCTTTTTTTCCCTTATATTACATGGTTTTCTTTTTTGGTAGCTGACTTTTCCCAATCTCTAGTCTCTAGCTCACTTATTTTCTGCTTTGTTGGTAATCTTTCCATTTCTCCTATATATCTTGAGGCAAAGTAAGTGTAATACTAAAAAGAACATATTTTTGGTACTCTGCTGTTTACCGTGAAGATTGCAGGCCCAATTAAGCTAGTATTATAATATTCACCATGTATGATTATTGAGAAGGCTTTCTTTTTTCTGCTCATGCTCTAACAGTTGAGTTCACGAGCAAGTGGCTATGGTCATGGACCACCCCCTCAATGTTGTGTGCTATGTCATTCATTTATACAGAATACCAGCAGTTTCCATGACAGTGTAGCATGGCTGGAAAAAAAGTATGAGGTCCCATTGCAACTGCTAACCAACACCATATGTCTTTTATTGACCATTGATATTGGCTATGCCCGGGTGATATTGGATATCCCTAGGCGAGCATTGGTGGGGACAGCCTTGAGGGAACTACACTGGCTCCCTACACAGGCTAGAGTCACCTTTAAGGCTTTGTGTTTCTGCCATAGGATCCTCAACGAGAAAGGACCGAGGTACCTGTGCCCACTACTCACTGCTTATAGACCGACCTGGAATCTGAGGTCTTTGGGCACTGCTATGTTGGTAGTGCCTAAGGTTCATAAGCTACGGTCAGGAGGTAGATCTTTTGGTTTTCTCGTGGCTAAGGCCTGGAATAACCTACCTATGGAACTGAGGACCTATCCATCGGAGACAATGTTTTGTAAAATGCTGAAAACCTGGCTCTTTCAATCTCCCCCTGGGGATTGGTGTTAGTTTCTGGTGGTAGGCCTTCACGCATCTTAGGGCCTGTGGGCCTTGGGTGGGGTAGGGCTTGTGGTCATGGTCTTTGATGTCCTAGCGCAGGGACACTCCGTTGGAGTAACCAGGCGCTTTATAAGCTTAATAATAATAATAATAATATTCCACCCCTTCATTGTGCTTCATTGACTGAGTCATCATGATTAATGATCATCATAGGTTATAGCTGTGCCCCCCGATTACGAAATGTTTTTTTGGTTGGCTTCACTGCCTGGCTTGTCTAACATTGTCAACCAACCAAATGTCCAGAGTAATATTTTTGTTAGACAATACTGCAGTGTTAACCGAACTGTAGTGATGATGTCTTGGGGTTGTATTTTTTTGATTGAAAAAATTATTGTGAGGCGTATCTGGCATCTAAAATATTATGTACAATGTTTTATTCTAGCCACACAGACCACCAGTGACACCGGCTCAAGTAGTGCCGCTGCAGGAGGAGACTCATTTGGAGGGGGAGAGGCAGGGACGGGCACTGGTAAGTAATATAATTGCTTGCTTATCGACAATTACTATTATACTCACTAGCTAGTATCAGGGCGTCAACAACTCATGACCGTGAACCCCCCAACTTTACCAGCTACAGCGGTGGTTGAGTTATTATGGCCTCTTCTATCTGCAACTCACCAAAAGCTTGCATAATAAGCATTCATGGCTTGAGAGAAACGTGAAGGAAAGGAAGGTTCAAAGAAAGGAAAATGATAAATGGGTGAAAGGGTGGGCGGGTGAAAGGGTGTGTGGGTGGATAAAGGGATGGATGGGTGAAAGGATGGTTGGAAGAAAGGGTGGATATTGAATGGATGGAAAATGGATTGGAAATTTTGGTGAAAGACTGGATGAGAGAAAGTAAAGCTTAATCATAGTGGCTATGAGTAAATTAGAATGAAAGGATGAATGAGTATTTGAAATGCTTGGATGAATAAGCAAGGCAGCTCTTCTCATGGAGAGGGGCATGCTACTCATCAACTTCACTTACTTTATTTATGTAGGGCTATCAAAGCTATGGTTCAAAGTGGCGGATATTTTTTAAATTTTTGTTCTACTCCCTTGGCTCACTCTAATTGTTAAGCGAGGCAGATGTATCCAACCCATCATTCGTCACCCCCTCTCCCCTCCCTTGGCATTTTGCAACCTATGACCGAAGGGCAGTATGGTTCAATTTGGGATTGCATTGTTGGCTGTGCAATGTGTATCTGCTTCAGTTAATGTGGCATTTACAAAGTTTTCAATGCCTTACAAACCAAACTCACATGTGTGTTTCCCTTCAGCCACTCAGTCACCTCTTAGTACTTCACTCCTTTATTTTTTCCTTAATTCTTCCATCCAAGCATGGCAAAAAATTGAAAAATCCATTCTTGGCATGTGCCGCATTTGATTTCATAGTATGTGCTAATGTTGGTTCTGTCGGGTACAGAAATTGTTTTAACGTTTCATAAATATTTTTGCATGAAGAAAGCTGCCCCGACTGAGCTTTTGACTCATGCAATAACTGTCCTCTGATGTGACTCATTACCATCACTGCTAAGAATCGAACCTCATTGGCTGTCCCCCTGTGTCCTGAAGAAGACCCGCTGTGACTCCTTCTTCAATCACGCACTTCTCTGGATCGAAATGTCGACGTATCTGTACAATCCATTCCCTACCCTCTCCACTCCACGTGAAAGGCAGACTAAGCATTAGACGGATTGGAGATACATGTGTTTAGGGTCGGATGTCCACTGAATTGAACATTTTAGATATCTCTTGTACAGCACTGTATATAGTTTATTCACTTATAGCACCTTGTCACCTCTAGATCACCTAATCACCTATAAGCAAGCCTTGCGTCATTTTTCAATAATCTTTGTTTGCTTGTGACAGCCTTTCCCTACCCTCTCCACTCCTCGTGAAAGGCAGATTAAGCATTAGACGGATTGGAGATACATGTGTTTAGGGTCGGACCAGAAAAATTGTAAAAAGAAAAAAGTGATTAAGCTGTTAATATACTACCTTTTGATTAATTCAAATGAGGTGTGTTCTCCTTTCTTCATGCAAAAATATTTATGAAACGTTAAAGCAATTTCTGTGCCTGACAGAACCAACATTAGCACATTTATTTATTTATTTATTTATTTTGTAATGCGCATGAATCATCCCCAAAGGGATATCTCGGCGCAGCGGGATCAGAAAAATGCAGGGCAAGGATCTAGAGAGATTAAAATAATTCAGTTTTTAACAATTTTCTAAAATTGAGATGCACGGTGCATTCTCGAAAGTGTAAGGGAAGTTTGTTCCAAAGATGGGGTGCCAAGAAAGAGAAAGCACGACCCCCTGAGCGTGTTTTCTTAATGCGTGGTACCATAAGGAGAGACTTATTGGCAGATCTCAAAGCTCTTGTAGGCCAATAAGGAATACGTTTTTCCTTCAAGTAGCTAGGTCCCTTGCCATTAAGTGCTTTGTGCACTAGGCAACAGATCTTGAAAGTAATCCGCTTCCGCACTGGCAACCAGTGTAGTGCATGTAGTAGAGGGACAGAAGCTGATCTCGCTGGAAGGTTGTGAATTATACGGGCCGCTGTATTCTGGACTACCTGGAGCTTGTCCAGGAGGGATTTGTTTACCGCAGCCAGGAGAGCATTTCCATAGTCCAGGCGACTGATCACCAGTGCCTGGACTAGGGTCTTACGTCCTGCCCTTGGGAGCATTGGAAAGACTCTTCTTAATAGTCTCATAACATGGAAACAGGAGCCAGTAATGGAAGTCACTTGGTCTTTCATGGTAAGCTTCTGGTCAAGATTTATGCCCAGATCCTTCACGGAAGATTTTGGAACAGGTGGTGGTCCTAATTCCGACGGCCACCACTCGGGAGACCATAACCGTTGAGCAGCCCCGAAAAGCTTAATTTCAGTTTTGCCACCATTTAGTTGGAGAGAGTTAGCAGACATCCATGCTGTAATAGCTTTCATACCAGCAGTGAAATGCTCTCTCGTTTCGGACAGGTCTTTGTCAAAGGCTAACAGAAGTTGGGTATCATCCGTGTATGAAATAGGCGTGAAGCCATACGCTCTTATGATGTTTGCAAGAGGAGTGACATATATGTTGAACAGAGTAGGGCTCCAACAAGAGCCCTGGGGCACTCCTTTATTTATCGCCATAGGACGTGACCGAAAAGTTCCTAAATGAATAGTCTGAGTACGGTCGGACAGATAGTTTCTGAACCATTGTAGCACCAGGCCCTGGATACCTATCTCCTCCAGTCTCCGTATCAATATAGGATGAGATATGGTATCGAAGGCCGCAGACAGGTCTAGCAGCACCAACATAGATGGCAGATTTTTGTCTTGACAGTTTCTGATATGGTCTGTGACAGCCAAGAGAGCAGTCTCGGTGCTGTGCATAGGTCTGAAACCTGACTGAGATGAATCATGGATCTTGTTAGACTCAAGATGGTCCATCATTTGTTTGTTGATGTTACTCTCTATTATTTTGCTAGCCCAGGGAAGAAGTGATATAGGGCGATAGTTAGAAACATCTGTAGTGGGAAGGTTACTTTTTTTCGGGATCGGGATAACCTGACCAGCTTTCCACTCTGCTGGAAGTACCCCCGTGCTCAAAGAAAGATTCAACAGGGAGCTAATGGGCGGGGCCAGTTGCTGAAACAGCATGGCTACTCTCTTCGCAGGAATAAGATCCAGAGGAGAACCTGATTTAACCGTTTTTAGAGCGAGTTGAGTGGACTCTACACTAAAAGGAGCAAACTTCTCGAGAGTGCTGGGGCAGGTTTGCTTATTACCAACATACGTAGGCTCCGAGTTACCAGCATACGTAGGCTCTGAGTTCAAACTGCGTGTCAGATTAGCAAGATTATTATAAATTAGATTAATTTTATCCTCTAGGTGATCGGCAATCTGATCGCAAAGTTTTTGTGATGGGGGAATATTGTTATTGCAAGCCTGAGGATTGATGAAAGAATTAAGGGCTTTAAAAAGTTACTTGGAGGAATTGCCAGCGCTCATGAGTTGCTGCGCAATAAAACCTTTCCATGCTTTCCTAATATTGCTGTGGTAGTGCGCTAGAGATTTTTTATAAGCTTCCCGATTGTTAAGTATAGGTATAGACCGCCATTGCCTTTCCAACTTTTTACATTGGGATTTTTCCTTGCGTAGATCCGGCGTATACCAGGATGCATGTGGTGTTAATCTTGGCGAGGAGTGAAGTTTTTTGGGTGCTAGAGTATTAAGGGCAGTATTGAGAGATGTATGAAATAGTTTGAAAGCTTCATGCATGTCTGTTGCATTCTCTATGTTAGGGATAGTAAAGGCTTTCACAAAGGCAACAGGAGAGACTTTATGCCATTGTCTACAATGAATTGGTTTAGGAGGATTATTACGAGAAACGGCCATATGAGATGCTGAAATATGAAAGTTTATAAGAGCGTGGTCCATCCAGACAAGAGGACAAGGGGTTTCACAGGATAACAAGGGGGAGTTGGTGAAGATCGAGTCTAGCGTGTGATCAGCAATATGAGTGGAACCCAAAACACATTGTTTAAGACCTAGGGAAGCCAGGTCAGAGCAGAGTTGTAATGCTTCTACATTAGAAGGCTCGTCTACATGGACATTGAAATCCCCGAGTAGAATAAAAGTATTAGAGGACAATGCCTGTAACGCAATAACCTCTATAAGTTTATGACTAAAAGGTCCCAAGGGGCCAGGGGGATGGTTGACAAGAGCTCCTTTCCAGCTATTCTGTGGAGAGAAATCAATTTTATGGTTTAAATCTGTTTATTGAAAATTCTGCAAGCGATAACATTACACCCACCTACAACCACTGGCCGGCAGGGAGCACTGTATTCAAAGTCAAACTTTATTAAAGAGAGAGAGAGAGACGAAGAGAGAGTAAAGAAAAGTGAAAAGGAAACTGAGATAAGCAGGAGAGTGAGAGGACAGATATCCACCCACAGCTTGAGATATGACGAGGTAGGGATCTATGGCTGCTTTTCCTTCAGAGGGAGTGGCGGGTCCGTTAGGGGAGTCGTGGGGAATCGCAGGACCCTTAGGTATCGAGGGCAGGTGAGCTCAATGAACTCGGAGGATAAATATGCCACCGTGGATCCCCAGGTCTTGTCGAATTTAGGCAATGTGCGATTGATCCCCGCAGTGATCCTTTCCATCCCCACCACCTCCCACATTCTGTGCAGCCAATCCAATTTAGTCGGGATGTCGTCTGTGCCCCATTTTGCCAGGAGAACCTGCTTGGCTGCCCCCAGTGCTAGAGTGATCGCCCTGCCCCTACAGGACCAGAGGGGATAAGTGAGAGGATTGGGCAGCCCCAGCAGAATGTAACTAGGGAATCTAGGGAGTTCTGTCTGATATATGTGATCCACTAAGGGCAAAATAGTTTCCCAGAATGCCTGTATCTTAGGGCAATACCATAGGATATGGGACAGTGTACCCTCTTGTCCGCACTTGCGCCAACAGAGATTGCTGCTGCGAGGCTTCCACTTGGCGACCTGCACCGGGGTGTAATACCAATAGTGCGCAATTTTTAAGAGCATTTCCTTCCCTGATGTACTGCACGATGATGCCCGAGCCCTGTGAATAATGTCCGCCCACTCTTTGGGTGAGAATTCCCGACCCAGCTGAGAAATCAATTTTAAAGACACATATCTCAGCCCATGCCTCCAAAACAGATTCAGTAATCGTGACTTTAAGTGAATTATTAAAAATAATCGCTAGTCCTCCTCCCATTTTATTTAGCCTATCTAAGTATATTATAGTTAGAAGGTAAGGCCATAGCAATAGCGGGGGTGGAGTGCAGTTTGAGCCACGTCTCTGTGAAAAACCCCAGGGCTGGCGAGAGAGACTCAAGTATGTCCCAGATTTCAATTTCGTGCTTAGGCAGTGATCTAACATTACAAAGGAGGCATTACCATGCATATGTGGATGCAACCTTAATATTAGAAGGGTCTTTATAAGTAGAGTTTGCCTCAAGAGCTGGGTCTGAACTGAGCACCGATACTGGGTCAGAATTGTGCGCTGATAGAGATTCAGAATTAATGAGCTCGAGACTTTGAAAGCAGCATTGGCGACAGGAGAAAGGGCCTTCAAGGATGTTTACTATAGTTTACACATACTCTAGACGCCCAGGTTCTGAGGGTCACTGGGTCACCGCATTATACAAGATGCATTTGATTTCATAGCCATGTGAAGTGATTCCAAAATATATTTCATTGTTTCCTGTAACTGATTTATTTTATGCTTTTTCAGATTTTTCCCTTTTGACTTCCGTTGACTAGTACAGTGACTGAATAAGCCAAAGATGATGAATCGATGATCAGTGTATTGACCACCTCTATTCTATATCTAAGCTCTACCCTACACATCTAATCCCTCTACCCTATCCTGTAGTAGAGTAAGTCAAGTTTCCTTTCCTTACTGCACAGCAAATGAATTTGTTAGAAATAATATGTGGTGGTGGGCGAGGCCAGTAAGTAAAGTGGGAGTAAGTACATGATTTGATGTCAAGTTTGGCGTATTGGATAAGCTGTGATGAACATGCCAAATGCAATCTATATAGTCTGTTCCTTTCCCTGTATTGCAGTGCATCGTTTTCTCCAACGTCTACTTAGGGCAGACATAGCAATACCTGCATTTCTTACGTGTGGTGTGTGACGTAGTATCTTATTCATTATTCATCTACCTCTTTGGAGTCAGGGTAGAAAGACAAAGGCATTTGGAGAAGAGCAGGACCATCGGAATTAAAAATAGATAATTATCAACTACAGCTGCCCCAGCTGCAGACAGCAGCAACATTCCCGAAACACTGAATAGCAATGAGCATGGCTCCATTAATTTAGCCCAACACACAACTTGTACTCCATAGTGCATAATGCCTCACTCATTAATGAGAGGTAATCTATTTTTCCACTCAAAGTGTCTGTTTAGTTACTTGAAAAGCTGTTAAAAGAAAAAAATAAATCAAATCACAGTTTTTTTTAATCCAGTTTTATTCTGCCTAATACTTTTCTGCTACACCGTCAGTGCTTTTCATTCAAGGCATGTGTGGGTAAAACATAAAATTGGCCTTGTGACTCTCTTAATCATAATCAAATTCCAATGGCCCTAGGGGACCAGAAATGTACTGCTACTGTACCACCCACTAATTTCTAACAATTGTTTGCACAGATTACTATTGACAATTTGTCTTTTTTCTTTTTGTTTTACTTAGCTACACTTACTGGTCCACCCGTACCACCCAACAGGCTGGAGATAGCGGCCTGTCTGCTGCACAGAGTCTGAAGCATATCCAGCAGGAATCCTGGTGGCTGGTGGTCCTGGAGGAAGAAGAGGGAGAAATAGCTGCCTCTCAGTATCAGCTGGGCCCCAGTACAGCCAGTCCCCCCTCGCTCCCAGCCTCCAGGCCAACCCATCGCTGGTGCCGCCGCCAGCTGACAGCAGCTGCTACCGCCCTCTCCCACTCTGACAACAGCAGGCTATTGCTGCGGCGCATTCTGCAGCAGCTGGACACTATAGAGAGCCTTCTCGCCATGATGGAGCAAAGCCTGGACCAGCTCCGGACCAAAGTACAGAATGCCCTCTTCAAGTCCTTTTTAATTTTTTTGTTTTGGTGATGGGGGCTTGTTGTGGGTGGAGAGGGTGGGAATTGGCAATGGACTGGGCATTGGACTAGTTTTCTGTGGACATTTTGTTTAGACGTTGCTTAGGCACTGAGTGACTTGTTTGGGGAGAGGGGTGGACCTGTTGTGGGTGGAAAGGGTGGACTTGTTTGTACAAAAAAATAAAGAGGAAACGTATTATATTTTATCAAACTTTATGCCTGAAGTAGTTTGTTTTACTTTTACTTTTCACTGCTGACTTTAGTTTTTACTCAGCCTGTTTATGTGCTTTTAAGTGTTTACTGCTTAGTTATAGATTTATACCTCTCTGACTATCTTGACCATCAGGGGGGATGCTGCCTTGACCTACATTGTCTACAACAACCTAGGTAAACAATTACTTTCAGTAGCAGTTAGTTGCTTACTTACTAACTTAACTAGTTCAATTCACTCCATAGGTGTCTTACCTGAATATAGATGAAGCGATAACAGAGAAGGCATCACAACTTCATAAGCGAGGTCCCACTTCCACCCAGGTGAGTGCTAACTGTAGGATTAATCAGAAGGATTATCAATCACAAGCAACTAAATGGAAGTAAAAACCCTGAGTTAGTGGGTTATATGACATCAAAGCTTTACAAAGAATTAAGACTAGACCTCAACCTGATGACACAATAATAGTGATAAAGCAGCAAAAAATAGCAATAGTACTAACTTCAGCGATAGGGAACTACTAGTGAATTATGAAATCCTTGAGTCATAAAAAATGGACTCAAAGTCTGGAGTGGACAAGCTTAGGTTAGGCGTTTAAGGCCTGAATGATGATGTTGACGACTGATGTTCTTCATTCTATATCTAAAATATGGATCACTTTTATATGTGGGTGGATAAATGGGACCAGTGCGGGCTATTGCTTAGAAGGTCCTGCAGTGATTTTGTGTTGCTTTTACCACATCCGCCCCACCATGTTTGTGATCCATTGATGGTGTAAATTAAGTCACACCTCAAAAAATCTCACAGCCCGGGGGAAGAGGGTTAGAGGTTTGATGAATGGATGGGAAAAGGGATTTGGGTAAAGGTTTGACAAAGACAAACACTACTACACAAGGGCAACCTTCATCTGGGCAATGAGAAGCACATCATTCATCATCGATCTCTTGTGGAGGGAAACAAAGGAATGAGTATGACACAGTACAGTTAAATGCATTGCAAACAGTCCTTCTGCCCCTGAGACCGAAGTTATCAGATATGTAAATGTTCTGTCTTCTAGGTTGGGAGTGAACCCTCCCACCCAGTTCTCCAAATATGATTGTTAAAAGAAAAATGAAAGTGTATTGCAAAATTAGGTGGTGCATCTACATTCTCCTCGGGAATGTTCATCACTCTTAGGTGCCTGCCCGGACTGGCCCGGTAGGTAAGCAGGAGTGTTGAGCTCATCTTTTGCCTTTTGTTTGTGCAGGAGACTAGAAGGCCTGTGGATTGTAAAACAGAAACTGTATTTTAGAGACAAGGAGAAGGACAGAAGGAAGGTAAGCTTCATGAGGAGTGTATCATGAAGACTCAGAGGCAGAGCAAAATAAACGAGGGGGACTCAGAGTTTCACTTTTGTTACCAGTGCAACACACATACACACACACACACACACACACACACAGAGCAGCATTTCACAAATCAAAGCACCTCTATCCATTCCACATAGCTGAGTATTAGGCCTCAGACTCCCCTTTGAAGTCAATAGCTTCTTACTTCTAGCTGTTAATGAGGTAGTCCCATGGCTCCCACCTTGAGTTCTTCCATCCTCCTCTTGACTCTGAGTAACTCTGTACCAAACCAGTCATGACCCGAGCAAGATAGACGTTTAGTGCGCTGCTGTTGAAGAACAAGTAGAGAAACAGAATTACAGTATTTTGCATTGGTTTTTGTTTGTTAAATAAAGTGACTGTTCTGGTCTCTGAAGAACCAGAAAAATGGAGAGGACCCTGCAAGTAAATTTGGCTAAGGGGCTTATTATGAGTTTGGCGGTCCGATGGACAGCCAAACCCACGGTGGCAGTGTGGCTACTGCCGCACTGGTGGTCTGACTACCCTATTACAAGGAGGGCGGTCCGATCGCCATGGGACCGCTGCTGCAGCCAGGGATCTGTGAACCCTGTTGGTCTTGCAGTAGTCTTAGACCCCTAATATGCTGGCGGTGCCGCTGCAGCACCACCAAGCATATTAAAAGTTTTCTCACAGCCACAATTTTCATGGCAGTGAGCCCCCAATGAAAGTGTGGCATTGAGGAAACAAAGGGGGCCTAGGGCCCCTGTTGACTCTGTCCTAGGAGAAGCATGCAGAGGGGCGCATGGTGTCCTGTATGCATGCACCCCCAGTTCCTGCAGAGCTTTGACTTGACAGTCCATGCCCTGCAGGAACTGCCTATGATGCTCCTATTGCGGTGCTTTTTTCATAGGCACCACAGTGGGACCGCCAAAGAACCGTCACCAGAGACAAAAAAGATGCAATCTGGTGGGTAGTTTCTAATGGCTTTGGTGTTCTTGGAGCGGGGCCGTGGACCCACTCCAAGACCACCAAAGGCATAATAAGGCCCTCAGTGTGAAAGGGCCAATCACCTCCAGGGAAAAAGTGATCGCCCATCATTCAGGCCTCAAACATTGCAAATCATCTCAAGCAAGTTCTTACATTACAGTTCAATATCCCCTCTCACTGTCTGCCACCACATGAATCATCACTCACAATCACTCAATAATCAGGTCACTCGTTGGTGCAATGGCTACCTGTTCCAATCCAAGCACGGTGGTAAGTACACAATCTACCCTTTGATGCAAGCAACAGATTTGAATTTGGCAGTCTTGTAAATCAAATGATCTCATTGGGTAGCCCTCCTAGATGATAAAAAAACAGAAGGATCATGAGAGTGGACTGCACAGGTTAATTAGTTTTCGCTAAGTAAGTTTGTAAAGGCCTATCACCTCCAGGGAAAAAACCATCACCCATCATTCAGGGCCCAAACATTGAAAATCATCTCAAGCAAGTTCCCAAATAACAGTTCAATACCCTCCCTCACTGTCTGCCACCACATGAATTATCAATCATCACTCACACAATCATTTACTCACAGTAGCACTAGTTGTAGTTACTTCTTCCAAAATCCAATCCAAGCAAGGGTAGGTTGAGTAATAGGGTAGCAGGTACACAATTCATCTTTGACGCAGGCAACACATTGGAATTTGGTATTGGCACTCTTTTAATTCAACGATCTTCTGGGGCAGTCCTGCTAGTGCTAAGTGATGCAAAAAAGGATAGGCATGCAAGGGGGGCAGTCATTGTCTCTAATGTCATAAAGGAATTGGGGAGGCTTCTCCAATGCGCATTGGTCCAACTGCAGTCCGACAATATATGCGTCTAAAAAATGGTGGGGCAGATTATATCTGACACAAAAATGATAATGTTGCACTAGCTACTTTTTTTTGCAAAGATAGAAGTTCAACATGAAATAATCAAAGACTTCTATGGGGGCACTGGCATACTCAGTCCGGGAAGTAGAATTTGTCCTCAGACTCAGGTGGGACACCCAAATGTTAGTCAGCAAACACACTTGATTGTGACCAATCATCCTCCTCCATCTCCTCCTGTGCTGTTTCTGGAATGGTGTAATTGTGTGGTATGAAATGTTGGTTCATTTTGATCATAGTCAATCTCTCCACATTTTGAGGAGAGACTGGTCCTTCTCACTGTAACAACCGCATAAGCTGCACTGAACACATGTTCAGCAAACACACTGGGGACAGGGCAAGCCAGATATTTTATTGCTAGCCTGCTGAGCTCTGGCCATTGGTGCATCTTCCCATACCAATATATCAATGGGTTTTGATCCACATAGACCTCTTTTGGATGATCCAGATACTCCTGGAACATCCTGTGTATAGTCATTGGTGCTGTCATTTGCTCAACCTTTTTTGCCATCACCTCTGCACTGGACTTACGCCCTGCTGATTGAAACCAATACAATGCAAAGGTTGGGTCTGGTACTTCTGTTGCCGGTGTTCTGGTTGATTGTGTTGTTGGCTTCTGTGAGACAAGACAGCCCTCTCTGGAAGTTGAAAGCAGCACCCCAGAACTGCGGGGTGGGACTCGAAGTTCCAGCCGTTCGATTTCCAGGTCTCCGGCTTGCTCAACAATCCACCTCCTGTATTTTGAAACATCCCCTTCAGAAAAAGGAATGAAAGTGGGCAGAATTTTTTTATATTGTGGATCAAGTAGTGTGGCACAGATGTACTGTTTGGATGAGATTATGTTGTGTTGCAGCCTTGCATTACAAGCCAAGCGAAGAATTAAGCTCTCAACCAAGGCATGTGCTTCTATGTTTTTGTTCACACCTGCATGGGTGAAACTTTACCTGGTCCTGTAGCAGATACAACAACGGGATAGCTTGGTCCATCGTACTGTCCTGTTTGCTAACTTCCTGCGTGAAAAACTCAAAAGGCAGTAGCATCTGTGTCAGGCATTTGACTAAGCCCCATTTGTCTGCGTCCATGGTCATAGCTTTCTCAACTGCAGCCCCTCCTCTTAGAATGACATAGTCATTGATCTGTTTGTACTGCTCAAACAGATGTTGCAACATGTAATAGGTTGAGTTCCAATGTGTTTGCATCTCCTGTATCAGGGCTTTAACTGGTGCTCTATTACCACGCAACTGAGCTTTATAAGAATGGCTGAAATGAGTGCAGATTCTTCTGAGGGGGTCAGTATGTTGCTGACTATGTTTTCTTTTTGAGAAAGTCTTGCACCACCAGGTTGATGCAATGACCCAAACACAGGGCCCTGAAATAGCCACCGTCTGACATGGCCTTGACTGTGTTACTGCCATTGTCCGTGGCAACAAATCCAATTCTGAGACCTCTGGGTCGCAGCCATTCATTCACCTTGCTGTTAAATTCCCCCAAGATGTTTACAGCTGTGTGTGATTTCTCCATGGTGAACATGGTCACTGTTGCATGCAGCCGAACGATCTTTCTTCAGGGCCAAGACCTATAGTTATCTTTTGCTTTACCTCCGCAAAAGTGATCCAGTGTGCAGTTATGCTCATGTAATCAGTCGCCTGACAACTGGTACACGTCTGTTGTCAGGTGGATTTTGTACAACACTTCGCTGCAAAGCTTGTCCAACCAACTGCAGTACATTGGGATGCAGCACTGGAACAGCAACTCTGACAAAATAGGTCTGACTTGGAACCTTCCATCTCGAGCAAATGGCTGCCACAAATTGTAAGAATCCCACTCCTTCCAAAAAAGAAAAAAGGGAGGAGGTCCAGCGCTAAAATGTTTGCCAGCTACCCATTGTATAAACGTGCGGTTGGGTAGTTGCACTCCTAGGGTCCTTTGTGCCTAAACATGCCCATAATAGTAGCCTGGATGTTCTTCTTTTCTGGGACCACTGACACAGGCGACTTTCAAGAAGTAGGCGGTGGTAGGCTCAATATGCATCGTGGTGGGGCAGTCACTCTATGCCGTGGTGTCTCTAACTCACTCCGAGTCTTGTGCCATTGCGAAGTCGCTGAGGTGGGTGATTCTTCTGGTGCACTCTTAGGGACAGGGCTGCTTTGTGTGATGTCACGCTCTTCTTCCTCATCATCACCTCCCACCATGATTGGACTTGTAACTGGTGTTCCCTGGCTCTCCTCACCACCACAACCACATTGAGCAATTTTTTAAGGTGCTCCTCCCACCAGATTGCATGGTGTTTTTTCATATGGGTCGGTTGGCCTCCAGTACCATAATGTGATCCAGGCTTACCTCGACTAACATGGGTGCTGCGAATGCCACATACTATGATATGCTATCACTGTGTGCTAACCATAAAAATTCCCAGACTGAGGAGAAGCACTTTTTTACTGTGCCACTGCCAATGCCTGAGGAAGAACGGGAGGTAGGTGGGCGTATTATCGATTGCCTCTCTGCTTCTTCTGAGGTAGGGGTTGGTGCAAGTCTCAGCTGGGGCTTTGCAAATATGGGAGCTGTTGGTAATACCTGTGCCACATCCCTCGGGGCAGGTTGAATAGCAATGTCGGACTCCTCTGTGTCACCCTCCACAATGACTGCCTCGTCATCGTCATCCTCCTCATCATCATGACCTTCCATAAGTCTAAGCCTTTCAGGAAGTTTTCTTTTCCCTTGCCTCTCCTATTGTCTTCTGGACTCTGCCGAGGTCAACTCCATGTCCCTATCATCATCATCAGAAATGGTGCTTAGAGAAGATGGTGGAGTAGAACCTTTCCTTTCCCTTGCTAGAGATCTGGGTGCCAATGATTCTAAAAGAGGAGGTACTTGCTCAAAAGGAAGCTCAGACTCCTGTCCTGCTCCAACATCAGGAAAATGTACTATTGCTGGCTGTGGCTGCTGTCCACTTTGCTCTGTTTCCTGAAACAATTGTGTACTACTTTGCGAAAGCGGCAAATCCAATTCAACGCCACTGCTCGTCGGCATCGCCATGATTACAGTGGCTGCCTCACTGACAGTCATGGTCCTGGGCTTAGGTTAGGGTGGTGCTGTTGATGCTGGATTGCTGCTGCCAACTTGCTCCCCGGAGGCCAGGGCGGCAGGCACACATTGCCTGAAAAAGGTTTCAATCGACATGTCACTGGTGGAAAGCTGCTTCTTCTCACTGACCACTTTCTTGGCAACAACTTTCTTTGGGGTCATCTTAAAGCTCTCAGTTGGCAGTGGCACTAAGCTGCACAAGCGGAAGAGATTGGAGGACTGACGTGTGACTGCACAGGCCTTGTGTTTGGCAGTACTGCAAGTGATGTCTCTTCTCTAGTGCACCGAAAAGCAAACAAGCAAGAAAAACATTTAATGTGAAACGTGGCATTGTTTGCAGTTTGAATTAGTACAGACAAAGGCAATATTAGTGTGGTTGTTTTGTTTACTTAGGTAATAATAACCACTTTAAAGTCAAACCACTCCACCATACCATAATTCCCCATCACAATAGCACATAAGATACAGAATGATAGAGCTCTTTCCTTTATGTCCATATATTCTAAAGGAGACCCCTATGGCACTCAGGGAACTGGATGGGTAAATGGAATAGTAATCTTAAAAAAAATTGATGTTATTGAGCACCTATGGCAGGCAATGTGGTCTGGGGGAAATGAAATAATCATCATCATTACACAAACAAATGTGGCTAATATGTCTACTCTAAAGTGCACTCCAGCCAGGGTGTCCAGGAGGAAATGGAATTATATACCTAAAAAACTGAATGCTGTTGCGTGGTTGTGCGCCTACTGTGGATGGATGAATGGATAGCTGGATGATGGATCAACCAAGGCAAAACGGAAAAAAATTATTTAAAATAAAAAAATTAAAAGTTAAAATTAAAAAAATTAAAAGTAAAAAAATATAAAAATTAAATAAAAAAATTTAAAGTAAAAAATATTTAAAAATTAAATTAAAAAAATTAAAATTAAACAAAATTAAAATAAAAATAAAAATAAACAATATTTAAAAAAGTGAAATTAAAAACAATTTTAATACAGAATAAACAAAAATTTAAAAAAAATTACACAGATAAAGTAAAAATTACAAGTAAAAAAAAAATCAATAATGCCGATGTTTATATGGGATGATGAGACGATAACCTATTGGAGGTGCAAAATAAAAAAAAATAACAAAAATGCATGTAATACTTATAAGCACTGTTCATCAAAATCATATTCTTATAAACATACTACAATGAACCTCAAGCATATTATTAAACCTATATCTTATCCATCCATGCAAGCCTATGGCAAAGGCACACTGGCTGGCAACACAAAATGGCTGCCAGCCAGTGCCACATGGTCAACAACAATTCTGAGCAAGAAGGCATGGGGAACAAAGAAGACAAGCAGGCCTATGGCAAAAGCACGTTGGCTGGCTACACAAAATGGCCACCAGCCACATGGTGAACAACTACAACAACAAGCAAGGAGGCATGGCACAACAAAGAACACATGCAGGCTACGGCAAAAGCACACTGGCTGGCTACACAAAATTTCCGCCAGCCACATGGTCTAACAACAAGCAGGAGGCATGGAAAACAAAAAACACATGCAGGGCTATGGCAAAAGCACCCTGGTTGGCTACACAAAATGCCGCCAGCCACATGGTCAAATAGCAAGCAAGAGGCATGGAAAACAAAGAACACATGCAAGCCCATGGCAAAAGCACACTGGCTGGCTACACAAAATGGCCGCCAGCCGCATTGTCAAACAACAAGAACCGGCAAGGAGGCATAGCCACAACATGGAACACATGCAGGCCTATGGCAAAAGCACAGTGGCTGGCTATACAAAATGGCCGCCAGTAACATGGTCAAACAAAACAACAAGCAGGAGGCATGGAAAACAAAGAACACATTCAGGCCGATGGTCAAAAGCACACCGACTGGCTACCCAAAATGGCTGCCAGCCACATGGTCACAACAACCAGCAAGGAGGCATGGCCAAAACAAAGAACACATGCAGGCCAATGGCAAAAGCACACTGGCTGGCTACACAAATGGGCGACAAACACACGTTCAAACAACAAGCAGGAGGTATGGAAAAAAAAGAACACATGCAGGCCTATGGCAAAGGCATACTGGCTGCCTAAACAAAATGCCCACCAGCCACATGGTCAAACAACAACAAGCAGGAACCATGGAAAACAAAGAACACTTACAGGCCTATGGACACTGACTATACAAAAAAATGGCCCCTGGCCACATGGCATGGGGAACAAAGCCATGTGGCCTCTGGCAACATGGCATGGCAAACACACTCCCACACTGACCAGACAAAGAAAGGAGACATGGCAATTGGTAACACGGGAGAAAACAGCATCAATTCAGCAATGCCAAAAACGAAAAATAATTGGGCAAACATTTTTTATAACAATATTCATCATCCAAAGGCATCAAATTTATTACCCCATCTATACACTGTTTGCAGAAATAAAATGTGAAATACCCCCAAAAAACACATGTTGTAATTTAATCCAATGCCATTCATGGCCTAATGAATGTTTCAATTCAACAGACAACACAGAAACAGTTGTTTCATGCGCCCATGCCTACTACTGGGTGTACTGGCTGGAAGGCCCATTGGCAGACTAGGCCACATAGTGAACTAAATGAATATTGCAAATGTATTTAAAAAAATTGAGAAAATGTACTAAACTGTGCAACATTTTTTCTTTACACAAGAAGAAAAATTACATACAAAAAAATTACTAGGCCCCTACTGAAACTGCAGGCCACCCACCACAATAAATTTTAAAAATCAAATAAAAGTAAAAATAAATATTAGTGCATGCCCCCAATCAAACAAACAACACCGGTGTACAACAGTTTTTGAACTTACTTGTGAAATCTCAAATACAAAGTCCTTAAATCCAATGGCATATATGCAGCAGACAAGGAGACTGATGTTTCCAGCACCAAATCCAAATGAAAAGTGACCAGGAGATGGACAAACCACTGGGAGGAGCCTGCTGGACAGGAACAGGAAGATGGAGTCTCTGGGGCACTTCCTTCGTGTTAGAAAAAAAAGTGGGAAAAAAAATTCCAACGGTCCGTTGGAGAAGAAAATCCTCTCGAACTGCCTCTCAGCTGCTTCTCGACCACAAAAACTGCTCGAGCGGTGCATTCGCGATCAGCACTATATTGGCGCCATTGCGACCGGAAGCAAGCTCACTAGCTGCCCAAATTTATTGTGGTGCTCACGAACGCCAAAACAAATCTTGCACGCTCTAATAAAAACAAAGCTCTGCTTTGCACCTGGGAAAGCAGAATTGAGAAACTCTGTGCTCATCTGTGGAGCGCGGGGCACTTGAATTTTGCAAACTCTGCGAGCTGAGCGGAGTTTAACGCTCAGGCCAACCAAACATGAACTGATTAACTCTTCCAATTTGGAAATGACACTTATAAAATGTAATAAGGCAACTCCAACGTTATCTTATGGGAGAGATAGGCCTTGCAATAGTGAAAAAAGAATTTAAGAGTTTTTCACTACTAGGACATGTAAAACTTAACAGTCCAACCTTTTAAATACAATACACCCTGCCCCTAAGGGCTGTTTAGGACCGACTCTAGGTGTATCTTATATATGTTAAAAATGAAGGTTTAGGCATGTCAAGAGGTTTGTTTTGCCAGGTCGAAATGGCAATAGAAAACTGCACAATTGGCTGCAATGGCAAGCCTGTAACATGTTTTAAAAGCTACGTAAGTGGGTGGCACATTCCATGCTGCAGGCCCACTAGTATTCATTAATTTACCAGCCCAGGGTACCTGTATTACCACTTCTCTAGAGACTTACAAGTAAATGAAATACACCAATTGGGCTTAAGCCAATTTCACCAGGATTAAAGGACAGCACACAGGCACTTTAGCACTGGTTAGCAGTGGTAAAGTGTACAGAGTCCTAAAGCCAATAAAAACTAATTCAGCAAAACAGGAGGAGTGAATGGCAAACGTTTCGGGGAAGACCACCCTAAGGCTGACAGGTCTAACAGTAACCAACACTGTGATTAGGGTACCCCATTGTAACACACATCGTAACCCTTAGGGTACCCGATAAGAACAGATGTGTAAACAGTCAAGTCAAGTCAAATTTTATTTGATTTAGTTCTCTACTGAGAACAACTAATTTTAAACATACATTTTTTTATAAAACATTAATGGGTTACTCATTTCAATACATTTTTAAAAAACTCTTTAAAAATTTGAACAAATTATGACATACGAATTCATCTGGCAGCGATTTAAGAAGCAAAATGAGGCCTTGGACTGTAATAATGTTATGTCTGATTCGAATAGGTTTTAAATATCGGCGTCTGGCCTCGACTAGTGTCGAATTTGGACATTCAAACAGAACGTGCAGTAAGTCTTGCACTCCTCCGTCACATAAATCACAAATCTGGTGGTATTTTCAATGTGGTTCCATCTAGAAGTAAATGCTTTCAAAGGGAGAATCCCAAGCCGTAATTAGATGATCCAGCGCCGGACTACATGCCCTAAGTTGAAACTGATATATCTTTGATGATATTTGTATTCTGTTGACTCTGCATATTGTTCATAATGTTTTAATTGAGAGCAGTGCTTGATGTCGAGGTCGTAACTTATTCTCGGCGTCAAGTGTTTTAAGAAAAGCCTCAAGTGCCCAGGAGTCCAAGATTTCAAAAGTGTGATTGTGCAGTTTGATATATTAAAAGCTGTATTTAAATTTTGTCTAAAAATATGATGCGATGATTCAATCCCAAAAGTTTCAGTTTTCAATAAAAATCTTAAGGTTCCTTGTTTAGCATGTATAAGATTGTAGGCCCATCTTATGATGTTAGTAATAGCTCTGGCATACGAGCTAGCTAAAGAGAGTTTGAGGCGTAGAGCTTGTGCAGGAACTGCTTGATGGACTTTTATCATTTTACGAAGTATTTTCCCTTCTTTAATTTGTATTTGTTGCCACTGTTTTATTGGGATGTATTCTAATGCGTACGATAAAATAGGTGGAATTTTAGAGCTAAAAACCTATAAAAGGGACTGAAAGTTCCTATGTCCGGAAGAGGAATAGAAATGTTGAAGTGCCCCAACGTGTACATCTGCTTTTCGACCTAAGTGCTGAAGATGCGGGGTATTTTGTAATGTTTGTGTAAATATTCGTCCCAAGTAGGTATATTCATTGAGCACCTCTAAAGATTTCCCCCCTAGTGACCAGTTGAATTTGGTATATAGCTTTCTTCCTCTGAACGGAACTATTTTCGTTTTGGATGTATTTGGAACTAGGAAATTTTCTTCTGTCTATCTTTTTTTAAAAACATTTTATTGGCATTTTGTCATAACAACAATATACAAAAGACTTTAAATAAAAATGAAAAACAATCAATACAGTGCATTCCCTCATAACAGCAAGCACAAGTCATGACAGATGGTTATCCACAAAGGCAGTTTGCATACCATGTATAGTCCAGCTTGGAGTTGCAAATCTAGACGTCATTCACTTCCCATGTATTTAATGCATGTCTGCGAAACAAACACCACATAACCCACTCTATATAGCCAATTTTATATCAATTTGTGGGTCCAAGCACTCGCCACCCTCAGGCATGGCTACATTTCGGTGTACTCCATACATTATTTATAACATTGAATTTGGATCATCTGCTGCCTCCGTCCCAAGCCACGCCACGAAGGGCTCCCAAATGTCTGTCGGTCTGGATCTTGGCGGTAAGAGTTCCCAATAGTTCCCCAGATGTGTTTTGCAATACGTCACTCTCCCCACCCACTCTTTGGCTGTAGAGGGTGTCGCTGCACCCCAGTGTTGCCTTTTTGCCATTAGTAGTAACATTTCTGGCAGTTTTCGCGCTTTTGGCGGTATTGTGGTTATGATTCCCAATAGGGCGGCCTGGGGTGTACAGGGCACCTCCCATCCTGTAATATTTTTTATGTGATGTAATATTAATTGCCAATAGTTTGCCATGGGTCTACAGTGCCAGGCCATGTGTAGAAATGTTGCCCGCGGGGTCCCACATCTCCAGCAACTGTCATCTGTGCGTAATCTCATTCTATGTATTTGTGGATATGTTCGGTAAAGGCGATGTAAGTATTTAAAATGTATAAGTCGTAGGCGGTATTTGGTGACAGTTTCTCAAGTAATTTGCAACTCTGATCCCACTGTTAGTCTGTGAGTACCTCCCCTAGGTCTTCGTCCCACGCTTTTCGGGCCACCGGAACCACCACTGGAGCCGAGCGCTGGGTCGTGCGGTAAATCCGCGATATTAATTTCTTACCAGAGTCGTTTATTAATATGTTTTCAAGTGCATGTACTGTTTGCGGGGGGGGTGGGATATGAAGTAAATTTGTCTTTACAAAAGGTCCGTAGTTGATAATAGAGCAGCATATCTAGTGCTGTCGGGGGTAAGGGGTCGCACATTTTGTCTATTGTGAGGAAGACCTCTGCATGATATAGGTCTCCTGCCTTTGTCAGTCCAAGCAAGGTGGCCCGTTTGCGTGCCTTTGCGTCTGTAAGTGGGGGAAACAATGGGTTGTTTAAAATAGGCATCGAGGGAGCGTATAATATACCAGTGTTAGATTTGGGGGTCTCTAGTTGGCAGAGGTAGGTACCTTTGTCCAAATAGGGACCCTTGCGTCTAGTCAGGGAAAGTAGGTACACTCCCGAAATAACCCCTGCTCACCCTCTTGGTAGCTTGGCACGAGCAGACAGGCTTAGTTCAGAGGCAGTGTGTAAAGCATTTGTGAACACATACAGTAATCAAGTGACAACACTACAAATGGACACCACACAGGTTATATATTTATAAAAATAGGTATACTTTATATAGATTTATCACAAGACCGTAAACGACAAAAATAATCCACAATACTGTTAAGAATACTTAGTTCTGATCAAAAAGGCTTAATTCAAGGTTCTGTGCGAGTCGGTAGCCTCCTCCAGCTAGGGCGATGTCGAGAACAAACAGAGTCTAACAAATCCAGCTGACCGCGTCGAGACGGGCCAACACAGCGTAGACAGACTCGGTCACAGTACCTTTTACTTGAAGCGGCAGGCACGGGCGTGCGAGCCGGATGGCTGTTCGTCGCGGTCGCGATGCAAAAATGGAAGCGTTGCAGGACGGGTTGTCCCTCGATGCGGTGCAGGCAGCGGCTCGTTGACGTCGTCGAGACGGAGTCGGTGAGACCAGGGCCGTGCGTTGCAGGGCGAGACGGTGCTTCGATGCGGTGCTGGCAGGTTGCGGTGCGGTGACGGAGCCGGATTCAGGAGCTGGCGTCGATCAGTCCGGACAGCGGTGCGAGTCGGGCGGTGCGTCGCAAAGCGTGCGAGCGGTGCCCAACTCCGGTGCGGTCACAGGACTCGAACTCAGCAGCAGTGACCGTGTCGGTCGGACCAGTTCGATTCGGCGTAGCGAAGCGTTGCAGGACGCGTTGTCCCTCGATGCGGTGCAGGCAGCGGCTCGTTGACGGAGTCGGTGAGACCAGGGCCGTGCATTGCAGGGCGAGACGGTGCTTCGATGCGGTGCTTACAGGACACCGAGTCAGTCGTGAGAGTCGGTCACAGCTCCCTACCTCTGCAGCCACTGAAACAGAGTTTCCAGCAGCAGTTCACAAAGGGGGTGAAGTCCAATGGTCCTGGGACTTCGGTCAGGGGCAAGCTCTCTTCCAAGCCCTTGGAGATCCTTCACAAGTTGATGAAAGTCACAGCAAAGCAAAAGTTCCTTTCTCCTTTCTTTGGCAGTCAGGCAAACCACTGCAGGCCAATCCCCAAGCAGCACTTCAGCTTAGGGATAGTCTCTCCTCAGTTTCTTCTTGGTTCCGCTCCTCAGCAAAGGTTTCTTCTTGTTCCCAAAAGTGATCTAATTTTCCTGGGGTCTGGGTGCCCCTCTTATACCCTGATTCTCTTTGTTCTCTGGAGGCAGAGAGGCCTCCGCCTAGTCCAAAACCAGTTCTGGTCAGTCCTGGAGCACTTTGTTTTTCTGACTCCTTCTTTCCTTTCAGAATGTGGGGCAGAGTGCTCAGCCGCCCGGCAGGAGGTGGAGCCAGCATTGTGGAAGGCAGGCACAGCCCTATTCAGACCCAGGTGCAACTCCTCCCTCCACTCTGGATGCAGATCTTTCTATTCAGCCCTGCGCTGACTCACCCTGTCTCCTGTAGCCACCCCCAGCCCCTGTCACTCAATCTCCAGACAAGGAATACACAACCTAGCAGAGGCAGGCTTGGATAGTTAGGCAAGAAAATACCCACTTTCTAAAAGTGGTATTTTCAAACACAGAATGTTAAAACCAACTTCACTAAAAGATGCATTTTATCATCCTGAGTTCAGGCATACTAAATTCGTTTTTCTACCATGTTCCCTGGGTCAGTTCTGACTATAAGGTGTAATAGTCAGTCTGCCCATTCTGGCCTATGGGGAGCAGGTAGCCTTGCAATAGTGAAAACGAAAATGGCTGTAATTCACTATTAGGACATGCCACACACACCAGGGCATGTCCTACCTTATACTTACAATGCACCCTGCCCTAGGGCCTACTTTAGGGGTGACCAACATGCAGTAAAGGGAAGGTTTAGGGACTGGTAAGTGGGTGTACTCACCAAGTCGACATGGCAGCCCTAGGCTGCACACAGGCTCTGCGATGGCAGGCCTGAGACACATTTACAGGCCGCTTCTGTGGGTGGCACAACCAGTGCTGCAAGCCCACCAGCGGCATTGGATTTACAAGCCCTGGGCACACTGAGTGCACTGTACTAGGGACTGACAAGTAAACCAATCATCCAATCATGGAGTCACTAATACATATATCAATTAATGATAGGGAGCACTTGCACTTTGGCACTGATTAGCAGCGGCAAAGTGCCCATGAGCGTCTAGTCCAGCAAAAACATATCGGCAACAGTGGAGGCATTACGAAAAAATGGAAGGGAGACCCACGCCAAGGATGCCAGGTCTAACACGTGTCCCCTCCAGCTGAAATGTGGGGAGAACTATCCTCCCCTAGGGAGTTCTCATCGCTAAGGCGGAAAAATCTGGACAGACCATCAGCATTGGCGTGTTCTGTACCAGGGCGGTGTTCCACCGTAAAGTCCATCCCCTGTAGGGAAATGGACCACCTCAACAGCTTTGGATTCTCACCCCTCATCTGCATCAACCATCTGAGGGGCCTGTGGTCTGTCTGAACCCGGAAGTGAGTCCCAAACAGGTATGGTCTCAGCTTCTTCAGTGCCCAGACCACAGCAAATGCCTCCCGCTCAATAGCACTCCATCTCTGTTCCCGGGGAAGTAACCTCCTACTGATGAAGGCTACAGGTTGGTCTAGGCCCTCCTCATTGATCTGGGATAGAACAGCCCCTACACCATGCTCTGAAGCGTCGGTCTGAACAATGAACTCATTGGAGAAGTTGGGTGCCTGGAGCACAGGCGCCGTGCACATGGCAGTCTTCAAGGTGTCAAAAGCTTTTTGACAGGCGTCAGTCCAAATCACTTTCCTGGGCTGCTTCTTGGAAGTCAGCTCTGTCAAGGGGGCAACAATGCTGCCATACCCCTTGACGAATCTCCGGTAATACCCGGTGAGTCCTAGGAAGGCTCTCACCTCTGTCTGGGTCTTGGGGGCTCCCAAGCCAGAATGGTATCAATTTTCGGTTGGAGGGGCGCCACCTGGCCGCTCCCAACCTGGTGTCCCAAGTACACCACAGAACCCTGCCCAATCTGGCACTTACTCGCCTTGATTGTGAGGCCTGCTCTCCGCAGCGCCATCAACACTTCCCAGAGGTGGCGCAGATGTTCTTCCCAACGGGCATTGAACACTGCGATGTCATCCAGGTAGGCGGCACTGAAATCCTCCAATCCAACCAACACCTGGTTGACCAACCTCTGAAAGGTGGCAGGGGCATTCTTCATCCCAAAGGGCATCACCCGGAACTGGTAGTGCCCATCTGGTGTGGAGAATGCTGACCTCTCTTTTGCCCCATCAGTCAAGGCGATCTGCCAGTACCCAGACGTTAAGTCAAACGTGCTGAGGTACCGCGCAGCCCCTAACCGATCTATGAGCTCATCAGCTCTGGGGATGGGGTGGGCGTCAGTCCTGGTGACGGAATTGAGTCCCCTGTAGTCCACACAGAACCGGAGTTCTGGTGTGGCACCAGGCGCGGCAGCCTTTGGAACCAAGACCACTGGGCTGGCCCATGGGCTGTTAGAGGACTCAATCACCCCTAGCGCAAACATCTTGGAGACCTCCTCCTTGATGCAGGCTCTGACCCTGTCAGTCACCCTGTAAGCCTTGTGCTTCACAGGAAGACTGTCCCCAGTGTCCACATCATGGACGCACCAATGAGTGACACTGGGAACCAGGGAGAACAGGTCAGGGAACTGTCCCAACAGTTGGCGACAATCACCCTGCTGCTCAGGTGTCAGGGAGGTAGAGAGGTTTACTCCCTCCACTGATCCATCTTGCTCTCGGGCTGACAGGAGGTCAGGAAGAGGCTCGGTCTCCTCCTCCATTCCATCATCTGTAGCTAAGAGCATGCCCACTTGGGACCTCTCCAAGTGGGGCTTCAGGCGGTTCACATGCAGGACCCGCAAGGGGTTCCTGGGAGACTGCAAGTCCACCAAATAGGTAACTGGACTCTTGCGCTCCACCACCGTAAAAGGGCCGGTCCACCTGTCCTGGAGCGCACAAGGCTCCACAGGGGCCATGACCCACACTTTCTGACCAGGCTGAAGCTCTACCAGAGTGGCATTCTGGTCGTACCACCGCTTCATCTCCTCCTGGCTGGCTTCCAGATTTGCCTCAGCAAGTTCTCTGAAACGCCTAGTCTGGTTCCTGAAGGCCAGCATGTAACTGGGGAGGTTTCTTGGGAGATTGCTCCCAGCCTTCCTTGACCAAACTCAGAGGTCCTCGCACCGGGTGTCCATACAGGAGCTCAAAGGGACTGAACCCTAGAGACTTCTGTGGCACCTCCCGGTATGCAAACAACAGGCATGGTAAGAGGACGTCCCATTTACGCCTCATGGGTTCTTCCAGACCCATAATCATGCCCTTGAGGGTCCGGTTGAATCTCTCAACCAGACCATTTCCTTGAGGGTGGTAAGGAGTGGTGAACTTGTAAGTTACACCGCACTCCTGCCACAGGGACTTCATGTACTTGGACATGAAGTTGGTACCTCTGTCAGACACCACCTCTTGAGGGAATCCCACACGTGAGAAAATTCCCATCAGTGCCCGTCCCACCACGGGGGCCGTCACTGTCCTCAGAGGGATGGCTTCAGGGTACCGGGTGGCATGGTCCACCAAGACCAGGATAAACCTGTTGCCCATGGCTGTCTTGGGGTCCAGTGGCCCCACAATATCAATACCCACCCGTTCAAAGGGGGTGCTGACCACAGGGAATGGCTGGAGAGGAGCCTTGTGCTTCCTCCCACTCTTTCCACTTGCCTGGCAAGTCTGGCATGTCCTGCAGTGAGTGGCGGCACTCCTGCGCATCTGGGGCCAATAGAAATGGGTAACAAGCCTGTCAAAGGTCTTGTCCTGCCCCAGATGTCCCGCTAACGGTACATCATGAGCCAACCCCAGTAGGAAGGCTCTGAAGCGCTGGGGTACCACCAGCACACGGGCTGACCCAGGCTCAGCAACCTTAGGCTCTGAATACAGGAGACCATTCTCCCAGTAAACCCAATGTGATCCAGACTGATCACCTGCTGCCTGGTCTGTGGCCTGTTGCCTCAGACCCACGAGAGAGGGCATGCGTTCTGCTCCTCGCAGAACTCTTCCCTGGAGGGTCCTCCTTCTTGCTGCCAATGGGTCAGCTCAGGTAGGTCCCCCAGTTCAGCTACCTGTTCCCCTGTAGGCTCCAGGGCATCCCCCTCAGGGTCTGCCTCCTCCTGGACCGTGGGAACTTCGGGGGCCGGTTTCCCACGCCCCCTGCCTTCTCTCTCTCCGGCAGGCACCTGGGCCTCCCTCTCAGGCTCCAGGTCCTCTTGAACACCTTTAGCTGCCATTGACCGGGTGGTCACACATGCCCAATCAGGCAAGCCCAACATTTCTAAATGCGCACTCCGCTCCACCTTAGCCCAAGGTGAGCTCTCCAAATCGTTCCCTAACAAACAGTCAACAGGCATGGCTGGCCTCACAGCTACTTGAAGAGTACCCGAGACCCCCCACTCAAAGGGAAGCTGAGCCACCTTGCAGTGACTCTCTGTGTTGTCAGCGGCAACAACCGGATAGAATGCATCAGGGATAACCTGCTCTTTAGACACCAGGTGACACTTGACAGCTGTCACACTGGCTCCTGTGTCTCTCAGAGCCTCCACCCTATGGCCATTGATGGTCACCCACTGCCTGTATTTCTTAGTGTTCTCAGGCAGCGGGGTCCTAGGGACCATCTCAGAGTCTCCTAATGAGACAAGGGAAAACACTGTGGGATCCCCCCCACCTTGGGCACCCAACTCCTTCCCCAGGGCTACACTAGCCAACTGCCGGGGGACTGCACTCGTGGGTGCTGGTTTTCCATGCAAAGGGCAACGAGGATCGTTTGCCTTGTGGCCAGGGGCGCCACACTTGTAACATACCAGTGGTCCCTGGTGAACAGGGGGCCTGTCGGGGCCACTGGCTTCTTCTCAGGGGAGGCTGGGAACCTTTCCCTTGGTTCCCTTGGGGTTTACTTTGGGGCCCTTTATGGAACTCCTTCTGTTTACCCTTGTCCCCCCACTCTTCTGCTGGGGACCCTGCCCACCCTTGGCGGAGTCTCCCACGTGACCCTTGTGGACCCGGGTACTCACCCAGCGGTCCGCCTCCTCAGCAAGCTGCCTAGGGTTAGTCAGCTTACTATCAATCAGGTGCTGGCGTAGCTCAGGAAAACAATTACCGGACAAGTGCTCCCAGGCAATCAAATCAAAGAGCGCCTGAAAATCAGTCGCTTTGCTACCCTTTACCCAACCATCCAAGGCTCTGCAAAAGAAGGTCACATATTCAACCCAGGTACTGCTTTCAATCTTACTACAGTTCCTGAACCTTTGCCTATAAAGCTCAGGGGTTAACCCATACCTAGTCATTAAGGCATCCTTCATGTGGCTGTACGAATTATAGACTTCAGAGGGCAAATCCAACAAGGTATCCCGCCCCTCACTGAGGAACCGTCCCCACAACCCCGCTCCCCAATCCTTCTCAGGGACCCGGTGGGAAGACATGGCTACCTCATAGGCTTTGAACCACTGCCCTATGTCATCATTTTTAAAAACTCCTTCACCACATCTTTGGGAATATACACCCTAGCTTCAACAGGCACAGGCGGTACACTGCCACCAGAGGGAGTAATCTCTAAGCTTTTGGCCTTCAATTCCAACTCCCTCAAAACTTTCTCATGTTCAAACTGCATTTTCTTTTCCTCTAGGGCTAATTTCCTAGTTTGCATTTCGAATTCTAACTGCCCATTCAGCTTGAGCTTGGTCATCTGCATTTCGTGCATCCTACTCTCCTTCCTGTCCTCCAACTCCTCTGGAGACAGTCCTCTGGCAGAAACACTGCTACCTACTGGGGAAGGTGGTCTTCTAGCCCCTAGACCCAATAGCCCCTCCAGCTGCCCTTCTGCATTCTCAGCCCCCTCCACAGGGGCACTCCTTGATTCGACCCAGGCCCTCAGCGCCTTTTGAAGGTCCTCCTTCCTGGAGAGTCCGGTCATGGACACTTTAAATTTTTTGCAGAATTGCTTGAGCTGTTTGAGGGTGTAGCACTCTAGCCTCTCTTCTTCCCAATCACACTCAACAGAGGCTACTGATGCTGGTTTCTCCATAGTGACTGAACTTGGCATTTGCAAAAATAGGAAATCCCAGAAAAAATGCTATAAAAGTATGTGGTTGCGTTTTTGGTCTGCACTCACTAAGTAGTGTTCACCAATCACTGTACATGAGTCACAAATGCAAGTCCAGAATCCTCAC
The DNA here is from genome assembly GCA_963921515.1 of Calotriton arnoldi. Lineage (NCBI taxonomy): Eukaryota > Metazoa > Chordata > Amphibia > Caudata > Salamandridae > Calotriton > Calotriton arnoldi. The sequence continues at coordinate 422,354 of CAWUFW010011805.1, forward strand.
CGCTGCCCACCAATGTTAGATTTGGGGGTCTCTAGTTGGCAGAGGTAGGTACCTTTGTCCAAATAGGGACCCTTGCGTCTAGTCAGGGAAAGTAGGTACACTCCCGAAATAACCCCTGCTCACCCTCTTGGTAGCTTGGCACGAGCAGACAGGCTTAGTTCAGAGGCAGTGTGTAAAGCATTTGTGAACACATACAGTAATCAAGTGACAACACTACAAATGGACACCACACAGGTTATATATTTATAAAAATAGGTATACTTTATATAGATTTATCACAAGACCATAAACGACAAAAATAATCCACAATACTGTTAAGAATACTTAGTTCTGATCAAAAAGGCTTAATTCAAGGTTCTGTGCGAGTCGGTAGCCTCCTCCGGCTACGGCGATGTCGAGAACAAACAGAGTCTAACAAATCCAGCTGACCGCGTCGAGACAGGCCAACACAGCGTAGACAGACTCGGTCACAGTACCTTTACTTGAAGCGGCAGGCACGGGCGTGCGAGCCGGATGGCTGTTCGTCGCGGTCGCGATGCAAAAATGGAAGCGTTGCAGGACGCGTTGTCCCTCGATGCGGTGCAGGCAGCGGCTCGTTGACGTCGTCGAGACGGAGTCGGTGAGACCAGGGCCGTGCGTTGCAGGGCGAGACGGTGCTTCGATGCGGTGCTGGCAGGTTGCGGTGCGGCGACGGAGCCGGATTCAGGAGCTGGCGTCGATCAGTCCGGACAGCGGTGCGAGTCGGGCGGTGCGTCGCAAAGCGTGCGAGCGGTGCCCAACTCCGGTGCGGTCACAGGACTCGAACTCAGCAGCAGTGACCGTGACGGTCGGACCAGTTCGATTCGGCGTAGCGAAGCATTGCAGGACGCGTTGTCCCTCGATGCGGTGCAGGCAGCGGCTCGTTGGACGGAGTCGGTGAGACCAGGGCCGTGCGTTGCAGGGCGAGACGGTGCTTCGATGCGGTGCTTACAGGACACCGAGTCGGTCGTGAGAGTCGGTCACAGCTCCCTACCTCTGCAGCCACTGAAACAGAGTTTCCAGCAGCAGTTCACAAAGGGGTGAAGTCCAATGGTCCTGGGACTTCGGTCAGGGGGCAAGCTCTCTTCCAAGCCCTTGGAGATCCTTCACAAGTTGATGAAAGTCACAGCAAAGCAAAAGTTCCTTTCTCCTTTCTTTGGCAGTCAGGCAAACCACTGCAGGCCAATCCCCCAAGCAGCACTTCAGCTTAGGGATAGTCTCTCCTCAGTTTCTTCTTGGTTCCGCTCCTCAGCAAAGGTTTCTTCTTGTTCCCAAAAGTGATCTAATTTTCCTGGGGTCTGGGTGCCCCTCTTATACCCTGATTCTCTTTGTTCTCTGGAGGCAGAGAGGCCTCCGCCTAGTCCAAAACCAGTTCTGGTCAGTCCTGGAGCACTTTGTTTTTCTGACTCCTTCTTTCCTTTCAGAATGTGGGGCAGAGTGCTCAGCCGCCCGGCAGGAGGTGGAGCCAGCATTGTGGAAGGCAGGCACAGCCCTATTCAGACCCAGGTGCAACTCCTCCCTCCACTCTGGATGCAGATCTTTCTATTCAGCCCTGCGCTGACTCACCCTGTCTCCTGTAGCCACCCCCAGCCCCTGTCACTCAATCTCCAGACAAGGAATACACAACCTAGCAGAGGCAGGCTTGGATAGTTAGGCAAGAAAATACCCACTTTCTAAAAGTGGTATTTTCAAACACAGAATGTTAAAACCAACTTCACTAAAAGATGCATTTTATCATCCTGAGTTCAGGCATACTAAATTCGTTTTTCTACCATGTTCCCTGGGTCAGTTCTGACTATAAGGTGTAATAGTCAGTCTGCCCATTCTGGCCTATGGGGAGCAGGTAGCCTTGCAATAGTGAAAACGAAAATGGCTGTAATTCACTATTAGGACATGCCACACACACCAGGGCATGTCCTACCTTATACTTACAATGCACCCTGCCCTAGGGCCTACTTTAGGGGTGACCAACATGCAGTAAAGGGAAGGTTTAGGGACTGGTAAGTGGGTGTACTCACCAAGTCGACATGGCAGCCCTAGGCTGCACACAGGCTCTGCGATGGCAGGCCTGAGACACATTTTACAGGCCGCTTCTGTGGGTGGCACAACCAGTGCTGCAAGCCCACCAGCGGCATTGGATTTACAAGCCCTGGGCACACTGAGTGCACTGTACTAGGGACTGACAAGTAAACCAATCATCCAATCATGGAGTCACTAATACATATATCAATTAACGATAGGGAGCACTTGCACTTTGGCACTGATTAGCAGCGGCAAAGTGCCCATGAGCGTCTAGTCCAGCAAAAACATATCGGCAACAGTGGAGGCATTACGAAAAAATGGAAGGGAGACCCACGCCAAGGATGCCAGGTCTAACAACCAGCGTGTGATCTTTTGCGGATACCTTCCCATGCCCAACGTAGTGTCTGTACCGTATCTATTTCATCTTGTGGCCGGCGGTATGGCTGGTATAGTGCAGTAGCTAAGGGGGTGGGGGCAACTTTATCAATCTCTATGGCAACATGTGGTTGGAACGGCGTTGGGTGCTTCCAAAAGTGCAAAAATTGCGCCTGGGCACTGCAGGCATACAACGCAAAATCGGGGGCCACCATTCCTCCCTGTGATTGCGGCAGCGTCAAGATCTCCCAGGCTATTCTGGGTTGTCTGCCCGCCCAGACTAGGTCGATCATCAGTGAGCGTATACGTTTGAAGAAATGTTGTGTTAGGGGGAGTGGAATGTTTACAAAAAGGTATAGTAATTTAGGTAGGAAAATCATTTTCGCTATTGCTACTCAACCTGCTAGCAAGATTGGGAGGTTTCGCCAGCGTTTTACCCTTTCCTCCACCCATTCTATTGTTTTCCCATAATTGGTCTGCCAAATCTCTTGTATATCGCCACTAATCCATATCCCCAGATAGCGGACTGGATCTTTCGCCCAGGTAATTGGATACTCCGTCTCAAATTCTGGGGTGCCTGATGTTAGTGGGAGTATAACTGACTTTTTCCAGTTGATGGAGAGCCCCGAAAGTCCTCTGTACCTTTCTAATTCGCGTGTCATGGGAGCAAAGTTTTCTTTAGGGTCAACCATGTAAAGTGTAATGTCATCCGCGTACATGGACACCGTTAGGCCGCGGGTGGTAAATCCTATTCCCCGATCGGCATGATGTTGACATAACCGGGCTGCCAAGGGTTCGGTGGCTATGGCAAATAAAAGTGGTGACAGGGGGCAACCCTGCCTTGTGCTTCTGGTGATAGTTATGGGGTCTGATACTTGTCCATTAACTCGTATTCGAGCTGTTGGCATAGTATATAGTAGTTTAATTTGCTGTATAAATAGCGGGCTTAGACCCAGTCTACGGAGAAGAGGAAACAGGAAACCCCATTCCAAAGAGTCAAATGCCTTTGTGGCATCTAACAGCGCAGCTATAGCCGAGACATTGGGCACTAAGTAATGCAGTAGGCCAAACAGTGTTCTAAGGTTGTGTGAGGTAGATCTGCCCGGCACAAATCCAGATTGATCCGGCCTCACAATTATTGGTAATAAGGGTTGCAGTCTGGTGGCCAAAAGTTTAGCAAATATCTTTGCATCAAGGTTTATTAGAGAGAGCGGGCGATATGAGTCGCATTGGAGGGATATTTATCTGGTTTCACTAGGGTTATTATTATGGCCTCCCTCATAGACTCGGGGAGTATTCCAGTCTGTTGAGCCTCTTGGTATACTTTTAATAGTTGCGGGGCCAATAAATCAGAATATTCTTTGTAAAATTTTGCAGTTAGCCCATCTGCTCCTGGTGCCTTATCTGCAGAAAGGCTGCCTATCGCTGTGCGCACATCTTCCACTGTGAAAGGGATATCCATATACTCCCTGTACCCCTCACTAAACCATAATAGTTGTATGGAGTTAAAGTATTCCTCAAGAATCGTATCTGCTGGAGTCGACCGTGTGGTGTAAAGTTGTGCATAAAAATTTCGCATTGTATGAAGTATTTCTGGTGGACTGTGTACAGTGTCATCTTCCGGGGTTTTGAGTACTGTAATGAAAGTGGAGCCCCTTGGTGGGCGTAGTAGGTTAGCAAGGGCTTTCCCTGCTCTATCACCTTCCCCGTATTTCCGAGCTGTTGCATATTTATTTAGAAAATGCGTTTCACGGAGTGCCTCCTCCTGGTGTTCTGTGAGTATTTTGCGTATATTACCAAGTAGTGTGGTCGTTGGTTGTGTAAAATATTGCTTCTCAAGCGAACTCAATTTTTCTTCTAGTGTTGTAAGCCTGGTGCGTATGTCTTTCAGTATACCCGCTTGTCCCGCTATGCATTGCCCTCTAATTACCGCCTTAAATGCGTCCCATAGAATGCTAATGCTATCCACCGTGCCGGTGTTGATGTCAAAATATTCAGTCATTTTTTCCCTAAGCTCTTCCCTGAACACTGTGTCCAGGAGCACATTTGGAGGCAGGCGCCACGTGAAGGGTTGTATATATGGCTTGGGCACTTTGAGAGAAATCAGGACTGGGGCGTGGTCAGATAATGTGCAGGCCTGATGGGTTACACCGGTTGTCCAGGAGTGGACCTCCGGCGTTGTTATCCAAAAATCTATTCTAGACCATGCCAAGCGGTGCTGGGTAATGCATGTGCCTTCCCTGCCCTGTGGATGAAATATACGCCATGAATCAATTAGGCCCCCATCTGTCATTAGCCCCTTCAACATTTCCGCTGCCTGTGGATGGTGTAAGCGGGCAGCTCCTGCTCTGTCCTCCATTTTGGATAGGACTGTGTTGAAGTCACCGCCCCACAATATCTCTGTGTCTCCCAATGCCTGGATCTTGTGCCACACTTCTTGAAAAAATGTGGGGTTGTCTACATTCGGACCTTATACATTTGCTAAGATCATGTGTCTACCAAACAGTGTCCCTTTAATAATGAGGTACCTGCCCTCCGGATCTCTATTCACAATCTGAGTCTGCCATGAAACCCCCTTTTTAATCAGAGTTGCCACTCCTCTGGAGTAGTTGGAATAGCAGGAGGCATGAACCTCGTTCCAGCGTGTGGAGTGCAGTTTAGTGCTCGTTACATCTGTCAGGTGTGTCTCCTGAAGCATACATATTCCTATCTCATGCCTTGTGAGGTAGGAATGTACCAGTCTGTTTTTTCGATGATCATTAAGACCACGTATGTTCCATGTAATACATTTTAAATTAGTTATCTGGTGTCAGCCCTCCATGTTGATAATTTCGCTGAGTGATCATCCTACCTTCTGGACCCTTTGCTGTTGCAGGTATATGTTGTGCATGGTTATCACTATAGTGGTTGGACTTGCTCCAGTCTGTCAGAAACAATATAACGTGGAATACCACTGATTTGAGCGTGAAGACATTATGCACGATACCGAAGAAAAAGAACAATAAAACACCCATTCCAGGCCACCCCCCTCCCACACCAACCCCCCAATTAGGTTGTGTATCCCGGTCAAAATAACACCCTTTAACCAAAAAGCCACCCAACAGGGGTGTTAGGGGAATCATCCCAGCGGGGGCGAGGAGTTACCGGCGAACTGCCCTGTCGTTATTACAACAGGGTGGCCGAGCGTTAATATATATAGGCCACAGTGGGATCATTATTGCCACAATATACATTCAAAGGTCTAGCGACCAATAACAAACCCAACCGGAGATGCAGCAATACATTTAGTTGTACATCACTCTACTCAATATCACTTAACTGGCCCTGCGAAGAAGTCTCTGGGTCTCGTGCGACATTTTTCATCTTTGTAGCATGTTGTTTAGCAAATTTCAGGGCCTCTCCTGCTGCTGTGAAGAACATAGGTTTACCATTTGTTTGCACTCGAAGTTTTGCCGGGTATAACATTGCATATTTCGTGCCAGTTTGTTGGAAAATCTTTTTTGCAGGGATGAATTCCCTGCGAGCTACCTGGACCGCTTGCGTGAAATCAGGATAAAACGCTATTGTATTATTTTGATATTGAAGCGTACCCCTTTCGCGCGCTAGTCGCAAAATCGTATCTCTGTCCCTATAGTTTAGTAATCTGGCCAGGATAGCTCTGGGAGTGGTGCCTGGTGGTGGTCGTGGACCAAGCATGTGGTGGGCGCGCTCTATGAGAAACATTGACGATAGATCTGCTCCAAATAGTTCTTGTAGGAGTCCCTCCACATATTTTTCCATATTCGGAATGTTGGTCGATTCAGGTACGCCCGCTAAGCGTATGTTGTTGCGTCTGGATCTCGCTTCCAAGTCCTCGTTGCGCGTTTTGATCACTTTCAGTACTTTGTCCATGCGCAACATTTGCTCACGCGTTTCCGTTTGGTTGTCATCCTGATCCGAAACCCGCGTCTCCAGTGTGTCCAGCCTGTTCTCGTGTTTTTCCACTTTACGTGAAACTTGGTCCAGTCGCGCCACGAGGGAGTCTAATTTTGAATCAATGTCCTTTAGACTGACTTTTACCTCTTTTAGCATTGTTTTAATGTCGTCATCTTGTTGAGACTCTAGTTGCGTCTCTGGAACAATCATTTGTGACGCCATATCACTTTCTGTTTGTCTCGTGCTACGTTTCTCAAAGTTCAGTTTTGGTTGTTTGTTATCAAATTTTCCTATGTTGTCGTGTTATCCAACCACCTCGACGTTTGCAGGTTGTAGCCACCCCTGAGTAATACCACGTGGAGACTTATCGTTAGGTCCTGGGTCTGTTTTGCGTGCACTATCGCCGACAGTATTATGCCTACAACTATAGTTAGTAGTCTTATTTTGCCTTTTTAGTCGTTGTGGCTGAAGTGTGGTCTCTTGATTGCCTAGTTGTTAGCTCGTTCCACACCATCAGGGGCCAGAGTGCCCACCCCGTCTGCCCTCACCGTGGGCCTGGGGGCGTTGTAGACTTACTGCTGTAGCCACACGCTGTGCGACGCTGCCATCATGTACACCGCGTTGTTGCTAGACGCTCTCCGTTAGGCTACCCTTCTGCACACGCGGCTGGTGTTTCCTGCCCCAGGGGCCCACTAACACGGGAACAGAGCCGCTATGTTTACAAGGGTGCTATCCGCTAAATGGGGCGCACTTTGATCGTGTAGCATACAGTGCTGGGGACGTGCCTCGGTCCCTGCACTAGAGAGTTCATGTGATCCCTTCGCAATGGAGGAGCCTTGCTGTCTAAGTATCAATGTGTGCTCCAGACGTACTACTCAGCCCTCAAATACACACCCTCGTGTGCGCTCTTCAGACACTTTATTCACGCTACATTCGAACATTAGAAGCATGTACAGTACTTATGTCCGTGTTCCGCGGCACGTAGCGCAGTGATGTTGCAGTATCAGCCCTGCGAGACCCCTCGTGTCGTCAGCCGTCCATTCTCCCTCTGGCTGCCTGTTTATGTCACCAAGCTCTGCACTTCCCTCCCGGTCTGGGGAACTCTTCCACCTCACCTTGTATACTCCGCGTGATTTGCCGCTTTGTTGACAGCCGATGCCGCGGCCCTGTGCCCACCAGCCGCTCGGGTGAATGCGCAGCACTCTGCTCCGTCACCGCGGGTCAGCGGCACGCCCGATGCGGGTCGCGGACATAAATGGCGGCAGCCTCAGTCCGCGCTCTGTCCCTGGACGTAGTGCGGCGCTGTCTAGAGTTGTGCCCTGCACTGCCGTCAGCAATAAGCCACAGATAATCGTCTCTGAGAGCCCTGCAGGTGCCGAAGACGGTTGTTTCGATGTGTGCACGCTGGTGGTGAGGCGCGCGGCCAGCTGGATGCGCGCCAGCGCTTGTGTCTCGTCTCGGCCCGAGCCCGGCCTCTGTGGCGACGTTCTCACCGCTGCCGTTCCGCGCCTTCTTTTTGAGCACAAGAGGTATCAATCTTCTCAGCAACACCTCCGGTTGCGGATCTCAGTTGTTAAACCCCGGTTTAGGCCTATTATGAACGGATTCCTGGCGGATTTTGCGCTCGGCCAGCAGAGCCGACAGATTAGGCAGCCATCTTGCTGCTCAGCTCGGCCACGCCCCCTTTCTTCTGTATATCTAGTTAAAGCCTCTAAGTTCCTTTGTAGGCCAACTGGTGTAAGATCTAAAATGACCACGTCGTCTGCGTACATCAAAATTTGGATTTTACAAGATGAAATTTTGGGGGGAAAATTATTGATTTGTGCAAGACAGTGCGGGAGTTCACTTATGTATAAAGAAAATAGGAGGAGGGCTAAAAGACAACCTTGCCTTAGGTCATTCGGTGTTGCTATTGATCGAGTAAGGCCCTTCTCTCTTCCCATTTGTATTTGGCACCATGTTGATGTATGAAGTGCTATTATTATATTGAGAAGTTTGTTAGGTATTCCTAATTGTTTTAGTTTTTTCCAAAGTGTTGGTCTGTCAACTCTGTCAAACACTGTCGTAAATTCAACGAAAACACAATAGACGACCTGCGATTTTGACACAACGTACTTATCGATAACTGTCTGTAGCACCACTGTATTGTCAGTTACGGAATGTTTTGGTCGAAACCCTGCTTGATTTATGGGGATTACTCCGCATCAAAAAGCCCAGTCCTTCAGATGTTCCAGGACGCTTGCCGCAAAGATCTTCCCTGTGGCATCCAACAAGGCTATTTGACGATAATTGCTGGGAAGCAACCTAGAGCCCTTTTTAAAGATTGGGATCACGATGCTCGCCATGATTTAGGGATTTCGCCAGTAGCATAACAATGAGAATATAGGGGGGCTAAAAACTTGCTCCAGTCTTCTGGGTTGCTTTGAAGTACTTTCATCAGGATCTGATCCGGACCCATTGCAGCTGAAGATCTGGCATTCTTTATGTAATGTTCTATTTGCCGAACTGCAGGGGCAAGGATTCCTTGGGAGTTTTTTCCTATTTTGCTTATTGCTTGGCTATAGGTTTCTTGCCTCATATTTGATTTATATAAATCATGAATATTTTTTTCCCATTCAGATGGAAGAACGGGTGAGGCTTGCAGGGATTTCTTTGTTCCTGTTTCTTTGGCAATTAAGCTCCAGTATGCCCGACTGTTTTTTTGTTTTGTTGCTATTTGAATATCAACCCAGTTTTGATCCTGTTGAGCCTTTCATTTTTTTTCTTTTACCCTCCAACGGAGATTCTTTATGTTTTTAATTTCTTTGTGTGTGATCTCTGTGAAATGTAAAAATTGTAATCGAATTAATTTATTCAATGTAATTGATCCTTGATCTTGGGCCCTTCTTTTCTAATTTCCCGCATGTGTTTTCTGACATTTTGGAATTTCCTGCAGGGAAGCCACGACTTTATTGAGGACTACTTCAAAATGTATTATTGGGTCTGAGGAATTGACACTCTGAAATATTTGGGCAGTGATAATTGCAGAATTTAAGTTATCGATTGTTGTTGAATTCCATATAAACCGCCTTTTAGCCTGGTTTACAACAGCAGTACTATGCAGGTGCGTAATGGACCATGGAGAGATGGGTTGCAGTATTATTCCTGTATTGAGATATAGTATTGCATGATCGCTTTCCTGTGTGAATTTGCTACTTAATTTTTAGGCTCTCACAAATAAATCTAGGCTACAGATCATGTAGTCTAAGATCGATGAACTAAAGATGCCTTTTCTCGTATAAGTCACTGTAATATCTCCTTCTATCCATCCATTTAAGATGACTCCGTTTAGAGCTGGTAGGGAGGAGAGTAGTATTTTCCCACGTTTACCTGCTTTTATCCCTAAGGGAAATAATGGTAAAGGAATTGACAGGGCTTCCACTTGTTCACCGTATTCCCATTTTTCTAGGAGTGCAGTTGAGATTTTCCCGTTGAAGTCTCCTGTTAGAATAACTGAGGAAATCCTTCTCCTTCTACTACTATTTCGATTTCCTCAAATATTTTGGTCATAAAAGCATCTTTTTTGCAGCCTGGGGGATATAGACATTGAAAATGATTAGATCTTGAGAAATGTCCATATTTGCGTTCCAGTGCTTGACCTTAATACATTGTACATTCATCAAATGCATGATGATAACTACAGGATCCCAATAGAAATCTTCACGCAGAAGAATTGCAAGTCTACCTTTAGCGTGACCTCTACTTATAGGTTCTGCTGGTATGACATAAACGAAGTAGTCGTTTTGTTCAAAAGTTTTTGTTGTCCAGGTTTCTTGTAGAGACACCATCGCCAGAGTATTTTCCAGAATTAATGCTAACTTCTCTGGGTTTTTCCCTGCTATGTTCCAAGATGCAATACTTAAGCATCTGTTAAAAAGGGAAATTATTTTCCCTTCCTTGTTTGTGGCTATTTAGGTTCCCCGAAATCCAGGACCAGTAATTTTCCTTTGGTCTTATCTCCTTTTTGATTGGATTTTTATTCCAGATCTGTCTCTCTCCATTCTTTATCGAGATGGTTAAATTTTCGTTGGCGGCTTTGGAGGGGTTGTCAGTGCCACAAAGTAATTGGTCATTGTGAAGAGTTTTCATTTCGCTCATCTCCTTAAATTTTTCCTGTATTTATTTTTCTGTGTTGTTTACAGCTATGACGTCATATCCATTTTTATGGAGGACCTCGATTTCCTTTCGGATTAGAGCTGGAATCACATTGGACCAAAATTCGACAATAGCCACCGTGGTTTTCGATCTAACCGGGAAGGCCACTAGTTTTATTTCCGAGGTTGTTAGAGAGCGTAGTGAATGGATCTTACGAATGAGATTCGCTATTCGCCCTCGGTTCAGTGGATCCTTTCCTGTGGGGAATAAATCCGTGATTTCTAGAAAGCGTGTTTGTACCTGCTGTTCCTGTAGGGCTGTGTCCCCAGAGATCTGCTTGGTCGGTTGTTCAGGGCACAGTAAAGATAGATGATTATCATTCGAGGCCATGGAAAAGCGTGGGGCCAAAGGGTTTAGTTGTTTGTGATTTTCTGTTCCTTCTGTTATAGGACGATTATGACCATTATTATGTGAGAATTTTAAAAGTGTAAGGGTTTGCTCTTTTTCTGGGGTTTTCTGGCCTGAAGATAAAGGGTTCGGAAATTTTAACTTCTGCACCTTCCGTTTCGAGATTCTTCTAATTGCTCTTTTCTTCGTCCTTTTCCGCTTTATGTTGCTCTTTCTCTTTTCCTTACTTGCTGAAACCAGGTCAGGTGCATCTGTGACAAGAATTTCAATTTTTGGTGTTCCTTCTTTACTTATAAGGTGATTATTTGTAATTTCCATAGGTCTACTCTGATTAAAGATTGGGTAATAGGGGATAACCTTATGTAAATCTTTATCGGTATTGGGGTCTTCGAATAGGTTTTTAAGAGAATAGATTTTATCGTCCTTGGAATTTTTCTTTTTTTCTTTTTGTGTTATCGGGCCCGTTTGGGTCGCCATTTGTTTCTTAACTGAAGATAAATCGTCTGTTATTATGGGATCTTTAAGAACTTGTTGTTTTTCGGCGACATTTTCTTCTCCTTTTGTTAATAGGAAGTGCTGGTTTTGTTTGAGTTGTTGTTTCCTTTTTTTATCGACTAGATATTGTAGCATGCCTGTTTGCGGTTCCAAGATCTGATCGGAGTTTTCCATTAGATTCTCTAAGAGAGTTAATACTGATTCCAGAATCCTTTGGAGAGTGAATAAAGAACAAGAAACTAGGTTTTGTCCGTTCATACATTGCGTAGTGTTGAACAGTGGAAATTCCGGTGAGTGAGAGAGGTTTCCCGCAGAGTCGGATGTTTTACGTGGGGTACTGTTGTATAATTGCAATGGCTCCATTGTTGTTTTGGCAACCTGGAGAGGGAGGATATCATTTGGATTTATATCTGGTAAGGTGAAATCTGTTTCTGGAATTTGAAATAGCTTGGATTCTGATGAATGGAGAAGTGGGTCGAGGCGCTCTTGGTGATCGTCGATTTTTACTGATACTGCTTTTGTGATATCAGTTGCCTGTTCTCCGGCATGACCTTTGTTGTTTTGAGGAGGAGAGGTAATGTCCTCTACTTTATCTGCTCCTGTTTCCTGTACTTTTTCCTGCTCTATTCAAGAGTTTACTTGATCCGTTTTTGGTGTTTTTGCGAAAGAATTTGTTGTTTCTGCGCTCCCACAAATAAGACCTATATGGGCCACCTTGCCCGAGCTCTTTGGCATTGATTGTTGTGTGCCCAGTCTTTTCATATGAATTGTTCGTGATCTTAGTTTTTTATAAGCCATGATAAGTGAAAGAAAGAAAGAACAGGGAGGCACCTGAGTAGCTTTTGACTAGGTAGTTGGCGTTGTTCTGAATCGCCGATTTAGAACCCAGAGTGCACCGTTCTTTTATTGGTGAAAATCGATCTTAGAGTATGAGTTGCTTTCTATAGAAGTAGAATTGCTGGGAGGAACCGAACTGGGGTGGTAAAGGTTCCCAGACTCTAGTGGTCCTTCCTCCCCTCCCTGCCTACTACTCACACTCTATAGCCCAGTCTCCCCCTATCTCGCCCCGGACCTTCCCCAGCCTTAGTATTGTCCACTGGTAGCACCACAGAGACTGGGACAGGGGGGGGCGGAAGGGGGTCTGGGAGTCAAGGCCGGCTTGCCTCAGAGGAAGATGCCAGACAGAGCGGAGCAAGACTAGCCGAGGATGGCGCTTTACGCGCTACTGCAGGTGCTATCTCTTGCACCACACAAGCATCCGTCTTCTTTGTTTCTACAATGGCACAGAGTCCGGTGGCTGCGATAGGGATATCACGATCCGGGAGGAGAGTGGGGCGAGTGGAGGCGAGTGGGACGAGTGGGGCTCAACAGGCAGGCGCAGGCTGCACCCAGAACTAATCTGGCCGCCTCCGCGACTGCCTGGGGCACGCTCTCTGCAGCTGCTGTCTGATGGCAGCCGCACTTGCGTTCGCAGGTGAAGCTGAGCTGCAGGCTCGTGTTGGAATCACCGCTAATTTTCCTGCACCCACAAGTGTCTAATATGCCAGCGGGGGCCGCAAGCTGAAGAAAAAACCAACCCCGGGCGAAACTGCTGGTAGATAAAAGCTTCCACAACTCTGCTGGTCCGCGGCTCCTCCAGCTCCTGAGGTTCTTGCGGCCCCTCCTCCTCCTACGTTGTGCTTGGAGGAGGGTCGACTGCTGACCTCCCAAAGATTCGAAGAGTCGAGGATCAGCTGCCTCGGGCCGGAGCACAGCTCCTTTCGCGGCTCTCCTCTCATCAGAAGCAGGTCCGTCACCTGCCTACGCTTCGACTGCCAGGCCCCCCCACGGCCAGGGGCCGCAGCTTGCAGACCCGGAACTAGAGAGCCGGGTTGGAGCTCGAAGCTTCGTCAGTGCAGCTTCTTCGCGGCTTCGCAGCTTCACGGCTCCTCCCCGCACCTCTTCTCGCTTCACAACTCTATCTCTACAAGTACAAGATGTGTAAACAGAAATGTAATCCACCTGGCTTGAAACCGTACAGTGTAACCCATCGTAACATACATTGTGAGCCAACAGTATAACAAGCACAGGGGCATATTTACAGTAGAAGTGACGGAGTGCGGCATTTGCCTTATTGGCTTAACACTGTGCTCCGCCACTTCTGAAACGCAGGGATGCACCATATTTCCAACAATATGGTGCAGCCCTGCGTTTCCCCCTGTGCTGGTACTAAATTTAGATGCCTAGTGCCAGCGAAGGCACCTTGCACCATAGTGCAAGGGTGTCTATGTTGCAGGGAAGATTGTTTATATGCAGGAAGGTGTCCCTTCCTGCACATAAACAATCTTTAAATGGAGTTTTGTAACTTCTATGTGTGCTGTTTAATGCAGCACACATAGAAGTTGCAAAACGTAATTTTTTTAAATGATTGTTTATGTTCAGGAAGGGACACCTTCCTGTACATAAACAATCATGCATGGCGTTTTGCTGTTTCTATGTCTGCTGCACAACGCAGCACACATGGAAACAGGTTTTCCCTGGTCTTAATTTTGGCGCTGCCCCATATTTACGCCACCCTTATAAATATGGGCCAGCGTCAAAATCAATGTATGTTGCGGTGGAACACCCTCTGCAACACCCATTGCCCTACTCTTTCACGCTAAGTATAGCGTGAAATGGTGCCTTATTTACAAGGCAGCGTTAAGCCACGTTAAATAAGGCAAAGCCCCTATCACCACCACAACATCGTGAAAAGTGACATTGTGGTGGCGATAGGGGCTTGTAAATATGTCCCAGAGTGTACTGCCAAATGAAAACCTATATTACAATCCACAATGTAATCCTACACATGGCTGCCAAGTTTTCATATTCCTTATGTGTGATATTTCCCTTGGATCAGTGCAGTTATGAGTGGCATTCAATGACCAAGTGTATAAAACTTAAAGTGACACTTTCCCACAAGTACAGCTAAGCAATGAAGTTCATGGAAATAAATAAATATCAGGATTTCACCCTATTGAGCTATAAGAAACTCTAAAATATCTGCTGCAAAACCCCTGAAATGGAACATCATTAACCTGCAGCCTCTTTCTAAGATGACTGTACACAGCAGACTATCTTATACTGTGTGTAATATAATATTAAAACAAGGACAAGCATAGTCAAATGGCTTTCAGTTGCAAGCTGGGACCTCGTAGTGCTTTACTACAGAAGTCACTCTTTCCCACTGTGCCAACCAGCAGGCCCGTAGCCAGAAGTATATATATTAGGGGGTATAGCCCTTGTCTATGATCAAACATTAAAGTGGTGTCTATAGGTGCATTCTTTCCCCAAAACTGGTTGTACTGCTAAATATTGACCCCCAGAATATCATGGTACAAGGATATCAAGGACAGAATATCAAGGACAGAGTATCAAAAGATAAGTACATATAGACAGATATAGATGTACTATTACTAACTCTACATACCTTGAATATATAATATATCTTGTCAGAACTTTCAACCACGAGCGATAACGACACGGATACCTCTGGGATTTCTGGCAGCATTGTATCTGCCAGCGACCGTAGTGGCAAACCGGCAACTTTTTTGGATGAATACCGGCTCTACGCAGGGGCGGCAAACAACAAGAGGAACACCAATACCCAAGAACAGAGGCTTCAGAGCAGGACAGAGGGTGCGATGAAGAGGAGGAGGCCAAGGAAGAGCCAGAAAAGGTGAAAAAGACTGCGACAGAGAAATGAAAAGAGGAAGAGGAAAGGGGCACATGGGAACCAACACTGGAAGCTCCAAAACAACAGCATGATGGATATGAAAATGGTGAATGAAGCTATAATTAATGTCACCACCATACACCTCATCAACTTATGCCTGGGTCTCTCACATTGCCCATCTGAACAGTTTATTACACTGAGATTCAAATTGATTTATACAAATTTGTGAGGAGATTTAAATTGATGAAATGGCACAGTCTTAAAGGCGATAGATCTAGGGCAGTATGTAGGGATTGTAGCCAGGGGTTCCATTTTGATCTATATGTAGGATATGTTGGTACCCTACTCACCTTACACGAGCTAGAATCAGCTGGGGGAGCCGAAAGGGTCTCAAGTGACATACATAATCTGCTTGATGATTTAGGCATAACACATGATTATGCAGCTTCCACCAGATTTAAATCCTGTTCCACTTTCTACCCTAGGATGCCCCATGACATTATAACACTTTCCAAGAAACAGTTACCAAGAATCTCATCAAATTTCGACATAAAACTTGGATTAGGAGTAGTTTCCAACACAGCCTCTGAGTAGCACAGAAGCAGACAATCACATCTTTAGCTGAAGACACCAGCATTATCATACGCCCTGCCGACAAGAGATGTAACATTGTACTTCTCACCAGGGAGATGTACACATAAGAGGACAAACGTCAACTAAATGACGCTAAATTTTACACTATCATCAATAGGGAGACATATACCAACAGTATTGAAATCTGGGCCAAGCTGACTGACTGGAAAAACAAGGGTCTACTAGAGAGGGAGGACTTCTGTTTTCTTTAAAAAAAGATTACCCCAAGCTACCAGTACTCTACCTCCACCACAAGGTGCACAAGAATTGCACCAATACCCCTGTAAGACATATAGTGTCCTCCAGGGGCAGCGCCTTGGAGAATGTCTCTAAATATGCAGACCACTTCCTGGGGGATTTTGTGACCAACCTCCCATCCCACGTCAGAGATACCAATGATTTCTTGGGGAGCTTGAGGGTGTCCACTGGTAAAGAGACTATCTATTGGTGACTCTGGATGCCAATTCCTTGTGCACTATCATTGACCATGGACAAGGTATCAGGGCATGCCAACATTTCCTACGCACAAGACATGAGAGATATCTTACGCATACAGAAATTATCCTTGAGATGATCAAACACTGTCTCTGCAATAATATCTTTTTGTTTGATTGGTCCCTGTAAAAACAAATACTTGGGGTGACGATGGGGACATGTTTTGCCATACGTTTTGCTAATCTGTTCCTCGGACTGTGGGAGGAGGAGATTTTCAAGGACAACAACAGCTTTCCAGAGATTGAACAGGTAAAACTCTGGCTGAGATATATTGATGACCTGTTCATCCCCTGGAAAGCGACTGAGGATGAAACGAAGTCCTTCATTGACAAACTCAACAACAACATGTGCAATCTCAACCTGTCCTACACCACGAGCAGAAACTCAGTAGCCTATCTGGATGTTAGGATTGAGATTGAGAATCACACTATACAGACCAAGCTTTTCCGCAAGACCATTGCTGGCAACAGCCTCTTACATGCCCTCAGCAGCCACCCTGATACTCTGAAATGGAGTATTTCATAGAGTGAGCTGCTGAGGGATATATGCAATTGCAACACTGAAGAGGCATTCCTGGCAGAGCAGACCATCATGATCACCAGATTTAGGGAAAGAGGATACCCCCAGTGCGTCCTCAACAGAGCTATTGACAAAGCCAGCAAGGTGACTAGATACCAGACTTTGTTTGATTCCACAGCTAACAAGGAGGACAACAGTGAAAATGGGACTAGAATCATGCTCACATATAATAACAATCCAGAGAAATCCAGAAAATCCTTACCAAGAATTGGGAGATACTCACTAGTGATCCAACTATAGGACACACAAGAGAACGAGGATTATTTACAAACGGGGACGCATTCTGAGGGACCTTCTTACCCACAGTGACATTACAATGACAAAACAGGTGAGGGAACATATCCTTCAAGGTTTCTTTCCCTGTGGCCATTGTAAGGCCTGCAGGAGCAGTTTCATGCACAGAGAATTTATTTACCACACCCAGGCAGAACACTACCAGAAAAATTCTCCAATTCCTTAGATGTAGTTCTCCCTTTGTTGTCTACATCTTGGAGTGTCCCTGCAAGCTTAGTCATGGTGGGAGTACCAGGCAGATGGTGAAGAAGAGGGTCCTTGAACACATGAGGGCCATCAGTAACAGGGATCCCCACTATCCTGTACCCAGTCATTTTTAGGACAGACATTACACTGACAGCTCCCTTCTTTCTAACTATGTCATTGATCATATTCCACCCAATTTTCGGGGTGGTTACAGGGCACTGAGGCTAAGAAAGAGGGAATCCAGGTCCATTTTGGACCTTGAAATCAAGAGCCCAGGTGGGCTCAACCTCGATGAGGAACTGAGAGTTCATCTGAATGAGGAATAAGGTATATTGACCCTCTGTTTCCCCCTGCTTACTCCTTCACTTAGTCTAGTTCTTCCCAGGTGTAGTATACAAGCAATGCTTATATCCTCATCCATGAGCCTGTTTATGGTACTGTGGGGCATATTAGCAAGACCGGCGATAAAATTATCGCCGTTTTAGCGACAGGAAACTGCCGCTAAAGCGGCGATAATGAGCTTGCTAATATGCGTTATGGAATTCAATAGAAGCCCAGGTTAGATGTCCTGCACATCTAACCTGGGCTTCTATTGAATTCTATAACGCATATTAGCAAGCCCATTATCGCCGTTTTAGCGGCAGTTTACTGCCGCTAAAACGGCGATAATTTTATCGCCGGTCTTGCTAATATGCCCCTGTGTTTTTTAGATACTGTGATTATTCTATGCAACTGTGTTTTTTAGATTGTGTTTCCTGTTTTTTTTTCTTTTCTTCTTACATTGCAGGAGGAAAGGAAGGATCCGACCTTGGTATGTCGTGACACCAGCACAGGTTTCCTACCCTTTTCTTCAGAGGCACTGACTGGGTGATGCACCTTCTCAGATAAGACTTTTTTCACATTTTTCACACATCAGCTGTGGCTGTTGTGGCATCTCCAAGGGAACTATCCATGGCGCTGAGATCACGCCTCTGGATGGCTTCACCTGGGGGACTTGGTCCCCATAGTGGGTACCAGGAGTTTCCATCTGGACATTCCCACTAGGCTGCTCAATTAGGTCCAGTGGCCATCCACTTGATTTAGTTAAAAAATGTCACTTTATAGATGAGGCACTGCGGCATTGTCAAAGAGGAATATGGCTCACCAAGGCACTCCTTTTGCTCTTCTCGAGGCCCCTCATTCTCTAACGGCCAGACCTGAGGTCCTCCCTGGTGCCCTGCTCGCCTTTGCAGCCTCCTCCCCTCTCCCCACCCCCCCTTTTTTCATTCCCCTCGTTTGGCTGTACCTGGACTGGGAGTTCAAGTTCCCTGATGGGGCTGGCCACCCCTAACAGCCAGTCTTGTCGAATATGAGAGGCTCTGACTATGAATGAAATCAAGTCTCGGGTTTGGGGACTCCCACCATTTAACTGTCTCACTCCCTTCTAGGTCCCATACAATTTCCTTGGGTGTCCTTGGCAGAGGTATTTTACTTTCATGATATGTGCGAATTCTTTGACCTACACAATGTCTTTACATTATGTAGAGTTGGGGACATGACCTCTTGGGAAATGAGAACTGTTTGGCTCATGTTGATTTTCCATCAGACACTAGGTCTGTATTTTACTCATGATGATGCAATTTTGCTCCACGTTATTTGCTTTTCTTTGCATTTGTTGCTGGCAGTCTCTGTGTATTTTAGATTGACTCAAGGTTGACACTATGCGTAGTAATAAGTATTCACCTGCATCCGGGAGGCAACCGCTACTCTGTTCAGGTTTTTCCTTTGACAGACACTTGGTCACGAACATCACTAAGACAGTGCAAGTGTGTTTTATTTCAAATAATTATATTTTCTTGTCACATTGCGACCCCATTTCAATATGGCCACCAGGTACGACCTTTTGAACAGTGTTATGTTTACATTTCCTTTGTTGATGTTTATCACAGAGCTATTTATCAGCACCTGTTTTGTTGAAATCTCATGTGATCATGACTGTTTGTCAGTCAAAATGTGTAGTTAGATTGTGGAATAAACTACAGCTCCTGCATTGCTGACCGTGTCCTGAGAGTGTGTTTCTTGTTGGACGTGATTGTATATGTATATATATGTATATGTATATATTGATGCAACTTACATGTGTTTTAAGCATACATATATTTTATTGAAATTAGTTTCTACTTGTGATTAAAAGTGTATTATAGTCTGTCATCCATGACAATATTTCACTTGACTACCATAAATATGAATGTTAACAACGTAGCGCGTATGTGAACAAGGCCATGCTTGGCCAAAATGCATAATGGCAGAGAAGTTGCAATAAACTTGCGTAATTTAACTGGAGACTGTGCCCGGTTTGTTTAGGAGATCCGAGTAGATGTTTTTTTTCCCACAAATATATATGTAATGTAGTTCTTCCACAGCGTGTACATTTGGGATTAATACCAGTGAGTTCAAAACACCATTCCAAGACAGACCACAAAAAATCACCAACTTCTATACCTGCAAAACTGAGTATGCAGTGTATGTTTCGAAGTTTAACTGTAAGTTACGATACATAGGCTGCACCAAATTGCAAGTTCGCAAAAGAATCTTACAACATTTAAGAGCAATCACTAATGCTGACCCTAGTTACTCGGTGGCTCGACATTTCAATGAATGTCACAGCAATAATTCCAATTGTCTCAAATATTTTGCAATTGATGCAGTCCCCAAGCTTAAGTGGGGAGGCAGTCAGGAGCAGTTGCTCAGACAATTGAAGACACGCTTAATTTTAAATTTGGATTCCATATCACAGAATGGTCTTAATGTGGAAGACGATTTGCACACATATTTGTGACCAGATAATATATTTTTCTAATATCAATAAATAAAGGTAATTTTTCAGAGTATGTTTACTAAGGCAGCTAGGTCCTTCCCATTTCACATTTTGAGAACATATTACAGCAGAATATAGATAGAGGACTATGTGGTTATATGTTTGCATCTTTTGCATGGCAGGCGAAACAGGTAGTTGTAATTATAGGCTGGAGTATATATAATTATTAGGAATCATAAACTCAGATATTATCAACTTTAACAATTTGCAGAGAGGAATACGTTTGGTGGTATATTGTTGAGATAGCCCACTGTGGGCGACATTGTTTATTGAAGATCAAATTGTTTTGATACATAAGAATAATACATTGTGGATTTAACCATCAATTTTGATCATATGGTTCTTGCTTGTTTTAATGTAAAGTTCTTATGAATTTTAAGACTATTTATCAGATTTTTTTATGATAATTCATGTTATTTTATCTCCATGCCATTGATGCAATTTACATGTGTTTTAAGCATACATATATTTGTTGAAATGAGTTTCTACTCATGATTAAATGTATATTATAGTCTGTGTTCCATGACCATGTTTCACGTGACTACCATAAATACAAATGTTAACAATGTAGCACGTATGTGAACAAGGCCAGGCTTGGCCAAAATGCGTAATGGCAGACAAGTTGCAATAAACTTGCATAATTTAACTGGAGTATTTAGCTCAGTATTTAGCTAAGCTGTTGTTCTTGCTTACTGGAAGTTACAATTAATCTCACATTAGTGTCCTTTACTTTCGGACTGGACACAAATAAAACGGCTTCCCTGATTTAAGAGTTAGCCTTGGTTATTGCTCGATTAAGGGTATCTTGAGAATAATCGCGTGTTAAAAATCTTTCTGTTGTTTCACCATAGCATTTCATCAAATTTCCCCTACGTCTACAGTTTCTTATCAGTTGTAACATTTCACCATAAGGGATGCTAGCCTTTAAATGTTTTGGATAAAAGCTGCTGGCATGCAGTATGGAGTTACATGCTTTTTCCTTTCTGAACAACCGTGCCTCTATTTTGTTATTTACAATAAACACTTGCACATCTAAAAATTCAACCTGTTGCTTACTCATGTGAGCTGGGAAGTGTAAATTTAATGAGTTGGTATTGATGCTGTTAACAAATGTCTCAGCTGTCTCAGGAGTGCCATTCCATAAAACAAATAAATCATCTATGTAGTGCAGCCAACATATTACATGCCTGTCCCAGAGTGGACCATGGTCAGCGATGAGCACCCTCTCCTCCCACTAGTTCATGTGTAAACATGCCTAGCTGGGGGAGAAGCAGCCACCCATCGACATCCCATGTAGTAGGTGAAATATCTACTTATTGAAATGGAAAAAATTGTTTTCAAGGCACCACTTGATCATGGACAATAACATCTTGCTATGATTATGCAATGTCAGTGGTCTACCTCTCAAATAGTAGTCTATGGCCCTTAGACCATCATGATGGTTAATACTACTATAAAGGGATGTAAAGTGCCATTAATAGATATTCCAGGATATCATAAATTCTTTAAAAGAAATCCCCAGTATCCTGTACAAACGATGGCAAATGACATTCATAATCCTGTAAAAAGAAATCAACATATTGTGACATGCATTCAGAAATACCATCCCTTGCTGAAATTATAAGCCTCCTAGGAGGTGGCAATACATTTTTATGAATTTAGGGAATAAAATACATCGTTGGTATCTTTGGAAAATCATGGAGTAAAAATAAATACTCTTCTTGGGTTAACTACCCATCATTTTTTCAGGTAGTCAGCTGCTTCTGATATTTTGTCATTCAATTGTTTATAATCCTCCTCCATATAATCAGTCCGTGGCCACAAAACAATGTTCCTGCCCTTGTCGAAATTGCGGATAATAACTTGATTATGTGCTTGTAAATTCTCATCAAGTTTTGATATCTCTTGTGATGGTCATTGTGATTTTTATACGTTGTTTGCATAACATGATTCAATTTCTTGATATCTTCTCCTACTTTATCATTGAACAAATCAATAGCATCACAAGTTGAAACAGGTATGAATGTAGATTTTGGTTTGAACGGTGTTGCCACTTAGCCCTGCATGTTCAAAGACAGCTGCTCTATGATTTCTTGTGTTGATATTGTTTCACAATGTTCTAGATCATCATATTGTAATTCTTTTATGCCCTGCATGAGATATAAATCAGATATTTGTAGGTTATCTTGAGCTGGGTCATGACTCAAAGCACCTGTTATAGATATTGTTGGTTTGTTTTGGGGCTTTTGCATGGGAAATTTGGCTAACTTTAATTTTTGAATGAATTTAAAAAATGTCAATCCTGGTTTGACTATAACTGAAAGTACTTTCTGGACAATTTTGATAATCCCAGCGACAACAATTGTGTTTCTGCTTTGCTTAATTCCAGATCAAAAAGATTTATCACTGTTTTACTGTTGTCCGACTCTACTTGCGTCTCCATTTTGTTTTCTGATATTTGTTTGCTGCTGTTGATCCTCCTGCGGAGTTTTCTCCACTCTCCTCATCTCTTATTTCTCCTATCTGTTTTGTAATTTTGTCCTCTTGGTCGTAGAGTTTGATGGCGATCCACCATAGAAAATCCAGTTCCCCAATAAGAGACAGTTTTGTTGACACACCAATTTTCCTGTAGTGATTCTTCCTTCTTCTGAATCCTTTCACTTTCTACAGCTGAACTTAAATCAGATGCTGACGCTGATGCTAGTAAGGTACCACTTAATTTGTCATCTTGTTTGGCTGCCAGAACCTCTGCGGTTGCACTGGTACGTAACGTAACCCATCAACATAGCATGAGACATTACTAAATGGATGAGTGTGTGTCACTTAGACGGACACCTACGGGCATGTTACCGAGAATGAGTAGCAAGGAAGCCTAAAAAATAAACCAGCCTGCATATGTTAAGTTTCAGATTTACTACACAAACAACTGAAACACCCATTTATGGTCACATGCTAATGGAAACCAATAAACAAATACACAACAAAAAGAATACATCTTAATTTACATAAGTTTTCTTTGCATGCTCTTTGGCTCACAAAATAAAACTGGCCCAACAAGCCAAATAAAATACATCTTTCTTATGCACCCCTGTGCAACAAAATGAAAAATCCACCTAACAGTGAGCTACGGAAACTACTATTTGGAGGAAGTGATAATTGCCCACTGGAAAAAAATAATAATCTCAATTTTTACAATAACAATGATTGACTTTTATTCACTTTGACCTTCATATATAGCACAATCCTACTAAAAGTAGCAAGAAAGCCCAAAAAATAAACTAGACTGCATATGTAAAGTTTCAGATTTACTACATGAACAACTGAAACACTCATTTATGGTCACATGCTAGTGGAAACCTACAAACAAATACATAACAAATAGCATACAACCTAATCTACATAGGTTTTTTTGCATGCTCTGTGGCTCATAAAATAAAACTGTATCCAAATAGCCAAACAAAAAACATTTTCCATATGCGCTTCTGTGAAACAAAATGGAAAAGTGACCTAGCAGTGAACTACACAAACTACTATATGGAGTACATGATATTTGGCCATTAGGAAAAACATTTATGATATTCATTTTTATATCACCAATCATTGACTTTCATTCGCTTTGTGATTCATATGTAGCACAATCCTACTAAAGGTTGCAAGGAAGTCCAACAAATAAACTACAAAAACAACAATGTGATGGATGGAATGCTCAAAATAATCTCAGCTGTCGGATGTGGGTCTCCTCGAGGATGACGATTGGGCAGAAGCCCTGCAGAGCCCCAGAGAAATAGCTGTAAGGGCAAGAATCAGACTAATCCAACTATGAATTTTGTATAGGTCATACGCCTCCAGGACAGTGCAGTACCGCATTGGACATTGTGCGTCTGAGGAGTGTGCTCTGGGTTGTGGTGAGAAGGGAACATTCTTTCATATACTGTGGGCCTGCCCCAAGATTCAAAGATACTGGAGGGGCCTGGCCCAGGTGATGACAACGGTGGTGGGGCCCAGGTCCCGGCAGAGGCGAGATGGCACATGTTAGGGGTGACGGGCGAGATAGTCTGGCCAAAATGGGCCAAAATCTGGCACGCATTGGCAGGAGTGGTGGCGAAAAGGAACATCGCCCGAGTATGGGGTGCAGGGGAGGCCTCAACAGTGGAGTCCTGGAAAAATGACTTGGATTGGTGTCAACGGGCAGAGCAGTCAATATACCAGAGCAGAAGCTGCCCACGGAAATGGGAAAATATATGGGGGGCCTAGGCGAACTACAGGAACCAATAGTCAGCAGTATGAGGGAGGGCCCCAGGTTAATAAAGGGATCATATAGGCTGGTTGTACCCTAGGCCATGTTGGTTGTAAAGGCGGGCTATTGGGACTTTTGAAATGTGGACATTGTTATGTAATTGTATATGCCAAACCACCTACTATGTATATCGTACTGTTCTCCATTGAAGCAGATGTTTAATGGTTAATAAAAATAATTAAAAAAATAATAATAATAATAATCTCAGCCACTTACAGTCACTCAGACAGCATCCCAATCCAATGTTTTTCACCCACCATGCCACCTCAGTTTGGACCCAGCCAGTTCCAATCAGTCTTGACCCTGATCCTCATGGGGACAGTCTAGCCTAAACTGCCAGGCCAGGTTCTCCCTGAATCAGAACACTAGCAACATAGGACCAGTTTCGCCCTAGTGGAGCAGGAGGTGGCTTTGTGTTTAAAATAGCGATGGGTTGAGATGGTTCAGTATGCAGCCCCAAGTGTGTACCAGTGGCTGAGATTAATTCAAGCATTCCATCCATCACTGTTTTCTACACTTATTGCTAATTGCGTCCCTAATTGGGACAGGTATGCCCAAACATGGGTCCTGTGCACACTGTGTCACTAGAACCAAGCTGTACCTGGCTGATAAGCCCATAGCTAGCAGAAAACTGGTCTTGGGTTGCTTGTGTTCTGGTTCAGGCAGCTCAGGCTGGACTGTTGCTATTTGGAGCAGGGTCAAGACTGATTTGCATATAGCTGGGTCCAAACTGAGGTGACATGGTATGCAAAATATCGATTGATTGGGATGCGGCTCAAGTGATTACCAGTGGATAAGATTAATTCAAGCATTCCATCCATCACTGTTTTGTATACTTATTGTTTCACCCAAATTGGGACAGGTATGCCCAGATGTGGGTCCTGTGCACATTGTGTCACTGGAATCAAGCTGTACCCTGCTGATGAGCCCATAAGTAGAGCGAAACTAGTCCTGGATTGCTTGTGTTTCGGATCATGGAGGACCTGGCTTGGCAGTTCGGGCTGGACTGCTCCTATTGGAGCAGGGTCAAGAATAAATTGCTTATAGCTGGGTCTAAAATGAGGTGGCATGGTGTGCAAAATAACAATGGATTGGGATGCGGCCCGAGTGATTACCAGTGGCTGAGATTAATTCAAGCTTTTCATTCATCTCCGGTTTTTTATGCAAAAAATAAACTAAACTGCATATGTAAAGTTTCAGAATTACTACATGAAAAACTAAAAGACCCATTTATGCTCGTATGATTATGTAAACCAATAAACAAATACAATAGAAAAAAAGAAAGAAATCACATTAAATCTAATTGCCACTTGGTAGTTATAGTTAGTATTCCCAGAGAAAGGAATTTCTAGAATATTAGCTCCCTAATATCTTTTCACCCATTTGACGAATCAGCACAAAACTTTCAAGACTTATAGCATTTTTTACATTTTGGGATGATGTACATTTTTGTGGGAAATCATTAAGGGGTGCAAAAATAAAAAAGGTCCTAAAAGTGTCTTTCCACCAATGCATTTTCCATAGACTATTGTATTTGATATAGCGCGAAAACAGCTGAATGGATTTAAATGAAATTTGGTGGGATTATACATTATGGTGCAGAAATGATACCTTTTGGGCACAGCAGCTAAGTAGGGCAAGTATTTGTTAAGTTACAAGGCATTTAGGGCAACATGTCTCAAAGTATTTTGTATTCGCAAACGGTGCAAATCGCTAAATTCGCCTGTTTGCCAATGGAAAATGGCCTTTCTTAATGTATGAAAGGCTTTAGGATTCGCACTTTAGGCCATCGCAATTTTTAGCGATTACCTAAATTGCAAATGCAAATAGGGAATCGCAATTTGTGAATCCTTAATGCACATGTAAGTAGCCATTCCTAAATGCAAACTGGGCATTTAAGAAACACTATTACCATCAACTTCAAGTTAACGGTAACCATGTGCAAACTTTGAAAAATGCACAAAACTGCATTTTTCAAAGTGCAATGTAGCGCACATATGCCCCTAGGGCATGTGTGTGCTTCACATGTGCACACTTCCTTCTTTTGTGTGCTCGAGGGGGGCCTTAGGCCCCTGTACACCCTTGTCTTTGCATTACCTAATTTGCGATTACCAATTAGGTAATCGCAATTTAGGTAATGCAAGACCATTCGCACCTATGAGCTTTGAGGCCTATAGGAATGAATGGAGTTGCAATTACAAATAGAGATTCCCAAACTGTGTGTGCGATTTTTAAGAAATTGCAATTAGGGAATCGCTGTTTCCTGTCTGTTTTGTTACATCGCATTTTGAGATTTCCAAATAGCGTTTTCTTAAAAATCTTTATTTGGTGATCGCAAAATGCTATTTTCATACATGTGGCCCTTAAACTTAGTGATATCTGTCACCGCTGTACTTTCGCAGAATTTCACAAAATTTTCTGAAACTCTTGCGGTACATTGCCGTAAACGTATTTAAAAATATATACAAAAATATAAATACATTTCCTTACCTATTATCACTTTATTAAAGTGGTAATAGGTAGGGACATAGTACTTACTTGTAGCTAAGGCCCTAACACTGAAAACAGCCAACGTGTAGAAAAAATGATTCGGCTGCCTTTTCATTCTCTAAAAACAGCCATTACCCAATTATATACTGGCTTGTTATCGCCATGTACCAGGGTATACTCTAAAGTTATCACAGTGTACCGTGGCCCAAAATATAACTAAAGCCTAGCTGTATCTTTGGATTGTGGCACCCTTGCGTCAATCATGGTGTCACCTGGGCAATGCAATACTTACGCCAGATTTACAAAGGAACGCAAGGCCACCATGCGTGACACTGTGTTGCTTGGTATATCTGGAGAAATGCAAGGCAGTGCAATCTGCTCTGCACAGCATAATCGACATTGCTGCTAAATTTCACATATATTCATATTCAATGCCACTGTAGTTACTCCACTATACGCTATTCCACTGTACCCCTCTCCACTCTGCGCCACTTCACTCTATGCTATTATACTGTACACAATGCCACTGCACGCCACTCCAATCTACGTCACTCCACTGAACATCACTCCACTGGATGCTACTCCACTATATGTTATTTCACTTGTGTTGAAAAAGCTGCTGCTTGAGTACAAAATCGACTTGAGTCGCAGAGAGAAGCAGCGCCCTCTGGTGCGCTGAGTGGTGCTGCTCGTGCTGATTATACAGCACGGAACAAGCTCCTAGTGCTAAATATCAGCATGACCTGCCAAATTCCGCCTCGGCAGCTGAAAAGAGGGATAAGCGATACAAAAGGGGATGATGGACGGAACGTTTGAGCCAATCAAACACTCACCCCCAGTCAACTGATCTGGGTTTAATCCATCATCATTCTTTAGCTCACTCCACCACCCCAGTTCAGACATGGCCATATGCAAATCAGTCTGACCCTGTGCCTCATGGGAACAGTCCAGCCCGAACTGCCAAGCCATGTCTTCCCTGGACCGGAAACAAGCATCCTAGGAGTGGTTTATGGCATTTCAGCCGTCATCAGCCAGGCTTGCTTGAATCCAGTGGCAAAGTGAGCAAGGGACCCACGTCTGGGCATACCCCCGCCAACTTAGGGCGACACAAAAGGGGATGATGGACGGAACGTTTGAGCCAATCAAACACTCACCCCCAGTCAACTGATCTGGGTTTAATCCATCATCATTTTTTAGCTCACTCCACCAGCCCAGTTCAGACATGGCCATATGCAAATCAGTCTGACCCTGTGCCTCATGGGAACAGTCCAGCCCGAACTGCCAAGCCATGTCTTCCCTGGACCTGAAACAAGCATCCTAGGACCGGTTTCTGGCATTTCAGCCGTCATCAGCCAGGCTTGCTTGAATCCAATGGCAAAGTGAGCAAGGGACCCACGTCTGGGCATACCCCCGCCAACTTAGGGCGACCAAAGCGATACAAAAGGGGATGATGGACGGAACGTTTGAGCCAATCAAACACTCACCCCCAGTCAACTGATCTGGGTTTAATCCATCATCATTCTTTAGCTCACTCCACCACCCCAGTTCAGACATGGCCATATGCAAATCAGTCTGACCCTGTGCCTCATGGGAACAGTCCAGCCCGAACTGCCAAGCCATGTCTTCCCTGGACCGGAAACAAGCATCCTAGGACCGGTTTCTGGCATTTCAGCCGTCATCAGCCAGGCTTGCTTGAATCCAGTGGCAAAGTGAGCAAGGGACCCACGTCTGGGCATACCCCGCCAACTTAGGGCAGCCAAGCGATACAAAGGGGATGTTGGACGGAACATTTGAGCCAATCAAACACTCACCCCCAGTCAACTGATCTGGGTTTAATCCATCATCATTCTTTAGCTCACTCCACCACCCCAGTTCAGACATGGCCATATGCAAATCAGTCTGACCCTGTGCCTCATGGGAACAGTCCAGCCCGAACTGCCAAGCCATGTCTTCCCTGGACCGGAAACAAGCATCCTAGGACCAGTTTCTGGCATTTCAGCCGTCATCAGCCAGGCTTGCTTGAATCCAGTGGCAAAGTGAGCAAGGGACCCACGTCTGGGCATACCCCCGCCAACTTAGGGCGACCAAAGCGATACAAATGGGGATGATGGACGGAACGTTTGAGCCAATCAAACACTCACCCCCAGTCTACTGATCTGGGTTTAATCCATCATCATTCTTTAGCTCACTCCACCACCCCAGTTCAGACATGGCCATATGCAAATCAGTCTGACCCTGTGCCTCATGGGAACAGTCCAGCCCGAACTGCCAAGCCATGTCTTCCCTGGACCGGAAACAAGCATCCTAGGACCGGTTTCTGGCATTTCAGCCGTCATCAGCCAGGCTTGCTTGAATCCAGTGGCAAAGTGAGCAAGGGACCCACGTCTGGGCATACCCCCGCCAACTTAGGGGCGACCAAGCGATACAAAAGGGGATGATGGACGGAACGTTTGAGCCAATCAAACACTCACCCCCAGTCAACTGATCTGGGTTTAATCCATCATCATTCTTTAGCTCACTCCACCACCCCAGTTCAGACATGGCCATATGCAAATCCGTCTGACCCTGTGCCTCATGGGAACAGTCCAGCCCGAACTGCCAAGCCATGTCTTCCCTGGACCGGAAACAAGCATCCTAGGACCGGTTTCTGGCATTTCAGCCGTCATCAGCCAGGCTTGCTTGAATCCAGTGGCAAAGTGAGCAAGGGACACACGTCTGGGCATACCCCGCCAACTTAGGGCAACCAAAGCGATACAAAAGGGGATGATGGACGGAGCGTTTGAGCCAATCAAACACTCACCCCCAGTCAACTGATCTGGGTTTAATCCATCATCATTCTTTAGCTCACTCCACCACCCCAGTTCAGACATGGCCATATGCAAATCAGTCTGACCCTGTGCCTCATGGGAACAGTCCAGCCCGAACTGCCAAGCCATGCCTTCCCTGGACCGGAAACAAGCATCCTAGGACCGGTTTCTGGCATTTCAGCCGTCATCAGCCAGGCTTGCTTGAATCCAGTGGCAAAGTGAGCAAGGGACCCACGTCTGGGCATACCCCCGCCAACTTAGGGCGACCAAAGCGATACAAAAGGGGATGATGGACGGAACGTTTGAGCCAATCAAACACTCACCCCCAGTCAACTGATCTGGGTTTAATCCATCATCATTCTTTAGCTCACTCCACCACCCCAGTTCAGACATGGCCATATGCAAATCAGTCTGACCCTGTGCCTCAAGGGAACAGTCCAGCCCGAACTGCCAAGCCATGTCTTCCCTGGACCGGAAACAAGCAATCTAGGACCGGTTTCTGGCATTTCAGCCGTCATCAGCCAGGCTTGCTTGAATCCAGTGGCAAAGTGAGCAAGGGACCCACGTCTGGGCATACCCCCCCCAACTTAGGGCGACCAAAGCGATACAAAAGGGATGATGGACGGAACGTTTGAGCCAATCAAACATTCACCCCCAGTCAACTGATCTGGGTTTAATCCATCATCATTCTTTAGCTCACTGCACCACCCCAGTTCAGACATGGCCATATGCAAATCAGTCTGACCCTGTGCCTCATGGGAACAGTCCAGCCCGAACTGCCAAGCCATGTCTTCCCTGGACCGGAAACAAGCATCCTAGGACCGGTTTCTGGCATTTCAGCCGTCATCAGCCAGGCTTGCTTGAATCCAGTGGCAAAGTGAGCAAGGGACCCACGTCTGGGCATACCCCCGCCAACTTAGGGCGACCAAAGCGATACAAAGGGGATGATGGACGGAACGTTTGAGCCAATCAAACACTCACCCCCAGTCAACTGATCTGGGTTTAATCTTTAATCCATCATCATTCTTTAGCTCACTCCACCACCCCAGTTCAGACATGGCCATATGCAAATCAGTCTGACCCTGTGCCTCATGGGAACAGTCCAGCCCGAACTGCCAAGCCATGTCTTCCCTGGACCGGAAACAAGCATCCTAGGACCGGTTTCTGGCATTTCAGCCGTCATCAGCCAGGCTTGCTTGAATCCAGTGGCAAAGTGAGCAAGGGACCCACGTCCTGGCATACCCCCGCCAACTTAGGGCGACCAAGCGATACAAAAGGGGATGATGGACGGAACGTTTGAGCCAATCAAACACTCACCCCCAGTCAACTGATCTGGGTATAATCCATCATCATTCTTTAGCTCACTCCACCACCCCAGTTCAGACATGGCCATATGCAAATCAGTCTGACCCTGTGCCTCATGGGAACAGTCCAGCCCGAACTGCCAAGCCATGTCTTCCCTGGACCGGAAACAAGCATCCTAGGACCGGTTTCTGGCATTTCAGCCGTCATCAGCCAGGCTTGCTTGAATCCAGTGCCAAAGTGAGCAAGGGACCCACGTCTGGGCATACCCCCGCCAACTTAGGGCGACCAAGCGATACAAAAGGGGATGATGGACGGAACGTTTGAGCCAATCAAACACTCACCCCCAGTCAACTGATCTGGGTTTAATCCATCATCATTCTTTAGCTCACTCCACCACCCCAGTTCAGACATGGCCATATGCAAATCAGTCTGACCCTGTGCCTCATGGGAACAGTCCAGCCCGAACTGCCAAGCCATGTCTTCCCTGGACTGGAAACAAGCATCCTAGGACCGGTTTCTGGCATTTCAGCCGTCATCAGCCAGGCTTGCTTGAATCCAGTGGCAAAGTGAGCAAGGGACCCACGTCTGGGCATACCCCCGCCAACTTAGGACGACCAAGCGATACAAAAGGGGCTGATGGACGGAACGTTTGAGCCAATCAAACACTCACCCCCAGTCAACTGATCTGGGTTTAATCCATCATCATTCTTTAGCTCACTCCACCACCCCAGTTCAGACATGGCCATATGCAAATCAGTCTGACCCTGTGCCTCATGGGAACAGTCCAGCCCGAACTGCCAAGCCATGTCTTCCCTGGACCGGAAACAAGCATCCTAGGACCGGTTTCTGGCATTTCAGCCGTCATCAGCCAGGCTTGCTTGAATCCAGTGGCAAAGTGAGCAAGGGACCCACGTCTGGGCATACCCCCGCCAACTTAGGGCGATCAAAGCGATACAAAAGGGGATGATGGACGGAACGTTTGAGCCAATCAAACACTCACCCCGAGTCAACTGTTCTGGGTTTAATCCATCATCATTCTTTAGCTCACTCCACCACCCCAGTTCAGACATGGCCATATGCAAATCAGTCTGACCCTGTGCCTCATGGGAACAGTCCAGCCCGAACTGCCAAGCCATGTCTTCCCTGGACCGGAAACAAGCATCCTAGGACCGGTTTCTGGCATTTCAGCCGTCATCAGCCAGGCTTGCTTGAATCCAGTGGCAAAGTGAGCAAGGGACCCACGTCTGGGCATACCCCCGCCAACTTAGGGCGACCAAGCGATACAAAAGGGGATGATGGACGGAACGTTTGAGCCAATCAAACACTCACCCCCAGTCAACTGATCTGGGTTTAATCCATCATCATTCTTTAGCTCACTCCACCACCCCAGTTCAGACATGGCCATATGCAAATCAGTCTGACCCTGTGCCTCATGGGAACAGTCCAGCCCGAACTGCCAAGCCATGTCTTCCCTGGACCGGAAACAAGCATCCTAGGACCGGTTTCTGGCATTTCAGCCGTCATCAGCCAGGCTTGCTTGAATCCAGTGGCAAAGTGAGCAAGGGACCCACGTCTGGGCATACCCCCGCCAACTTAGGGCGACCAAAGCGATACAAAAGGGGATGATGGACGGAACGTTTGAGCCAATCAAACACTCACCCCCAGTCAACTGATCTGGGTTTAATCCATCATCATTCTTTAGCTCACTCCACCACCCCAGTTCAGACATGGCCATATGCAAATCAGTCTGACCCTGTGCCTCATGGGAACAGTCCAGCCCGAACTGCCAAGCCATGTCTTCCCTGGACTGGAAACAAGCATCCTAGGACCGGTTTCTGGCATTTCAGCCGTCATCAGCCAGGCTTGCTTGAATCCAGTGGCAAAGTGAGCAAGGGACCCACGTCTGGGCATACCCCCGCCAACTTAGGACGACCAAAGCGATACAAAAGGGGATGATGGACGGAACGTTTGAGCCAATCAAACACTCACCCCCAGTCAACTGATCTGGGTTTAATCCATCATCATTCTTTAGCTCACTCCACCACCCCAGTTCAGACATGGCCATATGCAAATCAGTCTGACCCTGTGCCTCATGGGAACAGTCCAGCCCGAACTGCCAAGCCATGTCTTCCCTGGACCGGAAACAAGCATCCTAGGACCGGTTTCTGGCATTTCAGCCGTCATCAGCCAGGCTTGCTTGAATCCAGTGGCAAAGTGAGCAAGGGACCCACGTCTGGGCATACCCCCGCCAACTTAGGGCGATCAAAGCGATACAAAAGGGGATGATGGACGGAACGTTTGAGCCAATCAAACACTCACCCGAGTCAACTGTTCTGGGTTTAATCCATCATCATTCTTTAGCTCACTCCACCACCCCAGTTCAGACATGGCCATATGCAAATCAGTCTGACCCTGTGCCTCATGGGAACAGTCCAGCCCGAACTGCCAAGCCATGTCTTCCCTGGACCGGAAACAAGCATCCTAGGACCGGTTTCTGGCATTTCAGCCGTCATCAGCCAGGCTTGCTTGAATCCAGTGGCAAAGTGAGCAAGGGACCCACGTCTGGGCATACCCCCGCCAACTTAGGGCGACCAAAGCGATACAAAAGGGGATGATGGACGGAACGTTTGAGCCAATCAAACACTCACCCCCAGTCAACTGATCTGGGTTTAATCCATCATCATTCTTTAGCTCACTCCACCACCCCAGTTCAGACATGGCCATATGCAAATCAGTCTGACCCTGTGCCTCATGGGAACAGTCCAGCCCGAACTGCCAAGCCATGTCTTCCCTGGACCGGAAACAAGCATCCTAGGACCGGTTTCTGGCATTTCAGCCGTCATCAGCCAGGCTTGCTTGAATCCAGTGGCAAAGTGAGCAAGGGACCCACGTCTGGGCATACCCCCGCCAACTTAGGGCGACCAAGCGATACAAAGGGGATGATGGACGGAGCGTTTGAGCCAATCAAACACTCACCCCCAGTCAACTGATCTGGGTTTAATCCATCATCATTCTTTAGCTCACTCCACCACCCCAGTTCAGACATGGCCATATGCAAATCAGTCTGACCCTGTGCCTCATGGGAACAGTCCAGCCCGAACTGCCAAGCCATGTCTTCCCTGGACCGGAAACAAGCATCCTAGGACCGGTTTCTGGCATTTCAGCCGTCATCAGCCAGGCTTGCTTGAGTCCAGTGGCAAAGTGAGCAAGGGACCCACCTCTGGGCATACCCCCGCCAACTTAGGGCGACCAAAGCGACACAAAAGGGGATGATGGACGGAACGTTTGAGCCAATCAAACACTCACCCCCAGTCAACTGATCTGGGTTTAATCCATCATCATTCTTTAGCTCACTCCACCACCCCAGTTCAGACATGGCCATATGCAAATCAGTCTGACCCTGTGCCTCATGGGAACAGTCCAGCCCGAACTGCCAAGCCATGTCTTCCCTGGAGCGGAAACAAGCATCCTAGGACCGGTTTCTGGCATTTCAGCCGTCATCAGCCAGGCTTGCTTGAATCCAGTGGCAAAGTGAGCAAGGGACCCATGTCTGGGCATACCCCCGCCAACTTAGGGCGACCAAAGCGATACAAAGGGGATGATGGACGGAACGTTTGAGCCAATCAAACACTCACCCCCAGTCAACTGATCTGGGTTTAATCCATCATCATTCTTTAGCTCACTCCACCACCCCAGTTCAGACATGGCCATATGCAAATCAGTCTGACCCTGTGCCTCATGGGAACAGTCCAGCCCGAACTGCCAAGCCATGTCTTCCCTGGACCGGAAACAAGCATCCTAGGACCGGTTTCTGGCATTTCAGCCGTCATCAGCCAGGCTTGCTTGAATCCAGTGGCAAAGTGAGCAAGGGACCCACGTCTGGGCATACCCCCGCCAACTTAGGGCGACCAAAGCGATACAAAGGGGATGATGGACGGAACGTTTGAGCCAATCAAACACTCACCCCCAGTCAACTGATCTGGGTTTAATCCATCATCATTCTTTAGCTCACTCCACCACCCCAGTTCAGACATGGCCATATGCAAATCAGTCTGACCCAGTGCCTCATGGGAACAGTCCAGCCCGAACTGCCAAGCCATGTCTTCCCTGGACCTGAAACAAGCATCCTAGGACCGGTTTCTGGCATTTCAGCCATCATCAGCCAGGCTTGCTTGAATCCAGTGGCAAAGTGAGCAAGGGACCCACGTCTGGGCATACCCCCGCCAACTTAGGGCGACCAAAGTGATACAAAAGGGGATGATGGACGGAACGTTTGAGCCAATCAAACACTCACCCCCAGTCAACTGATCTGTGTTTAATCCATCATCATTCTTTAGCTCACTCCACCACCCCAGTTCAGACATGGCCATATGCAAATCAGTCTGACCCTGTGCCTCATGGGAACAGTCCAGCCCGAACTGCCAAGCCATGTCTTCCCTGGACCGGAAACAAGCATCCTAGGACCGGTTTCTGGCATTTCAGCCGTCATCAGCCAGGCTTGCTTGAATCCAGTGGCAAAGTGAGCAAGGGACCCACGTCTGGGCATACCCCCGCCAACTTAGGGCGACCAAAGCGATACAAAAGGGGATGATGGACGGAACGTTTGAGCCAATCAAACACTCACCCCCAGTCAACTGATCTGGGTTTAATCCATCATCATTCTTTAGCTCACTCCACCACCCCAGTTCAGACATGGCCATATGCAAATCAGTCTGACCCTGTGCCTCATGGGAACAGTCCAGCCCAAACTGCCAAGCCATGTCTTCCCTGGACCGGAAACAAGCATCCTAGGACCGGTTTCTGGCATTTCAGCCGTCATCAGCCAGGCTTGCTTGAATCCAGTGGCAAAGTGAGCAAGGGACCCACGTCTGGGCATACCCCCGCCAACTTAGGGCGACCAAAGCGATACAAAAGGGGATGATGGACGGAACGTTTGAGCCAATCAAACACTCACCCCCAGTCAACTGATCTGGGTTTAATCCATCATCATTCTTTAGCTCACTCCACCACCCCAGTTCAGACATGGCCATATGCAAATCAGTCTGACCCTGTGGCTCATGGGAACAGTCCAGCCCGAACTGCCAAGCCATGTCTTCCCTGGACCGGAAACAAGCATCCTAGGACTGGTTTCTGGCATTTCAGCCGTCATCAGCCAGGCTTGCTTGAATCCAGTGGCAAAGTGAGCAAGGGACCCACGTCTGGGCATACCCCGCCAACTTAGGGCGACCAAAGCGATACAAAAGGGGATGATGGACGGAACGTTTGAGCCAATCAAACACTCACCCCCAGTCAACTGATCTGGGTTTAATCCATCATCATTCTTTAGCTCACTCCACCACCCCAGTTCAGACATGGCCATATGCAAATCAGTCTGACCCTGTGCCTCATGGGAACAGTCCAGCCCGAACTGCCAAGCCATGTCTTCCCTGGACCGGAAACAAGCATCCTAGGACCGGTTTCTGGCATTTCAGCCGTCATCAGCCAGGCTTGCTTGAATCCAGTGGCAAAGTGAGCAAGGGACCCACGTCTGGGCATACCCCGCCAACTTAGGGCGACCAAAGCGATACAAAAGGGGATGATGGACGGAACGTTTGAGCCAATCAAACACTCACCCCCAGTCAACTGATCTGGGTTTAATCCATCATCATTCTTTAGCTCACTCCACCACCCCAGTTCAGACATGGCCATATGCAAATCAGTCTGACCCTGTGCCTCATGGGAACAGTCCAGCCCGAACTGCCAAGCCATGT
This sequence comes from Calotriton arnoldi, assembly GCA_963921515.1. Lineage (NCBI taxonomy): Eukaryota > Metazoa > Chordata > Amphibia > Caudata > Salamandridae > Calotriton > Calotriton arnoldi. The sequence continues at coordinate 459,108 of CAWUFW010011805.1, forward strand.
CTTCCCTGGACCGGAAACAAGCATCCTAGGACCGGTTTCTGGCATTTCAGTCGTCATCAGCCAGGCTTGCTTGAATCCAGTGGCAAAGTGAGCAAGGGACCCACGTCTGGGCATACCCCCGCCAACTTAGGGCGACCAAAGCGATACAAAAGGGGATGATGGACGGAACGTTTGAGCCAATCAATCACTCACCCCCAGTCAACTGATCTGGGTTTAATCCATCATCATTCTTTAGCTCACTCCACCACCCCAGTTCAGACATGGCCATATGCAAATCAGTCTGACCCTGTGCCTCATGGGAACAGTCCAGCCCGAACTGCCAAGCCATGTCTTCCCTGGACCGGAAACAAGCATCCTAGGACCGGTTTCTGGCATTTCAGTCGTCATCAGCCAGGCTTGCTTGAATCCAGTGGCAAAGTGAGCAAGGGACCCACGTCTGGGCATACCCCCGCCAACTTAGGGCGACCAAAGCGATACAAAAGGGGATGATGGACGGAACGTTTGAGCCAATCAAACACTCACCCCCAGTCAACTGATCTGGGTTTAATCCATCATCATTCTTTAGCTCACTCCACCACCCCAGTTCAGACATGGCCATATGCAAATCAGTCTGACCCTGTGCCTCATGGGAACAGTCCAGCCCGAACTGCCAAGCCATGTCTTCCCTGGACCGGAAACAAGCATCCTAGGACCGGTTTCTGGCATTTCAGCCGTCATCAGCCAGGCTTGCTTGAATCCAGTGGCAAAGTGAGCAAGGGACCCACGTCTGGGCATACCCCCGCCAACTTAGGGCGACCAAAGCGATACAAAAGGAGATGATGGACGGAACGTTTGAGCCAATCAAACACTCACCCCCAGTCAACTGATCTGGGTTTAATCCATCATCATTCTTTAGCTCACTCCACCACCCCAGTTCAGACATGGCCATATGCAAATCAGTCTGACCCTGTGCCTCATGGGAACAGTCCAGCCCGAACTGCCAAGCCATGTCTTCCCTGGACCGGAAACAAGCATCCTAGGACCGGTTTCTGGCATTTCAGTCGTCATCAGCCAGGCTTGCTTGAATCCAGTGGCAAAGTGAGCAAGGGACCCACGTCTGGGCATACCCCCGCCAACTTAGGGCGACCAAAGCGATACAAAAGGGGATGATGGACGGAACGTTTGAGCCAATCAAACACTCACCCCCAGTCAACTGATCTGGGTTTAATCCATCATCATTCTTTAGCTCACTCCACCACCCCAGTTCAGACATGGCCATATGCAAATCAGTCTGACCCTGTGCCTCATGGGAACAGTCCAGCCCGAACTGCCAAGCCATGTCTTCTCTGGACCGGAAACAAGCATCCTAGGACCGGTTTCTGGCATTTCAGCCGTCATCAGCCAGGCTTGCTTGAATCCAGTGGCAAAGTGAGCAAGGGACCCACGTCTGGGCATACCCCCGCCAACTTAGGGCGACCAAAGCGATACAAAAGGGGATGATGGACGGAACGTTTGAGCCAATCAAACACTCACCCCCAGTCAACTGATCTGGGTTTAATCCATCATCATTCTTTAGCTCACTCCACCACCCCAGTTCAGACATGGCCATATGCAAATCAGTCTGACCCTGTGCCTCATGGGAACAGTCCAGCCCGAACTGCCAAGCCATGTCTTCCCTGGACCGAAAACAAGCATCCTAGGACCGGTTTCTGGCATTTCAGCCATCATCAGCCAGGCTTGCTTGAATCCAGTGGCAAAGTGAGCAAGGGACCCACGTCTGGGCATACCCCCGCCAACTTAGGGCGAACAAAGCGATACAAAAGGGGATGATGGACCGGAACGTTTGAGCCAATCAAACACTCACCCCCAGTCAACTGATCTGGGTTTAATCCATCATCATTCTTTAGCTCACTCCACCACCCCAGTTCAGACATGGCCATATGCAAATCAGTCTGACCCTTTGCCTCATGGGAACAGTCCAGCCCGAACTGCCAAGCCATGTCTTCCCTGGACCGGAAACAAGCATCCTAGGACCGGTTTCTGGCATTTCAGTCGTCATCAGCCAGGCTTGCTTGAATCCAGTGGCAAAGTGAGCAAGGGACCCACGTCTGGGCATACCCCCGCCAACTTAGGGCGACCAAAGCGATACAAAGGGGATGATGGACGGAACGTTTGAGCCAATCAAACACTCACCCCCAGTCAACTGATCTGGGTTTAATCCATCATCATTCTTTAGCTCACTCCACCACCCCAGTTCAGACATGGCCATATGCAAATCAGTCTGACCCTGTGCCTCATGGGAACAGTCCAGCCCGAACTGCCAAGCCATGTCTTCGCTGGACCAGGAACAAGCATCCTAGGACCGGTTTCTGGCATTTCAGCCGTCATCAGCCAGGCTTGCTTGAATCCAGTGGCAAAGTGAGCAAGGGACCCACATCTGGGCATACCCCGCCAACTTAGGGCGACCAAAGCGATACAAAAGGGGATGATGGACAGAACGTTTGAGCCAATCAAACACTCACCCCCAGTCAACTGATCTGGGTTTAATCCATCATCATTCTTTAGCTCACTCCACCACCCCAGTTCAGACATGGCCATATGCAAATCAGTCTGACCCTGTGCCTCATGGGAACAGTCCAGCCCGAACTGCCAAGCCATGTCTTCCCTGGACCGGAAACAAGCATCCTAGGACCGGTTTCTGGCATTTCAGCCGTCATCAGCCAGGCTTGCTTGAATCCAGTGGCAAAGTGAGCAAGGGACCCACGTCTGGGCATACCCCCGCCAACTTAGGGCGACCAAAGCGATACAAAAGGGGATGATGGACGGAACGTTTGAGCCAATCAAACACTCACCCCCAGTCAACTGATCTGGGTTTAATCCATCATCATTCTTTAGCTCACTCCACCACCCCAGTTCAGACATGGCCATATGCAAATCAGTCTGACCCTGTGCCTCATGGGAACAGTCCAGCCCGAACTGCCAAGCCATGTCTTCCCTGGACCGGAAACAAGCATCCTAGGACTGGTTTCTGGCATTTCAGCCGTCATCAGCCAGGCTTGCTTGAATCCAGTGGCAAAGTGAGCAAGGGACCCACGTCTGGGCATACCCCCGCCAACTTAGGGCGACCAAAGCGATACAAAAGGGGATGATGGACGGAACGTTTGAGCCAATCAAACACTCACCCCCAGTCAACTGATCTGGGTTTAATCCATCATCATTCTTTAGCTCACTCCACCACCCCAGTTCAGACATGGCCAAATGCAAATCAGTCTGACCCTGTGCCTCATGGGAACAGTCCAGCCCGAACTGCCAAGCCATGTCTTCCCTGGACCGGAAACAAGCATCCTAGGACCGGTTTCTGGCATTTCCGTCGTCATCAGCCAGGCTTGCTTGAATCCAGTGGCAAAGTGAGCAAGGGACCCACGTCTGGGCATACCCCCGCCAACTTAGGGCGACCAAAGCGATACAAAGGGGATGATGGACGGAACGTTTGAGCCAATCAAACACTCACCCCCAGTCAACTGATCTGGGTTTAATCCATCATCATTCTTTAGCTCACTCCACCACCCCAGTTCAGACATGGCCATATGCAAATCAGTCTGACCCTGTGCCTCATGGGAACAGTCCAGCCCAAACTGCCAAGCCATGTCTTCCCTGGACCGGAAACAAGCATCCTAGGACCGGTTTCTGGCATTTCAGCCGTCATCAGCCAGGCTTGCTTGAATCCAGTGGCAAAGTGAGCAAGGGACCCACGTCTGGGCATACCCCCGCCAACTTAGGGCGACCAAAGCGATACAAAAGGGGATGATGGACAGAACGTTTGAGCCAATCAAACACTCACCCCCAGTCAACTGATCTGGGTTTAATCCATCATCATTCTTTAGCTCACTCCACCACCCCAGTTCAGACATGGCCATATGCAAATCAGTCTGACCCTGTGCCTCATGGGAACAGTCCAGCCCGAACTGCCAAGCCATGTCTTCCCTGGACCGGAAATAAGCATCCTAGGACCGGTTTCTGGCATTTCAGTCGTCATCAGCCAGGCTTGCTTGAATCCAGTGGCAAAGTGAGCAAGGGACCCACGTCTGGGCATACCCCCGCCAACTTAGGGCGACCAAAGCGATACAAAGGGGATGATGGACGGAACGTTTGAGCCAATCAAACACTCACCCCCAGTCAACTGATCTGGGTTTAATCCATCATCATTCTTTAGCTCACTCCACCACCCCAGTTCAGACATGGCCATATGCAAATCAGTCTGACCCTGTGCCTCATGGGAACAGTCCAGCCCGAACTGCCAAGCCATGTCTTCCCTGGACCGGAAACAAGCATCCTAGGACCGGTTTCTGGCATTTCAGCCGTCATCAGCCAGGCTTGCTTGAATCCAGTGGCAAAGTGAGCAAGGGACCCACGTCTGGGCATACCCCCGCCAACTTAGGGCGACCAAAGCGATACAAAGGGGATGACGGACGGAACATTTGAGCCAATCAAACACTCACCCCCAGTCAACTGATCTGGGTTTAATCCATCATCATTCTTTAGCTCACTCCACCACCCCAGTTCAGACATGGCCATATGCAAATCAGTCTGACCCTGTGCCTCATGGGAACAGTCCAGCCCGAACTGCCAAGCTATGTCTTCCCTGGACCGGAAACAAGCATCCTAGGACCGGTTTCTGGCATTTCAGCCGTCATCAGCCAGGCTTGCTTGAATCCAGTGGCAAAGTGAGCAAGGGACCCACGTCTGGGCATACCCCCGCCAACTTAGGGGCGACCAAAGCGATACAAAAGAGGATGATGGACGGAACGTTTGAGCCAATCAAACACTCACCCCCAGTCAACTGATCTGGGTTTAATCCATCATCATTCTTTAGCTCACTCCACCACCCCAGTTCAGACATGGCCATATGCAAATCAGTCTGACCCTGTGCCTCATGGGAACAGTCCAGCCCGAACTGCCAAGCCATGTCTTCCCTGGACCGGAAACAAGCATCCTAGGACCGGTTTCTGGCATTTCAGTCATCATCAGCCAGGCTTGCTTGAATCCAGTGGCAAAGTGAGCAAGGGACCCACGTCTGGGCATACCCCGCCAACTTAGGGCGACCAAAGCGATACAAAGGGGATGATGGACGGAACGTTTGAGCCAATCAAACACTCACCCCAGTCAACTGAACTGGGTTTAATCCATCATCATTCTTTAGCTCACTCCACCACCCCAGTTCAGACATGGCCATATGCAAATCAGTCTGACCCTGTGCCTCATGGGAACAGTCCAGCCCGAACTGCCAAGCCATGTCTTCCCTGGACCGGAAACAAGCATCCTAGGACCGGTTTCTGGCATTTCAGCCGTCATCAGCCAGGCTTGCTTGAATCCAGTGGCAAAGTGAGCAAGGGACCCACGTCTGGGCATACCCCCGCCAACTTAGGGCGACCAAAGCGATACAAAAGGGGATGATGGACGGAACGTTTGAGCCAATCAAACACTCACCCCCAGTCAACTGATCTGGGTTTAATCCATCATCATTCTTTAGCTCACTCCACCACCCCAGTTCAGACATGGCCATATGCAAATCAGTCTGACCCTGTGCCTCATGGGAACAGTCCAGCCCGAACTGCCAAGCCATGTCTTCCCTGGACCGAAAACAAGCATCCTAGGACCGGTTTCTGGCATTTCAGCCGTCATCAGCCAGGCTTGCTTGAATCCAGTGGCAAAGTGAGCAAGGGACCCACGTCTGGGCATACCCCCGCCAACTTAGGGCGACCAAAGCGATACAAAGGGGATGATGGACGGAACGTTTGAGCCAATCAAACACTCACCCCCAGTCAACTGATCTGGGTTTAATCCATCATCATTCTTTAGCTCACTCCACCACCCCAGTTCAGACATGGCCATATGCAAATCAGTCTGACCCTGTGCCTCATGGGAACAGTCCAGCCCGAACTGCCAAGCCATGTCTTCCCTGGACCGGAAACAAGCATCCTAGGACCGGTTTCTGGCATTTCAGCCGTCATCAGCCAGGCTTGCTTGAATCCAGTGGCAAAGTGAGCAAGGGACCCACGTCTGGGCATACCCCCGCCAACTTAGGGCGACCAAAGCGATACAAAAGGGGATGATGGACGGAACGTTTGAGCCAATCAAACACTCACCCCCAGTCAACTGATCTGGGTTTAATCCATCATCATTCTTTAGCTCACTTCCACCACCCCAGTTCAGACATGGCCATATGCAAATCAGTCTGACCCTGTGCCTCATGGGAACAGTCCAGCCCGAACTGCCAAGCCATGTCTTCCCTGGACCGGGAACAAGCATCCTAGGACCGGTTTCTGGCATTTCAGCCTTCATCAGCCAGGCTTGCTTGAATCCAGTGGCAAAGTGAGCAAGGGACCCACGTCTGGGCATACCCCCGCCAACTTAGGGCGACCTAAGCGATACAAAAGGGGATGATGGACGGAACGTTTGAGCCAATCAAACACTCACCCCCAGTCAACTGATCTGGGTTTAATCCATCATCATTCTTTAGCTCACTCCACCACCCCAGTTCAGACATGGCCATATGCAAATCAGTCTGACCCTGTGCCTCATGGGAACAGTCCAGCCCGAACTGCCAAGCCATGTCTTCCCTGGACCGGAAACAAGCATCCTAGGACCGGTTTCTGGCATTTCAGTCGTCATCAGCCAGGCTTGCTTGAATCCAGTGGCAAAGTGAGCAAGGGACCCACGTCTGGGCATACCCCGCCAACTTAGGGCGACCAAGCGATACAAAGGGGATGATGGACGGAACGTTTGAGCCAATCAAACACTCACCCCCAGTCAACTGATCTGGGTTTAATCCATCATCATTCTTTAGCTCACTCCACCACCCCAGTTCAGACATGGCCATATGCAAATCAGTCTGACCCTGTGCCTCATGGGAACATTCCAGCCCGAACTGCCAAGCCATGTCTTCCCTGGACCGGAAACAAGCATCCTAGGACCGGTTTCTGGCATTTCAGCCGTCATCAGCCAGGCTTGCTTGAATCAAGTGGCAAAGTGAGCAAGGTACCCACGTCTGGGCATACCCCCGCCAACTTAGGGCGACCAAAGCGATACAAAAGGGGATGATGGACGGATAAGGGCAGGAGGCATGGGAAACCAGCCTCTGAAGCTCCTGTGGTAAAGGTGGATGGGGCACAGGAAGACATTGCCTCTTTAGGAGACCTGCCTGAGCTTTCTGGATGGGAAGTTGAGGGTGGGTCCACTAGGGAGGAGTTCTGCAAGGTACAGAGAGAGTGCCAGGCTGATGCCCAGGAAGCTGGTGACACTTCTGGAGATCGCCTTATTAACTGGGAGAACAACCTCCTCTACAGTTAGCCTAAGGCACTGTGCATGAGGCAGCACACATGTGCTGCCTCATGCACAGTGGTCCCTCAATGTTACAAGACCTTCCTACTGACTTGGCTTATGAGATACCCCTGGAAGGACATCTGGGGCAGGACAAGAACTTTTACAGGCTTGTCACCTACTTTTATTGGCCCATAATGAGGACCACCTCAGATGCTTTCTGTAGATCTTTTCTCACCTGCCAGGCCAGTGAGAAGACAGGGAAGAAGCTTGATTATGGGCCTACCAGAGCCCATGAGGTGGAAGTTGGACGACCTATGCCCTGCCAACTGTTTGCATCCTGGCAGGTACCACAGAAAGGTGTAGAGGTGGGTGGAACTTGTGGAATTTGACTCAACAGAATTTGGCGAAGTTACATAAAAACTCCACGAGATTCCGCGGAGTTCCACCAACGGGCGGAAATAGGCATGTCGCACTGTGATTTAGCATCCATAGCATGTTCCATGCTGATAAATCAGCGTAAACAATACCCCAAAGGGTGCAGCTACTCATGTTGATTTTGCTGTGCTCCAGCCTTCTGACTGCGAACGGTCGCAAATGCCCACGTCAGAATTTTTTTTCGCTCTCCAACTTACCTTTCAAGGCCCCCAAAATTCCACCAAATATGTGGGCAGAACCGAATATTCCTCCCACCCCTATAAAGGAGTTGAGTTCAGCCCTTTTGGACTTCTCTATGGCTACCCTGTGAGAGGACCTCTCAATTTGGTGAAGGAGGGATGGGAGCAGGCTCCCATGAAGCCCTCTCAGGATGAGATTAGCTATATGGTAGGCCTCCGCAACCAAATGCATAAGTTCTGAAGAACTTAGAAGCCAGCCAGGAGATGATGAAACAATGGTGTGACAAGAAAGCCACTCTGGTCGAGTTTCAAATTGGCCAGAAGGTGTGGGTGATACGGCCCATTGTGCCCAGAGCCCTCTGAGATCGTTGGGCAGAGCCTTATGAGGTGATTGAGAGGAAGGGGGAGGCCATCTACTTGGTGTTATGTTATGTTATGTTATGTTATGTTAGTTTGACTTCATATAGCGCACAAATCACCCGAGGGCATCTCGGCGCTGTTGCGGATCAAAATCCGGAAATGAAGAGGATGATTAAAATAGGTAGGCTTTGAGTTGTTTCCTGAAACTACAGTAATTAGGACAGGAACGAACTTGAAGAGGAAGCTTGTTCCAGTACACAGGAGTGAGATAGGAAAATGCCTTTCCCCCGGGGCTTTAGAGCAAGATCTTAAATTGCGGCAGGGAGCATAGGCTTTTATTCTTTTCTGAAGATTAAGCGGGCCTTTGCCCTTTAAAGAATTATATGTGAGACAGCAGATTTTGAAGTAGGAGCGTTTTTTTACTGGCAACCAGTGTAGTTCTCTCAACAGAGGCGCCGAAGAAGTGCCAGAAGGGCAGTTAAGGACAAGCCTAGCTGCCGTATTTTGAAAGACCTGATGCTTAGAAATCAGCGTTCCACTGACATCTGCCAAAAACGCATTGCCATAGTCTAGTCTGCTTATTACCATGGCCTGAACCAGAATTCTACGGGCAGAGATAGGGAGGTAAGGAAAAATTCTGTGCAATAAACGTAGGTTGTGGTACCATGTGCCAGTAGTGGCCAAAATGTGCTCTCTCATAGTTAGGGCTTGGTCCAGTTTTATTCCCAGATTGTAGTCTAGTTCCTATTTCCCTAATAGGCTCTGCGCATTGGAATAATATACCCTATAGATTCGACATAGGACTGAGGTCAGTATGTCCCTATCCAGTATATTAAACTTAATTACTTTGTGCCAGCTAACTCAGAGGCCACTAGAAACTCCTTGTAAACAAGAAGGAGTAGTTTCTGGCAACCGCATAAACATGACAACTTTGTTTCCCTTTAGAATCGGAACACTCTCAGAATCGTGGAAACAACAGATAACAGTTTCACTCAGCTAATCGTGCATGCTTAGTTTCTTCAGAGTTACACAGAAAGAATAGACGGGCGTTTCAATAAAAGGATTTATTGAACAGTCTTGTTTCTCGTGTAAGAGATATGAGCTGTTATGATCACAAGACAGTATGCAAGATATATAATGTACAGCGTAAGCAGTAGAAAGAAATAATACTGCGCTAGCATTATCTTTTAGCTATGACACATATATTCATATACATAAATAACATAAGCTAAAAATGTGAGTACTCATAAGATGCTTCTCTAACTAGTTCTACCCCAGTGTACCTAACCTAAGTGTAGTGCAAGGTAAGAAGTAGGTGATGTATTCTATAGTATGGTATGCTATAGTCTAGTATGCCAAGTCTAGTATGCCAAGTCTAGTATGCCAAGAGTTCCTCTAGGTTCTAGTCAGCTCCATACCTTGAGAATCAGAGAGGTGGGAATCTCCTTCCGGGTCTCGAACTCTAAAACCCCGCGAAGGGAGTCAGAACACTGGGAGCTGGATTCTCTGCGAGCAGGGATGACAGCGTCTCTTGTCAGTGCGTCAGGCCAGGACACGGGCTCCTCTAAAGTCGAGGTCTCCTCCCACTTGCTTGGGCAAGGGAAGGTATATTTATACTTGGTAGGTGCCTTGGAATGTTAGTATTGACGTAAAGTCGGGCAGAGGAAGACGTCAGGAATGAACCCTTAAGGTATAGCGGTTCATGCATAATAAATGAGTTCTTGGAGAAATCAATAATCCTGTGCTAGGGGAACTCCCAAGAGCTTAAGGGTCTGGTTTGTAAGAACTCGTTGTGACGTTAGGGTGGACGGATGTAAGTGACCATGCCTGTATTTGGATAGCATGGCTAATGCCTAAATAAGGACTGGGATCTTATGCCTGTATAAGGGCAATGCGAATTGTGCCTATATAAGGACATGTTTCAGGAAAACCTATATACGGACACCTAAAGCAGAATACAACAAGATTCTTTACTGCTTGCTTACGCGCGGGAGTGTCACCCAGTTGATGAGGCCACCAGTCATCAGTCCAGATAGAGGAGGCTCTGCCAAGCAGCATAACCTCAGTCTTATCTGCATTTAACTGGAGATAGTTCTCGTTCATTCAGTCTGAGATGGCTAACATGCCTGAGGAGAAACGCTCTTTTTCCGCCATCAGGTCATGGGCAGGTGTAAACATCAGCAGGGTGTCATCCGCGTATGAGATTATATCAAAGCCAAAGTGCTCTGCAAACCCAGCCAAAGGAGCCATGTAGATGTTAAACAGGGTCGGGCTCAGACTTGAGCCCTGCGGAACACCCTTGTTCAGGTTTATCTTACGTGAAAAGTAAGGACCCAGGGTAACAGTTTGATATCTATCTGTCAAAAAATGGTGGAGCCATTTAAGCGCGATGCCATAGATACCAATTTCTTGTAGCCTTTCCATCAGCCTCATGTGGGAAATAGTATCAAAAGCTGAGGAGTATCACTGGGTTTCCTGCATCCACTCCCAGGCGCAGAGAGTCAGTCACTGCCACGAGCGCCTTCTCTGTGCTATGGCCTGGGCGGAAGCCAAATTGGGTGGGATCAAGGATATGATTAAGTTCGAGATAGGAACTTCATTGTTTATTAATAAGACCTTCAAGCTGTTTGCCCAGAAGAGGTAACAGAGATATGAGGCGATAGCTACTCAAGGATTTTTGATCCAGCGTAGGTTTCTTTAGAATGGGACGTACGCACGCCGCCTTCCACGCTGAAGGAATGATGCCTGTTGGACCTCAAGACCGCCAGAAATCCACTATAGTCCTCCACCTCAATCACCTGAGGGCCCACTGTGAGAAGTCTGAGGTCACAATGTTGTTGGTGGTAGATGATGGAGTACAAGAGGAGAGTGAACCCCTCATTGATCTCATGTCATCCCAGGAGGAAGAGTTGCAGATGGGCTGTTGTCAGCTGTTGGGATTGTTCCCCTCTTCCCTGGGCTTACACACTTGTGTACCCACGATATTGACGCTGGTAACAGTCCCCCAGTAAAATTAGCATTCTACAAAATGTCAGAGAAGGTGAGGGCAGGTATAAAGGAGGAGGTCTCCCAGATGCTGTTGTTGGGAGTGATTGAGCACTCCAGTAGTCATTGCTCCAGCCCAGTGGTGCTGGTTCCAAAGGTTGCCCCACCGGGCACCACCCCAGAGCTCCTCTTCTGTTTGGACTACAGTTGGCTCAATTCAGTCACAAAGAATGATGCTCACCCCATCCCTTGAGCTGATGAGCTCATTGATTGGTTGGGGACTGCCAAGTCCCTGAGTGCCTTTGACTTGACTTCAGGGTATTGGCAGATTGTCCTAACTGATGGGGCTAAAGAGAGGTTGGCATTTTCACACCAGAGGGCCACTTCCAATTCAAGGTAATGCTTTTTGACCTGAAAAATGCACTGCCACCTTCCGTAGGCTGGTGAACCAGGTGTTGGCTGGGATGGTGGCCTTTAGTGCTGCTTACCTGGACAACATAGTGATCTTCAGTAGCTGCTAGGAGGACCACCTCTTTCACCTGCTGGAAGTGCTTCAGGCTTTGCAACAGGCAAGCCTGACTATCAAGGCCAGTAAAAGCCAGATAGGGCAAGGGTATTTGGTGTACTTAGCACATGTGGTGGCTAGGGGGTTAGGTGCAGCCACTGCAGGCCAAGATAGAAATCATCCTGACCTGGGAACTCCCCAATACGCACACAGAAGTGAGGACCTTCCTGGGCCTCACTCAATATTACCAGAGGTTTGTCAAGGGTTATGGCACCATTGTTCTTTTTTTTAAAATGTCCTCATTCGCCTCCGACCTCAGAAAACTAGAGAGATGAGATGTCGCTACCGTTACTCTATTTCTAGAGATGTAGGCCGTCAAGGTGGAAACCCCGCAGATATCGCCCGCCTACCAGTAGCAAACAAACCCACTTCATGTTGCTGACCTCTCGTTGTCAAAGAGAGGGTGGTCGCACTCTCTTCTGATTATTCCTAACCAGTGACTGTTGGTGGCGGCTCACCCGAGAACGGAATTGGAGACCAAAAGAAAGGCGAGGCCCATCGCAGTCGGAGAGCTTTCCATGAGGCATAATCATAGGAACCAAAAAATATTGTCCAAAATAGTAACAATAGTAATTTAACCCAGAGACCAATTTATCAAGCAATCCCAAATAGCTTTCTTTCTATTACTCTTCATTCTGGCTAAGTCAGTCTTAGAGGTTTTATACAAAGAGGATAACCAATCTGAATGTCTTAGGGAGGAGACGGGTATTATGCCATTTGAATTTGAAACATGGGAGAAGAAGGTAGCCCTGCACGCGGATGACGTTTTAATTCTTACATCTGACTTGGAGTCGGCTTTCCCGCACGTCATCCGGTTAGCACAGGACTTTGGCCTAGTCTCTGGTTATGAGATCAATGCAGGACAAACTGAGATCATGTCATGGAATATGCCAGAGTGTCGATACCAAACCAAGAGTGAGATGAGATATCTGGGGATTAAGATTGTCCAAAATATAGATAAGATTCCGGGGGCAAATCTTGCAAATGTCTCAAAGGAATGTCAGAAACTTATGAAATCTTGGGCCCATCTTCCTCTGATTATCTTGGGTAGAATCAATTTAATTAAGATGATAATTTTGCCAAAAGTGACATTTCTTTTTAATACTATCCCCCTATATTTTGAGAAGCAGGCAATGGATAAGTTCCAGCAAGCTATTAATTCATTTGTGTGGGCCTATAAAGCTACGAGGATATCCTGGAAAAAGTTGAGGCGGAGGAGGGAAAAAGGGGGCCTCGCACTACCAGACCTCCAATATTACGCATGGGCCTTTCAGCTGACACACTCAAGAATGCTGCTCAAATCCCCAGATTCATCAGAGAGAGGGATATTGTTTTTGACTATGTTAGATGGAGTGGGTCTGTCTCATGAGGGTTTTCTTTTTAAATATGGAGACCAAGAATGTTTTTTTAAAATCAGGCTGAAAGTTCTATTGTGTATGGCTCGTATATGGGCCAGAATTAAACAATGCACTGGCTTAGATTACTTTTCAAGGCTGGCGCCACTGTGGGATTCCCCGGGGTTTCCAGTCTGTTTGAAGGACAAACTTGCAGTACCCCTAAAAACAGCGGGGTTCATGGTGTGGGGGGATCTGGCCGATGAGGGTTCCCTCCTGCCTTGGTCGTTTCTAGATGACAAACTTCAGGGTGGTCTGTCTAGATTTAAACACTTACAACTGAAGAGCTAGTCCCAGAGTCTTAAAAAACCTATAGGCAAAGGGAATAAGCTGGAAGAGCAGTTAGTACAGAGGCCGACAGGGAAGAAAGAAGTATCCTTTTTTTATTGGTCTATCCGGGAAGTTATTGATGGGGATTTTAGACTGGCCGAAGAATTGTGGGGAGCTCTTATACCAGATATTGATTGGGTAGAGCTGTGGGAAACCTCTTTTAACACCTTGTTTACAGTTGTAAAGCCAGCTTGGTTTAGGAGAAACCATTACTTTACCACACACAGGGCCTACCTATCTCCGGCTAGACTCTCTAAAATAGCTAAGGGTCTCCCTGTCAGTTGTAAGAAATGTGACATGGTGAACGCCTCCGATACGCATATGTTTTGGGATTGTCCAGCTATTTCTGAATTCTGGAAGAGAATAGGAAATTCCCTAGCTGACCTTCTGGGAACCCCAATTCATATTTCTCTTAGTCTTATTATCTTTGGCATAACAAGCGGAGTAACAGGCTTGAGTAGGGTTTTTTTTATTTTACTCTATCTTGCTGGCCAGACGAGAGATATGTAGACGATGGGTTGAGGCTATACCCCCCACACATTCAGATTGGTTATCCTCTTTGTATAAAACCTCTAAGACTGGCACAATTGTTGTCCCCTTGACTGAGCTGACTTCAAAAAAGTATCCAAGGAAGGTGATCTGGACAGAGTACTGTCAGAGAGCCTATGACTCCTTCAAACAGGCAATGTGTACGGCCCCTGTACAACAAGGCCTCTGACTTTTCCAAAGAATTTGTTGTACAAATGGATGCCTCAGAGCATGGAATAGGAGTAGTAATGTCACAGTTAAATGAGGAAGGCCTAGACCAACCTGTTGCCTTCATTAGTAAGAAGTTACTTTCTCTGGAACAGAGGTGGAGATGCCTTTGCTGTGATCTGGGCACTGAAGAAGCTGAGAAAAACGTGTTTCAGACTCACTTCTGGGTTCAGACAGACCACAGGCCCCTCTGATGGTTGCTGCAGATGAGGAGTGAGAATCCCAAAGAGTTGAGGTGGTCCATCTTCCTACAGGGAATGGACTTTACTTTGGAGTAGTGTTCTGGGTCAGACCACGCCAAAGCTGATGGTCTCTCCAAGTTTTCCCCCCTTAGTGATGAGAACTCCCAGGAGGTTGGGTAGATCTCCCCATTTTCAGTTGAGAGAGCACATGTTAGACCTGTTAGCCCTCGGGTGGTCTTCCCCCAAGCTTTTTTGCCTTCACCCCTCCCATTTAGCTAGCATTGTTTTTGCTGGCTTTAGGACTCTGTGCATTTTAGGACTTCTAACCAGTGCTAAAGTGCTTGTGCTCTCTCCCTTAAACATGGTAGAATTGCCATATACTCATTGGCATATTGAATTTATATGTAAGTCCCTAGTAAAGGGGTACCTTGTGTACCCGAGGGTCTATAACTTAAATGCTACTATGGTCCTGCAGTACTGATTGTGCCAGCCACCTAAGTAGCCCTCCTAAACATGTCTCAGGTCTGCCATTGTAGGCTGTGAGTGCAGTTTTAAGCTGCCATTTCAAACTTGCAAGATAAACCTCTTGCCAGGCCTAAACATCCCTTTTAATACATATAAGTCACCCCTAAAGTAGAGTCCTGGTAGTGAGAAACACATACATTCCTTATTCATTACTGCAAGGCTTATCTCTCCCATAGGATAACATTGGGTTACCTTATTACATTTAATAAGTGATAACCTTCAATTGGGAGCAATTACTCAGGTCGAGTTTGGACTAAGGAATTGTAGTTAGAAGCCCTCTTTAACTGTACAGTTGGATTTTTAGTCACAATTCAGAAAATTCAACTTTTTTTTGGGTAGTGATAATCGGTCACTTACAGGTTGAGTTGCATGGAACCCAAGGAGGGTTAAGATGATGCAGGTCCCAGGTCCAACCATGAAAGTCAGTTCAATTTTACCTGGCTCGTGAAGCCCAGGTGCAGAGTTGTCCTGGCTGTCCTTTGTGCTGTAAGGGAGCCACAGGAGAGCTGCTTTTTACCCCTTACACAGTGCTGCAGGGAACAGGATACAAAAACACAACAATGGGGTGGTTGCTTATGTTGATTGAAGTTCAGATGGATTTCCATCTAGGTTCAGCGTTGAGTGCAGGGGTTGGATGCCGGACTGGCGACAAACAACCCTTGACAGCAGTAAACTTAGTAGAAATGTGCTTCGACGCTTGGTGGTCCCAGAGAACATGGTAGGTGCCTGCAACTTCATGGAGGGCAGGACTACAGTTCCCAAAATGCACTAGATCATCTAGAATTGGGTGATCCCTCAGGGGGCCTAATAGCCAGCGATTCTTCAGACCCGGAGCATTGTTATACCTGCAGTTTTCAGGGGACTAGTGCCACTAGTCCAGGGGGGTCTGAGGGTACGCCAGGCTTTCACAGGGGTCCCACTTTTTGGGGGAATCGAGAGTTAGCATAGGACGAGTATCGATCAGGCAGCTCCAGGAGTGTTGCCCCAGGTGCAGAGTATCCCTCTTTTGGTTTGTGCAAGTCCTGTAGTCGCAGACGCAAGTCTTGTCTTTGTCCTCTTCAATGAAGTTGAGTCAGGATTGAGGATCTGGTGTCATGGGAGTACCTTAAATCCCAGATTTAGGGGCGTTAGGGGTGTGGGAGCAATTAGCCAATGGGCTGCTGCTGCTAGTCCGCTCCTGAGGTGACCACATCTGGGGGTGTAGGTCACCCTTTCTACCCGGAGCTCACAGTTTCCAAGACTTTTAAAAATGGCAGACGTCTTCCTTAGCTGTACAGACCAGGCAGCCCAACCTTGGGGTATGGCTATCCTTCTGGGGGCGTACACCTCCTGCATACCTAATTTTTCACCTGTCTGTGATCAAATGTGATTGGGGCAGGGGAGGGCTGTTTACTCCTTTAGGAGGCTTCCTGATGCATATCAGAGGTGGTGTAGCCTTTGAGGCTCCTTGCCTTGATGTACCACTTCACTAGCCATTCTGAGGGAGAGAAGGTGTGACCTCCTTTTTGCTGAGGCCTTTGTTCCTGACTCTTGGGAGTGTTTACATTGCCTGGCGGGAGGCCAGAATCCTCTCTTAACAGCAACAAGTGCCAGCTGCCAGCCAGAGCACAGAGAAGCTGGGACTGTCGTGTGTTTCCTGCATGGCCCATTGCAGTTTTCCCTATGTTAGCCTAGTTGCACATGCTGTAGGCTGCATTTCCCTTTGCACACGTTACTATATAAACATGCTTGCCTTTGTGCCACATTGTATTTTCACACAGAACCTGCATATGTTTTTGTGTTCTGTTCTTTTCCTGAGATTTAGTCTGCATACCACAGACAAGGTGAAACAACAATGCCCCTTGTTATTTTCTCTGGCCAGGCACTAGCACCTAAACATAACACGACAATGCATCTGTTGTTTATGAGCACACATGTCTTGTCATATAGACGAGCAAAGAGGTCCAAAAATGACACAGGGAGTGAGAATTCAGAGACAAGAGCACTGCGTCAATTGAGATGTAGAACGCCCATCTGTGAATGCTAGGGTACAGGTTCCACCACTAATCCCAGAGATCTTTGATGTATAATCATTTAGCCTCAGTAGACTGGGAGAGAGGTTAGGCAACTCTGTCTTATAACATGACAGGGCTTTTCATGGTATACGGTTTATTGACCATGCTAACAGTATTTTTAGCATGCATTTGTTTTCTAATTGTGGCTTGAATACTGAATTTTAGAACACGATAATTTAAATAAAAATTCTAAACTTCCTTCGTGTCTGTTGTTTATCTTATTGTGGACAAGTTCGAGTGAGAGAGCGAAAGGGTGTGTTCTGTTACCGTGATCCCTGAGAGGGTCGAGAGTGTTGTGTTCTGGGGTGCAAATTCACTTGGCTCTTTGGTAAGGTTAGGAAGGCAAGTGAGGCACTCTAGCTAGTTGGACTCGGGCTCATAGATACCGCAGTGGTATGGTTACTCAGTCCCTACATGCCAAGGTTCTATGGCATAGTTCTGCTTCTGAGCAGAATCCCTGCAACAGGGCAACCAGATGGGCAACCTCTAAGGTAGCCACCTGGTTGCATGTCACATCGCCCTCAGCACAACATTTGTGTCGGTGTGAGAAAGCATGTTATTTAATATCAATCATGACATATTTAAGTAGTACCATGATGGAGCTAGCAACACCTGGTTTGCCCAGGTGACAGCCCATGTTATCCTATGGACTGCCTTTGACTGATTGTGTACTTTAATGGAAAAGGCCACTATAGGGACATATAAGTAGCGGCGGCTCCTCCGCTATGGTGAAGGAGCGTCGCCCCACTGTTTCAACTGCAAACTTAGGGGGATATTTACAAGTGAAGTGGCAGAGAGTGTAGTTAGCCATCTTGGCTTAACGACACACTCCACCACTTCAGAAATGCAGAGCTGCACTAAGCAGTGTAGACCCAAAGCAGGCACCCTTGCACCATAGTGCAAGGGTGTCTGCATGAAGGGGAAGATTGTTTATGTACAGGAAGGTCCCCCTTCCTGTACATAAACAATCTTGAAATGCCGTTTTGTCACTTCTATGTGTGCTGCTTAATGCAGCACAGATGGAAGTTACAAAATGTCATTATTTTTTTAAGATTGTTTATGTGCAAGGCATTTTGCACATGGCAGCACACATGGAAAAAGCAAAAATGAGAAGAAATAAAGCAAAAATATAGATGAAAAAATCTAGAATGGAAGAATATCGACTCCCTATACTTAAACAGGTAAGTACAAAAATATTGAAAAAATAATATCGCTGTTAAAAAAATAGTTGTACAAAATATCGATTTTTATATATATGAAATAAAATAATAAATATTAAATATATTAAATAATAAAATTAATTTTAAAAAATAAGGTAGATTTAATATACATTTTAACAAATATAACAAATAAACTTAATTAAAATAGTTAAACACACATACATAATATATATATATATATATATATATATATATATATATTTTAAAATTAAATACAAACTTACAAATATATATAAATATATATATATATATATATACACACAACAGAGTTACCTCCAACAGAAGAAGCCCACACAGGAAAGGGTTGCAATTATCTTTAATGGCGACTATTGTGCAGTTCAAGGAGACTTCCCAACACAATTCGCCAAAGTCCAGCCGACGCGTTTCGTGCTCTGCGCACTTCATCCTGGGCTTATGGACTGCAAACGAAGAACAAACAGCTGTTTTTCGCACCAATTAATACCTTGATCCTAGCCCCAGTGGGCGCGGCCACTCCTGTGGCCTTCTGGGATCTGTAGTGCAAGTAAAAACTCAGGTGAGTAGCAGAAAGTTCAAACGTGAAGTAGAAGCATGAAATGCCCATGTGGGTCGTGGTACAGTCCCATCAATCCGCACAACATTACTCATGTCACCATTAAACTGCTCCTGTCCCAAAGTGCAATCACGCCGAATGGCGTTGCCGCGGGGCTGTTCACCACTGGAGTAGGAATAGTAATTTTTACCCCTCCTCTATCCAACACTTTCCCTATTGTTGCACTCACTGGAGTGGGAATAGTAAATTGTATTCATCGGCTATCTAACACTTTCTCTACTGTTGCACTCACTGGAGTGGGAATAGTACGTTTTACCCCTCTACTATCCAACACTTTCCCTATTGTTGCACTCACTGGAGTGGGAATAGTATTTTTTACCCCTCCGCTATCCAACACTTCCCCTACTGTTGCACTGACTGTAGTGGTAAATTTAAGTTTAAAGATTTTTAAATAGTTTAATATTTTAATTTACAATAGACTGTTTTTTTTTATAGATTTTAAGTTATTGGTATATATGTGTATATATATATATATATCCACACAACAGAGTTACCTCCAACAGAAGAAGCCCACACAGGAAAGTGTTGCAATGATCTTTAATGGCGACTATTGTGCAGTTCAAGGAGACTTCCCAACACAATTCGTCAAAGTCCAGCCGACGCGTTTCGTGCTCTGCGCACTTCATCCTGGGCTTATGGACTGCAAACGAAGAACAAACAGCTGTTTTTCGCACCAATTAATACCTTGATCCTAGCCCCAGTGGGCGCGGCCACTCCTGTGGCCTTCTGGGATCTGTAGTGCAAGTAAAAACTCAGGTGAGTAGCAGAAAGTTCAAACGTGAAGTAAAAGCATGAAATGCCCATGTGGGTCGTGGTACAGTCCCATCAATCCGCACAACATTACTCATGTCACCATTAAACTGCTCCTGTCCCAAAGCGCAATCATGCCGAATGGCGTTGCCGCGGGGCTGTTCACCAACAGCGGGGCTCCTTCAAGCGGCTGAGGCCAACCGCATTCATATCCACACAACAGAGTTACCTCCAACAGAAGAAGCCCACACAGGAAGTGTTGCAATTAATATTCTCACTCCAGTGAGTGCAACAATAGGGAAAGTGTTGGATAGCAGAGGGGTAAAAATTACTATTCCCACTCCAGTGAGTGCAACAATAGGGAAAGTGTTGGATAACGGAGGGTAAAAATTACTATTCCCACTCCAGTGAGTGTAACAGTAGGGAATGTGTTGGATAGCGGATGGGTAAAAATTACTATTCCCACTCCAACGAGTGCAACAGTAGGGAAAGTGCTGAATAGCGGAGGGGTAAAACTTACTATTCCCACTCCAGTCAGTGCAACAGTAGGGAAAGTGTTAGATAGCGGAGGGGTAAAAATTACTATTCCCACTCCAGTGAGTGCAACAATAGGGAAAGTGTTGGATAGCAGAGGGGTAAAACTTACTATTCGCACTCCAGTGAGTGCAACAGTAGGGAAAGTGTTGGATAGCCGATTAATAAAATGTATTATTCCCTCTCCAGTCAGTGCAACAGTAGGGAAAGTGTTGGATAGCGGAGGGGTAAAAAGTACTATTCCCACTCCAGTGAGTGCAACAATAGGGAAAGTGTTAGATAGCGGAGATGTAAAAATTACTATTCCCACTCCAGTGAGTGCAACAGTAGGATTGCGGAGGGGTAACAATTAATATTCTCACTCCCGTCAGTTCAAAATTAAAAACAAACAAAATATTAACAGCAACAAAAATATTTAAAAAACAAAATAAATAAAAAAATATAAATATGTTAAAAATTAAAATACAAATATGTTTAATATTACTAAATTAAAAAAAAATTATAATGTTAAACGCATATGACACATACCTACAAATATTATATTAAATACAATAAAACATAATTTTCAAACAAATAATTATGTTTAACTAGAAATTATTTAGGAACAAAAACATTAATTATTACATAAATTTACTTTTTTTATTTCCTACCCTATAATAACACCACAGAATTCACAATGCACATCTAAATTGAAAAAAATGTACTTACATAATTACCATAATTAATTACCAATTAAAGAAATATTATTAATTAAAATACAAATTAAAACTCATAAAAACTAATAAACTTCCCACACTTTACCCCTATAACCCCCACAAATCACAGCTAAAATTAAACTGTAAAAAAATTAATTACACAATTAATACTTATTTTCAATTAAAAAACTAATAGTATTTAACAACTAATTATAAAGTAAGTAAAATTAATTTACTCTCCACCCTTTACCCCTATAAAAAACATAAATGACTTCCAGCCCTTTACCCCTATAAATCCCACAACGCACACCTAAAATTACACAATATCCATATTTCATTTTCAATTAATTAATTAATACTAATTACCAACATATTATTAATTAATTAAAAATACATTACTTCCCACCCTTTACCCCTATAAACCCCACAACCTGCACCTAAAAAATTACACAATTACCATAATTAATTAACAATTAATTAATTAATATTGATTAGCAACCAATAAATAATAAATTAATAATAAAATAGTTCCCACAATTAACATTATAATATCTCAATTAAATAAATATTAATAAATAAAAAATAATCATTAATTTATTATAATTAAACGACTTCCCACCCTATTTCCCTATAAACCCACAACCCACTACGGAACTAAAAACACAAAATGTAATTAAAGTAAAATTGATAACTACTAAAAATGTAACACATATATTAAACAACATATACAATTATTATACAAAACAAATACATCACATACATTTAAAATATATACTAAAATACATAACACTAAGTAAAAAATCAATATTGTAAACAACTATATTTTTGCAAACGATATTGATGACTTCTGTATTTTTAAAAACGATATTTCTTACCTTAAAATCGATATTTCTGACTCACAATAGTTAAATCTCAATATTTCTGTAGGTCGACATTTCCACCTCAATTTTCTGTCTCTGCACCTTTCACGCTAAGTGGAGCGTGAAAGGGGGCCTTATTTACAAGTGGCTTAACGCTGCCTTGTAAATAAGGTGAAGCCCATATCGCCACGGAAACGTCACAAAAAGTGACATTCCCGTGGCAATAGCAGCTTGTAAATATGCCCCTCAAATTAGAAAAGAAAATTATATTAGCGTTCCGTTATTAAAATTTTCTTTATTGAGCTTTCAGTTGAAGCCAGGTTAGGTTAGAGAGGGGCAAGGCCGTGATCCCTGACGTCGAGGGAGGAGGAGTGGTGGCTGCACCTTAAGTGCGCATGATGGTTTTGCCGGTCCTCTTGGGCCGGCCAAACCGTCATGCACACGTTGCATGTTCTCCACAGGCTGTATTGTGCAGCCTGGGTGGAAAATATGCGCAGCCTTCCAGTCCCTCTTTGAGCGCTGAACCACAGCGCTCAGACCAATCACAATGCTGCTGTAAGGCAGCGTTGTGATTGGCTAGGGATTCTGGGAGGCTGTGTGCTTCCTGCTGTGGAGAAAAGGACGGAGGAGAGGTGGTGGCCGGTGGTATCCAGGTAAGTGCTTTTATTTATTTTTTATTCCCCCCTCTGCTCCCCCTGCCCCCACCACCCCATTCAGTAGCAGCCGCTACTTCATATAAGCTTGCACTTACATGCCCACACCTTTAATATAAGGCACCCTGCCTCCGGAGCTCAGGAGGCCTTCCTTATGGGTGGCTGACATATATTAAAAACAGTGCATGGACGTTGCCACACATGGTTAGGGCAAGGTCAAAATGGAACAGTTTACACTGTTCCTGCAGTCTGAAATGGCAGGCCTGCTGATAGTGGTTTACTTGGGTCACCCAGGGTGGCACAACCAGTGCTGCAAGCCCTGGGGACCCCTTTACCCCGTGCCCTGGGTACCACTGGTACCATATACTAGGGACTTATATGGGGGGTAAAATCCTTGTCAATTGGAGATGCCAATTTATGAATAACAGTTTTAAGTGGAGAGCCCGGGCACTGGAGCCTGGTTAGCAGGTTTCAGTGCACTGTCAGAGTTGTAAACCAGCAACCAGTAGTCCAAATGTGGTCAAAAGTAGGGGGACATCTTCAAAAAGACCTGTTTACTTACACAACCCCCCAACCCCAACCAACATGTTCACGGAACCTCAGCCCAACCCTGGGTGAGTTTTCCTGACTTGTCAGTGAGGAAGAATATAAAGTAAACTGGCTGGACTATTGCAGGGCCAACTCTGCCTCACATCCTCCTGTCAGGGTCACTCCCAAAGAGCAGTTGACCAATCTCCACAGTAACATGACCCAATTTTAACTGGACCTTAACTAAAGCTGTGTCTTTACCTTCCTCCACTTTTACCTTGGGTAGTGAGGTGCCCACCTCTTCTAACCCTAGCTTTGCTAGGGTAACACCTAGCTTACCCACAGAGGTCACCTAACACTTGAGCAACTCCACCTTGACCAGCAAGGTCAGGGGGCCTAACTTACTTTTGGCCATGGGGTCTGTCTCCCATGCCAAGTATAGTGCTGCATGAAGGCTAGCACCCACCAGAGGCTACTGACAGCTGTCAGAATCCAGAACCACATCCTGAGCTCTCCACTGACAGGTGGATGAGCTACATTTGGGGAACTATGAGTTCTTGGAACCTCTCTTGCTGTTCAGAGTGGGGGGCTACCACCTCTTGTAGCAGACACCCTTCTTCCAATCTCCCTTCTTTCAGGTCAGTGGTGATACCCTGGTTCTGAAGAGTTGCCTGACTTTTCAGGACTTATTGGTTACCAGTGCCACTTTTGGGGTTCTCCCTTACAAGGGTAGAATGCTCTTGGCTTACTGGATCCCTAGTTATGAGTGGCTTTTCTTTCCTTTTCTTACTCTTTTTCCCTTTCTGTTGGGGCGTAAGTCTCCTAAGTTTAGAAACAGGATCTTTCGGTTGTGTGGCACCCTGGGTGACTGTCCCTTCTGGGATTGGACCATCCTCTGGGAGGTCATTGTCTAGGATAAAATCTAGGGGGAGGTCAGGACTTACTACCACCCTATGGCAGCTAAGAGTACCCTTCCTCTCTAGGGTTAATAAGGCTACAGGTCTGACTGTGACCACCCCTGGCACTACTCTTACTCTTCCTGTCTCTCCTGGCACAGACTGATCTGGGGACACTAATCTGTCAACCGCAATGGTATGATGGCTCCTATGTCTCTCAGGCCAGTGGTAGGGATCCCATTCACCTAAATTGAGTGGAAGTGCTTACTGCCATCCCCAGGGATCACCAGCTTACCATCTGTACAATGTGTACCCTTCTCTCAGTTAAACGCTAAGAAGATCTCCTCTTCTGACCTGCCCTCCGCAATGTCTACACTGGACAGCCCAATGCTAATCTCCCCTTTGGGACAGGCTACATACCCTCTGTCGTGCCCTGACTGTTGGCAGTCAAAGCACAGCCTATTATCCAAGAGATTTTAGCCCTGGGTCACCCTGCCTCTACTTGCCAGAGTTGGGGTGGGCTTTGATCTCCTCATTTTTAGGGTCATGGGGTCCTAAAGGAGTCTCTTTGGTCGGCTTACCCACTCCCTCCTTTGCTTTTTGTGGGTCTAGCCCCCCTTTGTCGGGGCACACCCCTGGGTTTTCTTGGGCACTCATGTCCTTACCCACTCATAAGCCTTAATTCTCTTAGGCTAGAAAGTTCTGAATCTACCAGATACTGGTGTAACTTGTCTGAGGTACAGTTTGTTAAAATGTGCTCTTTTATAATTAGAGTACACAATCCATCATGAGTGTCCACCCCATTGCCTTTTATCCACCCTTCCAGTGTTTTGACTGAAGAGTCCACAAAGTCCACCCATGTCTGGTTGTGATCTTTATGGGTGTCCCTAAACCTCAGTCTATACCTTTCTGTGGTGAGTCTAAACTCTTCTATGAGTGTCTTCTTCAAATGCTTATAGGACTCTTTATTGAGTTTTAACAAGGCATTTACTAGTACATTGTCAGCAGATCAATTAGTGGAGACCTTAATAGTTGTTGAGAAGGCTAGCACAAAAAACGTAGTCTCTCTCAAATGAAAAAGAAACATAAGTAGAACAACACTGTCGAAATCTGCAGCTGAGTCTTCTAGATATATTGGCCAACTTAATCCCTTCTCCCACAAATAACCCAAGAGAACTAACGTGAGTGTGTCAGCTGAAGCATTTTAAAAAGTGAAAAGAACATGAGCCTTCAAAAGTGGGGAGAGCAAAGGAGGAAAGGGCTGATTCACCAAGAGGTTGTAGAAGTCCCCTCCTGTCATCAGATCCGTAAAAGGTGGAGGGCTCTAGTACAAGTGGGGCAACCGAACAGCGGGAGGCCAGTCAAACGAAACTTCACCAGGCGACCCCACATATATTAACATTTTTTATAGTTATCTAAAAGAACATCTGCCATTCTTTCCATAGTTATGCCACTGAGACACTGAGGGACCTCAGGCCTCTTCATGGCCAAACCCAATGCGGTCTTGGCCGCTCCAAGGCACAACCACAAGATAAAGCAATCTCCGGAGTGCTTATATTTGAGGGTCTCATCTTGAAGCACAATAGAGCAAAACCAGGGGTGGTCGGTACCGGATATCCTAGAACATCCTTAATCTGAGCCAGTATTTCGGACCAAAAGGGCAGAACAACATGGCAATCCCACCAGATGTGGATAAAGTCCCTGAACAGCCCACAGCCCCTCCAACACAAATACAGATGTGGAGGCGTAGATCTTTTTAGTTTGGTAGGGTAAAGGTACCAATCAAAGAGCACTTTGTAATGTTCATCTCTAATTCCAATAGAGCAAGAGACTCTAAGGGTATCCCTCCACACCGTGTGCCACTGCCCATCAATGATCGTCTCACCAAGGGTTCGTTCCTTGAATAACATATGGTGAGGCCTGATTGTGGGCATAGTAGTAATTAGTAGTATAAAACGAAACACAGCCCCATGATCCACCCGCCATTTTCACAAACGTTTCTGTTGTCGAGAGTTCCCTAGTGGCGCTAGCTTAATCTCTAGTTGGAGTACCCAATGCTTTAATTGTGTATAGTGTCTGCAAGGCCAAAATCTCGTTTACGATTTTCGAAAGTTAGAATGTCCCACCCATGAAATAGGTTTGATATATTGAAGCAATCCGCTTCCCACCAAAGATTGAAAGGTGTAAAAGCTCAATTTCAATGTATTAGAGTGAAGTGTGAGGGTAATTTTGCCCACCTAGCAGTCTGGTTCACCACATCGCATACATTTAGGGTCATCTTAATTGGGATACTGAGGTAGGCGTTGAGAGGTCTATCCGATTTCGGCTTCCATAAGACATCCCAAATGTATCTTCCCACCATAGCTCTATCCATATGTAACCAATATTTGTCCGATTATCTTAATGACCACTCAGGAATAACCCACAACTGTACTGGTTTATAGTATATTAAAAAATCAGGCAGAGCTATGCCGCTGGAATTTCTTGGTAATTTCAATAATTTATAGGGAAGACGTACTATTCGATCTTGCCAAATAAATCGAGTTACCAGAGAACTGAGGGCAGGAAAGAAGCCTTGCTCCATCTCAATGGGAAGGACTTGATAATAATATAAAAGCCTTCCTAAAACAGTCATCTTTATCACATTAATGCAACCGAGCCATGACAAATGTAAGGGTGTCCAATGTTTCAGGTCTGCTTTGAGTTGGCGCAGTCATGGTGTATAGTTTGCTCAAATGAGATCAGACACTCTCAGAGTGCTCTTGACTCCCAGATAAGTGATATATTTTTTAGCCCAATGGAAAGGAGTGGACAGAACAATCGTCTCCATCTCTCCTGATTAAATACAGGACGAAGGATTTATGAAGGTTAATCCAAAAGCCCCGAAAGCCCGCCACCTTCTCCAAATTTCGTAGTTCCTCTGGAGGGCAGCCGAAGACATTTGAAGAGAAGTGAGGGTCAACAGAACATCATTTGCAAACATGGAAATGTTATACTCCTCAGACCCAAATGAATGGCCCTGGATGGACTCCGAAGCTTTCACTCTATCTGCCAGGAATTCAATACCAAGGGCAAATAAAAGTTTTGAAATTGTGCACCCCTGATTCGTGCCTCGCTGCAAGCGGAAGGAGTCAGAGCCAACCCTGTTTACCAACACTCATGTTTGCTGGCAAGCGTAATTAGCCTGGATCATGGCCAAAAACTAAGTTCAATATCTGGAGTGTGTGGAAGAGAGAGGTCTATTTCACCCAGTTGAAAACTTTTTTCGCATCAGGTGCCAAAAGAACAGCTGGAATGTGCTTTTTAGTAGCTTTCTTGACCAGGTGGACCATCTTCCATAGATTATCATGTGGTTTGGCGGCCTTTAATGAAACTAGACTGATCCAGATGAATCATGTTTGGCATGATGTCTTCTAGTCTAGTAGCCAGTATCTTTATGCATATCCTGGCATCCACATTAAGTAAGGCAATAGGCTGATAGGAAGCACAGTAACAAAGATTTTTCCCTTGTTTCGGAGTTTTCGAGATCAGAGCTTCACCCATCATGTGCGCCACTCAGTGTGTACAACTATATAATAAAATAGGGTGGTTAAATGAGGAACCAAATCTAAACTAAAGGTCTTATAAAATTGGACTGTAAACCCATCAGGTCAAGGAAATTTATGAAGCTTGAGCGTGCTAATCACCACCTGAACTTCGCACTCCCTAATTAAACCCTCCAATGTCTCATTTTGGTTGCCCATTACCTGGGGCAGTGTCATACCAGTAAGATAGAATAGTTGTAGAGCCTCATCAGAGGGCTTCAAAGTGTACAACTGTTTATAAAAGTCTCTGAACACCCAAACTTTATCCTCATCTGTAGAAGCAGACTTCCAGGAATCCAGGTGAAGTTGGCCAACATTTGACCATAAGCTGCTGCGCCAGATGGGGGCTATCTTATTCCTCTGGTCATATATAGTTTTTTTAAGACACAATAGTGTCAACACTGCTCTATTTACATTGATTGCATTCAACTTTCACTGCAGTGGTGTGACCTTTCTCTGTACTGTCAGATTAGGGGATTCTTTGTAGGCTTGATCTGTGACCCGGAGTTCAGCCTTCAATGTTATTCTTTCCTGTGCTTTCTGTTGCACTAGAGTAGACATCAATGAAACACATTTCCCATTAATAACCTCCTTAAAGGCATCTCATGTTGTGGAAGGATCATTGTTGCGGGTATCGGTCAATTTAAAAAAAATCCTTAATGGCTATACAGAGTTCAGCTCGGAAGAGGCGATCTCCAATGAGAGGCACTGGAAAAAAATATTGACTACGTTTAGGTGGCAGGCATTCCACACTAATATAATCTCTACAGGTGCATGATCTGAAAAAGTAAGAGGGTGAGACCTGGCGTCTAAAATAGAATGTGTCAGGGATTTGCTCATAAAATCATAGTCAAGACGGGAATAGGTACGATGGGAGTGGGAGACAAACGTGTGGTCTCAAACTGTAGGATCGGAGGCCCTCAAAGCATCTGTCAAACCTATATCCAAGATGGCTTGTTTCAGATACTTGGAGAAAGTCCCAGTGTAAAATCTGTGAGAATGAGAGCTATCTAGAACGTGAGCCCATGTGAGATTAAAATCTCCCATCAAAATAATATCTCCCTCTGCAACATCCCTCCTCCCAGTTGAGCTATAAGAGAGTGGACAAAACCATTTTGACCAGTGTTGGGCACATATGTCGAAACCACATTACATAGTCATCTTCTGATGGTCCCCTTAATCATCACAATACTCCCCTCTTTATCTTCGTTACAGGTTGGAACTTTAAAGAAGAATGGAAGAGGAGAGCAACCCCATTGTGTTTAGTGGACGCTGAGGTCATGGGATATGCTTTGTGTTGCAATCTGTGTTCATCGCTAAATTTGAGATGTGTTTCCTGTAGTGTTACTATATCTCATCTCCGGTCGAGTATTCATTTCCAAAAGTTTCTGTCATTTGCATAGAACATTTAGACCTTTAACATTCCATGATTGGGTTGTCAAAAGCATGTGGCCAAAACATTAACACATGTACACAGTAAGCGCACACCTGTCAGGGGGTCCAGTGTAGTCTCACCTTCATCCCCCCCCCACCAAAGAATCGAATATCTGCCCCAGACCCCAACCTCCAAACCAAGCCTCTGTCTCCCCCACTTCATGTCACACATGTTCCACTCATGTAACATAAACAAGTAACAGTACCACAGGGTTTTGCTAAGGTAGGATCTTTAAAACCCTGTTCTTGTGATGACTTTTGGACCAAGATTTGATGCACTTTATGTTTTTTTGTGGTTTTTATAATGATCTACAGTCTAAGCACTCTTTTTAAAGACTGCCAATTTGCACAAGTAAGACCAGCCTGATATATTTGCAAGTGCTTCCATCCCCTTTAATATGTTATGGGGTTGCCAGCTTTTTAGCGGGCACCGTACGTAGAAGGAAACAAATGGCCTGCAAGTAGAAATGATCTGGGCTTTGCGGAGTTGAATGTTGAAATGTCCTCCAAACTATTTGATGACTTTTTAATTCTGGTAGTGATATTATAATGCTTTTATTTTTCAATATTGAATAGGTTGGCTGTACAGGTCATATTACTTTATGTCATATGTACTTAAGGGCTAACTAACAGCTTTTTATATTTCCTGCTTTTTGCTACGTATTTGTACTGATTACCACTTGTGTATATCTACTTTTATGGTCATAATGTGGCGGAATAAAGTTTTATTGACTTGACTTGACTTGAACTTGGGAACCAAGTTCCCCAACATTGGTATGTAGTAACATCTAGCATTTTAGGATAAGGCGTTTAGGTAAAGAACCGCTACAATATTCTAAAAGAAGCTGAAAAATTACAAGGCAAACTGGCAGCATAAAACTACTTTGACTGTCTATAGGAACTCCCATCATTTCAGTGCTCAAGATCACAGCCCCCAGTTACCAAACTGGACCTGCAAGATTGTGGCAAGAGTCTAAACTTCCCTCAGGTGTCCCAAGGAGAGAGGTATAGGAACAAAACACAAAGGAAAAAGAGGGAGAGGGGCTCGGTCCAAAGACATCGGACCTCAAAAATCCCCAAGGAAGAATGCAAATCTGGCATTCATGTTCCATCCCTAGGCTCATCATTTCCCTTGGTGTCTTAAGTGGTGCTGCAAAAACCATTGTCCCCTCTCAGCAGCACTTGTGGATCCCAGAGGAGATTCACCCAGTAAACCATCAGGCCCTTGGCGAGTGGGAAGTGCCAGGGCCAACAAGGCAGAAGCTTCATCAAGATCAACAAAATGATGAGTCTTGTTCTGGAAGCCAAAAGAAAGTCCAAAGGGATAGGTCCTTCTACACTTAATATGGTCTTGGCGAAGTCTATCTGTGACAGGTTTCAATTGTTGTCGGTGGGCCAGTGTGGCAAGGGCGAAGTCCTGAAATAGTGAGCATGTCACACCCTGATACTACTTTTGCTTTCCGGGCGGCTTTTAGAATTGATTCCTTCACTTTGAAGGAATAGAGCTTAGCCAGGACCTCACATTCACTTCTCCCCCTCCAAGTACCAAGGGACTCACTCTATGTACTCAATCCAGTTTTGACTTCAGTGTAGGTCTCCCCAGAAGCTCGGAAAACATGACCACCACAAAGGCCTCCAGATATGGGCCCTCAACCCCCTTCTCAATATTCCCTTGTTGTCCAGCCTTGAGCGGTTTTCTAAAGCTTCACATTCAGAAGAGTGGAGTGGTGCTGAATTCTAAGTTGTTCCTAGGAGTCCTCCATCTGATCAACATGTTGCTTTAATCCCTGGAACTTGGAGTCTAGGTCCAAGTCCAAGTGCCCACTGAGTCAACATCTTGCTGTACGGAGTTGAGCTTGAGATTAAGGCTTAGACAGAACTCGTGAAGTTTTACTCCATGGCTTTCCATGGAGTGCCAAAAAACACTGCGAGATTCAGTGGGCGGAGGTGCTCGTCCACCCATTTGCGCCACTTTTTTACATGCCAGTACCACAATGCGCACTTCCGCGCTGGAAAATCAGCGCAAACGGCACCACGCGGTTTGCATGGGTGCAGCCATTTTGTTTAATATGCTTTCTATTCTCTGTGTGGTGCTGGCCCTGATTTTTGAATCTTTTTCAATCCTCCCCTTTGCCCCTCATCCACCCCTCATTTACCTTTTTTTGATCATGTTTCTTTCTGTTTGTGTATTTTACATTTTCTTTGTCTTTTTTCATACCTTTTCTGTGACTTTTAGTACTTTTTTTGTTTTCCCTTTCTACTTACTTTAATTCTTCCTTTCAGCTTCTGTTCTTTATTTTCAATTTTTTTTTTCACTCCAGCGCCATGTCATTGTACCAAGGAGCAAGTGGTGCATCAGTGAGGCTTCTACAAGCCGTACACCTTGCGGTCACTGGCGTCGCCTTGGGGTACAGCCCAGCCCCATTTTTTCTGAGGTGGAGGTGGCCGCACTTGTTCCCTATCTGCAGCGCCACCTTCCCTCCATGCTGTTAGTAGGCAGCAGACCTGGGAGGGGGTACACCCCGCAGGAGCGTTGGCTCCAATGGGGGACTATAGTATGTGTAAGACTAACCTTTGGGTATCGATGTGAACATACACTTTATGGGGTACTACTTAGATGAAAGATGAGACTCAAATATATTGTACATTAGTGCGGAAACTTCTGAAACTTTTATAATTGATATATATGTCATTTCTTCTCTTGAATGAATTAACACATTCTTTTCTATGTCCTGTTAACTCAGAACTAATAGTCTGTATCTGATAAATTGATTATGGCATTCATATGGTGCTATTAATATTCTCTTAGTTAACCAATATATGTGGTCTAATGTTGTGTTTCTCATGAATATAGGCATTTATTAAGGCTGGAAAACTGTGATTGTATTTACTTGACATATTGATATATCCTTAATCTTAGTCTTATTCAAGACACGGTGTCATATGCTCGTGTGTACAATTTTTGGGTGTTTGAAGTGTTTTCACACAAACTAGGGTTATTGTTGATGTTATTTGGTACTGCTTGTTCTATGTTGTTTTTTAAATTTGTTAATCGTTATATCGCTTTGATGTGCACACAATGTTTATGATTTATGTCTGCTACTTGTTTGTATTGTCTGCTTTCTTACAAGTTATTGTCTTACATGTTTTACCAGCCCTGAAAAAGTCCCCATGCCTTGGGATGAAATGCTCTGACTGTGTCGTAGTTCCTTTTTGAAAATGGAAGTAAAACATTAACGAAAGAACAAATGTGTCTTGATATGCTCTATGGACCGAACAATTTATTACAGCCTTTTGTAACTCTGTATGTTGTTTCTATTTTGGTATATAACGCCCAGTGCTCAATGTCTTCTGTAGACTCATAATCTAACTAAGGTGCTCCTTCTGCCTGGTGTGATTTTTCTAAATATTGGGGCATTTCAGACGGTTTGCCCTAGGAGTGAGCATCTTATACTGTGGGAACTGTACAGTGTGTGGTAGTAGTAAACCATAATAATTCTAACTGTGCTTTTTGTATCCTTTTTTCTATATTTCATGTATCTGTAGCTGACTTCCTCCTGTCAGTACTAGCAGTCTGTAGCTTTCTTCTGCTTTGTTAATAAGCTTTCCCTGTCCCTTTATATATCTTGTGGACTGGTACATTAAGACTAAAAGAACAGATTTCAGGTGCTCTACTGTGAAGATTGCAGGTCTAAGTAAGCTATTTTTCTCTACACTTGTTTGTTGAGAAAGCTTTCTTTTTCTTGCTCATCTTCAAACAGTAAAACAAGAGAGTGCCCATGGTCATGGTGGTCCCCTCCTCCAAACGTTGTGTTGTGTTATCATTCATTTTATGCCAGCAGTCTCCATGACAGTGCAGCATGGCATGAAAGTAGTATGAGGTCCTGTTGCATTTTCCAACCCAGACCATATGTCCTCTATTGACCAATTTATTCCACACCTTCATTGTGTTTTAATGACTCAGAGTCATCATAGCTCTGCACCTCCATTATGAAAAATGTTTGGTTTGCTTGACTACCTGGCTTTTCTAACATTGTCAACCAACAAAATGCCCAAAGTGATATTTTTGATAGGAGATTCTGCCAACCAAACTGTGGTGATGTATTGTGGTTGTATTTTCTAAAAGAAAATAATAATAATAAGGGGAGGCATATCTGGCATCTAAAATGTGTAATGTTTTTTCTAGTTGCACAGACCACCAGTGCCTTGGCCATCGGCAGCGCCGGTGCACCAGACGTGGAGGCCGTTGGAGGAGGAGTATTAGCGGCGGCAGGGACAGGCGGTGGTAAGTCACATTGCTTGCTTATTGACAATTTACTAGTATACTCATTGAATTTGTTAAGCGAGGCAGATATGTATCCTACCCATCATCATTCATCACCTCCCTGCATATGGTATTTCACCACTCATGACCTAACTGCAGCATGGTTCAATCTGGCACTTCAGTGTTGGCTGTGCAACGTGCGTCTTCTTCAGTTAATGCACCATTCTCAAAGTTTTCAATGCATTGCAAACCAAAAACAAGGTGTGTTTTCCTTCCCCTCCAGTGCCCACTCAGTCAATTCTTAGTAATTCACTCCTTTACTCTTTCCTAAGTTCTGTCCCAGCCAACCAAAATCTTTTTAAATCTTTCCCTTTCAACATCCCTCAACTACAGTGACTGACTAAGACAAAGCTTAGGCATATGATGATGATCAGTGACACCCCACTATTTTATAGCAAAACCTCCACCTATCCATCCAAATCCCCCTAACTTACCCTACAGTAGAGCAACTTAAGTTTCCTTTCCTTACTGCCAAGCGGATGTATTTGTGGAAAATAATTTGTGGTGGAGGGTGAGGCCAGGGAGTAAAGTCGGACTAAGCGTCTGATTTTGAGCTGTGAGGATGGCATACTCTGTGACGAATGTGCCAAATAAAATCTGCATCCCATTTCTTTCCCTATGCCACAGTGCATTGTTTTTCCCAACGTCTACTTACGACAGACAGGATATCTGCATTTTATACATGACAAGTGTGACGTAGTATCATTATTATTCATCTGCCTCTTTGGAGTCTGGGTACAATTGAAAGCCATTTGGAGAAGAGCAGGGCCATTGGAATTAAAGTTAGATAATTGTCTATTACAGCTGCCCCAGCTGCAGACCTCAAGAGAGTAGCAAAGTACCCGCCACACTAGATAGCATGCTTCCATTAATTTAGCACAAGAATAATTGTGCTCCATAGTACATAATGCCTTACTCATTAATGAGAGGTATTTTTTTTCCAAAGTGTCTGTTTAGTTTTTTACTAGGAAATCCTTTAAAAGAAAAAAAAACACTCTTTTTAAAAATCTTGTGTTATTCTGCTTTAATTCCTTTCAGCCAGTCAGTGCTTTAATGTGAGCCATGTGTGGGTAAAAAATGGTCCTGTGACTCTCCTAATCACATCAAATTCCAATGTCCTTAGGGGACCAGTAATGTACTGCTACTGTGCCACAATCTAATTTTAAACAAGTGTTTGCATAGAGCATTGTTTACATTTTGTCTTTTTTCTTTTTTTTCTTTCTTGATATAGCTACTCCTGCTGGTCCACCACCACCACCTGTTGGAGGCCATCCAGGCTGAGTACCATTGGCTGGTGGCTTTAGAGGAGGAGGAGGCTGAGGAGGCGGCATCTGCCACTGCCCTGGGCCCCAGTTCCTCCAGCCAGCTGCCAGCGCCTCCATCTTCCCGACAACAACATTGCCAGCGCCACTTGAACCACCACTGCTGAACCCCCACCCAGACCACTAGTTCCCACACTGTGTGCTGCACAAGCTGGCACAGCTTTGCCATCCAATGGCACGCTTCAACAAACAACAGGAACAACTCCGGACCAGCATTGATAATTCCCTCTTCTGAGCCCTGTTTTATTTTTTGTTTTGGTGGGATGGACTCTTGTTGTGGGTGGGGAGGGTGGGATTTGGGAAGGGCAGTTGCTGCTATTTTGGACTTTGTTTTGGACTCCTCTTTGAACTTTGGACATTGTTTGGGATGATATTTGCTTGTTTGGGGAGAGGAGTGGGCCTGTTGTGGGTAGAGAGGGTGGGTTTTGTTATTAAATAGCAAACAGGAAAATTATGATGATACTTTATGCCTGAAGTAGTATTTTGTGTTTATTTTTACTTTGCACTGCTGCCTTTTTCGTGCAACCTGTTTTTTTTAATTTGCTTATCAAAGTGTATACCAGATAGATATAGTTAGGTATACCCTTTCCCTACTATCTCTGTAACTATAATGACTATTAGGGGTTTTGCTGCCATTGCTATATTGCCTACAACAACCTAGAAATACAAGAGATTACTTATCTGCAGTAGAAGTTAGTAACTCACTAACTAAACTAGTTCACTTTACTCCATAGTTCTCTTACCTGAATAGATGAAGCAAAGGTTGCTACCTCTCTCAAGCTTCTAAACCCTTACTGCAGGGTTTCCTAAAGTGCCTTCTTAATGGTGGTGGTAGCAGTAGCAAACTAGTGTGCTAACAGGGAAGGCATCAGAACAAGTGAGGTTCCACTCCCACCTAGGTGAGCTCCAGCTGTAGGATTATTCAAAAGAATTATCCACCACAGGCTGCTAAATTGAAAGAAAAACACAGATTTAGTGGGCCATATTTATATCATAGCTTTACAAAGATTGAGACCAGACTACTACCACCATGACACAACAAAGAATTCCTGACATTATAGCAAAAACAAGCAATAGTAACTTCTGAGCAATGGAAGCTAGCATTTAATTAAAACAAAAGTTACGAAATCCTCGAGTCAGGAGAAAGTCAGAAGTGGACAAGGTTAAGCGTTTACGCAATGCAAGGACTGAATGTTGATGATAATGAATGATGTTCAGTGTATAAAATATGGATCCCATTTATGTGTGGGTGGATAAGTGGGGCTAGTGTAGGCAATTGCTCAGGTAATAGAAGATCCTGCAGTGAGTTGGTGTCACTTTTAAAACATCCACCCTATCAAGTGTGTGATCCAGTTATGCTGTAAATTAAGTCCTACCTCAATAAATCACATAGCCTGCGGGAAGACGGTTAGGGGTTTGATGAATAGATGGGAAGGGGATTCGGGGAAAGGTGTGACAAATACAAACACTACACAACAACAAAATTCATTGAGGTGATAAGCAGCACATCATCATCAATCTGTTGTGGAAGGAAATGAAGGAATGACACAGTTCAGCTAAATGCATTGCAACAGTCCTTCAGTACCAGAGACCTAATTTATTTTATATCTAAATGTTCTGTCATCTAGGTTTGAAAAATACAAATTATGTAGGAGTGAAGTGAACCCCCACAGTTCTAAAAATTTGGATTGTTAAAAGAAAAATGATACTGTATTGCCAAATTGGATGGTCTCAGAATGTCTGTCTTGGGTGCTTGGCTGAACCAGTCCAGTAAAGTAAGCTGGGGTGTTATGAAGCTTGCGCCTTTTGTGCAGGAGAAAAGAAGGCATGCATATTGTAAAACGGAAACAATATTGTAGAGTCAAGGAGAAGAACAGAAGGTAAACTTCATGAGGAGTCTACCAAGAAGCCTCAGAGGCACGTCAAGAGTATAGGCTGCTGCAATCATTGATTTTATCATGTGCGATCGATTAACTGAGAAGTGAAAGCAATTTACAACCAATCACAGAAAAGTAGCTGCATGTACTGGGCTGATCAATCTCACAACTGTCATCATAACTTTTAGTTGAGTGCATGCCTCATGTGATGATGTGGCGTCACAAGTCAATCTCCATTTACAAGCAGCAGGCCCCCCCAACCACAACCACAGAAAAGAAGTTTCAAATTCAATCCAGCATACACACTCAGCAGCATTGCCCAAATCTATGCACCTCTGTCCAATCCACAGAGCTAATTAGGCCTCAGAGTCATCATCCTCATTATGGTTTCCTTTGAAGTTGATAACTTCCTTCTTCTGGCTGTAGAGGTAGTCTCCACCTGACTCTGAGAAACAAATCAGTCCAACTCCATCCCGATCCGCGATATAGACCTGTAGTGCGCTGCTGTTGAAGAACAAGAGAAACAAAATTTGAGTATTTTGTGTTGATTTTTGTTTGTTAACTAAAGTGTCTGGTCTGAAAAAAAGGAGTGGACCCTACAAGTAAATCTGGCTGTGGGTGAAAGGGCCAATCACCTTCAGGAAAAATGATCACCCAACAGGCCCCAAACATTGCAAATCATCAAAATCAAATTTACAAATTAGTTGAACACCCTCCCTCACTGTCTGCCACCACGTGAACCATTAACTTAGAAGTGAGAGCAATTTACAACCAATCACGGACAAGTAGCTGCATGTACTGGGCTGATCAATTTCACAACTGTCATCATAACATTTAGCTGAGTGCATGCATCATGTGATGATGTGGTGTCACAAGTAACCCCGGGCGGAGCAGGCGGAGTTGCTCTATGCGGAGCTCCACGGAGTTGGGCAAAAACTCTGTGGAGCTCTGCTCCGCACCTCCACCCCTCCCTCAAATAATTATTTATAAATTAAAATAAAAATTAAAGTAAATAAAACAAAATTACGTTTTTATCGCGGCGTCTCCGGGCTGCCCTCCTCCTCCTCGCCGTGGTCCTGCAGAATCCCCTACATCAGACGTACGCCCATAGGACTGTGCGTGCATGAGCAGTCCTACTATGATGTTCGTCTGACATAGGGGATTCTGCAGTACCACGGCGAGGAGGAGGAGGGCAGCCCGGAGATGCTGCGATAAAGGTAAGCTAGTTTTATTTACCTTCATTTTAATTTTAATTAAAAAAAATATTTATTGAGCGGGGTTGGAGGTGGGAGGGTCCGGGGCTGAACTCCGCTCCACTGCGGAGTCGGATGTTTTGCATGAACTTCGCGTTCTCCACAGAACGCGGAGTATGCAAAAATCCGCAAGGTCCTCCATCGGAGCGGAGTTCCTGCCCAGGGTTAGTCACAAGTCAATCTCCATTTACAAGCAACAGGCCCCCCCAACCACAACCACAGAAAAGAAGTTTCACATTCAATCCAGCATATACACTCAGCAGCATTGCCCAAATCTATGCACCTCTCTCCAATCCACAGAGCTCTGTAGGCCTCAGAGTCATCATCCTCATTATGATTTCCTTTGAAGTTGATAACGTCCTTCTTCTGGCTGTTGAGGTAGTCCCGCCCTGAGTCATTCCATCCTACTCCTGACTCTGAGAAACAAATCAGTCCAACTCCGTCCCGATCAGCGATATATAGACCTGTCGTGCGCTGCTGTTGAAGAACAAGAGAAACAAAATTTGAGTATTTTGTGTTGATTTGTGTTTGTTAACTAAAGTGACTGGTCTGGTCTCTGAAGAGCCAGAAAAAAGGAGTGAACCCTGCAAGTAAATCTGGCTGCGTGTGAAAGGGCCAATCACCTTCAGGAAAAATGATAACCCATCAGGCCCCAAACATTGCAAATCATCAAAATCAAATTTACTAATTAGTTGAACACCCTCCCTCACTGTCTGCCACCACGTGAACCATCAATCATCAATCACAATCACTCAATAGTGTATCACTCATTGGTGCAATAGTTACCTGTTTCAATCCGAGCACAGTGGTGGGTACACAATTGTATCTCCTTTTTGATGCAAGCAACACATTGGAATTTGGCAGTCTTGTAGTTTAAATGATCTTTAGTGGGGCAGCCCTGCTAGATGATGAAAAAAAGAAGGATAGGCATGAGATAGAGGCAGGCATTGTCTCCAATGTGCTCAAGGGAATGGGGAGTCTTCTTCACTGCACACTGGTTCAACTCCAATCTGACCATACATGTGCCTAAAAATGGTGGGGCTGCATAAGTCAGACACAAACATAATGTTCCACTGTTCCACTAGCTATATCCTTTTTTTGGAGGGTGGGGGGCAGTATGAAGATAAAGAATTAAAATATTCCATGGAGGTCTACTCAGTCAGGGAAGTAGAGTTCATCCTCAAACTCAGGTGGTTCGTCCACAAGTTGATGAATCCAATTGGGGCGTGGACAAACGCACTCCCTTGTGCATATGGTAATCAGCAGTCACAAGAGTTTCTGGGTGCCTGTTGGTAAACCCTCCTGAGTGTTGAGGGCGGAACAATGTAGAAAACAAGCGCTATCTCCCGTGAGAGTAGCGTCCCCAATGGGCACTCCTTTGAATAAATTTCAAGACAATTTCATGTGAATAGTTCTTAACATTTGTGTTTAATCCTCTTTTAACTTGATACTATTATTGCCATAGTATTTTGAGCTTGCATGATTATTCGTTCATTTCTGCCCAATGCATTTCGGGCTTAACCCTTCATCAGGGGACTTGGTTGCTGAAAACATAAAAATGAAATAGAACCTTCTTAGGATGAACTGTTGATACATAATACATTTGATTGACAGGTAAACGTGGTATCAAAGATGTGCAACACCGTGATCAAAAACTCGTTGTTGATCACTCAACATTATGGTGAAAATACTCGAGCTTTAAAAAGTAATACAGTGTTCACGAGAAAATCAAAATGATGATAAATGTGATGATAAACCCATGGTGAATAACTCGTGTTGGTAAATGCACTCGATGTTGTTCGTTTGATACTCATGGATTGTAAACCGGTAAATAAATATATACGCGTGTAGTGAAACGCTGCAATAGCGGTAGTGTCGTGCATCATACAAAGTGCGTACATGTGGGAACGCTGCAAAAGCGGTAATGTCGTGCATCATGCAAGGTGCGTATATGCTGGGAACTATAAAAAATACAGCGTGCCATGCAGTTCACAACTGTGGTATTATTAACGTGCAGAGCAACTTACAAATTAATTATACGATAACATCAGTGACTGTAGAGAATGTCTAAGATAACACGATTCGATTGTCACCTGTATTGAAAATACGGGAGTTAATACGACTGCGGTGGAGAAAAAGTTGTGTGAAAAGTCCGCCGTAACAAGGAACACTCACCGAAATGACATGATGCTCATTCTAACGTGCGTCCATGTGAATGGAAACTTTCGTGTGTACCGCAAACGGAGTTTAAAGGAACCTGGAAGTGCACGTCATTAGGTAATAGCAGACATGGTGAAAAGACTACGCGCTTTGCGTGTGCCTACGAAGTTAATGTTAATAAAGATTCCTTCAATGTGTAAAGAAAAACGCCTTAATAAAGTGAAAAAAATAAAGTGAAAAAACAATAGAATGAATGAATACTTAATGTTCAGGAGACTGAGAAAAGTGTACATTCCGGGGAAAAAATTCAAAATTGTATGGTTATCAAAATTAGTGCTGTGAACAGTTAGCAATGCTCTTATGAAAATGTGTCCGAATTACCAAATTCATACAATTCATATGTCAGTTATAATGAATTCATACTAATCCTATATGTCCAACCAATGTACGATGTGATCAAGTCATAGTGGACAAGCATACGTGGGAAAGACCCAACGCAAAATTAAAACACGTGTTATAGAACACAAGAGTAACATACAGTTAAAAAACATTAAATCTTCAGTGGCAACTCACTTCAACACGCACAATCACAATCCGAGCCAACTTCGGTTTTGCATATTGGAAACAGTTCCTATCCTTCCGGGAAGGGATAACTCGCAACATCTATTAAGAAGGGAGGTATTTTGGATAAACCATCTTAATACCTTGCACCCAAAAGGACTCAATGAACGTTGGGAATTAAGTTGCTTTTTATAGAGTCCTTAAGTCAGCATACATGATGTAAAGTGTAATTTGGAACATGTCATGTTTATGGTATCTATGGTCATTGTTTCTATCTTTGTCAATGACTTGATCACATCGTACATTGGTTGGACATATAGGATTGGTATGAATTCATTATAACTGACATATGAATTGTATGAATTCGGTAATTCGGACACATTTTCATAAGAGCATTGTTTACTGTTCACAGCACTAATTTTGATAACCATACAATTTTGAATTTTTTCCCCGGAATGTACACTTTTCTCAGTCTCCTGAACATTAAGGGGCCGATTCCAATCTGGGTAAAAAAGCTCTCCGACCGATCCGGATCCGGATTGTTTTCCGACCGAGCCGGACCCCTGCAGTCCGACCGAACGAGTACGATGCGGCCGTATGCTGCCGGACTCGGTTCGGTCGGACTCCCATTGAAGTCAATGGGAGCCGGTCGTACGACGTGTACATGGGCTCCCATTGACTCAATGGGTACGTTGCGCACAAGGGGGCCCCCTGTAGTGGTGCCATCCGCACCGTACATTCATGTATAGGGGGGACCGACTCGTACGGCTACGTGTGAAGGGGGGTCCGGCACGGACCCCTGAAGTCCGCGTCCGGGAGCTTTTTTGTGTCGGAGGCTCCGACTCGATCCGGCTGTCCGGATCGTGCATCGTACTGGCTCGGTCGTAAAACGGCTCCATTGCCCGCCACGAATCGAGTGCGAACGAGTCGGACGGAGCGGTTCGGACCCGGAAACGAGTCGGTCGGCAATTTCGCGTTCACTCGCATCGTACTTGCTCGCTCGGACGACTGTACGAATCGGTCGGAAACAAAGCCTCCGACTCGGATCTGGTAAAGCCGAATCCGAGTCGGAGCCCTACCGACCGAGATCGGAATCGACCCCTAGGTATTCATTCATTCTATTGTTTTTTCACTTTATTTTTTTCACTTTATTAAGGCATTCTCCCTTACACATTGAAGGAATCTTTATTAACATTAACTTCGTAGGCACACGCAAAGCGCGTAGTCTTTTCACCATGTCTGCTATTACCTAATGACGTGCACTTCCAGGTTCCTTTAAACACCGTTCACGGTACACACGAAAGTTTCCATTCACACGGACGCACGTTAGAATGAGCATCATGTCATTTCGGTGAGTGTTCCTTGTTACGGCGGACTTTTCACATGACTTTTTCTCCACCGCAGTCGTATTAACTCCCGTATTTTCAATACAGGTGACAATCGAATCGTGTTACCTTAGACATTCTCTACAGTCACTGATGCGATCGTATAATTAATTCGTAAGTTGCTCTGCACGTTAATAATACCACAGTTGTGAACTGCATGGCACGCTGTATTTTTTACAGTTCCCAGCATATACGCACCTTGCATGATGCACGACATTACCGCTATTGCAGCGTTCCCAGCATGTACGCACCTTGTATGATGCACGACACTACCGCTATTGCAGCGTTTCACTACACGCCGTATATATTTTTTTACCGGTTTACAATCCATGAGTATCAAACGAACGACATCGAGTGCATTTACCAACACGAGTTATTCACCATGGGTTTATCATCACATTTATCATCATTTTGATTTTCTCGTGAACACTGTATTACTTTTTAAAGCTCGAGTATTTTCACCATAATGTTGAGTGATCAACAACGAGTTTTTGATCACGGTGTTGCACATCTTTGATACCACGTTTACCTGTCAATCAAATGTATTATGTATCAACAGTTCATCCTAAGAAGGTTCTATTTCA
The DNA here is from genome assembly GCA_963921515.1 of Calotriton arnoldi. Classification (NCBI taxonomy): domain Eukaryota; kingdom Metazoa; phylum Chordata; class Amphibia; order Caudata; family Salamandridae; genus Calotriton; species Calotriton arnoldi. The sequence goes on from CAWUFW010011805.1 coordinate 501,387, forward strand.
TTTTTATGTTTTCAGCAACCAAGTCCCCTGATGAAGGGTTAAGCCCGAAATGCATTGGGCAGAAATGAACGAATAATCATGCAAGCTCAAAATACTATGGCAATAATAGTATCAAGTTAAAAGAGAATTAAACACAAATGTTAAGAACTATTCACATGAAATTGTCTTGAAATTTATTCAAAGGAGTGCCCATTGGGGACGCTACTCTCACGGGAGATAGTGCTTGTCGTCCACAAGTTGGTCAGCTAACACACTTGAGTCTAACCAATCATCCTCAACCTCCTCCTCCTGTGGAATTTCAGAATCAGTGTAATTGTGCGGTATGAAGTGTTGGTTCATTTTGATCATGATCAATCTCTCCACGTTTTGAGGTGAGAGACTGATCCTTCTCACTGTCACAACTGAGCCAGCTGTATTGAATGCATGCTCAGCAGACACACTGGGGACTGGACAAGCCGGATACTTTGGGCCCGATTCACAAAAGTAATCTGAGACAAAATCCTAACTTTACGACTTTCGGTATTCACAAAATGCATTTAGGAGTATTAAAGTTAGGAATCGTAACTATACTACTCCTAAATGCCCTTTTTGAATACCGAAAGTTGTAAAGTTAGTATTTTTTCTCAGATTACTTTTGTGAATCGGGCCCTTTATTGCCAGCCTGATGAGATCTGGCTATTAGCGCATCTTCCCATACCAATACACCAATTGGTTTTGATCCACATAGACCTCTCTTGGGTCAACCAGACGGCCCTGGAACATCCTCTGAATGGTCACTGGTCCTGCCAATTGCTCGACCTCTTTGCATTTGCCTCTGCACTGGACCTAAGCCCTGCCACTTGAAACCAAGCCAAGCCAGAGGTTGGGGATGATGCTTCTGTTCCTGTTGTTGTGGTTGTTGCCGGTGTTCTTGTTGCTGGTGTTGGCTACTGTGAGACAACAGTACTGCACTCTCTGGAAGTTGAAGGTGGCACCCCAGAACTTCTGCCCAGGAGTTGGATTCTAATTTCCAGCTATTCTTCTTCCCTGTCTCTGGCTTGCTCAACAATCCACGTCTTGTATTGTGAAACATCCCGTTCTGACAAAGAAATGAAAGTGGGCAGTATTATTTGGACTGTGGATCGAGTATTGCGGCACAGATGTACTCTTGGGACGACACAATGTCTCTTTGCAGCCTTGTATTAACAGCCAAGCGAAGGATTAAGCTTTCAACCAAGGCATGCACACCTGTGAACCTTTCAGACATCTTTTTTAACTGGTCCTGTAGCTGATGAAACAACAGAATAGCTTGGCACATCCTACTGTCCTCCTTGCTGATTTCCTATATGAAAACCGCAAAAGGAAGTATCACCTGCATCAGGAATTTGACTAGGACCCATTTGTCCATCCCCCATTACCATGCTTTTCCCAGTTGCATCCCCTCCTCTTTGAATGACATAGTCATTGATCAGTTTGTGCTGCTCAAACAAACATTGCAACATGTAACAGGTCGAGTACCAACATGTTGGCATCTCCTGTATGAGGGCTTTAACTTGTACTCTATTAGCATGCTGAATGATCCTCAACTGCTTCCGGTATTTAAAAGAATGGCTGAAATTAGTGCAGATTCTTGTGCAGGGGGTCGTTATGTTGCTGACTAAGTCTTCCTTGTTTAGAAAGTGCTGCACAATCAGGTTGATGCAATGCGCCAAACACAGGACCCTTAAATAGCCACCATCTGCCATGGCCTTAACTATATTACTGCCATTGTCCGTGGCAACAAATCCAATTCTGAGACCTCTCGGTCACAGCCATCCAAACACCTTGCTGTTAAATTCTTCTAAGATGTTTGCAGCTGTATGCGATTTCTCCATGGCAAACATGGCTACTGTTGCATGCCGCTGAAAGCCCTTAAAAGTGTCTTCAGTGCTGAGACCTGTAAATAGCTGTTGCCTAACCCCTACAAAAGAGATCCAGTGTTCAGTGATACACTTGTAATCAGTGGCTTCACAACTGGTCCACATATCTTTTGTCCGGTGGATAGTGTGAAGAGCACTCTACTTCAAATCTTGCCCATCCAATTGCAGGACATCGTTATGGAGCACTGCAACATAGGTCCGGCTGAGAATCTTCTATTTCAGTAAGATAGCCACCACAAATTCTAAAAATCCCACTTCTTCAACAAAAGAACAAGCATTTGCAATGCAGTAGGTCTCGCATTACTGAAAGTTTGAGCTATTGGTGTTGCAAATGATTATGTTTGTTAGATTTTATTTTGTTAAAAAACATCCCAGCAATAGCATAAGTATTAAAATAAAATCCTCGAAGAAAGAAGAGTGCAGTACCACAGTCTGTTACTAGGTGTCTTTGTGGAGTTGTAAAGGGACCTGTATTATCCATATAAGTTATGGCACCCTTACTTATGCTACTGCTGAGATATTTTTTAACAAAGAATGCAATGGGTCTCGCATCAGTTTGAGGTAGAGCTATTGGCATTGTAAATGGCAATGTATGTTACCCATGTGGTATGGAGTCTATGTATGTGGTATGTAGTTGAATTATGTGGGTTGTTTTGGATTAGTTGTGTAATTGTGTGGCTTGGAATTGTATGGTCTGGACTAGATTTGTGTAGTAGAATTATGTGGCATGGTGTACCGTGGAATTATGTGGATAGTAATTATGTGGTATTTAGTGTACTGGAATAATGTGGAGTGGGATTCTGTGCTATGGAGTGTAGTTATGTGGAATGGAATTTTTTTGTGTTGTGGAGTGGTATATAGTGGAGTTTAATTATGTGGTGCACTGTTGAATTCTGTGGCATGATGTGGAATTGTTTGGTGTGGACTGGATTTGTGTGGTGTGGATTGGATATATGTGGTGTGTTGTGTAATTGTGTTGTTGAGTTGTATTATGTGTTTGGTGTTGAATTATGTGGTGTGGATTAGAAATGTGTTGAGTTGAATTGTGTGGCATAGAACCGTGTGGATAGCGTTGCATTTTGGATGACGAAAATAGAACAAATAGGAAGGAGCTAAGCTCCAGATCTGTGTGTTTGGGTGTTAAAAAAAAGAAAGAGAGTTAGAGGTATTGGTGTTGTAAATGTAGATATCTTACCTATGTGTTATGGACTGGAGTAGATGTATGTGGCGTGTAGTGTAATTATGTGGGTTGGATTGGAATTGTTAGGTGTGGCATTGATTTGTGTAGTGGAATTATGTGGCATGGTGTGCAGCTGTATTATATGGATAGTCATTTTGTGTTTTTGACTGTATTGGAATTATGTGGAGTGAATTATGTGGAATGGCTTTTGTATTGTGTATTGTTATGTAGTGGAGTTTAATTATGTGTGTGCTGTTGAATTTGGTGTTCTAAATTTAATATATGTGGTGTGTAGTTGAATTGTGTTGTGGAGTGGAATAATGTGGTTTGGTATTGAATTATGTGGTGTGGAATGGATTTGTGTGGAGAGGAATAGTGTGGCATGGAACAGTGTGGTGTTGAGTGAAAATATGTTGAATGGAATTATATGGCATGGTGTGGAGTGTATTTATGTGGATTGTTATGTGGGGTTCATTTATGTAGTATTGAGTAGCATGCAATTAGATGGAGTTGAATTATGTGGTGTTGAGTGGTATTATGTGCATTGTAGTTATGTTGTGTGTTGTGGAATTGTGTTGATTTAGGGGCGTTGAATGCTTGTTGTCTATCTACAGCAGTGCTGAGTACATATAAAAAAAGCCTTCCCTTTAAAAACGCTGAAAACATTGGGCAAAAGCTTCAGAAAAACAGTATTAACATTCCTACAAGTTCTAGAAAGATAGCTGCCCTGTTTATAGTTCCTGAGTGAGCAATTCTTTTTTTATTCCAGTAAAGGAGGAGTTGTTTTGTAGAAACATGTGGGTTATGGTTGTTTACTTATAACAAATAGCCCGGATGTATTGGTTACATTTAATGTGCCCTGTTTACAGTCCCTGAGTTCCCTTGGATTTTGAATTATAATGTAGACAGTTCAGAAAATAAAGAGCTTAAAAAAAGGAACATTTTTACAAAGGCAGCACACTATCCCACATTAAAGAAAAGAAGCCTCTGTAGATATCACAAATAATTTTTATGATAGGCTAGTAGTGGTGGAATTATCGCGTAAATGTTTGTTAAAAAAAAAAAAAAAGAAATGGATGATTTCAACAAAAGTTCCACACTGTATCATATTATAGTAACAGTAAAACGACACGTGTTATGAAAACAGACATAGCCTTTGATTCCTGATACTTATCTTATCAGGAAGTCTATTTCCTGGAGCACCCATAAAAAAGCTTGCAAGTAGCGTGAACACTTAGCAATAAACTCCACTTAAGAATAACAAAAGGCTGGCTTTCACAGAGAAGTGAAATTTGCATTTTATAAAGCTTTATGTCCTAGCAACTGAAATGTGCACTAAAGAAAAACACTCCCTTTGCATTAAAGCCAGAAAACAGCATTAACTGACAGTAAATTGGATGAAAAAGGGCTCACGCTGCGGTGCTGTGTGTTATTAAAAGATGCAAGGGGCTGTTTATGTTTATTGGCAGAGGTTAACAGTGAGCTCCTGTATAATATCTGGTAGAAAACACTGTACAAATAAAGAAACCTTCACTAAAGACTGAAGATTAAGGGATTTCCGTCGTGGTGCTGCGTGTTATTAAAAGATGCAAGGGGCTGTTACTTACTGCACATATAAACATAATAAGATTATTTAGAAAGTGCCCGTCCTCCTCCTATCTCCACAGGGACAGCGTGTTTTGGACACCATGGGGCATATTCTCAAGGAGCTATCGCCGAGTTAACGGCACTTTATCGCAGCCAAAGTTGCGATAAATTCATCGCCCCATTCACAAGCTTGTGTTAACAGCCCATAACACCAGTTTACCCGCGATAGCAGCCGCAAAAAACATCGCCACAGATGACCCCGGCAACTATCGCTAATGAGATGCAGAGTAGGCGTACCAATGCAAAAAGCTGCGAAAACACCACTCCGCAACATTCTCAACCACAAGCCAGATCAGCGAAAAGACCACGAAACATGCGATAATACACGTTAGCAGCAGGAAATTAACACCTGCTCTGACCTGGTGTAAAGTCGGACGGCAGCCTGCACCACAAAAGGGAGTTGTCAGGTCGTGCTTTCCGCAAAATGCACAGGAGCAGAATGTCGCTAGTTCCCAATGCCTCACCGTGATTTCTCAGCAACACGCAATTCCATTAGCATGTATGCTGAAGAAACCCCAGGGGGGAAAGGGGATGGGACAGAGAAGAGACAGTCACAATACGTCTGTTTCTTCTTCCTGCTTCAGACGTTTTCTTGCTAGTCTTTTTCTCGCAATTGTATTAACTGGAATTGTATTTTACTGTAAGGAAAGAACAAGCATTAAGACATTTACAGTAGTTCAATTTCCTATTAACTCAATACCTTATATGTATCTACCCAGTCTTATGTGACCTATGCTTCTCTCCTTTTTGGTGATTAACTTGGCTTCTGCATGCTGTAAAACTAATGTTCACAAGGTTATTGGTATCTTTTTATTCTAGTGTTTTATCTCTAACTCCTCTTATCTCTCTCTCTCTCTTTTTGCAGACCTCTCACCTCAAGTTAATACTGCTGTTGTGTTATCTGGTTTCTTCTTTAGGTAAGTATTTTAATCTTTTTCCTATTCCTCTCTTCTTTCCGCTAATACTGTACATGAATGTCACCCTAGGTAACTCTGAATCATAAAACTCAAAACTGTGAGGTGTTCTATTCACTCGCTATGAAAAACGAACTAAGGAAATGAATATTCGAACTAGAAATGTCCACAAACTCTCTCCTCAGAATTTCTCTCACTGTGTTGCCTGCGGACTTGTGCTGACTCTGAAAACTCCCAAAAATGCTGACTGACATTGGGTTAATGCGCACGCTCCAATTACCGACACTCATTCAGAAGAAATTGCGCATGCCTCAAATAACGAAAAATAGACAGCCTTACTGTACTCCTTCTCATTCAGACTTCAGGACTATAAAAACCGCCGAAAAACACGAAGGTAGGTGCGCGACGAAAGTTTCCCTCTCTAAACTTTCATGGCGCGAACCTCAAGGACGACCTGTTCTCCTCCGTAGTCAAGTGAAGTGCGCATTAGAGCGGGCGCCGCAACTGGACATTCGAGATTGCTGCCATTCGTTAGAGCGCAAATGTGCTGCTCAGAGGGTCGACAACTGGCGGCCATTTTAGGGGTAGTTCTTGCTCGGGATTTAAACTGAGTTCTATTTTCTCTTCTTTTAACTCTGGCCTTAAGGCTAATTACGCTCACTGAAAGTCTTTTTCTGTTGGGGGGCCTTGCGATCCTGACAGTACCCTCCCTCCAAGTAGACCCTCCCGGCTTGGGCTTGTCTGGAAATTTTCTGTGAAAGTCCCTAATTAATCGAGGAGCATGAACATCAGAGGACAACTCCCATGATCTTTCTTCAGGTCCATAACCCTTCCAATCTAACAAGTAGTAAATTTGCCCCTTCCAAATCTTTGCATCCAAAACTTGTTTCACCTCAAATTCCTCTCCCTTCTCTGTTTGGATTGGTCTTGGAGGTTTGCTTATTCGTACGTCATTTGACACCCTCTTTAATAAGGAGACATGAAATACCGGGTGAACTCGTAACCCCTTGGGTAATTTCAACTGATAAGTTAAAGTACTTAATTTTTTCTCAATCAAATAGGGGCCTACATATCTTGGTTGTAACTTTCTGTTTCCTTTGAGTCTAAGATTTTTGTGTTTAACCAAACTTTATCTCCTACTTGTAAATCTGGTTCCATTCTTCTTTTCTTGTCTGCATAGTGCTTATAACTTTCCTTAGCTTTGGTTAGATTCTCAGTTGCTAAACTATGCACTCTGGTCAAGTGTTCAACTAGATCTGTTACTGCTGGAACTTCTACCTCTTGAAAGCTTAACGATTGATTGGGATGCCTTCCCGTGTTCAAATAAAAGGGGAGTAACCAGTGGACACATTTTTTGCATTATTATGCGCCAACTCAGCTGCCCACAGGTAGTCTGGCCAATCACCCTCTTGATCTAATAAACACAATCTAAGGTACTGCTCCAGCTCCTGATTCGTTCGCTCTGTTTGGCCATCTGTCTCTGGGTGATAACTAGTTGTGTACCTAGTTTCAATATTCAACCTCTCAGTGAAAGCCTTCCAAAAATGGGATAAAAATTGGGAGCCCCTGTCAGATACTAGAACCTTAGGTATTCAATGAGCTCGAACTATGGTTTGACTAAAAGTGTGTGCTATTGTTCTGGCTGTGGGCACCCCCTTTAAAGGTACAAAATGGGCCATCTTCATAAAAGCATCAACACAAACTAGTATTGTATCAAACCCTTGGCTAGATGGTAATTCTACTATTAGATCTAAAGTTACGGTATGCCATGGGTAAGGTGGGGTGGGCAAAGGCTGTAATAAACCCTTGGGAGCTTGTCTCTCCGGTTTTCCCCTTGCGCAGACCTCACAAGTGGCCACATATTGACGTATATTCTTGACCATGTTGGGCCACCAAAAACGTTGCAGCACCAAGTCTTCAGTCTTTAAGATTCCTTTATGGCCTGCCAATATGTTATCATGACATTCCTTTAAGGCTTTTAGTTGCATTTCTGGTCTGGGTAAATAGAGAGCTCTATCATGATACAGTAAACCTCCTCGGATCTCTCGTCTAGTATCTTCTTCCGCCCAGTCTCTCATTTCTTCCAGTGTCATTAATTTCTGAGCTTCTTCTTCTACTGATTCTTTTAAAACGGCTCCGATTACCTTTCCGTCTGGTATGATCTTCTGATCCTTGACCTCTTCCAACACTCCTTCGGTACCCAATCTGGATAAGGCGTCAGCCTTACCATTTTGCGAGCCTGGTCGGTAAGTAATGATGAAATCATAATCAGCAAAATATAGGGACCAACGTAGTTGTCTTGGTGTTAATGTTCTGGCTGACTTTAAAAATTTCAGATTTAGATGGTCGGTATAGACTGTGACCACATGCTTAGCACCCATCAAGTAGTGTCTCCATTCTTTAAACGCATCCTTGATGGCCAATAACTCCTTCTCAGTTATTGTATAATTGACTTCTGCTGAGGTCAATTTCCTTGAACGGAAGGCCACTGGATGCAATTGCCCAATAGTTTTATGTCTTTGAGACAATACTCCTCCCAACGCCAGATTGGACGCATCTGTTTCCACAAAGAAAGGCTCAGATGGATCAGGGTGAAGCAAAATTGGTGCCGTGGTGAAATCCTTCTTTAACTGGGTGAAAGCTTCCTCAGCTTCCTTCGACCAATCGAAACTGGCTCCTTTCTTCAGTAATCTGGTCAAAGGAATCCACTTTTTCGAAAAGTCTTGGATAAATCTCCCATAGAAGTTTGCAAAACCAATGAAACTTTGAATTTCTTTCACTGACTTAGGAGAGTCCCACTCAATCACTGCCTTGATCTTATTTTCATCCATGGTGATACCTCTTGGCGAGAGCACAAACCCTAGGAATTCTACAGTAGAGACATTAAAGGCACATTTCTCTAACTTGACAAACAAACAGTTTTTTCGCAATTTCTGTAGCACCTTCTTAACGTGTTCTTCGTGCTCTTCCACAGAATCAGAATAAATTAGAATATCGTCGATATATACAATTGCATTCCGATCAATGAACTCTTTCAATACATCGTTAATGAAATGCTGAAACGCAGCTGGTGCATTGCATAGGCCATAGGGCATTACTTGGTATTCAAAAAGCCCATGCTTGGTTCTGAAGGCCGTTTTCCATTCATCACCTTCTCGAATTCTAACAAGATGATATGCCCCTCTCAAATCCAATTTGGTGTAGACTTGCGCTCCTTTTACTTGATCTAATAGGACAGAAATTAAGGACAAAGGATATCGATTCTTGATGGTGATTCGAGTGATTGCCCTATAATCATTGCAAGTCCTTAACTCTCCATTTTTCTTCGGAATGAAAAAGAGTGGTGAAGAGACCGGGGATTGTGATGGCCTAATGAATCCATTTTCAAGGTATTTTTGCAGATAATCTTTTAGATGTTCATCTTCCTTTTCCGTTAAAGCGTAAATCCTACTGCAAGGGAGATTGGAACCTGGTTCCAAATCTATCTTACAATCAAATTCCCTATGCGGTGGAAGTTTTTCAGCTTCTGTCTCGTTAAAAACATCTGGATATTCTGCGTACTCCGCAGGTAGCTCTGTAGTTGTTATCACGCAAATCATCGCCTCTCTTTCACTTAGGTGAAACGCAGGTGTCTTCACATGGTCTCTCTTACATTCCTTTTAGCAATTCTCCTTACAGTACTCCGAATCCAACGCTATTGATCGAGCACCCCAATCAATAGTAGGATTATGTACTGTGAGCCATGGCAGACCTAATATTAATTGGAACTGCGGAGCATCAATTAAATTGAATTGCAAGGTTTCAAAGTGTCCTTCCTCGGACTCCAACTCTACAGACTGTGTATGGCTCACGATGGGTCCAGATGAAAGATTTGTCCCATCGACAGCACGGACAGCTTCACTTCTTTCCTTCTTTATTGCCCTCAAACCAATCTTATCAGAGAATTTCAAGTCGCAAAAATTGCCCGTGGCTCCCGAATCTACCATAACGGTCACCTGCTTCAATGTTTTCTCTCTGAATCTTAAAGTCATCATTATTACCAAATGCGGGGATGCAGACTGCAAGGTATTCGCCAAAGTGTGCGCTTCTGGAGCTGTTTCCAAATTTGCAACCACCAGTCCAACTCCATTTACTGGTGGTGCGAAGCGTTTTCGACTGTGTTTGCTTGGGCTTCTTTGGGCAATTGCAAACAAAATGTCCACTGCCTCCACAATAGAGACATTGCTTATTTACTCTTCGCCTTTCCTTTTCCTCCTTGGACAGGGGACCTCGAATTGTTCCAATTTGCATGGGTTCTCCCCACGTGCAGTATCATTTTCCTTGGTACTTTCGATCTTTACTCGATCAAATCTTGGAACACTGGAGCGAAAATCTCTCTTTTTCTCACCTCTTCTTTCGCTTTGTCGGAAATCGATTTCAAGAACCAAATCGATTAATGCTGAAATCTCCGTTGGTCTATTAAGCACTTGTGCCAAAGCGTCCTTTAATTCATCCTTTAGGCCTCGATAGAACACCGCTGCTCGTTTATTCTCAGGCCACTCCGTTTCCACCACCAATTTGTTAAACTGGGCTAAATAGGAAATCAGATCACGGTTGCCCTGTCTGATTTCCAGTAACTCATTATCTGTTGCTTGCGAAGCCTTTCGCCTGTCAAAAATTCTGAGGAATTCTCTTTTGAATTCATCGAGGTCATATAAAATGGGATCATTCCTGATCACCAAAGGCATAGACCAAGACGCAGCGTCCCCACTCAAATATGATAGGATAAAGGCCACTCGAGACTGCGCATCGGGGAAAACCGCCGGACGACACATAAAATGTAAAGTGCACTGCGTCAGGAACACTTGAGCCTTCTGTGGGTCTCCATTAAAACGCTCTGGTGGGGCTAAGGGTATCACAGGGGACAATGAGTGAATAACTTGTGTAGTAATCTTAGTTTGGGGAGCTGATGCATCACTAGAACTTCCTTCTTGAGAGGCCGAATATTTCAAACTGGGCCCTGACACTAAACTACTCATTTTTATGGTTAGATCTGCAGTCTCTTTCCTAAGCTCCCTGTTTTCTTCCCTGACTGAGATTAATTCTCTTTGAATTCAGTCCAGGACTTCACCTAGCTTCTTTAAATCTAGACCTTCCGCCATTCTGCTCAGGTGCAAAAGCAAACATTTTACGTGGGCACTTCACTCTGTAAGGTCGTGCTTTCCGCAAAATGCACAGGAGCAGAATGTCGCTAGTTCCCAATGCCTCACTGTGATTTCTCAGCAACACGCAATTCCATTAGCATGTATGCCGAAGAAACCCCAGGGGGGAAAGGGGATGGGACAGAGAAGAGACAGTCACAATACGTCTGTTTCTTCTTCCTGCTACAGATGTTTTCTTGCTAGTCTTTTTCTCGCAATTGTATTAACTGGAATTGTATTTTACTGTAAGGAAAGAACAAGCATTAAGACATTTACAGTAGTTCAATTTCCTATTAACTTAATACCTTATATGTACCTACCCAGTCTTATGTGACCTATGCTTCTCTTCTTTTTGGTGATTAACTAGGCTTCTGCATGCTGTAAAACTAATGTTCACATGGTTATTAGTATCTTTTTATTCTAGTGTTTTATCTCTAACTCCTCTTATCTCTCTCTCTCTCTATGTGCAGACCTCTCACCTCAAGTTAATACTGCTGTTGTGTTATCTGGTTTCTTCTTTAGGTAAATATGTTCATCTTTTTCCTATTCCTCTCTTCTTTCCGCTAATACTGTACATGAATGTCAACCTAGGTAACTCTGTATCATAAAACTCAAAACTGTGAGGAGTTCTATTCACTCGCTATGAAAAAACGAACTAAGGAAATGAATATTCGAACTAGAAATGTCCACAAACTCTCTCCTCAGAATTTCTCTCACTGTGTTGCCTGCAGACTTGTGCTGACTCTGAAAACCCCAAAAAATGCTGACTGACATTGGGTTAATGCGCATGCTCCAATTACCGACACTCCCTCAGAAGAAATTGCGCATGCCTCAAATAACGAAAAATAGACAGCCTTACTGTACTTCTTCTCACTCAGACTTCAGGACTCTAAAACCGCCGAAAAACACGATGGTAGGCGCGCGACAAATGTTTCCCTCTCTAAACTTTCGCGGCGCGAACCTCAAGGACGACCTGTTCTCCTCCGTAGGCAGGTAAAGTGCGCATTAGAGCGGGTGCCGCACCTGGACATTCGAGATTGCTGCCATCCGTTAGAGCGCAAACGTGCTGCTCAGAGGGTCGACACCTGGCGGCCATTTTAGGGGTAGTTCTTGCTCGGGATTTAAACAGAGTTCTGTTTTCTCTTCTTTTAACTCTGGCCTTAAGGCTAATTACGCTCACTGAAAGTCTTTTTCTGTTGGTGGGCCCTTGCGATCCTGACAGTACCCTCCCTCAAAGTAGACCCTCCCGGCTTGGGCTTGTCTGGAAATTTTCTGTGAAAGTCCCTAATTAATCGAGGAGCATGAACATCAGAGGACAACTTCCATGATCTTTCTTCAGGTTCATAACCCTTCCAATCTAACAAGTAGTAAATTTGCCCCTTCCGAATCTTTGCATCCAAAACTTGTTTCACCTCAAATTCCTCTCCCTTCTCTGTTTGGATTGGTCTTGGAGGTTTGCTTATTCGTACGTCATTTGACACCCTCTTTAATAAGGAGACATGAAATACCGGGTGAACTCGTAACTCCTTGGGTAATTTCAACTGATAAGTTAAAGTACTTAATTTTTTCTCAATCAAATAGGGGCCTACATATCTTGGTTGTAACTTTCTGTTTCCTTTGAGTCTAAGATTTTTTGTGTTTAACCAAACTTTATCTCCTACTTTTAAATCTGGTTCCTTTCTTCTTTTCTTGTCTGCATAGTGCTTATAACTTTACTTAGCTTTGGTTAGATTCTCAAATGCTAAACTATGCACTCTGGTCATGTGTTCAACTAGATCTGTTACTGCTGGAACTTCTACCTCTTGAAAGCTTAACGATTGATTGGGATGCCTTCCTGTGTTCAAATAAAAGGGGGAGTAACCAGTGGACACATTTTTTGCATTATTATGCGCAAACACAGCTGCCCACAGGTAGTCTGGCCAATCACCCTCTTGATCTAATAAACACAATCTAAGGTGCTGCTCCAGCTCCTGATTCATTTGCTCTGTTTGGCCATCTGTCTCTGGGTGATAACTAGTTGTGTATCTAGTTTCAATATTCAACCTCTCAGTGAAAGCCTTCCAAAAATGGGATAAAAATTGGGAACCCCTGTCAGATACTAGAACCATAGGTATTCCATGAGCTCGAACTATGGTTTGACTAAAAGTGTGTGCTATTGTTCTGGCTGTGGACACCCCCTTTAAAGGTACAAAATGGGCCATCTTCGTAAAAGCATCAACACAAACTAGTATTGTATCAAACCCTTGGCTAGATGGTAATTCTACTATTAGATCTAAAGTTACAGTATGCCATGGGTAAGGTGGGGTGGGCAAAGGCTGTAATAAACCCTTGGGAGCTTGTCTCTCCGGTTTTCCCCTTGCGCAGACCTCACAAGTGGCCACATATTGACGTATATCCTTGACCATGTTGGGCCACCAAAAACGTTGCTTCACCAAGTCTTCAGTCTTTAAGATTCCTTTATGGCCTGCCAATATGTTATCATGACATTCCTTTAAGGCTTTTAGTTGCATTTCTGGTGTGGGTAAATAGAGAGCTCTATCATGATACAGTAAACCTCCTCGGATCTCTCGTCTAGTATCTTCTTCCACCCAGTCTCTCATTTCTTCCAGTGTCATTAATTTCTGAGCTTCTCCTTCTACTGATTCTTTTAAAACGGCTCCGATTACCTTTCCGTCTGGTATGATCTTCTGATCCTTGACCTCTTCCAACACACCTTCGGTACCCAATCTGGATAAGGCGTCAGCCTTACCATTTTGCAAGCCTGGTCGGTAAGTAATGATGAAATCATAATCAGCTAAATATAGGGACCAACGTAGTTGTCTTGGTGTTAATGTTCTGGCTGACTTTAAAAATTTCAGATTTCGATGGTCGGTATAGACTGTGACCACATGCTTAGCACCCATCAAGTAGTGTCTCCATTCTTTAAACGCATCCTTGATGGCCAATAACTCCTTCTCAGTTATTGTATAATTGACTTCTGCTGAGGTCAATTTCCTTGAACGGAAGGCCACTGGATGCAATTGCCCAATAGTTTTATGTCTTTGAGACAATACTCCTCCCAACGCCAGATTAGACGCATCTGTTTCCACAAAGAAAGGCTCAGATGGATCAGGGTGAAGCAAAATTGGTGCCGTGGTGAAATCCTTCTTTAACTGGGTGAAAGCTTCCTCAGCTTCCTTCGACCAGTCGAAACTGGCTCCTTTCTTCAGTAATCTGGTCAAAGGAATCAACTTTTTTGAAAAGTCTTGGATAAATCTCCTATAGAAGTTTGCGAAACCAATGAAACTTTGAATTTCTTTCACTGACTTAGGAGAGTCCCACTCAATCACTGCTTTGATCTTATTTTCATCCATGGTGATACCTCTTGGCGAGAGCACAAACCCTAGGAATTCTACAGTAGAGACATTAAAGGCACATTTCTCTAACTTGACAAACAAACAGTTTTCTCGCAATTTCTGTAGCACCTTCTTAACGCGTTCTTCGTGCTCTTCCACAGAATCAGAATAAATTAGAATATCGTCGATATATACAATTGCATTCCGATCAATGAACTCTTTCAATACATCGTTAATGAAATGCTGAAACGCAGCTGGTGCGTTGCATAGGCCATAGGGCATTACTTGGTATTCAAAAAGCCCATGCTTGGTTCTGAAGGCCGTTTTCCATTCATCACCTTCTCGAATTCTAACAAGATGATATGCCCCTCTCAAATCCAATTTGGTGTAGACTTGCGCTCCTTTTACTTGATCTAATAGGACAGAAATTAAGGACAAAGGATATCGATTCTTGATGGTGATTCGATTGATTGCCCTATAATCAATGCAAGTCCTTAACTCTCCATTTTTCTTCGGAATGAAAAAGAGTGGTGAAGAGACCGGGGATTGTGATGGCCTAATGAATCCATTTTCAAGGTATTTTTGCAGATAATCTTTTAGATGTTCATCTTCCTTTTCCGTTAAAGCGTAAATCCTATTGCAAGGGAGATTGGAACCTGGTTCCAAATCTATCTTACAATCAAATTCCCTATGTGGTGGAAGTTTTTCAGCTTCTGTCTCGTTAAAAACATCTGGATATTCTGCGTACTCCGCAGGTAGCTCTGCAGTTGTTATCATGCAAATCGTCGCCTCTCTTTCACTTAGGTGAAACGCAAGTGTCTTCACATGGTCTCTCTTACATTCCTTTTAGCAATTCTCCTTACAGTACTCCGAATCCAACGCTATTGATCGAGCACCCCAATCAATAGTAGGATTATGTTCTGTGAGCCATGGCAGACCTAGTATTAATTGGAACTGCGGAGCATCAATTAAATTGAATTGCAAGGTTTCAAAGTGTCCTTCCTTGGACTCCAACTCTACAGACTGTGTATGGCTCACGATGGGTCCAGATGAAAGATTTGTCCCATCGACAGCACGGACAGCTTCACTTCTTTCCTTCTTTATTGCCCTCAAACCAATCTTATCAGCGAATTTCAAGTCGCAAAAATTGCCCGTGGCTAACGAATCTACCATAACGGTCATCTGCTTCAATGTTTTCTCTCTGAATCTTAAAGTCATCATTATTATCAAATGCGGGGATGCAGACTGCAAGGTATTTGCCAAAGTGTGCGCTTCTGGAGCTGTTTCCAAATTTGCAACCACCAGTCCAACTCCATTTACTGGAGGTGCGAAGCGTTTTTCGACTGTGTTTGCTTGGGCTTCTTTGGGCAATTGCAAACAAAATGTCCACTGCCTCCACAATAGAGACATTGCTTATTTACTCTTCGCCTTTCCTTTTCCTCCTTGGACAGGGGACCTCGAATTGTTCCAATTTGCATGGGTTCTCCCCCACGTGCAGTATCATTTTCCTTGGTACTTTCAATCTTTACTCGATCAAATCTTGGAACACTGGAGCGAAAATCTCTCTTTTTCTCACCTCTTCTTTCGCTTTGTCGGAAATCGATTTCAAGAACCAAATCGATTAATGCTGAAATCTCCGTTGGTCTATTAAGCACTTGTGCCAAAGCGTCCTTTAATTCATCCTTTAGGCCTCGATAGAACACCGCTGCTCGTTTATTCTCAGGCCACTCCGTTTCCACCACCAATTTGTTAAACTGAGCTAAATAGGAAATCAGATCACGGTTGCCCTGTCTGATTTCCAGTAACTCATTATCTGTTGCTTGCGAAGCCTTTCGCCTGTCAAAAATTCTGAGGAATTCTCTTTTGAATTCATCGAGGTCATATAAAATGGGATCATTCCTGGTCACCAAAGGCATAGACCAAGACGCAGCGTCCCCACTCAAATAAGATAGGATAAAGGCCACTCGAGACTGCGCATCGGGGAAAACTGCCGGACGACACATAAAATGTAAAGTGCACTGCGTCAGGAACACTTGAGCCTTCTGTGGGTCTCCATTAAAACGCTCTGGTGGGGCTAAGGGTATCACAGGGGACAATGAGTGAATAACTTGTGTAGTAATCTTAGTTTGGGGAGCTGCTGCATCACTAGAACTTCCTTCTTGAGAGGCCGAATATTTCAAACTGGGCCCTGACACTAAACTACTCATTTTTATGGTTAGATCTGCAGTCTCTTTAATAAGCTCCCTGTTTTCTTCCCTGACTGAGATTAATTCTCTTTGAATTCAGTCCAGGACTTCACCTAGCTTCTTTAAATCTAGACCTTTTGCAATTCTGCTCAGGTGCAAAAGCAAAAAGTTTACATGGGCACTTCACTCTCTCAGGTCGTGCTTTCCGCAAAATGCACAGGAGCAGAATGTCGCTAGTTCCCAATGCCTCACCGTGATTTCTCAGCAACACGCAATTCCATTAGCATGTATGCCGAAGAAACCCCAGGGGGGAAAGGGGATGGGACAGAGAAGAGACAGTCACAATACGTCTGTTTCTTCTTCCTGCTACAGACGTTTTCTTGCTAGTCTTTTTCTCGCAATTGTATTAACTGGAATTGTATTTTACTGTAAGGAAAGAACAAGCATTAAGACATTTACAGTAGTTCAATTTCCTATTAACTTAATACCTTATATGTACCTACCCAGTCTTATGTGACCTATGCTTCTCTTCTTTTTGGTGATTAACTTGGCTTCTGCATGCTGTAAAACTAATGTTCACATGGTTATTAGTATCTTTTTATTCTAGTGTTTTATCTCTAACTCCTCTTATCTCTCTCTCTCTCTATGTGCAGACCTCTCACCTCAAGTTAATACTGCTGTTGTGTTATCTGGTTTCTTCTTTAGGTAAATATGTTCATCTTTTTCCTATTCCTCTCTTCTTTCCGCTAATACTGTACATGAATGTCAACCTAGGTAACTCTGTATCATAAAACTCAAAACTGTGAGGAGTTCTATTCACTCGCCATGAAAAAACGAACTAAGGAAATGAATATTCGAACTAGAAATGTCCACAAACTCTCTCCTCGGAATTTCTCTCACTGTGTTGCCTGCAGACTTGTGCTGACTCTGAAAACCCCAAAAAATGCTGACTGACATTGGGTTAATGCGCATGCTCCAATTACCGACACTCCCTCAGAAGAAATTGCGCATGCCTCAAATAACGAAAAATAGACAGCCTTACTGTACTTCTTCTCACTCAGGCTTCAGGACTCTAAAACCGCCGAAAAACACGAAGGTAGGTGCGCGACGAATGTTTCCCTCTCTAAACTTTCGCGGCGCGAACCTCAAGGACGACCTGTTCTCCTCCGTAGGCAGGTAAAGTGCGCATTAGAGCGGGCGCCGCACCTGGACATTCGAGATTGCTGCCATCCGTTAGAGCGCAAACGTGCTGCTCAGAGGGTCGACACCTGGCGGCCATTTTAGGGGTAGTTCTTGCTCGGGATTTAAACAGAGTTCTGTTTTCTCTTCTTTTAACTCTGGCCTTAAGGCTAATTACGCTCACTGAAAGTCTTTTTCTGTTGGTGGGCCCTTGCGATCCTGACAGTACCCTCCCTCAAAGTAGACCCTCCCGGCTTGGGCTTTTCTGGAAATTTTCTGTGAAAGTCCCTAATTAATCGAGGAGCATGAACATCAGAGGACAACTCCCATGATCTTTCTTCAGGTTCATAACCCTTCCAATCTAACAAGTAGTAAATTTGCCCCTTCCGAATCTTTGCATCCAAAACTTGTTTCACCTCAAATTCCTCTCCCTTCTCTGTTTGGATTGGTCTTGGAGGTTTGCTTATTCGTACGTCATTTGACACCCTCTTTAATAAGGAGACATGAAATACCGGGTGAACTCGTAACTCCTTGGGTAATTTCAACTGATAAGTTAAAGTACTTAATTTTTCTCAATCAAATAGGGGCCTACATATCTTGGTTGTAACTTTCTGTTTCCTTTGAGTCTAAGATTTTTTGTGTTTAACCAAACTTTATCTCCTACTTTTAAATCTGGTTCCTTTCTTCTTTTCTTGTCTGCATAGTGCTTATAACTTTACTTAGCTTTGGTTAGATTCTCAAATGCTAAACTATGCACTCTGGTCATGTGTTCAACTAGATCTGTTACTGCTGGAACTTCTACCTCTTGAAAGCTTAACGATTGATTGGGATGCCTTCCCGTGTTCAAATAAAAGGGGGCGTAACCAGTGGACACATTTTTTGCATTATTATGCGCAAACACAGCTGCCCACAGGTAGTCTGGCCAATCACCCTCTTGATCTAATAAACACAATCTAAGGTGCTGCTCCAGCTTCATTTGCTCTGTTTGGCCATCTGTCTCTGGGTGATAACTAGTTGTGTATCTAGTTTCAATATTCAACCTCTCAGTGAAAGCCTTCCAAAACTGGGATAAAAATTGGGAGCCCCTGTCAGATACTAGAACCATAGGTATCCCATGAGCTCGAACTATGGTTTGACTAAAAGTGTGTGCTATTGTTCTGGCTGTGGACACCCCCTTTAAAGGTACAAAATGGGCCATCTTCGTAAAAGCATCAACACAAACTAGTATTGTATCAAACCCTTGGCTAGATGGTAATTCTACTATTAGATCTAAAGTTACGGTATGCCATGGGTAAGATGGGGTGGGCAAAGGCTGTAATAAACCCTTGGGAGCTTGTCTCTCCGGTTTTCCCCTTGCGCAGACCTCACAAGTGGCCACATATTGACGTATATCCTTGACCATGTTGGGCCACCAAAAACGTTGCTTCACCAAGTCTTCAGTCTTTAAGATTCCTTTATGGCCTGCCAATATGTTATCATGACATACCTTTAAGGCTTTTAGTTGCATTTCTGGTGTGGGTAAATAGAGAGCTCTATCATGATACAGTAAACCTCCTCGGATCTCTTGTCTAGTATCTTCTTCCGCTCAGTCTCTCATTTCTTCCAGTGTCATTAATTTCTGAGCTTCTTCTTCTACTGATTCTTTTAAAACGGCTCCCATTACCTTTCCGTCTGGTATGATCTTCTGATCCTTGACCTCTTCCAACACACCTTCGGTACCCAATCTGGATAAGGCGTCAGCCTTACCATTTTGCGAGCCTGGTCGGTAAGTAATGATGAAATCATAATCAGCGAAATATAGGGACCAACGTAGTTGTCTTGGTGTTAATGTTCTGGCTGACTTTAAAAATTTCAGATTTCGATGGTCGGTATAGACTGTGACCACATGCTTAGCACCCATCAAGTAGTGTCTCCATTCTTTAAACTCATCCTTGATGGCCAATAACTCCTTCTCAGTTATTGTATAATTGACTTCTGCTGAGGTCAATTTCCTTGAACGGAAGGCCACTGGATGCAATTGCCCAATAGTTTTATGTCTTTGAGACAATACTCCTCCCAATGCCAGATTGGACGCATCTGTTTCCACAAAGAAAGGCTCAGATGGATCAGGGTGAAGCAAAATTGGTGCCGTGGTGAAATCCTTCTTTAACTGGGTGAAAGCTTCCTCAGCTTCCTTCGACCAATCGAAACTGGCTCCTTTCTTCAGTAATCTGGTCAAAGGAATGATCTTTTTTGAAAAGTCTTGGATAAATCTCCTATAGAAGTTTGCGAAACCAATGAAACTTTGAATTTCTTTCACTGACTTAGGAAAGTCCCACTCAATCACTGCCTTGATCTTATTTTCATCCATGGTGATACCTCTTGGCGAGAGCACAAACCCTACGAATTCTACAGTAGAGACATTAAAGGCACATTTCTCTAACTTGACAAACAAACAGTTTTCTCGCAATTTCTGTAGCACCTTCTTAACGTGTTCTTCGTGCTCTACCACAGAATCAGAATAAATTAGAATATCGTCGATATATACAATTGCATTCCGATCAATGAACTCTTTCAATACATCGTTAATGAAATGCTGAAACGCAGCTGGTGCGTTGCACAGGCCATAGGGCATTACTTGGTATTCAAAAAGCCCATGCTTGGTTCTGAAGGCCGTTTTCCATTCATCACCTTCTCGAATTCTAACAAGATGATATGCCCCTCTCAAATCCAATTTGGTGTAGACTTGCGCTCCTTTTACTTGATCTAATAGGACAGAAATTAAGGGCAAAGGATATCGATTCTTGATGGTGATTCGATTGATTGCCCTATAATCAATGCAAGTCCTTAACTCTCCATTTTTCTTCGGAATGAAAAAGAGTGGCGAAGAGACCGGGGATTGTGATGGCCTAATGAATCCATTTTCAAGGTATTTTTGCAGATAATCTTTTAGATGTTCATCTTCCTTTTCCGTTAAAGCGTAAATCCTACTACAAGGGAGATTGGAACCTGGTTCCAAATCTATCTTACAATCAAATTCCCTATGTGGTGGAAGTGTTTCAGCTTCTGTCTCGTTAAAAACATCTCGATATTCTGCGTACTCCGCGGGTAGCTCTGTAGTTGTTATCACGCAAATCGTCGCCTCTCTTTCACTTAGGAGAAACGCAGGTGTCTTCACATGGTCTCTCTTACATTCCTTTTAGCAATTCTCCTTACAGTACTCCGAATCCAACGCTATTGATCGAGCACCCCAATAAATAGTAGGATTATGTTCTGTGAGCCATGGCAGACCTAGTATTAATTGGAACTGCGGAGCATCAATTAAATTGAATTGCAAGGTTTCAAAGTGTCCTTCCTTGGACTCCAACTCTACAGACTCTGTATAGCTCACGATGGGTCCAGATGAAAGATTTGTCCCATCGACTGCACGGACAGCTTCACTTCTTTCCTTCTTTATTGCCCTCAAACCAATCTTATCAGCGAATTTCAAGTCGCAAAAATTGCCCGTGGCTCCCGAATCTACCATAACGGTCACCTGCTTCAGTGTTTTCTCTCTGAATCTTAAAGTCATCATCATTACCAAATGCGGGGATGCAGACTGCAAGGTATTCGCCAAAGTGTGCGCTTCTGGAGCTGTTTCCGAATTTGCAACCACCAGTCCAACTCCATTTACTGGTGGTGCGAAGCGTTTTCTGATGGTGTTTGCTTGGGCTTCTTTGGGCAATTGCGAACAAAATGTCCACTGCCTCCACAATAGAGACATTGCTTATTTACTCTTCGCCTTTCCTTTTCCTCCTTGGACAGGGGTTCTCGAATTGTTCCAATTTGCATGGGTTCTCCCCACGTGCAGTATCATTTTCCTTGGTACTTTCGATCTTTGTTTGATCAAATCTTGGAACACTGGAGCGAAAATCTCTCTTTTTCTCACCTCTTCTTTCGCTTTGTCGGAAATCGATTTCAAGAACCAAATCGATTAATGCTGAAATCACCGTTGGTCTATTAGGCACTTATGCCAAAGCGTCCTTTAATTCATCCTTTAGGCCTCGATAGAACACCGCTGCTCGTTTATTCTCAGGCCACTCCGTTTCCACCACCAATTTGTTAAACGGGGCTAAATAGGAAATCAGATCACGGTTGCCCTGTCTGATTTCCAGTAACTCATTATTTGTTACTTGCGAAGCCTTTCGCCTGTCAAAAATTCTGAGGAATTCTCTTTTGAATTCATCGAGGTCATATAAAATGGGATCATTCCTGGTCACCAAAGGCATAGACCAAGACGCAGCGTCCCCACTCAAATATGATAGGATAAAGGCCACTTGAGACTGCGCATCGGGGAAAACCGCCGGACGACACATAAAATGTAAAGTGCACTGCGTCAGGAACACTTGAGCCTTCTGTGGGTCTCCATTAAAATGCTCTGGTGGGGCTAAGGGTATCACAGGGGACAATGAGTGAATAACTTGTGTAGTAATCTTAGTTTGGGGAGCTGATGCATCACTAGAACTTCCTTCTTGAGAGGCCGAATATTTCAAACTGGGCCCTGACACTAAACTACTCATTTTTATGGTTAGATCTGCAGTCTCTTTCCTAAGCTCCCTGTTTTCTTCCCTGACTGAGATTAATTCTCTTTGAATTCATTCCAGGACTTCACCTAGCTTCTTTAAATCTAGACCTTCCGCCATTCTGCTCAGGTGCAAAAATTTTACATGAGCACTTCACTCTGTCAGATCGTGCTTTCCGCAAAATGCACAGGAGTAGAATGTCGCTAGTTCCCAATGCCTCACCGCGATTTCTCAGCAACACGCAATTCCATTAGCATGAAGAAACCCCAGGGGGGAAAGGGGATGGGACAGAGAAGAGACAGTCACAATACGTCTGTTTCTTCTTCCTGCTACAGACGTTTTCTTGCTAGTCTTTTTCTCGCAATTGTATTAACTGGAATTGTATTTTACTGTAAGGAAAGAACAAGCATTAAGACATTTACAGTAGTTCAATTTCCTATTAACTCAATACCTTATATGTACCTACCCAGTCTTATGTGACCTATGCTTCTCTTCTTTTTGGTGATTAACTTGGCTTCTGCATGCTGTAAAACTAATGTTCACAAGGTTATTAGTATCTTTTTATTCTAGTGTTTTATCTCTAACTCCTCTTACCTCTCTCTCTCTCTTTTTGCAGACCTCTCACCTCAAGTTAATACTGCTGTTGTGTTATCTGGTTTCTTCTTTAGGTAAGTATTTTAATCTTTTTCCTATTCCTCTCTTCTTTCTGCTAATACTGTACATGAATGTCAACCTAGGTAACTCTGTATCATAAAACTCAAAACTGTGAGGAGTTCTATTCACTCGCTATGAAAAAACAAACTAAGGAAATGAATATTCGAACTAGAAATGTCCACAAACTCTCTCCTCGGAATTTCTCTCACTGTGTTGCCTGCGGACTTGTGCTGACTCTGAAAACTCCAAAAAATGCTGACTGACATTGGGTTAATGCGCACGCTCCAATTACCGACACTCCCTCAGAAGAAATTGCGCATGCCTCAAATAACAAAAAATAAACAGCCTTACTGTACTCCTTCTCACTCAGACTTCAGGACTCTAAAACCGCCGAAAAACAAGAAGGTAGGTGTGCGACGAAAGTTTCCCTCTCTAAACTTTTGCCGCGCGAACCTCAAGGATGACCTGTTCTCCTCCATAGTCAGGTAAAGTGCGCATTAGAGCGGGCGCCGCACCTGGACATTTGAGATTGCTGCCATTCGTTAGAGCGCAAACGTGCTGCTCAGAGGGTCGACACCTGGCGGCCATTTTAGGGGTAGTTCTTGCTCGGGATTTAAACAGAGTTCTGTTTTCTCTTCTTTTAACTCTGGCCTTAAGGCTAATTAAGCTCACTGGTTGTCTTTTTCTGTTGGGGGGCCTTGCGATCCTGACAGTACCCTCCCTCAAAGTAGACCCTCCCGGGTTGGGCTTGTCTGGAAATTTTCTGTGAAAGTCCCTAATTAATCGAGGAGCATGAACATCAGAGGACAACTCCCATGATCTTTCTACAAGTCCATAACCCTTCCAATCTAACAAGTAGTAAATTTGCCTCTTCCGAATCTTTGCATCCAAAACTTGTTTCACCTCAAATTCCTCTCCCTTCTCTGTTTGGATTGGTCTTGGAGGTTTGCTTATTCGTACGTCATTTGACACCCTCTTTAATAAGGAGACATGAAATACCGGGTGAACTCGTAACCCCTTGGGTAATTTCACCTGATAAGTTAAAGTACTTAAATTTTTCTCAATCAAATAGGGGCCTACATATCTTGGTTGTATCTTTCTGTTTCCTTTGAGTCTAAGATTTTTTGTGTTTAACCAAACTTTATCTCCTACTTGTAAATCTGGTTCCTTTCTTCTTTTCTTGTCTGCATAGTGCTTATAACTTTCCTTAGCTTTGGTTAGATTCTCAGTTGCTAAACTATGCACTCAGGTCATGTGTTCAACTAGATCTGTTACTGCTGGAACTTCTACCTCTTGAAAGCTTAACGATTGATTGGGATGCCTTCCCGTGTTCAAATATAAGGGGGAGTAACCAGTGGACACATTTTTTGCATTATTATGCGCAAACTCAGCTGCCCACAGGTAGTCTGGCCAATCACCCTCTTGATCTAATAAACACAATCTAAGGTACTGCTCCAGCTCCTGATTCGTTCGCTCTGTTTGGCCATCTGTCTCTGGGTGACAACTAGTTGTGTACCTAGTTTCAATATTCAACCTCTCAGTGAAAGCCTTCCAAAAATGGGATAAAAATTGGGAGCCCCTGTCAGATACTAGAACCTTAGGTATTCCATGAGCTCGAACTATGGTTTGACTAAAAGTGTGTGCTATTGTTCTGGCTGTGGGCACCCCCTTTAAAGGTACAAAATGGGCCATCTTCGTAAAAGCATCAACACAAACTAGTATTGTATCAAACCCTTGGCTAGATGGTAATTCTACTATTAGATCTAAAGTTACGTTATGCCATGGGTAAGGTGAGGTGGGCAAAGGCTGTAATAAACCGTTGGGAGCTTGTCTCTCCGGTTTTCCCCTTGCGCAGAACTCACAAGTGGCCACATATTGACGTATATCCTTGACCATGTTGGGCCACCAAAAACGACGCTTCACCAAGTCTTCAGTCTTTAAGATTCCTTTATGGCCTGCCAATATGTTATCATGACATTCCTTTAAGGCCTTTAGTTGCATTTCTGGTGTGGGTAAATAGAGAGCTCCATCATGATACAGTAAACCTCCTCGGATCTCTCGTCTAGTATCTTCTTCTGCCCAGCCTCTCATTTCTTCCAGTGTCATTCATTTCTGAGCTTCTTCTTCTACTGATTCTTTTAAAACGGCTCCGATTACCTTTCCTTCTGGTATGATCTTCTGATCCTTGACCTCTTCCGACACTCCTTCAGTATCCAATCTGGATAAGGCATCAGCCTTACCATTTTGCGAGCCTGGTCGGTAAGTAATGATGAAATCATAATCAGCGAAATATAGGGACCAACGTAGTTGTCTTGGTGTTAATGCTCTGGCTGACTTTAAAAATTTCAGATTTCGATGGTCGATATAGACTGTGACCACATGCTTAGCACCCATCAAGTAGTGTCTCCATTCTTTAAACGCATCCTTGATGGCCAATAACTCCTTCTCAGTTATTGTATAATTGACTTCTGCTGAGGTCAATTTCCTTGAACGGAAGGCCACTGGATGCAATTGCCCAATAGTTTTATGTCTTTGAGACAATACTCCTCCCAACGCCAGATTGGACGCATCTGTTTCCACAAAGAAAGGCTCAGATGGATCAGGGTGAAGCAAAATTGGTGCCATGGTGAAATCCTTCTTTAAATGGGTGAAAGCTTCCTCAGCTTCCTTCGACCAATCGAAATTGGCTCCTTTCTTTAGTAATCTGGTCAAAGGAATCAACTTTTTTGAAAAGTCTTGGATAAATCTCCTATAGAAGTTTGCGAAACCAATGAAACTTTGATTTTCTTTCACTGACTTAGGAGAGTCCCACTCAATCACTGCCTTGATCTTATTTTCATCCATGGTGATACCTCTTGGCGAGAGCACAAACCCTAGGAATTCTACAGTAGAGACATTAAAGGCACATTTCTCTAACTTGACAAACAAACAGTTTTCTCGCAATTTCTGTAGCACCTTCTTAACGTGTTCTTCGTGCTCTTCCACAGAATCAGAATAAATTAGAATATCGTCGATATATACAATTGCATTCCGATCAATGAACTCTTTCAATACATCGTTAATGAAATGCTGAAACGCATCTGGTGCGTTGCATAGGCCATAGGGCATTACTTGGTATTCAAAAAGCCCATGCTTGGTTCTGAAGGCCGTTTTCCATTCATCACCTTCTCGAATTCTAACAAGATGATATGCCCCTCTCAAATCCAATTTGGTGTAGACTTGCGCTCCTTTTACTTGATCTAATAGGACAGAAATTAAGGGCACAGGATATCGATTCTTGATGGTGATTCGATTGATTGCCTTATAATCAATGCAAGTCCTTAACTCTCCATTTTTCTTCAGAATCAAAAAGAGTTGCAAAGAGACCGGGGATTGTGATGGCCTAATGAATCCATTTTCAAGGTATTTTTGCAGATAATCTTTTAGATGTTCATCTTCCTTTTCCGTTAAAGCGTAAATCCTACTTCAAGGGAGATTGGAACCTGGTTCCAAATCTATCTTACAATCAAATTCCCTATGTGGTGGAAGTTTTTCAGCTTCTGTCTCGTTAAAAACATCTCGATATTCTGCGTACTCCGCGGGTAGCTCTGTAGTTGTTATCACGCAAATCGTCGCCTCTCTTTCACTTAGGTGAAACGCAGGTGTCTTCACATGGTGTCTCTTACATTCCTTTTAGCAATTCTCCTTACAGTACTCAGAATCCAACGCTATTGATCGAGCACCCCAATCAATAGTATGATTATGTTCTGTGAGCCATGGCAGACCTAGTATTAATTGGAACTGTGGAGCATTAATTAAATTGAATTGCAAGGTTTCAAAGTGTCCTTCCTCGGACTCCAACTCTGCAGACTCTGTATGGCTCACGATGGGTCCAGATGAAAGATTTGTCCCATCAACAGCACGGACAGCTTCACTTCTTTCCTTCTTTATTGCCCTCAAACCAATCTTATCAGCGAATTTCAAGTTGCAAAAATTGCCCGTGGCTCCCGAATCTACCATAACGGTCACCTGCTTCAATGTTTTCTCTCTGAATCTTAAAGTCATCATTATAACCAAATGCGGGGATGCAGACTGCAAGGTATTCGCCAAAGTGTGCGCTTCTGGAGCTGTTTCCGAATTTGCAACCACCAGTCCAACTCCATTTACTGGTGGTGCGAAGCGTTTTTCGACGGTGTTTGCTTGGGCTTCTTTGGGCAATTGCGAACAAAATGTCCACTGCCTCCACAATAGAGACATTGCTTATTTACTCTTCGCCTTTCCTTTTCCTCCTTGGACAGGGGACCTCGAATTGTTCCAATTTGCATGGGTTCTCCCCCACGTGCAGTATCATTTTCCTTGGTACTTTCAATCTTTACTCGATCAAATCTTGGAACACTGGAGCGAAAATCTCTCTTTTTCTCACCTCTTCTTTCGCTTTGTCGGAAATCGATTTCAAGAACCAAATCGATTAATGCTGAAATCTCCGTTGGTCTATTTGGCACTTGTGCCAAAGCGTCCTTTAATTCATCCTTTAGGCCTCGATAGAACACCGCTGCTCGTTTATTCTCAGGCCACTCCGTTTCCACCACCAATTTGTTAAACTGGGCTAAATAGGAAATCAGATCACCGTTGCCCTGTCTGATTTCCAGTAACTCATTATCTGTTGCTTGCGAAGCCTTTCGCCTGTCAAAAATTCTGAGGAATTCTCTTTTGAATTCATCGAGGTCATATAAAATGGGATCATTCCTGGTCACCAAAGGCATAGACCAAGACGCAGCGTCCCCACTCAAATATGATAGGATAAAGGCCACTCGAGACTGCGCATCGGGGAAAACCGCCGGACGACACATAAAATGTAAAGTGCACTGCGTCAGGAACACTTGAGCCTTCTGTGGGTCTCCATTAAAATGCTCTGGTGGGGCTAAGGGTATCACAGGGGACAATGAGTGAATAACTTGTGTAGTAATCATAGTTTGGGGAGCTGATGCATCACTAGAACTTCCTTCTTGAGAGGCCGAATATTTCAAACTGGGCCCTGACACTAAACTACTCATTTTTATGGTTAGATCTGCAGTCTCTTTCCTAAGCTCCCTGTTTTCTTCCCTGACTGAGATTAATTCTCTTTGAAATCCTTCCAGGACTTCACCTAGCTTCTTTAAATCTAGACCTTCCGCCATTCTGCTCAGGTGCAAAAAATGTACGTGGGCACTTCACTCTGTCAGGTCGTGCTTTCCGCAAAATGCACAGGAGCAGAATGTCGCTAGTTCCCAATGCCTCACCGCGATTTCTCAGCAATACGCAATTCCATTAGCATGTATGCCGAAGAAACCCCAGGGGGAAAGGGGATGGGACAGAGAAGAGACAGTCACAATACGTCTGTTTCTTCTTCCTGCTACAGACGTTTTCTTGCTAGTCTTTTTCTCGCAATTGTATTAACTGGAATTGTATTTTACTGTAAGGAAAGAACAAGCATTAAGACATTTACAGTAGTTCAATTTCCTATTAACTCAATACCTTATATGTACCTACCCAGTCTTATGTGACCTATGCTTCTCTTCTTTTTGGTGATTAACTTGGCTTCTGCATGCTGTAAAACTAATGTTCACAAGGTTATTAGTATCTTTTTATTCTAGTGTTTTATCTCTAACTCCCCTTATCGCTCTCTCTCTCTCTTTTTGCAGACCTCTCACCTCAAGTTATAACTGCTGTTGTGTTATCTGGTTTCTTCTTTAGGTAAGTATTTTAATCTTTTTCCTATTCCTCTCTTCTTTCCGCTAATACTGTACATGAATGTCAACCTAGGTAACTCTGTATCATAAAACTCAAAACTGTGAGGAGTTCTATTCACTCGCTATGAAAAAACGAACTAAGGAAATGAATATTCGAACTAGAAATGTCCACAAACTCTCTCCTCGGAATTTCTCTCACTGTGTTGCCTGCGGACTTGTGCTGACTCTGAAAACTCTAAAAAATGCTGACTGACATTGGGTTAATGCACACGCTCCAATTACCGACACTCCCTCAGAAGAAATTGCGCATGACTCAAATAACGAAATATAGACAGCCTTACTGTACTCATTCTCACTCAGACTTCAGGACTCTAAAACCTCCGAAAAACACGAAGGTAGGTGCGCGACGAAAGTTTCCCTCTCTAAACGTTCGCGGCGCGAACCTCAAGGACGACCTGTTCTCCTCCGTAGTCAGGTGAAGTGCGCATTAGAGCGGGCGCCGCACCTGGACATTCGAGATTGCTGCCATTCGTTAGAGCGCAAACGTGCTGCTCAGAGGGTCGACACCTGGCGGCCATTTTAGGGGTAGTTCTTGCTCGGGATTTAAACAGAGTTCTGTTTTCTCTTCTTTTAACTCTGGCCTTAAGGCTAATTACGCTCACTGAAAGTCTTTTTCTGTTGTGGGGCCTTGCGATCCTGACAGGAGCCCAGCCCACAGCCACACCTGAAGACCAACAGATGCCATGGAGCCACTGAACATGCGGGCCGGACACCCAAGAGGGCCCCAACACCCACCGCCGCCACCCCCAGGACCACCCCTCCCCCCCGGACACCCACCGCCTCCCCGGACCAACACTGAGGCAGCGCAGACAAAGACAGCGACCCTCCAAAAATGCACCAACCTCATAGACCCAACACCAAAGAATGTCATTGCCCACTATATGCCCAAAGGGACAACCCTCCTCCGCATCCTGACCACCATTGCCCACAGGCTGACGGTACCAACACAGCGGACAACCAACATCCCACCGCAGACAAAGCTGCTGGCCGAGCTGCACGTGTTGGCCTCTGGTACCCTCCAACCAACATCCGCCTGAGACGGAGGAGTCACACAGCCAGGCCAATCCAAGTCCCCCACAACGGTCATGGATGACACCATCAGCTTGGTACCCCACTATCTATACTTCACACACACTGCGCAGGAACAGCCGGAGACCAAGCAAGGCGTGTATGCCACAGCTGGCTTCCCGCACGTGTCAGGGGGCAATTGACTGCACACATGTCCTACTAGTGGCCCCTGGCGACACTGCACACAATAAGCGCAACAGAAAGCGCACGTATCCCACCAATGTGCAGGCAATAGTGGACCACCGTGGAATCCCTACCAACGCTGCCGCCGCCAACCACCCAGGCAGTGTGCATGATACCTGCACCTCCCGACAGTCCATCATCAACCTACGCCACCAGGATGGCACCCACGGAAATGCACTGCTCGTTGGCCAATACCAAATGCACCACACACCTCAACTCCACAATCATGCAACACACAACACAGGAAATGCACACGTCACAAGCTCACATACAACATGCACACCCACCAGACACAACAGCACAACTCACTGTGGGAACCTGGGCCAGCCATGTACAAGAGCCATCAACGGCATGGCACCTCGGACACACAATAGCAGAATCTCTGAAGGGGTGGGGACCAGGCATGTGCGAAGGAGGCAAGGGACCGATGAATGAGAATGTACACAATTCCAAGTGTGGCGTGGATGTGCTGGCCAGACTGCAGTATGCAGACCACACACATATCCATGTCGACACACACCACTGGTGTTTGGAGTGTAGTGTACAGCGGATGCAGACATGTCACCGCAGGCAGCCGGGTTAGAGCTTGGACATGTGGCTTTGTCGTCACCCATTCAATTCGTAAGGGGAGTGGACTGGGCCGTCGTACGCAGAGCCAACGTGGGTGTGTGACTGATATGTGCGTGCCCCTGGGCATGGTTCTGTACTGGGAATGTGCATCTGCATGTGTCTCTATGGCAGTGTGGGTCTCCTTTGTGGGGTATAGGTGGTCCCTGAAGGGTAATTGACACCCCGTATGTGATCTAGTTCGCCTTCCATGGGTTCGGACCACACCCGCACCTGTTCGGCCACCTCCTTTTGGCGTTCTGACACCTGGCATTGGGGTGCCATGTGTGGGTCGGTGAAGTGTTGTGAGCCAGCCGTGCTTGCGGGTGCTTCATGCTGTGTGATCTGTTGCAGGGGCTAGGTTCTCCTCTGAGTAGCTTGTCTGCCCTGGTCCTGGTGGTGGGTTGCATGGGATGTCCATGGGCTGTTGTAGGGCGTCGGTGTCGAAGGTGTGGTGGTCGTCTCCGGCATCACTGATGGGTTGTCTGGTCTGACCTGCTGGAGGTGTTGTTTGTCCCTCTGCAATGAGAAGGTGAGATGCATGTTGACATTGTGTTGACATTTATGTTGGCGCATTGTTCTTGTAGACATGCAGACTGTGTGACAATGTACATTGTGACTGTTTGGGCGGTGCTGGCAATTTGAGGGGGGACAGCGGACATTTGGACTACATGACTGATGTGAGGTTGTACCCGTACATATGCATCTCACAGTTCCCTGCTCTATCAAATGTGATTGGCCTGTTTCTGCGCATGGGCGGACCCAGTTGTGTCCCTTGTTCTGCAGTGTTGGTGTTGCACTTTGTGCCACATTGTCATGGGATGTGCTGTGATTGCCATGTGTGTGTGCTGCAGTGTGCCACGGGGATGGGGGACATGACCCTGGGTAATTGTGGGTGTGCAGTGTGCTACACATCCTTGTGCATGTGTGCCATTGTGCCCATCTCCCCCCGTCCCCCCAGTGCCTGTTATTTACTCACCCTGTTGTTGTTGTGTCAGGTCCTCTCGAGCTGTGTCCGTACTCCCACCTCCTTGCACCGTCTCCACACTGATGACTGGCCTCCATTTCCTCCAGCTCCTCCTGTGATGCGGGACTCCCACCTCCTGTCGCCATTGCTGCCTTCCTGTTGGCAGCGGCTTTGGGCCTGGTTTAGGTTTTCACGTCATGCCAGTGCCTCTTGGCCTCCTCCATTGGCCTCCTCGACACTCCGGCTGCATTCAAGGTAGTCTGATTGTGGGTCAGTTGCTGGTAGTGTTCTGTCACATCCGTGACGCTGGTCTTGTTTTCCTACGGACTGCACCCCGTCTTGCTCTCCCTCTTCTCCTTGGCCTTCCCCACCCCGTTGGTCCTTGCTGGTGGTCTGGGGGGCTTGTGGGGTTCGTGTTGGCCTCTGCGCTGGGTCAGGGTGCATCCATGTTGCTACGCACTTTGGATTGTTTCTGGTGTGTTGTTTTTGTTGCTTTTAAAGTGCATTTTCCCGCCAGACGCGTGGGATTTGCAGGCCTGCTGCTGGATTTCGCTGCTTTTTGTATCGCGATTGGCCTCATCGCAGCTTTTTTTGCGTTCGTGTTTCGCATTTTTGCAGCGTGGCATTGATTTTAACGCGCCCATTTGACGCGTTATCTGGTGACCATCGCATGGTACCACCGTGTTGTGAATACTTGGTTAACACGGCGTAAATTTCCCGCGATATACTGCGATGTTGGAGGTTGCGTTAAGTAACTTTTGCGATGGTTATCACACGCTCTTGAGAATATGCCCCCATGTGTCTTTAATGCATTTTTAAGCTGTTTCTGTGGACATAGGAGGAGGGAGGTCACTTTGTAAATAATCTTGTTCTTTGAAAAGCGCCACACTGCACCTTTGTGGAAGTTGATTTTAAGTCAGAATGGCTGCAAAGCTCTCATTTTTGAGAAAGAAAAGCTGACTGTGGGGAAAACTACATTTAACGTGGGTTTGCCAAAAAACGTACTTTTTTAAGGTTTGATCTTTCTCTGCCCTCGTTCATTACTAAACCTTCCGTTTACAACTCGCATTCCTGCAGCGGCAATTTAAAACAAGCAACAGGAGGGAGGAACGTTGGAGCTAATTAAAGGTGGGTGGGGGTGTCAATGTAAAACTTGCAGCACGCTGTCAAAAGCATCAATTAAAGAAGCAGGAGGGAGGAGGAGGCAGCCAAGGAGAGGGAGAGAGCCTCTGTCAGTAAACAAGCAGTTGCAGATTGCAGTAAAGCATGTCGTGCCTGCGATAGAAGAAAGTCATTTAAGAAAATAGTGCCCACAGACAGTAAATAAAATATACTGCGTAACACCACACTTAAGAGAACCAGTCCTCATGGGAGGTTACATTGGGAGAAAAGGAGGTACTAAGGAGGGACTATAAAGCCTATTAACGAATCAAAAGCCATCATTTGCAAAGGACAGGAAGAGGAGCCAATTGTAAAGATGGGTGGAACATGGGCAGAGCTTAATGCCCATATACTGAATACTGCATTTCTCGAAGAGACAGCGCAAGCACTGCCTAAGTGAGACCTAAAAAGGAAGGAGGTCCAGCTCTAACATTTTAACCAGCTTCCTGTTGTACAGATGTGCTGTTGGATGGTAGTGTTCGTAGGGCCCCTTCTGCCTAAAAATGGCCATGATGGTAACCTTGATTTTTTTCAATTGTGGTGCCACTGATGCAGGTGTCTTCCAGAGACAACTACGAGGTGGTAGACTCAATGTGCGTCTTGGGCAGTCACAGTCTGTGGTGTTGTCTCCGTCTAACTCGTGTGCCATTTCAAGGTTGCTGAGGTGGGTTATACTGTTGCACTGCTTCTTCCTCATCACCTCTCACTATGATTGGAGCTGATTTCTCACTCTCTTCACCACCACCAGCAATTTTTTTAAGGTGCTCCTTCCAGCGGATTGCGTGATGATTTGTCATACCGGTTATTTGGCCACCAGTACCATAGCGTGAGCCAGGCTTACTTCGATGAACTCTCGCGTGGTAAATGGAGCATATTGCAATTTGCTTTCTAATCGTAAAGAAGTCCAGAACTGGGGTGCCAACTTTCTTAGTATAAACAGGTAAAAGTGCCTACAAGGGATTTATTCTGCTGCTAGTTTGTGTACTTGTCTGAAATTTATCTATAGTAAGCTCTAAACAGTAACTTACATTGACGTATTCATGAAAACATATCGCCTATTTCTAACATGAATCTAATTAATATAGGAATATAAAGAAACAAAACACAAACTGGTGTATACTTCTTAAAGCACAAATTTATGTAGAAAAATATATTCTTGGGGGGTACATAAAGTACAGTGCATATGGACAAACAGTGACCGAGATCTACAGATTTTATATTGCCACTATTATCTCATTGTTACTGGTGTATAGTAAGATCTAAACAGTAAATTACATCGACGTATTCATAAAAACAAATCGCCTATTTCTAAAATGAATCTAATCAATATAGGAATATAAAGAAACAAAACACAAATGGGTGTATACTTCTTAAAGCACAAATTTATGTAGAAAAATATATTCTTGGGGGGTACATAAAGTACAGTGCATATGGACGCACAGTGACCGAGATCTACAGATTTTATATTGCCACTATTACAACAATGAGATAATAGTGGCAATATAAAATCTGTAGAGCTCGGTCATCAGAAGGAGGGCTAGGAGAAGATAGTGGATTACCGTTCCTTTTTCTTGCTGGACATCTGGAAGCCAATGATTCAACAACAGGTACATCTTGCTCAGCAGGAAGCTCAACCTCCTGTTTTGCTCCAACTTCAGGAAGAGCTGTGGCTCCTGTTTTCTACGTTGCTCAGTTTCCTGCAACGACTGGGTACTGGTTTGTGGCTGAGACAAATCCAATTCAGACTCACTACTCGTCACCATGATTGCAGTGGCTGCCTTGCTGAGAGACAAGGGCTTGGGCTTAGGTTTGGGTGATGCTGTCGTTGATGATGGAGTGCTGCTCCCAGCTTGTAGTCCGGAGGACAGTTGCGTCAGGCACACAAACTCTCTTGAAAAATTAGGGCAGCAAGCCAGTAGTGGCAATCTACTTCTTCTTCTCCTCTTCACTGGCCACTTTCTTGGCAGCACCTTTCTTTGGGGCCATCTTGAATCTGTCGGTTGGCAGTGGCACTTAGCTGCACAAGTGGAAGAGACTGTAGGACTCACGTCACGATTTGTGGAGGTCTTGTCACTTTGTACAGACCTTCTGTCTGACAGTACTGGCTGTGGGTGATGTCTCTCTTCTTTTTTTTTTTAGTCCTCATTCACCTTGGAATCAAGCTCTGGGGCCCCCCTCAGCAAGCGCCTACCAGAGATACTCATTTATACCAAGGATCAAAAGGTCCCATAAACTTCTCCCTCAGTTTCTGCCCTGGCCAACCATGCAGAACTGCAGATCACACAAGGGAAGTAGAAGACCAAGAGAAAAGGCATAATCATCGGACCTTCCCCTACCCCTGAACACTTCCTCTCACTTTAAAACTAACCAATTCAAAGTGGGAGACCAAAATTAATTTATTCTTTTCACCAGTGCTCTATCCAGACTGATTGTATACTTAATGGATTTTACCCAGTCTAATTCAGTCAGTGGTAAATTACTGATCCATTTCTTGCAAATCTCCCTCTAGGCAAGGCGACTCAAATAGAAGACCAGCTTTTACATCATTAGACAAATACTCATGCTGCACTGGCATGCCCAAAAATACAAGAGGCAGGCTTACCTGAAATGCTGTGCCAAGTATAGCTGAAATACATCTACTCACATCGCCCCAGAATTTTTAGATTACAGGACACTCCAAAAACATGCTTTCTCTTGCCTGCATTTTAGACATCTCGGCGTTCCTCCATTCCCCAACTTTGATAACTTAAAGGGTGTCCAATATACCCTTTGTAGACAAAAGATGTGGTTTCTCCTTAAATTGGCGGGATTAACAGTGTAATAAAGAATGTTAAAAGATACGTGCCATAAATCTTCTGGCTGCATCCCCAGCAAGCACTTTGCCCACAAGTCGCATGGCAGTCTGAAGACACCGTCCGTTAAAGACACCGTCCGTTAACTCCATCAATAACCAGTACCATCTGGCCACTTCCTTCTTCCTTGGCACATCACAAATCAAATTAAATTCTAACTCATTTGATGTGCCTATATCCGCCACCTTTGTCTGAAACCAACTTTTGACTTGAAGATAGTTGAACCTCGAGATTTTATTGTTAGAGATCTCCATCATACTATCCCAATAGATCAACTCTTCTTTATCCACCAGGTGGTCCTATCTCACTATCCCTGCCTCCCTTAAAGGGACAGCAAAGATATTGTTAGTCTATTCACGGGAGCCTGGGCCATCCCATATTGGAGCCAACCCACTATAGTAGGAGAGTTTTGCCTCTTTTCTGATCGTGAACCATAACACTGCCATGCTCTGTAGGAGATTAAGACTCACCTTTTTAAAGAATTTTGGATCTCCAAACTTATGCATAAATCCTTGCTCTCCTCTAATGTCCGATAACATAACCCTAAACATTTTGCCAATATCTGCGCTATCAGGTTAATTTAATATCATCTTCTCATTCCTCAGAAGAAAAGCCCAGGAATAGTAATACACGTCCGGCAGGGATAAACCCCCATTTGTCTTTCTTCTTTCGTAATTTTTTCCAGGCAATCCGAGGGCCTTTTGAAGCCCAAAGGAAACTGCAGATCTAAACCTGTATTTTTGCGAATGGAGAACGTGGCGGCCGGTTAGAGGCAGGTCGCGGGCGCTCCTGAAGTCGGGAGTTTCTGCTATGCCCTGGGGACAAGTTACGATTTTAAAAAATAGCATACCTGCTCTAGAGAGGAGTGGAGACGCGATGCGGACAGCGGGGTTTCCATTAAGCCCCCGTCAGTAGCGAAATCACGGCACATGTCGAAACTCCAGGGAGGGAGCTGGGCTGGTTCAGAGCCATGCATGAGCGCCACAGGGGCCGCAGAGCTGTAGCTGGGATCTCCCTCCGGGGGAGGAGAGGCAGAGGCAGCACAAGCAGCCCAAGTTGCCGGGAGGAGCCCGGAGCGAGGGAAGCAGAGGATACCGGGCAGAGAACTGAATCAGAGGCAGCTCTAATCAAGAAGACCAAGAGAAGAGGAGGCACACACTCCTCACTCAATATGATTGTCGTGCAGCCATGGGTAAGGAATAGAGAGGGTGAACAATCTCTGACTTGTTTGGAGGGGGCCAGTTTAGCACCTGTAGCAGTCTTGCACAGAAAGCAGGAGGATGCAGTAAATTACAATAGATACGCTTTGAGAAGTGCAGTAACTGTGGTGCCACCCCAGGCTCTGTTTAGCCCATTTAACAAAGCACTGCAGCAAAGCCTACTAGGGAGCTTAATACCGAGCGAGGGACCAGGCACCCTTAAATCAATTGGCATTGAAAGGTAAATGGACAAGTGGTAGTGGGGTAAGGTAAAAAAAATAATAAGGCTGATAATTCAAAACAGAAGCTCAAGATTACCCCCTTGCTTCGAACCTTTTTTAAAGTTATGCCCAAGACCCTGATACTGAAAAAAGGACAAGAGGAAAATCAAAGGGGGTTCTGGAGTGGTCAGAAGAGTGAGGCTGTAGTTGCAGATAGTCCTTCACTTAGCAGTAATATGCAAACTTAGGGGAGACGGACTTCTTAAATCCAAATAGATTTCAGGCACTGGCCGTAGATGAACCACAGCCCATGAATCTCGAGGCTAATGATCCTCATGCACAAGGGGTGGCACTAGGGAATTATGAGTTAGCAGTAACCACACCAGGCTTACCCTTACAGGAGGATATGCCGATAGTACAGGACTCCACAACCTCAGCGGCTGAAGTAGCAGAGGTGACTTTAATGCTATCACCACCAAAGTCAGTTGCAGATTTGATTCAGGTGTTAACAACAGAAATTAGGAGCAGATTTGATATTTCAGAGATAAATCAAAAAGATATAAGAAAGGCCTGTGATAAACTGAAAAACAATTCTACAATTTAGCAGTCAGGACCCAAGTGCTGGAAGCTTCAGTCAAGGAACTAACACTTCAAACTGTGGTGAACAAGGAAGGCATCAGACTCCTGAAAGAAAGTGGGGTCGGTATGCAAGAAAAGTTGGAGTTCCTGGAGAATAATCAAAGAAGAAATAATCTGCGCTTGCTGAAAATCCCAGAAGGGGTTGAAGGGGAAAACTTTTGAGGCAATGCTAATTGAATTAGGGACACAAGTTGACTTTTCAGAGCAGAATATCATTAACGACATCCAAAGGGTACATAGAGATCCCTTTAAGCTAAACCCCAACAGAACGAAGCCCAGGAAATTTTAGTTAATTTTCAGACCTATAAAATGAAGGAAGAAATTCTTTCCAAGGCATTAAAACTGAAGTCTCTCAGGGTGGATGGGGTAAGCTTTGAGATAAGATCAAACATATCTCAGATCACTGCAAACAAGCAATAGGAATAAGGAAAAATGCTAGAACCATTGAGGAAAAAAGGTGCTACAGCACAGTTAAATTTCCCTACCACGTTGCGAGTGATGTACAGGAACAAGATGCATAATTTCAGGAGAACTGATGAAGTAGACAAATTCATTAAATCTATTTCTGAAATTGAAATCAGTTAGTTCTGTATGACTGACTGACTTTATGGTACCCCCCACTTTCACATTGCACCAGTTTTGTGTTTGGTCTTGAGGTGGTATATGGGAGTTCAGTGGCTTAACTAAATATGATAATTTTATAATGGTTAATCCCGAATCAGCGGTCTCTTAGGCTTAAGCCATCAGAAAGGAATGAGGGTTCTCCAGGGAGAGATGGAAGGTAACATTAGGGAGAAAAAACTGTCCTAATTAATCAGATATCTCATATGGGGCGACTGTAACTCTGCTACTCTATTGAATAGAGAATGGCGGGTGACCAGAGAGCTCAAGTAGAAATATTATCCTGGAATGTTAATGGCCTAAGAGTGAAAGGATGAAGAGAAAGGATTCTGCAGTATTTGAAAGACGCCTCAGCTCAGATTATTATTCTACAAGAAACGCACTTTACCAAAGGCGAAATGGGGGAATTATTTAACTCTAGAGGATGGGTTCAAAATGTTGTCTGTACTAGTCAGCAGCTTACTATAAATCCTGATTTAAAAAAAATTCTTATATCACCATAGAGCATAGTATAGTAGACAGAGCAGGTAGATGGGTAATTGTGAGGCTAAAAATGTATCACCAAAGGTTTACAGTGTTTGGGTACTATGGCCCAAATATTGATCACGCAGGGCCATTTAAAGGAATGTTGACAGAGCTATTGAGTTTTCTGGACCCCGTCATCGTGGCCGAATATTTTAATGGGATTTTAGATAACACATTGCACCGTTCGGTTAACAGCAGGTCAGTTACAAATAGTAAGATGTTGTCCCTAATTAAAGTCACCATGAAACAACTTGGA
The DNA here is from genome assembly GCA_963921515.1 of Calotriton arnoldi. Lineage (NCBI taxonomy): Eukaryota > Metazoa > Chordata > Amphibia > Caudata > Salamandridae > Calotriton > Calotriton arnoldi. The sequence continues at coordinate 540,167 of CAWUFW010011805.1, forward strand.
TTATGTGATATATGGGGGAGAAGATGGGAGTCAGGAAGGGCTTTATGTACAACAACAAAAAGTATGGGCATCAACCGAGAATCGATTTATTTTGGGTGGACCAAGGGCTAAAAGAGTTTGTTCAAGATATTACGCATGTGGGGGCCCACCTGTCAGACCACTCTGTTGTCTCACTAGTTATGTCCTGATCTACTAGATTGACACAAAAATGTCGACTATGGACCATACTTTGTTGTTGGATGAGCCAGCTATTAAGGTGCTTGGACTAGAGACTGAGGAACTTTTCTCCATTAATCTGGACAGTTCCCCGGTGGGAGACGTGTGGGATTCATATAAGGCTTTTTTTGAGGGGGAAAATAATTAGTATGATAGCATTTAGGAGAAAAAACTTTATAGCAGAAGTAGGGAGGATAGAAAGTCGTATTCAGTAGTAAGAACAGGTGTTATTAGGTGTTGCGGTGGAAAGTGGGAAAGCAACCTTACAAACCTCTCTTCAAGCCTTAAGAACAGAACTGCTAGAAGCAGTAGAAGATAGGCTAAGAAAGAGGTGGCAGGCGAGCAAAATTGCCCACTTTGAATATGGAGACGGCTGTGGAAAATTGCTAGCCTGGAAAACCAAGACAGAACAAATATGGTGTTTTATGAAAGAAGTTACATGTGAGCATTCAGGTAGACTTCTTACTGGGTCCGAGGAAATTAAGGAAGCTATTCAGAAATACTTTGGGGAGTTATACCAGGAAGAGATGGTAGCTACGGAGGGGGAGGTAAAGCTATGGCAAATCCAGGATGCTCCCCCTAGTATTAGTGAGAGTAGCAGCACGGTGATAAATAGTGATGTAACATCTATGGAGGTTAAGAGCGCAATTAGGGCGGGGAAGTCAGGCAAAGCTGCAGGACCAGACGGCTTGCCGTCAGAAATATACAAAGTATTAGAGGATCTCCTACTGCCATTTATGACTACGTTTTTTGCGGACATTTTTGGGAAAGGAGCGGAAATGCCCTCTTCCTGGAATGAGGCCATAGTAACATTAATTCTTAAACCAGGAAAGCCCTCAAACCTATGTGAATCCTACAGGCCCATTTCTTTATTAAATTGTGATTATACGTTTTTTGCAAAACCTTTGGCAGAAAGACTAAATGGGGTGGTGGGGGGTCTTTTGCAGGAAGATCAGAAAGGGTTTGTAAGAGGAAGAGGATACATGAATTGACATATAATTTGATAGGAGCAATTGATATAGCCACCACCTATAAAGTTCCTTTGGCAGTTATTTCATTAGATTCCACCAAGGCTTTTGATCGGGTAAATTGGGCCTATCTGCAGACAATGTTAAAGCTGTACAACTCAGGTGAAAACTGTCCTGGTAAGCGGGAATCTCTCCACACCCTGCAGTATTTTAAGGGGGACAAGACAGGGTTGTCCGTTATCTTCTCTGCTCTTTAATCTATACATTGAACCACTTGCAACAAAGATCAGGAGAGAGAGTCAAATACTCCCTTTTAGATACAAGGGTTGGGAGAAAAAGGTTGCCTTGTATGCGGACGATCTGATGGTATATACCTCAGACTTGCGGGTGGCGGCTCCGTTATTAAACGACTTAACTCTACAATTTGGCCGTATCACAGGTTACTCAGTACATAGGGCTAAAACAGAGATTAAGGCTTGGAATTTGGAGACAAATCAGGGCACTTGCAAAAAAGAGATGAGATACTTAGGTATAAAGATTACACAGGATATTAAGGACGTCCTGTAAGGAAAGGCAAAAAAACTTCAAGAAAACAATAGTAATTATGACCATTTGTATTAACTGATATGGACCATGGGGCCTATTCACAAAGGTAACTTTGATCTTAAATGTAAGTTTGCGACCAAATTTACCTCATTTATATCTTCCAAGAATTCACTAAGAGATTTCTGGGATTCATGGCAGGCATAAGCACTCATACGGATGCCGGAATCATTGCTATGAAAGAAGAGTTCTCTGCACCCACAAATCACACTCAAGGATTGGGATTGAGGGGATTGCTGCGTATTACTAAGGCCTGATTTACAGTTTGCCAGATGAGTTACTCTGTCACAAATGTCTGGATAGCCTGTCCACCTAATTAGAACTGCATTATATCCTATGGCACTTGTAATTAGGTGGACAGGATATCTGCAACTTTTGTGACAGAGTAACCTGGCTACCAAATTCTAAATCAGGCCCTAAATGTGGTTTACCTAGCAAGTTATTGAATGCCTAAAAACTAGTATGTTTGTAGGCATTTATACATTCCTATCATTCTCCTTTTCATTCTGGAAAGGGTTGTAGTTTTACCACAGTCAAGTGTTGCTGTAAATCCCTTTCTAAGGTAGGAAAGGGAATGGATTTGCCCCAAACTTGATGTGGTATTGAAGAAGAGGTTACTCCACGGAGAACAAAATATTTTTTCTGCAGAGAATAAAAGAAAATAACTTGCATTTGCGTTGGAAAATTCATTTTCCCTGTGGGTAATTCTCTTCCACAGAGAACTCTGTACGATGGGGATGAATTCCAAAGTTGTAAATCATGTGATTCCCCAAGGAATGCCCAGGGAAACATGCCCTAGGCACAGCTTTGCAAGCAGATTCCAATACAAATTCATAATTTCCAAAATGTAGTAAAACTACAGTAAAAATTAGATTAAAAATCACAGTGTAGTTTTACTACTTTTTTAGTGAATTTCAGCCCATACGTTGAATATGAATTGCATGAGTCCATCAGTCATATCTAATCTTAAGCAATACAAGGCCGCCTCAAAGTAGCCTTACAAAGTCACCTTCTTAGCAAATGAGAGATCACCCTACACTCAAAATAACTAATCATACTAATCATCCCTGAAAACTGTAGAACATAAATTCCATGTATTTAAAAAAGCTATGATCTATACTCAAGTGAATGAATCCCAATCATTCTATCATGCCTCTTGTGCACCTAAAAGCAAACAAGCAAGAAAAACATTTAGTAAAATGTGGCATTTTTTGCAGTTTGAGTTATTCATATTACAGACAATATAATGTTGTGTGGTTACATCTTTCTTAGACAGCCGAACGCAAAGAATCAAGATCAACCAATCGCTATCCACCACTTCGGCGGCAACCCTAGGTGCCCCTCAAGGTTCCGCCCTATCACCTACTCTCTTCAATCTATTCATGGAGCCCTTAACCGAAGTTCTGAAACTCTCCAATGTTCACTACCACATATATGCGGACGATACCCAACTATACCTAAAAGTATCATCTCCAGATGATATACGGTCACTCAATACAACTCTGCAAAAAACTCACAACTGGCTGACCAGAAACCACCTCAAACATAATGCACTCAAAATCGAATTCCTCCTAATTACCCCTCTGCGTGGACACGTCGACATTGAAAATTGGATGAAACACTTAACAGCCTTCCACTGCAAACCTCACATCATAGATTCCGCAAAATCTTTAGGAATAACAATCGACAAAAATGTCAGCATGCAGGAACACATCAGTACAGCCACCAGAGGAGCAAACCTTCATATGAATATTATTAGAAAACTTAAACCCTTCCTCCACGCCAACGGCCTCAAATCAGCAGTGCAAGCTCTAGTGATACCCAGAATAGACTATGGGAATACAACCTTATGTGGTCTTCCGAGATCCAGACTGGCTCCACTAAGGGCCTCTCTGAACGCGGCATCAAGACTTGTCACCGGCTCCAAAAAGAACAACCACATCTCCCCTGATCTAAAGGCACTGAACTGGCTCCCCTTTGAGGCAAGAACACAGCTAAAAATTGCCTGCATGACACACAAAGCCTTGCACTTCAACACACCAAGGTATCTAGCCGATAAACTGGAGGTGGCAAAACATCGAGAAGCTCCAGCACCTGGCTATTGAAACCACAAAGATTTCAGAAAAAGAAAACATACAGCCGTACTTTCTCCGGAATAGCACCTAGAATCTGGAATGCTCTCCCACAGGAATCAGAATGAACCCTTCTAGCACCTCATTCAAGAATGAAGTCAAACTGCTTCTAATGAACAAACTCCAACCCAACACCAACACTTGACTTAGCTCACCAAACAGGACTTTCCCTACTATCAACTCTCATTTTTGTACCTAGTGTTTCAAACTACTCATTTGATGTACCTTTGTAAAGCGCTCTGATACCCTACCAGAGTCTAGTTCACGCTATATAAAACTTTTTTAAATAAATAAATAAAAAGTAATACTTATTATCCTAAATAATTAACAACAATAGCATATCCATTCCAAAGTCAAACCACATCAGCATAACATTTCATTTTCAATCAGGATAACAACATGAAATGTCACTGTTTGCTTTATGTGCACCTGCGGCAGTCAGGGAGGTGCAGGGGAAAATGGCATAATCCTCAAAAAATGAATGCTGGTGTGTGCATCTATGGCAGGCAGAGGGGTCCAGAGGAAAATGGAATAATCCTTAAAAAATTAATACTGGTGTGCAACTGTGTGCCGATGGCAGGAAAGGGGTTTCAGAAGGAAATGGAATAATCCTTAAAAAGGAATGCCGATACCCTCTGTGCACCTATGACAGGCAAAGGGATCATAGTAAAATTGAATAATCCTTACAAATGAACACTAGTGTGCAAGCTTGGCGCATATGGGAGGCAGGGGGTCCACCTGTCTAGGGGAAATAGTATTGACAATCCTTAAAAAATTAATGCTGGACTGCTGGTGTGAGGTAGGCACCTAGGGCAGGCATGGGGGAATGGAGGGAAATATTTAAAAAAGAAAGAGAAAAAAAACAATAATAATAATATCAATTCAAACATAAATACAACATTTTAAACAAATAATTGCTGGAGTACTAGGGGACTATAAAAAACCATTCGGAGGAAAGGAGGTGCAGGGGAAAATAAAATAAAAATCATTGATTATGCAACACTGTTCATAACATATACTACAATGATCTTCAAGCATATTATTAAACTGATAGAGAAAAGTTTAAAAAAAAAGCATAGAACTCTCCTATCTATCTGCCTAGAAAATTGCATTGAAAATTGGAATAAAAGGATTTACACAGTGAGAGGCTGCACAAAATGGCCACCGCCGACATGGCCAACCAACAACAACAAACATGGAGGCATGGCGCCAACAGAGAACAGATGCAGGCCTATGGCAAAAGTACACTGCTGGCTACACAAAATAGTTGCCAGCTACATGGTCAAACAACCAACAACAGCAAGCAAGGAGGCATGGATCCAACAAAGAAGACATGCAGGCCTATGGTAAAAGCACACTGGCTAGCTACACAAAATGGTCACCAGCCACATGGTCAAACAACAACAGCAAGTGAGGAGACATGGATCCAACAAAGATAACATGTAGGCCTATGGCAAATGCTCACTGGCTAGCTACACAAAATGGTCACCAGCCACATGGTCAAACAACAGCAACAAGCAAGGAGGCATGGCCCCAACAAAGAACACATGTAGGCCTATGGCAAAAACACACTGGCTGGCTACACAAAATGGTCACAGGTCACATGGTCAAACAACAAGCAAGGAGGCGTGGACAAAAAAACAGAGCACATGCAGGGCTACTGACACTGACTACACAAAATGACCCCCGGACACATGGCATGGAGAACAAAGACAAATGGTAGCCTATGCAAACACACACACACACACACTAACAAGAAAAAGGAGGCATGGCAACACTGAAAAAAGCACTACCATTCATTTAGCAGTACCCAAAATGAAAATTAACTGAGCTATAAAAATTTTAAAAAGCACACATCCTCCCAAGGCATCAAATATTACCCAACCTATACACTTTTTGCAAATAAAAAAATGTGAAATACAAAAATAACCCCACATTTTTAATTTAATCCTATGCAATCCCTGCCCTAAATGATGTATTAAAACAACATATATGACAGAAACAGTTGTTTCATGCACCCATGACTGGTACTGGGCCTACCGGCTGGATGTCCGGTTGGCAGATTCGGCCACAGTGTAAAATAAATTAATATTGCAACTTTAACTAACATTTAGAAAATGTACTGAACTGAGCAACCTTTTTTCACTTAGAAAAGATGAACAATTTAATGCAAACAAATTACTAGGCACCTTCTGAAACTGCAGGCCAACTACCACAAAACATTTTGCAAATCGAACAAAAGTACAAATAAATACTTATGCATGCCCTCTATCAAACAAAATCAAACAGAACAGATGATGGGATGATGGACGGAATGGTGACCAAATCAAACACTCAAGACTGATTTGCATATGGCTGGGTCCAAACTGGAATGGCGTGGCAAGCAATAAAAACAATGGATTTAACCCAGATCTGTGACTGGGGGTACGTGTTTGATTTGTTCAGCATTCTGTCCATCATCTGTTCTTTTTGCATTTGTCACCCTAAATGGGAAGGGAATGCCCAGATATGGTTCCCATGCTCACTATACCACTGGATTCAAGCTAGCCTGGCTGAGGAGGGGTGATATACCGAAACCGGTCCCAGAAAGCTTGTTTCTGGTCCAGAGAGGACCTGGACTGGCAGTTCGGGCTGAACCGTTCCCATGGGGAGTAGGGTCAAGTCTGATTTGCATATGGCTGGGTCCAAACTAGAATGGCGTGGCAAGCAAAAAAAACAATGGATTTAACCCAGATCTATGACTGGGGATGAATATTTGATTTATTCAGCATTCCATCTATTATCTGTTCTTTTTGCATTTGTCAGCCTAAGTGGGAAGGATATGCCCAGAATTCGGTCCTGTGCTCATTATGCCACCAGATTCAAGCTAGCCTGGCTGATGAGAGGGTGATACACCGAAACAGGTTCCAGGATGCTTGTTTCTGGTCCAGAGAGGACCTGGCCTGGCAGTTCGGGCTGGCCTGTTCCCATGGGGAGCAGGGTCAAGATTTATTTGCTTGTAGCTGGGTCCAAATTGGAATGGCGTGGCAAGGAAGAAAACAATGGATTTAACCCCAATCTGTGACTGGGGGTGAATGTTTTAGTTGTTCAGCATGTGCCCAGACATGGGTCTCATGCTCTCAATTCCACTGGATTCAAGCTAGCCTGGCTGATGAGGGCTGATACTCCGAAACTGGTCCCAGGATGCTTGTTTCTGGTCCAGGAAGGACCTGGCAGTTTAGGACTGTTCCCATAGAGAGCAGGGTCAAGACTGATTTGCATATGGCTGGGTCAAAACTGGAATGGCGTGGTGAGCAAAACAATGATGGATTTAACCCAGATCTGTGACTGAGGATGAATGTTTGATTTGTTCAGCTTTCTGTCCATCATCTGTTCTTTTTGTATTTGTTGTTCTAAGTTGGAAAGGTTTGCCCAGATGTAGGTCCCGTGCTTGCTATGCCACAAGATTTAAGCCAGCCTGGCTGATAAAGGGTGATACCCAGAAACAGGTCCCAGAATGCTTGTTTCTGGTTTAGGGTGGACCTAGCCTGGAAGTTTGGGCTGGACTGTTCCCATAGAGAGCAGGGTCAAGATTGATTTGCATATGGCTAGGTCCAAACTGGAATGGCGTGGCAAGCAAAACAAATGGATTTAAGCCACATCTGTGACTGGGGTGAATGTTTGATTTGTTCAGCATTCCGTCCATTGTCTATTTTTTTGCCTCTATCAAACAAACAACACTGTTATGCAATAGTTTTTTAACTTACTTGTTATATCACAAAAGCAAAGTATTTAAATCCAATGGTATATATGCAGCAGCAAAGAAAGTGATCCTTTCACCTCGAAATCCAAATGAAAAGTGACTAGGCGATGGACAAAGCACTGGGAGGAGCCTGCTGCATAGGAACAGAAAGTTTGAGTCTCAAAAGCACTTTCTTCTTATTGAAAATAAAAGTAAAATAAAAAAAAGGCTTCTTGCACTACAAAAACAACCTGAATGGTCCATTGGAATACAATATTAACTTGAAAACGTCTTTTTGAGTAGATTTAGCTTCTTCTCAAGCAGAGACTCCCCTCGAGGTGCAGCTGCAATCGCTCGCCAGAGCCACGAAAATGGCACCGAAAGGCGCTGCGGCGACCGGAATACACGCTAATGGGCATCAAGCCTCACTCTTTCAAGCCCCCAGCAAGTCTCCAATGTGCACTAATTGAAAAAAAATTGCCCTCACCAGATGGTGGAATTTAGAGGGAACTCCCGTTACACCCCTAGCACGGAGTTCTCGAATTCCGCCAACTCCGCAAGCAGAATGATTTTTCTGTCCAGGCCTAAAGTTTGTGTAGTTCCATACACTGATTTGGTGTACACTATCAATCCATGCCTAAGACCCATTCAAATTTTAAATTATCCCTGATTGGCATTTTGATTTTCCAAAACCATGTCTCTGTTGTTGGATCTGAAATCACACCTGCAAGCATGGGATTTGAGGTGGCTAACATGGTGCTCTACACTAAAGCCCAGGTCAAGGGCTTCTGCAAGGAGTTTGAACTTCCTGCCAATAGCACCACAAGGAAGGTGGAGTTACAAAAGGCACTGAGGGTCTAGGCAGAAGCTCACTCCATACCGAATGAGGCCACAGGAGAGGATGTGGATGAACTACCTGCAGCAGAAGGGGATGATTTGCCCCAAGAATGGAACTCCCTGTCAGGGAGCACCATCTCCTCCAATGGCCTGTCCCCAGAGGAACTGGCAGACAAAAGGGAGAAGAGGGAATTCAGTCTACAAAAGGCCAAATTGAAAATGCAAGAGAAAAAGGATGAAAGAGCCTTGGAAGAGAAGAAAATTGTACTGGCTCATGTACTGAGTCTAAAAAAGCTGAACAACAAAGCCAGACAGGCAGATTTCAGCAGTGATGATGGCAGTATACCCGCAGTGTCTACGAGAGACAAAAGGGTTTGCATTCCCAAGGATTTGGTATCCAGTGATGTGGTGGGAAATGACATAGACACATGTTTAATGTCTACGAGGTAGCACTGAGGTTTCACATGGTCCCTGAAGACCATTGGGGGGAGGGGTGTGCGGAAACACATGCCTACTTTGGGAGGGATACGCTTCTAACACTAGGTGTTGGGGACCAAACTAGGTACACTCTAATGAAAGTCATTTTAATTGCAAAATTCGGGCTGACCCCTGAAAAGTACATGCAAAGGTGCAGGGAAAGCCAAAAACTCCCCAACAAGTCCTGAGTAGGTTTTGTGGATTATTCCAGCAAGGCACTGAAGGGTTGGGTGAGGGCCAGCAAAGTGAATGATTTCAATAGGTTGTACAATCTGATTATGAGAGAACACACGCTCAGTATTTGTTTTGCAGAGTTGCGCCACCACCCAGTTGACAGTAAACTGACTGACCCCAGGAAGCTTGCTGAGAAGTGGACCTCTGGTCGAACACCAGAGCGTCCAAGAAGGTATCTGGGGGGAACTCCCACAAAGGTCTGCAGGGTTGCAACCAGTAGTAGGAGGGGGAGAAAAACCGAAAAATAAGGAATTGTATAAAAGCACCCAAAATAATTCTCAAGGAAGTAGTGGTAACCAGTCCCAGTCTGACCCTAAGAAGAAGGGGTTCTTTGATAAGCAGAAAGGGATATTTGTACGCCAATGTACTCAGTGCTAGAACTATAGGCACTCCCAAGGCAACTCCAAATATCCCAAGAGGGTACAGCCCCCCACCGGTGGACAGACACCTGGGTTGGCGAGTGTAGAGCTTGGGTAGGAGATAGACCCAGTTAGCTTTGGGGAGCAAATAGAGGTAACCCTAGTATCCCTGGGGGATAAAGAGATGGGGCCAAAGACCATATGCCTGCCAATACTTCCAAGTACAGGCAGTTGGTCACCATCAACGGGTAACGGCAACGGGTGGAAGCTCGGAGAAACACAGGAGCCAGTAAGACTACTGTTAAGAGTCAGCTGGTGTCCTCAGAGCAGGTCCTCTCTAACACATCCACCAAGTCATAGTCCCCGACAATCGTGAGAGTCATTCACCGGTGGCTCTGGTTCCCTTTTGCATTGGGGGGGTCTCAGGTTCTCTAAAAATATCTGTAAGCCCTGCCATGTCTCTAGATTGTCTGTTAGGCAACGACCTGGATCACACTGCCTGGAGGGAGGTAGAGCTCATATCACACTTGGAAATGTTGAGATTGCCTGAGTGGGTCTGTATGGCCACACAGTCCATGGCTGCCCATGAAGGAAGTCGAGCGCCTCTGGATCCTGGAACAATAGCCCAGATATCTGCCAAGAAAAAGAGGGGCAATGGGTTTGGAAACCCATCCCTGAAGTTCCCAAGATTGAGGAGGAGGCCCCAGAGTCAACCGGGTAGGACATTGCCTCCCTGGGTTACCTGCCTGAGCTTGCTGGCTGGCAAGTTGAGAGTGGGCCCACCAGGGAGGAGTTCTGCAAGATGCAGAAAGAGTGCCCCGCTCTAGAAGGCTTGAAGCGGCAAGTTGAAGCCCAGGCAGCAGGTGACATCACTCAGGACCACCTGATCTAAAGGGAGAATGACCTCCTATATATTGAGCCTAAGGCTCCTGGTTCTGGGGAAGCCCATGTGCTGGTGGTCCCCGAGTGTTATAGTACATTCCTACTAGTTGTACCTTCGGCAGGACATCCAGGGCAAGACAGAACCTTTGCCAAGTTTGTTGCCCACTTTCATTAGCCCCAGGATGAAGAAGGCCTCAGATGCATACTGTAGGTCCTTTCCTTCCTGCCATGCCAGTGGGAAGTCAGGGAAAGAGCATAAAGCTCCCCTAACCCCATTACCTAACACTGGTACTCCGCTTGAAAGGGAAGGCATCGACATCATTGGACCCTTGTACACAAAGGCAGCCTTAGGCAACAGGTTTGTCCTGGTCTTGGTAGACCATGCCACCGCTATCCAGATGCCATCCCTCTGAGGTCAGTGACTGCACCTATGGTGGCCAGAGCTCTGATGGAGATTTTTCCCCGTATTGGATTCCCCAAGGAGGTAGTATCTTACCAAGGCACTAACTTCATGTCAGCATACATGAAATCCATGTGGGATGGGTGTGAAGTACTTACAAGTTTACCATACCCCATCACCCCAAACCAATGGTCTTGTGGAGAGATTCAACAAGACCTTGAAAGGCATAATAATGGGCATGTCTAAGCCTATGAGGCATAAGTGCAATGTCCTCCTTCCATGATTTCTCTTGCCTACAGGGAGGTGCCACAGAAAGGAGCAGGGTTTAGCCCCTTTGAGCTCCTCTATTGCCAACCTGTTAGGGAATTCTCAGTCTTGTGAGGGAGGGGTGGGAGCAAGCTCCCAGGAAACCTCCCCAGGATGTGTTCAGCTATATGCTGGACCTCCACAACAAATGCACCGCTTCTGGAAAAAGACAAAAAACAACCTTGAGGCCAGCCAAGAGGTAATTAAGCTTTGGTACGACCTGAAGGCCACTCTGGTGGAGTCTCAACCTGGCCAGAAAGTATAGGTAGTGAAGCCAATGGAGCCCAGTGCTCTCCAGGATCACTGGGCGGGCACATACGGCGTGACAGAGAGAGTGGGTAGTCCACCTACTTAGTGAATCTCAATACCCCTAGAAACTCATTAAGGGTGCTCCATGTGATTCGCCTCAAACCTCAATTCGAGAGGTCCGAAGTGAGCATTCTCCTGGTGATAGTTGAGGGAGTGGAGGAGGACAGTGAGCCTCTCCCTGACCTCCTATCTTCTCAGGAGCACAGTGAGTTGGTGAGAGATGTCAACCTCTCTTCTACCCTGACCCCAGAGCAGCAGCACAACTGTTACCAGTTACTGGGGCAGTTTGCCTCTCTGTTCTCCCTCATCCCTGGACTCACACATCTGTGCAGCCATGACGTGGACACTGGAAACAGTCCACCAGTGAAAAATAAAATGCACAGGTTGTCAGATATGGTGAGGGCCAGTATCAAGGAAGAGATCTCCAATATGCTAGCATTAGGGGTGATTGAGCCCTCCAACAGTCCCTGGTCCAGCCCCACTGGGTGCCAATCCACCAAGCTACGCGTAGTTCCGCAAGCGGTAGAGTGGGTTATCTCACACCGTTCGCACTGATTTTTAGTGCTGGCTTTTTGTCCCGCACTGTAAAATTAGCGCAAACAGCATCTTGCACTGTGCAAGATGGCGCTGCTTCTTTCTGCCACTCGAGTAGAAGTTCTACTCGAGCTGCAGCTTCCTCAACGCAAACTGAAGGTTTCTCAACATGAGCGGTAGAGGCCATCCTCGACTGTCTGCGTTGAGAAGTCTCCCTGGGTAGTGGTCTAGCGTTGGATTTTCCTCGCTCGCACTCGCCAACTTACCATTGGCGAATGCGAGCAAGGAAAAAACTGCTATGTGGAGCAGAGTTTTTCGGAACTTCGCGAGCTCCGTGGAGCGTGGCATGTAAAAAAACTGCGCAAACTCCGCGAACAGCACGGATTTCACTGCCCAGGCTTAGTTCTGTGTGGACTATGAAGGTCTCAATTCCATCATGAAAACTGCTGCACATCCCATCCCCCGAGCTGATGAGCTCATCAACAGGCTGGATGCTGCCAAGTTCCTCAGTACCTTTAAATCTGACTTTGCTCTGACTGAGGGGGTAAAAGAGAGGTCAGCATTCTCAACTCCCGAAGGCCACTTCCAATTTGGGGGGGATGCCCTTTGGTTTGAAAAGTGATTAACAGGATCCTAGTTGGAAAGGAGGCCTTCTGTGCTGCCTACCTGGATGACATAGCTGTCTACAGCTCCAGCTGGGAGGAATATCTGAAACACCTCCAGGATGTGCTATAGGCCCTGCAGCAGGCAGGCCTATCTATCAAGGCCAGTAAGTGCCAGATAGGGCAGGGATCCATGTGTATCTGGGCCACTTGGCGGGCGGGGGCAAGGTGCAGCCCCTCCAGACCAAGATCAACAGGATCGTGGCCTGGCAACCACCTAAAACGCAGACTGGGGTGAGAGCCTTCCTGTCCCTGACAGTACACTACAGGAGGTTTGTTAAGGGAAATGGCACCATTGTTGCCCCCTTAAAAGAGCTGACTTCAAAGAAGCAGCTCAGATTGGTGATCAGGACAGAGGCCGGTCAGAAAGCCTGTGATACCCTCAAGGAGGCCTTGTGTGTAGCACCTATACTCAGGCTCCTGACTTCTACAAAGAATTCATAGTGCAGATGGATGCTTCAGAGCATGGCCTAGAGGTGGTCTTAGCACAATTGAATGAAGAGGGCCTGGACCAACGGTAGCCTTCATTAGCAGGAGATTATTTCCACAGGAACAGGGGTGGAGTGCAATTGAAAGAGAAACTTTTGCTGTGGTCTGGGTCCTGAAGAAGTTGAGGCTATAAATGTTTGGGGCTCACTTCCTGGTTCAGGCAGACCAAAGGCCCCTTAGATGACTCATGCAGATGAGGGATGAAAATCCCAAACTGTTGAGGTGGTCCATCTCTCTACAGGGAATGGAATTTATGGTGTAGCACCAATAATAAAAGTGTATGTGCTCTCTCCCTAAACATGGTAATATTGGCTCATTCCCAATCGGGATATTTAATTTACTTAAAAGACCTTAGTAAAATGCAACACATGTGCCCAGGGCATGTAAATTAAATGCTACTAGTGGGCCTGCAGCACTTGTTGTTCCACCCACTTAAGTAGACCTTTAACCATGGCTCTGGCCTGCTATTGCAGAGCCTGTGTGCAGTTAACACTGCCATGTTGACCCGGCAAATAAACCGTTTGTCGGGCCCAAGCTTTCCCTTTTTATACACATATGTCACCGATAAGGTAGGCCCTGGACAACCCAAAGGGCAGTGTGCAGTGTATTTAAAAGGCAGGACATGTATTTATAAGTTTTACATATTCAGGTAATGAAAAACTCTTTAATTCATAATACATTACAGCAAGGCTTATATATCCCAAGGATAGCATTGGGATTATTTTATTACATTTTATAAGTGTAATTTCTAAATGGGAATATATAACTGATTCACGTTTTGTGTCTCTGGAATTCTAATTTAAAATCCTAACTTATGGTGAAGTTGGATTTTAAATTACATTTCTGAAAATGCCACTTTTAGAAGTGCACCATGGGAGTTAGAGTCCTCAGATGGAGCTTTTAGGAGTAGTTTTTTTATAACATCGGGTGATTGGGAAGGGCAAAGGCGTCACGTGGGGGTAGTTAATGAGCACGTTTGGTAGCTATTTAAGAGTATGTGAGCGAAGAGGATATGGCATTTACTATTATGGAAGCACGAGGATGTAGTTTTTTTACGGAGATGAGCCAAAGGAGGTAAGATTGCGGCAGGCGGTTGTATGCAAATAGTGAGGGGTAGTACGAAGATGTGAGAGAGGCATGCAAGTGGTTTGAAGTGTGTGGAAGAGGGGGAATGTTATGAAAGTGTGTGGCAGTGAAGGGGAGTATGCGGTTTTTGGTTAGATTAAATGTCTGTTTGTAATTAGTGAGTGTTAGTGTGCAGATTGATAGTGAGGGTTGAGGGGCGAAAGTGTGAGTGATAATGAAGGAAGGAGAGGGGTAAAAGCGGAGAGTGTAGGGGAGGAAGTAGAGGAACGGGAAGGATTTGGATTGAGTGGGTGGTGGTTTGTAATTAGTGAGGGTTAGCGTGCAGATTAATAGTGAGGGATAGGGTGAAAGAGTGGGTGTGTTACGAAGGAAGGAAGGAGTTAATGGAGGTGAGGGAAGGTGAAGAGTGAGAGGAACGGGGAGGAGTTATGGAAGGTGAGATGAGTTTTCACAGTAAGGGGCTTGTATGGGTTTTTGGTATGATTGTGAAGTTCTTGGGGACACGTATGTTTGGACAGTAGGGGAGTAGAGTAGGGAGTTGTATCTAGTGTCATGATTTTCACTAATGTGGATGAAGGGAGGGTGGATTAAGTAGTTTGTGTGTTCATGAAATGTATTATCACATTTATTTTTTGACATTACATATGTCTCATTACGGATTGGTTAAGTCAAACTGTTCATTTTATGTGTTTTTGAATCCCCTGACGAAGAGCCTTCGGGGCTTGAAATGCATTGGGACATTACACGTTGTGCTCATGTCGTATGGAGATCAATTTGTACATACTGTTGTATGAAGCCCAGAATCTCACACAGCATGTATTAGAAACGTCCAATAAAGATTACAGATTGAATCCCACTGTCTCCGTTGTGGTGAAGAATATCAAGCTAAAGACAGTAATAAGGACGTTTTTTAAAATACGCTTTGATTACAAAGAGTACTGTTGAATACCTGGATGAAAATAATATTATGGAGGGAGTTGTTCCCGCTTTTTGCAGTGCGACAGTAAAAGAGCGCAAGAATAGAGCTCGGTTTTTTTAATACAACAGTATTACTTGTGGTTTGGGGCGATCCACAATTACTGTTCGCACGCACTTACATTGAAGTCTGCAAGTATGGTTTCGCACTAAGGGAAGGAGTGCATACTCATCATGCCTTTTCTACTTTTAGAAAGTTGGCATTTTCTTGCTTTAGCCATTTGGTGCCTGTAGCCTTTCTCTGATCGCATGAATGGGTGTAATTGGCAGTTGAGTTTTATGTATTCCTCCTTGATAGCCACACACAATGGGAGCTTAGGGGTGTCTCAATGGGCCATCTCTGACAGGATGAGAGGTAGGCGCTGGGCATAGCCTCACTTACATCTGAATAGGCTGTGTCCTGTCCACACACAAAAGGCTGTATATCCCCCTGTTGTGAGTCTGGAGCCAGGGCAGGAAGGGATGACATATGTGTACTTCAAAGGCATGACTTTGAAGTCTCCCCCACGTCAAAGGCACCACTGAGTATAAGTACTGAACCTCACACACCACCACTTCAATACACCTGTGGATACTCTGCTAGGGAGAAGGGCTGCTGTGCTGCTGAAAGGACTGCCACTCTCCTGGACTGCACTCTGCTGGACTCCATATTTGCTGTGCTGATCTGCTGCCTGCTGCCATCTTGCCTGGGTGAGAAGGACTAAACCTGCATTACTTGACCCCAGCACCCAGAGTGACTTCAAGGGCTAGCTGGCAGGCATTCTGATCTGAAGCCTCAGGGACATAACAGGCTTCCAACCCTTGTACCTGGACTCTGCCATTTGCGAGTCTACACTACCAGGTGGTGCCAGTCCAGTCGGGGACCCTTGTAAGTGTGCCTAAGGCACATGCCAGCAGAACCAATGCATCTTCTTTGCTGGGAAATGCATCCCCGAGCAGAACCGATGCATCTCCTCAGGTCAGTGGGGCATCCCCAAGCAGAACCAATGCATCACCTCTGCTGCGTGGATTGGACCTGTCTCAAAAGACTCATATCGCTGCCACCTCCACCATCTTGGGAACTGCCAGTGCGCGATGCTTGTACTGGCACAAGCTCCTCATATTCCTTGTCAACAGCGGCCTCAAGATCGTTACCGAAACTCTGCGTTGCAGCTTCACTGCTCATCAGATCCTACTCACCACTTCTGCTGTGCCTCGCATCCTCAACACCGGACTTTGTATCGCAAGCCCAATCGACAGGGTCCTCGACGTTGACACAACAGGACCTCTCACCGCATCCTCGTCGTATATCAGAACCGATGCATCACCTCAACTGTGCAACACATCTTCGATGCGGATCCACTCAACGTTCCACAACAAGGATTTAAGGTACCCTGTTCAGCAGGCTTAACTGGGTCCCTGGAGCTGGCCCACGCTCCATCTTGGTTGCCCTGAACTTGTGACTTTGTCCGGGTCTCGTGCGACCAGATGTCCCCAATAGCGCTTTCTGCTTTTTGGTTCTATTTTTCACTATAAACTTTAAAAATCAATATCTCTGGTTCGACTAATTGAATTTTTGTTGTTTTGGTCTTGTTTTAGTTTTTAAAATCAGGAGTATTTTTCTATTCTGGTTTGAATCTTTTTATGGAGTGTTTACACTGTTTTACTGTTTCAGGTGTTGCACAAATTCTTCACACACAGCCTCTAAGTTAAGCCTAACTGCTCCCAAGCTACCATAGAGTGAGCACAGGTTAATTTAGGGTTTGTCTGCCTCTTTCCATGACTAGGATTGTGGTTGCTGCTTGACCAGCACTTATACCCCAATCAACCAGTTACCCAATTTCTAACACCATGTCTTCCAGACTCCCATGTAGGCATCCAACTTTATTTAGAAGATCCACTGTTGCGATAGATCAAGCGCTGGCAGGAGAACCTTGCCACAGCACCCAAAAGATTCTGAATAAAGGTGTGCTGACAAAGTATGGGAGAATGTCGGCCGCTTCTGCCTGGGCGCCTCGTTTTGTACTCACATCCATATCTCTCCTGGATGTATTGCCTCCTCATAGGTGCTCAAATTCACAGAAACTCCCGGCACCCGCAAACCATAATTGCGGGCGTACCCGCTGGTTTTGCAAGCATCCCCGGTGGGAACTACCCCTTCAAACGTTGTGTGTGTGCCTTGTTTGTAAACTCTCTTGGTTTATGATGTGTTCCTTTTTAATGAAAATATTTTTGACTGTAGTGGGAGGGGTACTGACCTGATGGGATTGGGCCATCAGTGGGGGTGGGTTAGGGAGAGAGTGAGTTTCTTTTTTGGTTATCAGCACAGGATTGGCTTCACTGGACAGTGGCTGTGGACTGAGCAATACAGTCTGCAACAATTTTCCTAATGCCTGCACACGGCTTAGCTGATGTCATCTGCTTTCTTTTACAGTATGCATACCACTGACACTGACCGCATTGTAACTATCTTGTTCCTGACATAGAATGTTGGGGACCTGGGAGGTTCATGCAAGAAAAAGCAGGTGCTAGCGTATGTAGATAAACATTGCGTCTCTGAGGTGTTATTGCAGGAGATGCATTTTGACCTATTGCTAAGCGATGGTGGGCGTACTAATGTGCATTCTCTTATTCATCCTATGCTTGGAGGGTTGCTATACTTGTCAAGAAGGGTAGCCCTTTACCATGACAGGCTCCTGTGTCGATAAGCAGGAAAGGTGTGTCATGCTATGGGGAAGTTTTGGCCCAACCTGTGTTACGTTTGTAAACTGCTATGGCCCTAATACTGACGTGCCAAGATTCTTTGACACTCTCTAGAGTAGGGCCTTGGACACTGGCCTGACCTCCTTTCTGTAGGGTGGGGATTTTAATTGTGCCCTTCATAACCACATAGATAAAACACATGCAAGGCCCAGGGGGGGAACGCTGGCCTTGAGGCACTTTTGTGCCATTATGGACGATCATGGGTTAGTGGACATATGGAGGCACTGTAACCCACAGCAGTAAGAATGCACACATTACTCCACTGTACGTGGTTGGACTACTGTCTTGCCATAAGGGATGTTGAGATGTGGGTAGTGGTGGATCGTCACTTTGCCCGATCGCTGTCGGACAACTCCCCAGTGCTGTTGACCCTATGGATACCAGGGCTGTTAGCCAGAGGGACACACTGGCGATTTAATACGGAGGCCCTTCTAGATGATGTTGTTGTGGGTGAGACCCAGGCTGCCATTGTTTAATATTTTGAACTTAACTTGGGGTCTGTGAAAGCTGAGCACCATATGAAAGTCCTTTAAGACCACCATTCAGGGTGTCTGCATTTCGAAATTAGGTGGCGTTTACAGGGATCTAAAGGCACACTTCGCCTTGCTGGAACTAGACCTGGAGGCCCTGGAGGGACAGTTAAAAGTGGTACATTATGCTTGGCTTCATACAATCATCAGAGATAAACTTACAGAATACATGCAGGTAGCTGACAGAAAAGTAAAATTTTGTGGAAAGTATGCTCGTCCCTGAGCCTTCGGAGAGGGGGGAGCGCCTAGTGACATCACTTGCGAACATGAGTAAATGCCCATGGGCTGCCAACAATTTAGCATCTATCAAAGACAAGAAGAGGGAGGAGAACAGGACTTCACACCCCAGATTTTATGCATATTCCATTTTTATTTTTCCAGACTGTATTCCTCTAGGGGGTCATGAACCCCTGAGCAAATTGGCACCTACTTCGATGATACGGCTCTGGCGTGGCTGGGTGACACTCAGTGCTAATTCCTGATGCAACCTTTCACACCTGATAAGGTGCAGGGACGCTGTTACCGCTTTTGGCCACCGGACTGCATAGACCAGAACCCCGAGCTCTCCCAGGAGGGAGGAGCCACGCTACTGACACTTGCCCAAAAGGCGCTGGAGACACCCGCAGCGCGGGACGCTGTTACCGCTTTTGGCCACCGGACTGCATAGACCAGAACCCCGAGCTCTCCCAGGAGGGAGGAGCCACGCTACTGACACTTGCCCAAAAGGCGCTGGAGACACCCGCAGCGCGGGACGCTATTACCGCTTTTGGCCACCGGACTGCATAGACCAGAACCCCGAGCTCTCCCAGGAGGGAGGAGCCACGCTACTGACACTTGCCCAAAAGGCGCTGGAGACACCCGCAGCGCGGGACGCTGTTACCGCTTTGGCCACCGGACTGCATAGACCAGAACCCCGAGCTCTCCCAGGAGGGAGGAGCCACGCTACTGACACTTGCCCAAAAGGCGCTGGAGACACCCGCAGCGCGGGACGCTGTTACCGCTTTTGGCCACCGGACTGCATAGACCAGAACCCCGAGCTCTCCCAGGAGGGAGGAGCCACGCTACTGACACTTGCCCAAAAGGCGCTGGAGACACACGCAGCGCGGGACGCTGTTACCGCTTTTGGCCACCGGACTGCATAGACCAGAACCCCGAGCTCTCCCAGGAGGGAGGAGCCACGCTACTGACACTTGCCCAAAAGGCGCTGGAGACACCCGCAGCGCGGGACGCTGTTACCGCTTTTGGCCACCGGACTGCATAGACCAGAACCCCGAGCTCTCCCAGGAGGGAGGAGCCACGCTACTGATACTTGCCCAAAAGGCGCTGGAGACACCCGCAGCGCGGGACGCTGTTACCGCTTTTGGCCACCGGACTGCATAGACCAGAACCCCGAGCTCTCCCAGGAGGGAGGAGCCACGCTACTGACACTTGCCCAAAAGACGCTGGAGACACCCGCAGCGCGGGACGCTGTTACCGCTTTTGGCCACCGGACTGCATAGACCAGAACCCCGAGCTCTCCCAGGAGGGAGGAGCCACGCTACTGACACTTGCCCAAAAGGCGCTGGAGACACCCGCAGCGCGGGACGCGCGCGGGCTGCGCCCGGGCGAAGCCCGGGCCAAGGGCGGGCCCGTCCTTGCCCGTCAGTGACTGGAAGAGGCTGGGCTGGGTCACCTCCCTAACGTCTGTACAGTAAGCCACCGTGGTGTATAACGGTATATAGTTAGAAGTGTGTCATTTGGAGGTCAGGGTTTAGCAACATGAGCAAACGGAAGGTGGGAGCAGGGGTCGTGGGTACGCTCGACGCCTTTCTATCTAGGGCAGAGTCAGCGCTAATGCATGAGATCCAAATCACTGAGCGCAGGTTGTCACTCGAGCCTCAAACATCCCGTTGCTTACAGAGCTCTATAGGCCACCCCCCCCAATTGCTGACAAACTGCACCAATGATTTGGTATTGCATCCCAGCCAGTCTCCGACGATACAATTGGAACCAGTGCCACTTATTGCACCCACTCCTCCTAACCTGGACTGTTCTATTAGTACGTCCATGGTTATCACCAGGGGTAAGAAGCTCATTGGGGCTGTAGGTAGCGAACCACCCTCAAAAAAAAGGAAAGGCCGAGGTGCATTGAAGCCAACCCCCCCATCTCCTAGGGTAGCAAAACGCAAGGCAGTTACAAACGGCAATGGAAATAATGGGAGTCAACAGTTCAAAGATAAGGCAATTACTGTTATAAGCTCCCCTACCAGTGCCGTCCACCTACCGCCAGTGTTTAATATGGATGAGTTATGTTCACAGATAGAACTGAAATTGATAACTATGATTGACCCCTTGCTTAAGAAGCTGACCCTGATCGAAGATAGACTTAGCAAAATAGAGCAGGGCTTTTTTAGTAGCCCCCCTGATAATGCTAATGGGTCGACGTATGTTGGGTCTGCAACCCAACCGGTGAGGGGAAACGCATCAGTACCAAAGGGATCCCTAGAAAATGCATGTTGTCCTCTACCATCAACAGCTAAACCATTAGTAACAACCTTGGAGGCCACCCAACCCGTTAATGCCCCGCAGGTAGGAATGCTGTTGTCATCAATTTCGCATCAAGGGAAGAGTGGGTCTAGGGGACGGTTTCCCGAGCACCATGCTGGCAGTGCCGAGAACCATCACACTTCCCTTCATCTCCCCCCGGAATCCACTCCCTATACAGTTGTTCTGGTCAATGTTCCAATGCTTCCACCTAATGCACAGGAGCACTGGTCAACACTACGAAACAAGGCCTTATACATGCTGGGTAATAGGATTGGCCTAAAGGACCATCTTTTCTCCGAATTTAAAATGGTTCGCAGAGTTCCATGGGTTGGGAAATTCCGTAAGTCTTCACCTGGTGATTGTGTAGTACTAAGTTTCAGGTCGCCAAGACTGGTTCAGCACATACTAGAGAGGGCTGGTAATCGCTTCACTAAGGAGGATGATATTAACATCCTTCCATTGGGGTTCTTTTACCAACCATCCAGCACCCTTGGGTGCAGCGAGATGAGGGGGTTATCTAGATCACATAGTCAACTTGATCGACCGGTGACCACAAGCAATCGATTCGAAATCTTTTCTTCTTTAGAGGATATAGATTGACTAGGCAATATAGCAAACCCTCCTCTAATTGGAACATCAGTATCTACGGGCCAGAGAGGGTCTGCCCTAGGACTGCGTATTCCTGACCCTAGTGTAATATCTGCATTTGCATCTGCGACCAGAAGTAAGGCTATTCACGCTAACAGCCTTGATATTGTAGGGGGTGCGTATCAATCCCAGACGAAACTTATAACTGGGGTGGATAAGAATATATTATCCCATACACTTTTTGTAAGATCTCTCATCCCACCAAGTACTTCTAGTTTGGTAACTGTGGAAAATGATTACGCAATTGGCCCCGAAGCAAATAGCAGTAACGTCATCCAGGGGCACCCAAAAACATATATGTCTATAGTCTCCTGGAATATCGCAGGTCTATCTTCTAAAACCACTTCAACAGAGTGGTCAACATACATCGACAGTCATGATGTCTGGATATTCCAGGAGACTTGGTCATTGGATAAAATTTATCACCCAGGCTTTTTGAACTTCTCGAAGGCCGCCTTGGGAGGGCAGAGAGGGAGACCTATAGGCGGGTTGACTTGTTGGGTTAGACAGCAAGCGGGCATTTTGGTAAAGGAAGTATTCATTGATAGTCCGGACATCATGGCCATACGGATTGTTGGGGAGCATGGACCTGATGTCCTCATTGTCAACGTATATGCAAGAGGTCAGCCGGGGGGCAGGGGATCAAGTGTGGTTACTGCCCTCGATACCTATTTGGAAAGTTCAAGGGGCAACTGTAACTTGATAATCGCAGGTGATTTTAATTGTTGTTTTGAGCCACTGGACCACGAAGATGGAAACCTTAGCGCAGAGGAGGACGCGCAGTGGAATATCCCGCAATTAGAACTATGTCCCATTAACAAATGGACAGAGGCTGCACTACAGTTAAAAGGGTTGTGTCTGGAAAAGGGACTAAGGGCAGTTAATGGGCGGACGCAGTCGGATAGGAAAGGAGCTTTTACCTTCGATAATGGCCTTCGTAGTAGTCGCATAGACTATATCCTTCTGAATGTAGAATACTGGCCATTTCTTGTGGATATGAAAGTGCAGGAGCGGACCGAAAGTGATCACAATCCGTTGGTCTTACAATTGTACGCTTCGACTTTTTCAAATCCAAATATCAGGGCAGTTGAATATGTAACAGCAGAGGCTATGCTCACTAACGATATGAGGAGAGTTCAATGGGTTAGGGTTATTGAAAACGAGGGTGCCCTGGAACAAATGAAGGAATTGGTTGCTTGTTCAACTGCCACCCTTCTTAACTGTGATTCCCAGAAGGATATTAATTCTATTATCCCCCAGGTTCACAACGACCTGTTTAAACAATTGAAACACTTTTTTATTAAAACTAGTCAACCAAGTAAAAAACCTTATGCAAAGGCGGCTTCCTGGTACAATAGCACATGCAGACAGGCCTACAAGATTTTATCCAGGGCTATTAGATTCAAAGTTGTGGGCGATATCAAAAAGGCTAGAGTAAGGTATAAGAAAGCCCAGCAACAAGCGAAGAAGGAATGGGATGAGAACCGCTGGCAAGATCTGGTCTCTGCCAGTAAGGAGAAAAATATGATCCAATTTTGGAAGCTTGTTAAATGGGGCAGTGGAGAATTAAATCAGACACCCACTAATTATGTTGCCCCTGAACAATGGGTTCTACATTATGAGGCTCAATTCTCTGCCATTATTGGCAGTGATGATTTACCGCTATGGCCTACTCCAACAACCACCCTGTGTTTCACTAGTTTAGAGGTCGAATCAGTGCTAAAAACGATCCCGAGAGGTAGGGCCCCCGGCCCCGATCGTATACCCGCAGATTTGTTTGTCCATGGTAAGGACCATTGGGTATCTTACATTAGGTTATTGGCAAATGCCATAGCTAGTGGTGCTTCCATTCCTGAAACATGGTTAGGTGCCGAAATCATACCTATCTACAAAAAGGGTGACCGCTCACTACCAGGTAATTACCGGCCAATTAGTCTTATTGATTCCATCCAGAAGATTGTTGCCAGGCTAGTTCTTGGCAGAATCCAGGCCTGGATAGACGAAACAGAAATTCTGACACCTTTACAGGCGGGGTTTCGTCCACATACTAGTACCTTAGATCAGGTTCTTAGATTTGTGCTTATCTATTGGCGGGTGCTTATCATAGGAGGGGGTGCAATCTATGTGGCTTTTATTGATTTAAAATCCGCATTTGATCTAGTCCCCCGTACAAAAATGTGGAGCGTTTTTGTGGACATGGGGATGCCACCGGAATTGTTGGCTATTTTAATGAAACTGCATAATTTAAATTATGCACAAGTTCGATGGGGAAAGCAGGGAAATGTTACTGAGAGGTTCTCGGTTTCCAAGGGGGTGCGCCAGGGGTGTGTACTAGCCCCAACCCTGTTTTCCCTGTATATAAACAGGGTTGTACAGTACTTTTCTACCTATCCCACAGATGCTCCAGTGTTAGCGGGTATGAAAATACCCTTTCTCATGTTCGCGGACGACACCTTGATAATATCCAAGACACAACAGGGCTTGCAGGCCACTCTGTCCCGTTTCGAGGTGTTCTGCCGCGACCATGAATTAGTGGTAAATGTGGAGAAAACAAAGTTTATGGTGCTCCACAAATCCAAAGCCATAACCGCGAGAGTGTATATGAACAATGTCCCCCTGGAACAGACTGATGTTTTTACCTATCTGGGCATAACACTAGGTAGGAAACTACAATGGAAACCCCAGATCGACATGCTGGCTTTAAAACATGCACAACTAGCCGGTGTATTGATAAAGGAGCAGAGGCTTTCTCAGACCAAACCCATAGCCCCGCCCTTAAGATTTACAACCTAAAAATCAGTACCTCAATATTATATGGTGCTGAACTTTGGGGCTTTGAGGATTTAACACCATTGACTTTAGCCCAAAATAAATTTGTTAGAACATTATTAGGCCTTCCGAAATCTACCCCACTTATGCCTCTTTATCTTGATCTGGGTTGCTATAGTATTGAGGACTTGGCACGCTTCAGACCTATAGCATTCTGGAGAAGGCTCTGGACTACACCTGAGCTTTCTCTGTATGCTAAAGCTCTCCTTGAAGTTCGGGGTTGGGCCGTCTATACAAGATCCCCTGGTTTAATAACATCAAGACCACCCTGGTTAATATGGGGATGAGCACCCTGTGGGAGGACCCAGCTGCTGCTTTATTTCCATCTAAAAAGAATTTCAAGGCAGCTTACTGGAGTATGGTCAAAACCAAGCGGTTCTCATCTATTACGAGGCCTACCCTGACTAGAGAATTCTTGGAGATCAAGCACGAGACCAAGTTTGAAACATATTGGGACGTTATTACCAGGCCAATAGACAGGAAACTGTATCACCAGTTCAGGGTAGGTACACTTCCAATAAGAGCTTTTACTAGTAGTTGGCACTTGCCAACGGATGACAAATGTATTTCGTGCCCGGCCCAAATTGAGACACTAGCGCACATTATGTTCGTATGCCCAGCCTATGATCTACCTGGGACCAAATGGCTCAAACCTATTTGTATGAATCTGGGTACAAGACTGGCCATAGATGCCTTAAGGATCCTAAGGACAAACACCCAAGATTCCATAGTGGTAGCTGTGGCAAAATTTTTGAGCTGGATGTGGGTTATCCGTGCTAACAAGATGAGGGTACACTAATTTTTGACATTTTTATTCTCGAGGGTTGAGATTGTATGGAATGGGCCTGTTGGAAAAATAAATTTCTGCCTTAGACCCCGAAATAAGGGCTTTTTAAAGGTGTTTTTATTTTTATAATTCTGTTATTTTAAACAATGTTTTTAACTTATTTGTAAAATACATGTGGTTTTTACAAGTATGGACGATTGTACATTGTATATTATATGCCAAATTCTTTTTTAATCACCGATGTATTCTGTCTTTTATGATTTTGTAAATCGAAATAAAGACTTTATTGACTTGACTTGACTTGACAGATGGGCTGCACATATGTAAAGCTCCTAGGTGGACTCCCAACAGAGTTTTATAAATGTTATAGATATATCCTTGTCCCGCACCTCCTGAACATGTTTGCGGGACTCGCACTCGCCTTGTACTTCCCCCCTTTTTACGGGAGACCATCTTGGTGACCCTACTGAAACTGGGCAAGCAGGCAGAATACTGCAATTCCTAACATACACTGTGTCTCCTCAATTGCGATACTTAAATACTGGCTAAGTTAATTGCAACCAGGATGAAACTTCTCCTTCCTAACCTGATCAGCCTCAATCATTTGGGGTTAACTCCGGGCCACACTACAGCCCACAATATTCGCACACTCTTTTCCCTGATTCAAGACTTTGACCCAGATCTGGACGTGGTTGCAGTGTTTTTGAATCCCTCCAACGCGTTTGATTCAGTGGAATGGGGCTACCTATTCCTTAGCAAACACAAGGAGATGATGGACGGAGTGCTGAAAATTTTCAAACACTCACCCCCAGTCACAGATCTGGGTTGTATCCATCATCGTTCTTTAGCTCACTTCGCCACCCCAGTTCAGACATAGCTATATGCAAATCAGTCTTGACCCTGTGCCTCATGGGAACAGTCCAGGCCGAACTGCCAAGCCATGTCTTCCCTGGACCGGAAACAAGCATCCTGGGACCGGTTTCGGGCTAACAGCCCTCATCAGCCAGGCTAGCTTGAATCCAGTGGCAAAGTGAGCAAGGGACCCACGTCTGGGCCTACCCTGCCAACTTAGGGTGAACAAAGCAAACACAAGGAGATGATGGACGGAGTGCTGAAAATTTTCAAACACTCACCCCCAGTCACAGATCTGGGTTGAATCCATCATCATTCTTTAGCTCACTTCGCCACCCCAGTTCAGACACACCTATATGCAAATCAGTCTTGACCCTGTGCCTCATGGAAACAGTCCAGCCCGAACTGCCAAGCCATGTCTTCCCTGGACCGGAAACAAGCATCCTGGGACCAGTTTCGGGCTAACAGCCCTCATCAGCCAGGCTAGCTTGAATCCAGTGCCAAAGTGAGCAAGGGACCCACATCTGGGCATACCCTGCCAACTTAGGGCGAACAAAGCAAACACAAGAAGATGATGGACGGAGTGCTGAAATTTTCAAACACTCACCCCCAGTCACAGATCTGGGTTGAATCCATCATCGTTCTTTAGCTCACTTCGCCACCCCAGTTCAGACACAGCTATATGCAAATCAGTCTTGACCCTGTGCCTCATGGGAACAGTCCAGCCCGAACTGCCAAGCCATGTCTTCCCTGGACCGGAAACAAGCATCCTGGGACCGGTTTCGGGCTAACAGCCCTCATCAGCCAGGCTAGCTTGAATCCAGTGGCAAAGTGAGCAAGGGACCCACGTCTGGGCATACCCTGCCAACTTAGGGCGAACAAAGCAAACACAAGGAGATGATGGACGGAGTGCTGAAAATTTTCTAAACACTCACCCCCAGTCACAAACCTGGGTTGAATCCACTGGAATCAAGCTATCCTGGCTGAAGAGGGGTGAAACCCCGAAACCGGTCCTAGGATGTTTGTTTCCAGTCCAGGGAGGACCTGGCTTGGCAGTTCGGGCTGGACTGTTCCCATGCGGCACAGGGTCAAGACTGATTTGCATATGGCTGGGTTCAAACTGGAATGGCATGGTGAGCAAAAAAACGATGGATTTAGGCCCAGATCTCTGTACTGGGGTGAATGTATGACATTGTTCTGCATTCTGTCCATCAACTGTTGTTTTTGCATTTGTCACCCCGAGTGGGACGGGTATGCCCAGACGTGGGTCCCGTGCTCTCCATGCCACTGGAATCAAGCTATCCTGGCTGAAGAGGGGTGAAACCCCGAAACCGGTCCTAGGATGCTTGTTTCCAGTCCAGGGAGGACCTGGCTTGGCAGTTCGGGCTGGACTGTTCCCATGAGGCACAGGGTCAAGGCTGATTTGCATATGGCTGGGTTCAAACTGGAGTGGCATGGTGAGCAAAAAAACGATGGATTTAGGCCCAGATCTCTGTACTGGGGTGAATGTATGACATCGTTCTGCATTCTGTCCATCAACTGTTGTTTTTGCATTTGTCACCCAGAGTGGGACGGGTATGCCCAGACGTGGGTCCCGTGCTCTTCATGCCACTGGAATCAAGCTATCCTGGCTGAAGAGGGTGAAACCCCGAAACCGGTCCTAGGATGCTTGTTTCCAGTCCAGGGAGGACCTGGCTTGGCAGTTCGGGCTGGACTGTTCCCATGAGGCACAGGGTCAAGACTGATTTGCATATGGCTGGGTTCAAACTGGAGTGGCATGGTGAGCAAAAAAACGATGGATTTAGGCCCAGATCTCTGTACTGGGGTGAATGTATGACATTGTTCTGCATTCTGTCCATCAACTGTTGTTTTTGCATTTGTCACCCCGAGTGGGACGGGTATGCCCAGACGTGGGTCCCGTGCTCTCCATGCCACTGGAATCAAGCTATCCTGGCTGAAGAGGGGTGAAACCCCGAAACCAGTCCTAGGATGCTTGTTTCCAGTCCAGGGAGGACCTGGCTTGGCAGTTCGGGCTGGACTGTTCCCATGAGGCACAGGGTCAAGGCTGATTTGCATATGGCTGGGTTCAAACTGGAGTGGCATGGTGAGCAAAAAAACGATGGATTTAGGCCCAGATCTCTATACTGGTGTGAATGTATGACATTGTTCTGCATTCTGTCCATCAACTGTTGTTTTTGCATTTGTCACCCCGAGTGGGACGGGTATGCCCAGACGTGGGTCCCATGCTCTCCATGCCACTGGAATCAAGATATCCTGGCTGAAGAGGGGTGAAACCCCGAAACCAGTCCTAGGATGCTTGTTTCCAGTCCAGGGAGGACCTGGCTTGGCAGTTCGGGCTGGACTGTTCCCATGCGGCACAGGGTCAAGACTGATTTGCATATGGCTGGGTTCAAACTGGAATGGCATGGTGAGCAAAAAAACGATGGATTTAGGCCCAGATCTCTGTACTGGGGTGAATGTATGACATTGTTCTGCATTCTGTCCATTAACTGTTGTTTTTGCATTTGTCACCCCGAGTGGGACGGATATGCCCAGACGTGGGTCCCGTGCTCTCCATGCCACTGGAATCAAGCTATCCTGGCTGAAGAGGGGTGAAACCCCGAAACCGGTCCTAGGATGCTAGTTTCCAGTCCAGGGAGGACCTGGCTTGGCAGTTCGGGCTGGACTGTTCCCATGAAGCACAGGGTCAAGACTGATTTGCATATGGCTGGGTTCAAACTGGAATGGCATGGTGAGCAAAAAAACGATGGATTTAGGCCCAGATCTCTGTACTGGGGTGAATGTATGACATTGTTCTGCATTCTGTCCATCAACTGTTGTTTTTGCATTTGTCACTCAGAGTGGGACGGGTATGCCCAGACATGGGTCCCGTGCTCTCCATGCCACTGGAATCAAGCTATCCTGGCTGAAGAGGGGTGAAACCCCGAAACCGGTCCTAGGATGCTTGTTTCCAGTCCAGGGAGGACCTGGCTTGGCAGTTCGGGCTGGGCTGTTCCCATGAGGCACAGGGTCAAGACTGATTTGCATATGGCTGTGTTCAAACTGGAATGGCATGATGAGCAAAAAAATTATGAATTTAGGCCTAGATCTCTGTACTGGGGTGAATGTATGACATTGTTCTGCATTCTGTCCATCAACTGTTGTTTTTGCATTTGTCACCCCGAGTGGGACGGGTATGCCCAGACGTGGGTCCCGTGCTCTCCATGCCACTGGAATCAAGCTATCCTGGCTGAAGAGGGGTGAAACCCCGAAACCAGTCCTAGGATGCTTGTTTCCAGTCCAGTCCAGGGAGGACCTGGCTTGGCAGTTCGGGCTGGACTGTTCCCATGAGGCACAGGGTCAAGGCTGATTTGCATATGGCTGGGTTCAAACTGGAGTGGCATGGTGAGCAAAAAAACGATGGATTTAGGCCCAGATCTCTGTACTGGGGTGAATGTATGACATTGTTCTGCATTCTGTCCATCAACTGTTGTTTTTGCATTTGTCACCCCGAGTGGGACGGGTATGCCCAGATGTGGGTCCCGTGCTCTCTATGCCACTGGAATCAAGCTATCCTGGCTGAAGAGGGGTGAAACCCCGAAACTGGTCCTAGGATGCTTGCTTCCAGTCCAGGGAGGACCTGGCTTGGCAGTTCAAGCTGGACTGTTCCCATGAGGCACAGGGTCAAGACTGATTTGCATATGGCAGGGTTCAAACTGTAATGGCATGGTGAGCAAAAAAACAATGGATTTAGGCCCAGATCTTTGTACTGGGGTGAATGTATGACATTGTTCTGCATTCTGTCCATCAACTATTGTTTTTACATTTGTCACCCCGAGTGGGACGGGTATGCCCAGATGTGGGTCCCGTGCTCTCCATGCCACTGGAATCAAGCTATCCTGGCTGAAGAGGGGTGAAACCCCGAAACCGGTCCTAGGATGCTTGTTTCCAGTCCAGGGAGGACCTGGCTTGGCAGTTCGGGCTGGACTGTTCCCATGAGGCACAGGGTCAAGACTGATTTGCATATGGCTGGGTTCAAACTGGAATGGCATGGTGAGCAAAAAAACAATGGATTTAGGCCCAGATCTCTGTTCTGGGGTGAATGTATGACATTGTTCTGCATTCTGTCCATCAACTGTTGTTTTTGCATTTGTCACCCCGAGTGGGACGGGTATGCCCAGACGTGGGTCCTGTGCTCTCCATGCCACTGGAATCAAGCTATCCTGGCTGAAGAGGGGTGAAACCCCGAAACCGGTCCTAGGATGCTTGTTTCCAGTCCAGGGAGGACCTGGCTTGGCAGTTCGGGCTGGACTGTTCCCATGAGGCACAGGGTCAAGGCTGATTTGCATATGGCTGGGTTCAAACTGGAGTGGCATGGTGAGCAAAAAAACGATGGATTTAGGCCCAGATCTCTGTACTGGGGTGAATGTATGACATCGTTCTGCATTCTGTCCATCAACTGTTGTTTTTGCATTTGTCACCCAGAGTGGGACGGGTATGCCCAGACGTGGGTCCCGTGCTCTTCATGCCACTGGAATCAAGCTATCCTGGCTGAAGAGGGGTGAAACCCCGAAACCGGTCCTAGGATGCTTGTTTCCAGTCCAGGGAGGACCTGGCTTGGCAGTTCGGGCTGGGCTGTTCCCATGAAGCACAGGGTCAAGACTGATTTGCATATGGCTGGGTTCAAACTGGAATGGCATGGTGAGCAAAAAAACGATGAATTTAGGCCTAGATCTCTGTACTGGGGTGAATGTATGACATTGTTCTGCATTCTGTCCATCAACTGTTGTTTTTGCATTTGTCACCCCGAGTGGGACGGGTATGCCCAGACGTGGGTCCCGTGCTCTCCATGCCACTGGAATCAAGCTATCCTGGCTGAAGAGGGGTGAAACCCCGAAACCAGTCCTAGGATGCTTGTTTCCAGTCCAGGGAGGACCTGGCTTGGCAGTTCGGGCTGGACTGTTCCCATGAGGCACAGGGTCAAGGCTGATTTGCATATGGCTGGGTTCAAACTGGAGTGGCATGGTGAGCAAAAAAACGATGGATTTAGGCCCAGATCTCTATACTGGGGTGAATGTATGACATTGTTCTGCATTCTGTCCATCAACTGTTGTTTTTGCATTTGTCACCCCGAGTGGGACGGGTATGCCCAGACGTGGGTCCCGTGCTCTCCATGCCACTGGAATCAAGCTATCCTGGCTGAAGAGGGGTGAAACCCCGAAACCGGTCCTAGGATGCTTGTTTCCAGTCCAGGGAGGACCTGGCTTGGCAGTTCGGGCTGGACTGTTCCCATGAGGCACAGGGTCAAGACTGATTTGCATATGGCTGGGTTCAAACTGGAATGGCATGGTGAGCAAAAAAACGATGGATTTAGGCCCAGATCTCTGTACTGGGGTGAATGTATGACATTGTTCTGCATTCTGTCCATCAACTGTTGTTTTTGCATTTGTCACCCCGAGTGGGACGGGTATGCCCAGACGTGGGTCCCGTGCTCTCCATGCCACTGGAATCAAGCTATCCTGGCTGAAGAGGGGTGAAACCCGAAACCGGTCCTAGGATGCTTGTTTCCAGTCCAGGGAGGACCTGGCTTGGCAGTTCGGGCTGGACTGTTCCCATGAGGCACAGGGTCAAGACTGATTTGCATATGGCTGGGTTCAAACTGGAGTGGCATGGTGAGCAAAAAAACGATGGATTTAGGCCCAGATCTCTGTACTGGGGTGAATGTATGACATTGTTCTGCATTCTGTCCATCAACTGTTGTTTTTGCATTTGTCACCCCGAGTGGGACGGGTATGCCCAGACGTGGGTCCCGTGCTCTCCATGCCACTGGAATCAAGCTATCCTGGCTGAAGAGGGGTGAAACCCCGAAACCGGTCCTAGGATGCTTGTTTCCAGTCCAGGGAGGACCTGGCTTGGCAGTTCGGGCTGGACTGTTCCCATGAGGCACAGGGTCAAGACTGATTTGCATATGGCTGGGTTCAAACTGGAATGGCATGGTGAGCAAAAAAACAATGGATTTAGGCCCAGATCTCTGTACTGGGGTGAATGTATGACATTGTTCTGCATTCTGTCCATCAACTGTTGTTTTTGCATTTGTCACCCCGAGTGGGACGGGTATGCCCAGACGTGGGTCCCGTGCTCTCCATGCCACTGGAATCAAGCTATCCTGGCTGAAGAGGGGTGAAACCCCGAAACCGGTCCTAGGATGCTTGTTTCCAGTCCAGGGAGGACCTGGCTTGGCAGTTCGGGCTGGACTGTTCCCATGAGGCACAGGGTCAAGACTGATTTGCATATGGCTGGGTTCAAACTGGAGTGGCATGGTGAGCAAAAAAACGATGGATTTAGGCCCAGATCTCTGTTCTGGGGTGAATGTATGACATTGTTCTGCATTCTGTCCATCAACTGTTGTTTTTGCATTTGTCACCCCGAGTGGGACGGGTATGCCCAGACGTGGGTCCTGTGCTCTCCATGCCACTGGAATCAAGCTATCCTGGCTGAAGAGGGGTGAAACCCCGAAACCGGTCCTAGGATGCTTGTTTCCAGTCCAGGGAGGACCTGGCTTGGCAGTTCGGGCTGGACTGTTCCCATGAGGCACAGGGTCAAGGCTGATTTGCATATGGCTGGGTTCAAACTGGAGTGGCATGGTGAGCAAAAAAACGATGGATTTAGGCCCAGATCTCTGTACTGGGGTGAATGTATGACATTGTTCTGCATTCTGTCCATCAACTGTTGTTTTTGCATTTGTCACCCAGAGTGGGACGGGTATGCCCAGACGTGGGTCCCGTGCTCTTCATGCCACTGGAATCAAGCTATCCTGGCTGAAGAGGGGTGAAACCCCGAAACCGGTCCTAGGATGCTTGTTTCCAGTCCAGGGAGGACCTGGCTTGGCAGTTCGGGCTGGGCTGTTCCCATGAAGCACAGGGTCAAGACTGATTTGCATATGGCTGGGTTCAAACTGGAATGGCATGGTGAGCAAAAAAACGATGAATTTAGGCCCAGATCTCTGTACTGGGGTGAATGTATGACATTGTTCTGCATTCTGTCCATCAACTGTTGTTTTTGCATTTGTCACCCCGAGTGGGACGGGTATGCCCAGACGTGGGTCCCGTGCTCTCCATGCCACTGGAATCAAGCTATCCTGGCTGAAGAGGGGTGAAACCCCGAAACCAGTCCTAGGATGCTTGTTTCCAGTCCAGGGAGGACCTGGCTTGGCAGTTCGGGCTGGACTGTTCCCATGAGGCACAGGGTCAAGGCTGATTTGCATATGGCTGGGTTCAAACTGGAGTGGCATGGTGAGCAAAAAAACGATGGATTTAGGCCCAGATCTCTGTACTGGGGTGAATGTATGACATTGTTCTGCATTCTGTCCATCAACTGTTGTTTTTGCATTTGTCACCCAGAGTGGGACGGGTATGCCCAGACGTGGGTCCCGTGCTCTCCATGCCACTGGAATCAAGCTATCCTGGCTGAAGAGGGGTGAAACCCCGAAACCGGTCCTAGGATGCTTGTTTCCAGTCCAGGGAGGACCTGGCTTGGCAGTTCGGGCTGGACTGTTCCCATGAGGCACAGGGTCAAGACTGATTTGCATATGGCTGGGTTCAAACTGGAATGGCATGGTGAGCAAAAAAACGATGGATTTAGGCCCAGATCTCTGTACTGGGGTGAATGTATGACATTGTTCTGCATTCTGTCCATCAACTGTTGTTTTTGCATTTGTCACCCCGAGTGGGACGGGTATGCCCAGACGTGGGTCCCGTGCTCTCCATGCCACTGGAATCAAGCTATCCTGGCTGAAGAGGGTGAAACCCCGAAACCGGTCCTAGGATGCTTGTTTCCAGTCCAGGGAGGACCTGGCTTGGCAGTTCGGGCTGGACTGTTCCCATGAGGCACAGGGTCAAGACTGATTTGCATATGGCTGGGTTCAAACTGGAGTGGCATGGTGAGCAAAAAAACGATGGATTTAGGCCCAGATCTCTGTACTGGGGTGAATGTATGACATTGTTCTGCATTCTGTCCATCAACTGTTGTTTTTGCATTTGTCACCCCGAGTGGGACGGGTATGCCCAGACGTGGGTCCCGTGCTCTCCATGCCACTGGAATCAAGCTATCCTGGCTGAAGAGGGGTGAAACCCCGAAACCGGTCCTAGGATGCTTGTTTCCAGTCCAGGGAGGACCTGGCTTGGCAGTTCGGGCTGGACTGTTCCCATGAGGCACAGGGTCAAGACTGATTTGCATATGGCTGGGTTCAAACTGGAATGGCATGGTGAGCAAAAAAACGATGGATTTAGGCCCAGATCTCTGTACTGGGGTGAATGTATGACATTGTTCTGCATTCTGTCCATCAACTGTTGTTTTTGCATTTGTCACCCCGAGTGGGACGGGTATGCCCAGACGTGGGTCCCGTGCTCTCCATGCCACTGGAATCAAGCTATCCTGGCTGAAGAGGGGTGAAACCCCGAAACCGGTCCTAGGATGCTTGTTTCCAGTCCAGGGAGGACCTGGCTTGGCAGTTCGGGCTGGACTGTTCCCATGAGGCACAGGGTCAAGACTGATTTGCATATGGCTGGGTTCAAACTGGAATGGCATGGTGAGCAAAAAAACGATGGATTTAGGCCCAGATCTCTGTACTGGGGTGAATGTATGACATTGTTCTGCATTCTGTCCATCAACTGTTGTTTTTGCATTTGTCACCCCGAGTGGGACGGGTATGCCCAGACGTGGGTCCCGTGCTCTCCATGCCACTGGAATCAAGCTATCCTGGCTGAAGAGGGTGAAACCCCGAAACCGGTCCTAGGATGCTTGTTTCCAGTCCAGGGAGGACCTGGCTTGGCAGTTCGGGCTGGACTGTTCCCATGAGGCACAGGGTCAAGGCTGATTTGCATATGGCTGGGTTCAAACTGGAGTGGCATGGTGAGCAAAAAAACGATGGATTTAGGCCCAGATCTCTGTACTGGGGTGAATGTATGACATTGTTCTGCATTCTGTCCATCAACTGTTGTTTTTGCATTTGTCACCCAGAGTGGGACGGGTATGCCCAGACGTGGGTCCCGTGCTCTCCATGCCACTGGAATCAAGCTATCCTGGCTGAAGAGGGGTGAAACCCCGAAACCGGTCCTAGGATGCTTGTTTCCAGTCCAGGGAGGACCTGGCTTGGCAGTTCGGGCTGGACTGTTCCCATGAGGCACAGGGTCAAGACTGATTTGCATATGGCTGGGTTCAAACTGGAATGGCATGGTGAGCAAAAAAACGATGGATTTAGGCCCAGATCTCTGTACTGGGGTGAATGTATGACATTGTTCTGCATTCTGTCCATCAACTGTTGTTTTTGCATTTGTCACCCCGAGTGGGACGGGTATGCCCAGACGTGGGTCCCGTGCTCTCCATGCCACTGGAATCAAGCTATCCTGGCTGAAGAGGGTGAAACCCCGAAACCGGTCCTAGGATGCTTGTTTCCAGTCCAGGGAGGACCTGGCTTGGCAGTTCGGGCTGGACTGTTCCCATGAGGCACAGGGTCAAGGCTGATTTGCATATGGCTGGGTTCAAACTGGAGTGGCATGGTGAGCAAAAAACGATGGATTTAGGCCCAGATCTCTGTACTGGGGTGAATGTATGACATTGTTCTGCATTCTGTCCATCAACTGTTGTTTTTGCATTTGTCACCCCGAGTGGGACGGGTATGCCCAGACGTGGGTCCCGTGCTCTCCATGCCACTGGAATCAAGCTATCCTGGCTGAAGAGGGGTGAAACCCCGAAACCAGTCCTAGGATGCTTGTTTCCAGTCCAGGGAGGACCTGGCTTGGCAGTTCGGGCTGGACTGTTCCCATGAGGCACAGGGTCAAGACTGATTTGCATATGGCTGGGTTCAAACTGGAATGGCATGGTGAGCAAAAAAACGATGGATTTAGGCCCAGATCTCTGTACTGGGGTGAATGTATGACATTGTTCTGCATTCTGTCCATCAACTGTTGTTTTTGCATTTGTCACCCCGAGTGGGACGGGTATGCCCAGACGTGGGTCCCGTGCTCTCCATGCCACTGGAATCAAGCTATCCTGGCTGAAGAGGGGTGAAACCCCGAAACCGGTCCTAGGATGCTTGTTTCCAGTCCAGGGAGGACCTGGCTTGGCAGTTCGGGCTGGACTGTTCCCATGAGGCACAGGGTCAAGACTGATTTGCATATGGCTGGGTTCAAACTGGAGTGGCATGGTGAGCAAAAAAACGATGGATTTAGGCCCAGATCTCTGTACTGGGGTGAATGTATGACATTGTTCTGCATTCTGTCCATCAACTGTTGTTTTTGCATTTGTCACCCCGAGTGGGACGGGTATGCCCAGACGTGGGTCCCGTGCTCTCCATGCCACTGGAATCAAGCTATCCTGGCTGAAGAGGGTGAAACCCGAAACCGGTCCTAGGATGCTTGTTTCCAGTCCAGGGAGGACCTGGCTTGGCAGTTCGGGCTGGACTGTTCCCATTGAGGCACAGGGTCAAGACTGATTTGCATATGGCTGGGTTCAAACTGGAATGGCATGGTGAGCAAAAAAACGATGGATTTAGGCCCAGATCTCTGTACTGGGGTGAATGTATGACATTGTTCTGCATTCTGTCCATCAACTGTTGTTTTTGCATTTGTCACCCCGAGTGGGACGGGTATGCCCAGACGTGGGTCCCGTGCTCTCCATGCCACTGGAATCAAGCTATCCTGGCTGAAGAGGGGTGAAACCCCGAAACTGGTCCTAGGATGCTTGTTTCCAGTCCAGGGAGGACCTGGCTTGGCAGTTCGGGCTGGACTGTTCCCATGAGGCACAGGGTCAAGACTGATTTGCATATGGCTGGGTTCAAACTGGAGTGGCATGGTGAGCAAAAAAACGATGGATTTAGGCCCAGATCTCTGTACTGGGGTGAATGTATGACATTGATCTGCATTCTGTCCATCAACTGTTGTTTTTGCATTTGTCACCCCGAGTGGGACGGGTATGCCCAGATGTGGGTCCCGTGCTCTCCATGCCACTGGAATCAAGCTATCCTGGCTGAAGAGGGTGAAACCCCGAAACCGGTCCTAGGATGCTTGTTTCCAGTCCAGGGAGGACCTGGCTTGGCAGTTCGGGCTGGACTGTTCCCATGAGGCACAGGGTCAAGACTGATTTGCATATGGCTGGGTTCAAACTGGAATGGCATGGTGAGCAAAAAAACGATGGATTTAGGCCCAGATCTCTGTACTGGGGTGAATGTATGACATTGTTCTGCATTCTGTCCATCAACTGTTGTTTTTGCATTTGTCACCCCGAGTGGGACGGGTATGCCCAGACGTGGGTCCCGTGCTCTCCATGCCACTGGAATCAAGCTATCCTGGCTGAAGAGGGGTGAAACCCCGAAACCGGTCCTAGGATGCTTGTTTCCAGTCCAGGGAGGACCTGGCTTGGCAGTTCGGGCTGGACTGTTCCCATGAGGCACAGGGTCAAGACTGATTTGCATATGGCTGGGTTCAAACTGGAGTGGCATGGTGAGCAAAAAAACGATGGATTTAGGCCCAGATCTCTGTACTGGGGTGAATGTATGACATTGTTCTGCATTCTGTCCATCAACTGTTGTTTTTGCATTTGTCACCCCGAGTGGGACGGGTATGCCCAGACGTGGGTCCCGTGCTCTCCATGCCACTGGAATCAAGCTATCCTGGCTGAAGAGGGGTGAAACCCCGAAACCGGTCCTAGGATGCTTGTTTCCAGTCCAGGGAGGACCTGGCTTGGCAGTTCGGGCTGGACTGTTCCCATTGAGGCACAGGGTCAAGACTGATTTGCATATGGCTGGGTTCAAACTGGAGTGGCATGGTGAGCAAAAAAGCGATGGATTTAGGCCCAGATCTCTGTACTGGGGTGAATGTATGACATTGTTCTGCATTCTGTCCATCAACTGTTGTTTTTGCATTTGTCACCCCGAGTGGGACGGGTATGCCCAGACGTGGGTCCCGTGCTCTCCATGCCACTGGAATCAAGCTATCCTGGCTGAAGAGGTGAAACCCCGAAACCGGTCCTAGGATGCTTGTTTCCAGTCCAGGGAGGACCTGGCTTGGCAGTTCGGGCTGGACTGTTCCCATTGAGGCACAGGGTCAAGACTGATTTGCATATGGCTGGGTTCAAACTGGAGTGGCATGGTGAGCAAAAAAACGATGGATTTAGGCCCAGATCTCTGTACTGGGGTGAATGTATGACATTGTTCTGCATTCTGTCCATCAACTGTTGTTTTTGCATTTGTCACCCCGAGTGGGACGGGTATGCCCAGACGTGGGTCCCGTGCTCTCCATGCCACTGGAATCAAGCTATCCTGGCTGAAGAGGGGTGAAACCCCGAAACCGGTCCTAGGATGCTTGTTTCCAGTCCAGGGAGGACCTGGCTTGGCAGTTCGGGCTGGACTGTTCCCATGAGGCACAGGGTCAAGACTGATTTGCATATGGCTGGGTTCAAACTGGAATGGCATGGTGAGCAAAAAAACGATGGATTTAGGCCCAGATCTCTGTACTGGGGTGAATGTATGACATTGTTCTGCATTCTGTCCATCAACTGTTGTTTTTGCATTTGTCACCCCG
The DNA here is from genome assembly GCA_963921515.1 of Calotriton arnoldi. Taxonomy (NCBI): domain Eukaryota; kingdom Metazoa; phylum Chordata; class Amphibia; order Caudata; family Salamandridae; genus Calotriton; species Calotriton arnoldi. The sequence continues at coordinate 578,849 of CAWUFW010011805.1, forward strand.
AGTGGGACGGGTATGCCCAGACGTGGGTCCCGTGCTCTCCATGCCACTGGAATCAAGCTATCCTGGCTGAAGAGGGGTGAAACCCCGAAACCGGTCCTAGGATGCTTGTTTCCAGTCCAGGGAGGACCTGGCTTGGCAGTTCGGGCTGGACTGTTCCCATGAGGCACAGGGTCAAGACTGATTTGCATATGGCTGGGTTCAAACTGGAATGGCATGGTGAGCAAAAAAACGATGGATTTAGGCCCAGATCTCTGTACTGGGGTGAATGTATGACATTGTTCTGCATTCTGTCCATCAACTGTTGTTTTTGCATTTGTCACCCCGAGTGGGACGGGTATGCCCAGACGTGGGTCCCGTGCTCTCCATGCCACTGGAATCAAGCTATCCTGGCTGAAGAGGGGTGAAACCCCGAAACCGGTCCTAGGATGCTTGTTTCCAGTCCAGGGAGGACCTGGCTTGGCAGTTCGGGCTGGACTGTTCCCATGAGGCACAGGGTCAAGACTGATTTGCATATGGCTGGGTTCAAACTGGAATGGCATGGTGAGCAAAAAAACGATGGATTTAGGCCCAGATCTCTGTACTGGGGTGAATGTATGACATTGTTCTGCATTCTGTCCATCAACTGTTGTTTTTGCATTTGTCACCCCGAGTGGGACGGGTATGCCCAGACGTGGGTCCCGTGCTCTCCATGCCACTGGAATCAAGCTATCCTGGCTGAAGAGGGGTGAAACCCCGAAACCGGTCCTAGGATGCTTGTTTCCAGTCCAGGGAGGACCTGGCTTGGCAGTTCGGGCTGGACTGTTCCCATGAGGCACAGGGTCAAGACTGATTTGCATATGGCTGGGTTCAAACTGGAATGGCATGGTGAGCAAAAAAACGATGGATTTAGGCCCAGATCTCTGTACTGGGGTGAATGTATGACATTGTTCTGCATTCTGTCCATCAACTGTTGTTTTTGCATTTGTCACCCCGAGTGGGACGGGTATGCCCAGACGTGGGTCCCGTGCTCTCCATGCCACTGGAATCAAGCTATCCTGGCTGAAGAGGGGTGAAACCCCGAAACCGGTCCTAGGATGCTTGTTTCCAGTCCAGGGAGGACCTGGCTTGGCAGTTCGGGCTGGACTGTTCCCATGAGGCACAGGGTCAAGACTGATTTGCATATGGCTGGGTTCAAACTGGAATGGCATGGTGAGCAAAAAAACGATGGATTTAGGCCCAGATCTCTGTACTGGGGTGAATGTATGACATTGTTCTGCATTCTGTCCATCAACTGTTGTTTTTGCATTTGTCACCCCGAGTGGGACGGGTATGCCCAGACGTGGGTCCCGTGCTCTCCATGCCACTGGAATCAAGCTATCCTGGCTGAAGAGGGTGAAACCCCGAAACCGGTCCTAGGATGCTTGTTTCCAGTCCAGGGAGGACCTGGCTTGGCAGTTCGGGCTGGACTGTTCCCATGAGGCACAGGGTCAAGACTGATTTGCATATGGCTGGGTTCAAACTGGAATGGCATGGTGAGCAAAAAAACGATGGATTTAGGCCCAGATCTCTGTACTGGGGTGAATGTATGACATTGTTCTGCATTCTGTCCATCAACTGTTGTTTTTGCATTTGTCACCCCGAGTGGGACGGGTATGCCCAGACGTGGGTCCCGTGCTCTCCATGCCACTGGAATCAAGCTATCCTGGCTGAAGAGGGGTGAAACCCCGAAACCGGTCCTAGGATGCTTGTTTCCAGTCCAGGGAGGACCTGGCTTGGCAGTTCGGGCTGGACTGTTCCCATGAGGCACAGGGTCAAGACTGATTTGCATATGGCTGGGTTCAAACTGGAATGGCATGGTGAGCAAAAAAACGATGGATTTAGGCCCAGATCTCTGTACTGGGGTGAATGTATGACATTGTTCTGCATTCTGTCCATCAACTGTTGTTTTTGCATTTGTCACCCCGAGTGGGACGGGTATGCCCAGACGTGGGTCCCGTGCTCTCCATGCCACTGGAATCAAGCTATCCTGGCTGAAGAGGGTGAAACCCCGAAACCGGTCCTAGGATGCTTGTTTCCAGTCCAGGAAGGACCTGGCTTGGCAGTTCGGGCTGGACTGTTCCCATGAGGCACAGGGTCAAGACTGATTTGCATATGGCTGGGTTCAAACTGGAATGGCATGGTGAGCAAAGCAGTGGGCCCAGAGCCTAGATCTCTGTACTGGGGTGAATGTATGACATTGTTCTGCATTCTGTCCATCAACTGTTGTTTTTGCATTTGTCACCCCGAGTGGGACGGGTATGCCCAGACGTGGGTCCCGTGCTCTCCATGCCACTGGAATCAAGCTATCCTGGCTGAAGAGGGTGAAACCCCGAAACCGGTCCTAGGATGCTTGTTTCCAGTCCAGGGAGGACCTGGCTTGGCAGTTCGGGCTGGACTGTTCCCATGAGGCACAGGGTCAAGACTGATTTGCATATGGCTGGGTTCAAACTGGAATGGCATGGTGAGCAAAAAAACGATGGATTTAGGCCCAGATCTCTGTACTGGGGTGAATGTATGACATTGTTCTGCATTCTGTCCATCAACTGTTGTTTTTGCATTTGTCACCCCGAGTGGGACGGGTATGCCCAGACGTGGGTCCCGTGCTCTCCATGCCACTGGAATCAAGCTATCCTGGCTGAAGAGGGTGAAACCCCGAAACCGGTCCTAGGATGCTTGTTTCCAGTCCAGGGAGGACCTGGCTTGGCAGTTCGGGCTGGACTGTTCCCATGAGGCACAGGGTCAAGACTGATTTGCATATGGCTGGGTTCAAACTGGAATGGCATGGTGAGCAAAAAAACGATGGATTTAGGCCCAGATCTCTGTACTGGGGTGAATGTATGACATTGTTCTGCATTCTGTCCATCAACTGTTGTTTTTGCATTTGTCACCCCGAGTGGGACGGGTATGCCCAGACGTGGGTCCCGTGCTCTCCATGCCACTGGAATCAAGCTATCCTGGCTGAAGAGGGGTGAAACCCCGAAACCGGTCCTAGGATGCTTGTTTCCAGTCCAGGGAGGACCTGGCTTGGCAGTTCGGGCTGGACTGTTCCCATGAGGCACAGGGTCAAGACTGATTTGCATATGGCTGGGTTCAAACTGGAATGGCATGGTGAGCAAAAAAACGATGGATTTAGGCCCAGATCTCTGTACTGGGGTGAATGTATGACATTGTTCTGCATTCTGTCCATCAACTGTTGTTTTTGCATTTGTCACCCCGAGTGGGACGGGTATGCCCAGACGTGGGTCCCGTGCTCTCCATGCCACTGGAATCAAGCTATCCTGGCTGAAGAGGGTGAAACCCCGAAACCGGTCCTAGGATGCTTGTTTCCAGTCCAGGGAGGACCTGGCTTGGCAGTTCGGGCTGGACTGTTCCCATGAGGCACAGGGTCAAGACTGATTTGCATATGGCTGGGTTCAAACTGGAATGGCATGGTGAGCAAAAAAACGATGGATTTAGGCCCAGATCTCTGTACTGGGGTGAATGTATGACATTGTTCTGCATTCTGTCCATCAACTGTTGTTTTTGCATTTGTCACCCCGAGTGGGACGGGTATGCCCAGACGTGGGTCCCGTGCTCTCCATGCCACTGGAATCAAGCTATCCTGGCTGAAGAGGGGTGAAACCCCGAAACCGGTCCTAGGATGCTTGTTTCCAGTCCAGGGAGGACCTGGCTTGGCAGTTCGGGCTGGACTGTTCCCATGAGGCACAGGGTCAAGACTGATTTGCATATGGCTGGGTTCAAACTGGAATGGCATGGTGAGCAAAAAAACGATGGATTTAGGCCCAGATCTCTGTACTGGGGTGAATGTATGACATTGTTCTGCATTCTGTCCATCAACTGTTGTTTTTGCATTTGTCACCCCGAGTGGGACGGGTATGCCCAGACGTGGGTCCCGTGCTCTCCATGCCACTGGAATCAAGCTATCCTGGCTGAAGAGGGGTGAAACCCCGAAACCGGTCCTAGGATGCTTGTTTCCAGTCCAGGGAGGACCTGGCTTGGCAGTTCGGGCTGGACTGTTCCCATGAGGCACAGGGTCAAGACTGATTTGCATATGGCTGGGTTCAAACTGGAATGGCATGGTGAGCAAAAAAACGATGGATTTAGGCCCAGATCTCTGTACTGGGGTGAATGTATGACATTGTTCTGCATTCTGTCCATCAACTGTTGTTTTTGCATTTGTCACCCCGAGTGGGACGGGTATGCCCAGACGTGGGTCCCGTGCTCTCCATGCCACTGGAATCAAGCTATCCTGGCTGAAGAGGGTGAAACCCCGAAACCGGTCCTAGGATGCTTGTTTCCAGTCCAGGGAGGACCTGGCTTGGCAGTTCGGGCTGGACTGTTCCCATGAGGCACAGGGTCAAGACTGATTTGCATATGGCTGGGTTCAAACTGGAATGGCATGGTGAGCAAAAAAACGATGGATTTAGGCCCAGATCTCTGTACTGGGGTGAATGTATGACATTGTTCTGCATTCTGTCCATCAACTGTTGTTTTGCATTTGTCACCCCGAGTGGGACGGGTATGCCCAGACGTGGGTCCCGTGCTCTCCATGCCACTGGAATCAAGCTATCCTGGCTGAAGAGGGGTGAAACCCCGAAACCGGTCCTAGGATGCTTGTTTCCAGTCCAGGGAGGACCTGGCTTGGCAGTTCGGGCTGGACTGTTCCCATGAGGCACAGGGTCAAGACTGATTTGCATATGGCTGGGTTCAAACTGGAATGGCATGGTGAGCAAAAAAACGATGGATTTAGGCCCAGATCTCTGTACTGGGGTGAATGTATGACATTGTTCTGCATTCTGTCCATCAACTGTTGTTTTTGCATTTGTCACCCCGAGTGGGACGGGTATGCCCAGACGTGGGTCCCGTGCTCTCCATGCCACTGGAATCAAGCTATCCTGGCTGAAGAGGGGTGAAACCCGAAACCGGTCCTAGGATGCTTGTTTCCAGTCCAGGGAGGACCTGGCTTGGCAGTTCGGGCTGGACTGTTCCCATGAGGCACAGGGTCAAGACTGATTTGCATATGGCTGGGTTCAAACTGGAATGGCATGGTGAGCAAAAAAACGATGGATTTAGGCCCAGATCTCTGTACTGGGGTGAATGTATGACATTGTTCTGCATTCTGTCCATCAACTGTTGTTTTTGCATTTGTCACCCCGAGTGGGACGGGTATGCCCAGACGTGGGTCCCGTGCTCTCCATGCCACTGGAATCAAGCTATCCTGGCTGAAGAGGGTGAAACCCCGAAACCGGTCCTAGGATGCTTGTTTCCAGTCCAGGAAGGACCTGGCTTGGCAGTTCGGGCTGGACTGTTCCCATGAGGCACAGGGTCAAGACTGATTTGCATATGGCTGGGTTCAAACTGGAATGGCATGGTGAGCAAAAAAACGATGGATTTAGGCCCAGATCTCTGTACTGGGGTGAATGTATGACATTGTTCTGCATTCTGTCCATCAACTGTTGTTTTTGCATTTGTCACCCCGAGTGGGACGGGTATGCCCAGACGTGGGTCCCGTGCTCTCCATGCCACTGGAATCAAGCTATCCTGGCTGAAGAGGGTGAAACCCCGAAACCGGTCCTAGGATGCTTGTTTCCAGTCCAGGGAGGACCTGGCTTGGCAGTTCGGGCTGGACTGTTCCCATGAGGCACAGGGTCAAGACTGATTTGCATATGGCTGGGTTCAAACTGGAATGGCATGGTGAGCAAAAAAACGATGGATTTAGGCCCAGATCTCTGTACTGGGGTGAATGTATGACATTGTTCTGCATTCTGTCCATCAACTGTTGTTTTTGCATTTGTCACCCCGAGTGGGACGGGTATGCCCAGACGTGGGTCCCGTGCTCTCCATGCCACTGGAATCAAGCTATCCTGGCTGAAGAGGGTGAAACCCCGAAACCGGTCCTAGGATGCTTGTTTCCAGTCCAGGGAGGACCTGGCTTGGCAGTTCGGGCTGGACTGTTCCCATGAGGCACAGGGTCAAGGCTGATTTGCATATGGCTGGGTTCAAACTGGAGTGGCATGGTGAGCAAAAAAACGATGGATTTAGGCCCAGATCTCTGTACTGGGGTGAATGTATGACATTGTTCTGCATTCTGTCCATCAACTGTTGTTTTTGCATTTGTCACCCCGAGTGGGACGGGTATGCCCAGACGTGGGTCCCGTGCTCTCCATGCCACTGGAATCAAGCTATCCTGGCTGAAGAGGGGTGAAACCCCGAAACTCGGTCCTAGGATGCTTGTTTCCAGTCCAGGGAGGACCTGGCTTGGCAGTTCGGGCTGGACTGTTCCCATGAGGCACAGGGTCAAGACTGATTTGCATATGGCTGGGTTCAAACTGGAATGGCATGGTGAGCAAAAAAACGATGGATTTAGGCCCAGATCTCTGTACTGGGGTGAATGTATGACATTGTTCTGCATTCTGTCCATCAACTGTTGTTTTTGCATTTGTCACCCCGAGTGGGACGGGTATGCCCAGACGTGGGTCCCGTGCTCTCCATGCCACTGGAATCAAGCTATCCTGGCTGAAGAGGGGTGAAACCCCGAAACCGGTCCTAGGATGCTTGTTTCCAGTCCAGGGAGGACCTGGCTTGGCAGTTCGGGCTGGACTGTTCCCATGAGGCACAGGGTCAAGACTGATTTGCATATGGCTGGGTTCAAACTGGAATGGCATGGTGAGCAAAAAAACAATGGATTTAGGCCCAGATCTCTGTACTGGGGTGAATGTATGACATTGTTCTGCATTCTGTCCATCAACTGTTGTTTTTGCATTTGTCACCCCGAGTGGGACGGGTATGCCCAGACGTGGGTCCCGTGCTCTCCATGCCACTGGAATCAAGCTATCCTGGCTGAAGAGGGGTGAAACCCCGAAACCGGTCCTAGGATGCTTGTTTCCAGTCCAGGGAGGACCTGGCTTGGCAGTTCGGGCTGGACTGTTCCCATGAGGCACAGGGTCAAGACTGATTTGCATATGGCTGGGTTCAAACTGGAGTGGCATGGTGAGCAAAAAAACGATGGATTTAGGCCCAGATCTCTGTACTGGGGTGAATGTATGACATTGTTCTGCATTCTGTCCATCAACTGTTGTTTTTGCATTTGTCACCCCGAGTGGGACGGGTATGCCCAGACGTGGGTCCCGTGCTCTCCATGCCACTGGAATCAAGCTATCCTGGCTGAAGAGGGGTGAAACCCCGAAACCGGTCCTAGGATGCTTGTTTCCAGTCCAGGAAGGACCTGGCTTGGCAGTTCGGGCTGGACTGTTCCCATGAGGCACAGGGTCAAGACTGATTTGCATATGGCTGGGTTCAAACTGGAATGGCATGGTGAGCAAAAAAACGATGGATTTAGGCCCAGATCTCTGTACTGGGGTGAATGTATGACATTGTTCTGCATTCTGTCCATCAACTGTTGTTTTTGCATTTGTCACCCCGAGTGGGACGGGTATGCCCAGACGTGGGTCCCGTGCTCTCCATGCCACTGGAATCAAGCTATCCTGGCTGAAGAGGGTGAAACCCCGAAACCGGTCCTAGGATGCTTGTTTCCAGTCCAGGGAGGACCTGGCTTGGCAGTTCGGGCTGGACTGTTCCCATGAGGCACAGGGTCAAGACTGATTTGCATATGGCTGGGTTCAAACTGGAGTGGCATGGTGAGCAAAAAAACGATGGATTTAGGCCCAGATCTCTGTACTGGGGTGAATGTATGACATTGTTCTGCATTCTGTCCATCAACTGTTGTTTTTGCATTTGTCACCCCGAGTGGGACGGGTATGCCCAGACGTGGGTCCCGTGCTCTCCATGCCACTGGAATCAAGCTATCCTGGCTGAAGAGGGGTGAAACCCCGAAACCGGTCCTAGGATGCTTGTTTCCAGTCCAGGGAGGACCTGGCTTGGCAGTTCGGGCTGGACTGTTCCCATGAGGCACAGGGTCAAGACTGATTTGCATATGGCTGGGTTCAAACTGGAATGGCATGGTGAGCAAAAAAACGATGGATTTAGGCCCAGATCTCTGTACTGGGGTGAATGTATGACATTGTTCTGCATTCTGTCCATCAACTGTTGTTTTTGCATTTGTCACCCCGAGTGGGACGGGTATGCCCAGACGTGGGTCCCGTGCTCTCCATGCCACTGGAATCAAGCTATCCTGGCTGAAGAGGGGTGAAACCCCGAAACCGGTCCTAGGATGCTTGTTTCCAGTCCAGGGAGGACCTGGCTTGGCAGTTCGGGCTGGACTGTTCCCATGAGGCACAGGGTCAAGACTGATTTGCATATGGCTGGGTTCAAACTGGAATGGCATGGTGAGCAAAAAAACGATGGATTTAGGCCCAGATCTCTGTACTGGGGTGAATGTATGACATTGTTCTGCATTCTGTCCATCAACTGTTGTTTTTGCATTTGTCACTCCGAGTGGGACGGGTATGCCCAGACGTGGGTCCCGTGCTCTCCATGCCACTGGAATCAAGCTATCCTGGCTTAAGAGGGGTGAAACCCCGAAACCGGTCCTAGGATGCTTGTTTCCAGTCCAGGGAGGACCTGGCTTGGCAGTTCGGGCTGGACTGTTCCCATGAGGCACAGGGTCAAGACTGATTTGCATATGGCTGGGTTCAAACTGGAATGGCATGATGAGCAAAAAAATGATGGATTTAGGCCCAGATCTCTGTACTGGGGTGAATGTATGACATTGTTCTGCATTCTGTCCATCAACTGTTGTTTTGCATTTGTCACCCCGAGTGGGACGGGTATGCCCAGACGTGGGTCCCGTGCTCTCCATGCCACTGGAATCAAGCTATCCTGGCTGAAGAGGGGTGAAACCCCGAAACCAGTCCTAGGATGCTTGTTTCAGTCCAGTCCAGGGAGGACCTGGCTTGGCAGTTCGGGCTGGACTGTTCCCATGAGGCACAGGGTCAAGGCTGATTTGCATATGGCTGGGTTCAAACTGGAGTGGCATGGTGAGCAAAAAAACGATGGATTTAGGCCCAGATCTCTGTACTGGGGTGAATGTATGACATTGTTCTGCATTCTGTCCATCAACTGTTGTTTTTGCATTTGTCACCCCGAGTGGGACGGGTATGCCCAGATGTGGGTCCCGTGCTCTCTATGCCACTGGAATCAAGCTATCCTGGCTGAAGAGGGGTGAAACCCCGAAACCGGTCCTAGGATGCTTGTTTCCAGTCCAGGGAGGACCTGGCTTGGCAGTTCGGGCTGGACTGTTCCCATGAGGCACAGGGTCAAGACTGATTTGCATATGGCTGGGTTCAAACTGTAATGGCATGGTGAGCAAAAAAACAATGGATTTAGGCCCAGATCTTTGTACTGGGGTGAATGTATGACATTGTTCTGCATTCTGTCCATCAACTATTGTTTTTGCATTTGTCACCC